>CP125974.1:43932538-44597099 GCA_030063025.1 Avena longiglumis | reverse complement strand
AAATCCCTATGAATTATTCTCTCTGTTATTGAACCTTTGATTGTTGGGGGATTTGACTTTATAGCCTTTCCTCCTTCACAAAGGGTATACACATATTCTTTGTCACGACTATGTTAAAGTGGGTGGCTTATACCATAAGAAAATATGGTAAACATCTTTGAAAATGCTCAAAGATGTGTCATTTTCTCCTAGGTTCGGTGTGCCTAGATATCTCGCATGGTGGACCGATGGAGGCTCTCATTTTTATTCATAGGGGTTTTAGAAAAAATCCTCACACTAGTATGATGTACAACCACAGAATAGATTCAACCTTATCACCCCCCCAAACTAGTGGGCAAGTAGGAACTTTCAATAGGGAAATCAAATCTATCTTGCAGGAAACCGTCAATAGATCTAGGAAAAAATTGGGCTAAAAAAAGTTGAATGACGCTTGTGGCTTATAGAACCGCTTATATAAATCCTATGATGTCTCACTTTAGCAAAATGGTTTATGGGAAGGCTTGTCACTTCCTTTAGAATTAGAACACAAAAGCTTATTGGGCAGGTGAAAAGAGTTGAATAGAGACTTTGGGAGCGTCTTGTGTGAGAAAAGACCGCTCAACTTAAGTAATCTAGATGAGTGGAGAGAGAGAATTGAAGCTTACGAAATGTACAGACTCTTTAAGGAAAAAGTAAAAGATGGCATGATAGGAGAATTCTCTGCAAGGGAGTTCCATGTTGGTGAGAAAGTTCTTTGTATAGGTCTCGTCTCGAGTATTTTTTGTAGGAAATCCTACTCAAATGGGAAAAGACACTTTTGTTATCCCAGTGAAGTGTACTTTGCTCAAAAAGCCATCAAAATTTCTTCTCTAAAAGATGACACAACAACCACCAATTGGTGAATGGTCAAAGACTAAAACATTATATCTCTAGAATTCTTATAATGAAGAAGTTGATGTTATTCAAATGAAAACTCGAGGAAGAATTTATTAGAAGCCGAACACGGAATCTGTAGTTCTTCTTTGAATAGGTGAAAGTGGTGAAAAGCAAGGGAAAGGTTCGTGAAACTCGATTTTTTATATTTTGATGTTTTTAATACATAAGGAAAGTTACTTGTGGCCCTGAAGAGGAGACTCGGGTGGAGACCCACCCTGTGCACATGCCCGGCTGACCGTCGCACGGAGGGGTTTGCCACCTCGAACTCCGTCTCCACCTCGTTTCCATGTCAAAACCTTCCATATGCATTGAAACTTCATAATATATACCCGGATCCTCGAGGGTTCGTGCATCGATGTTCTCGTCGTGTTTCGTTTGATCTGCTCTCTGAAATCTTCTCAAGTTTAGAGCACCATGGTGGCCACTGTAAACAAAGGCAAGAAGCCCGTGGAGTCAAAGTTGGAAGAACAAACCACCAAGAACAAGGGAAGGAAACCTACTTTTGTAGGGCAACTAACACCGCAGATGCCTTTTCTCGTCACATGCAGGAATCATAGGTTTTGGTCCGAACAGTATCGCCTCGAGGCGGAAGCCCTTCCACCAAGTTTTGTGATAAGTACCGTGCTTTGAGGATGAAGGTGAATACGCTTCAAGAGGAGAATAACAGCTTGCAAGATCCGGAAGATTTTCGACCCATGATGAGAACGCCACCACCACCAGAAGGAGTAATTCATCATCGTTTGGCATACCCTTGGCTTGTTCAAGCTTGGGGAGTGCCATATTATCTACCATTATCTTTTATCTTTTACCTTTTTAGTGGATTCATATGTGTGGTAGAGAGGTTATCTTATAGTTTGCTTTGCATGTGGAAGTATATCTCCTTTAGTTGATTATCTATGTATCCCTTGGTGCGAGTGCCTTTATTGAATATTAATGAGAAGTCTCATCTTTTACTTTTTGCACTTCTTATTTTAGTTTGCAATCTCTGTTATATGATGAATATTGTTGATCAGTATTGGCACCACTTTGGGAGCATCAAAGTGTATCTAAATTGGTTTTGGCAAACTGAGTTCTGGTCAATAGCAACAATTTTTGAGGTTTGAAAGAAAAAGAGAAAGAAAAAAGCTTACAAGTATTCTGTATCATTTGTTTTCTTTCTTGTTGACTCATAAGCTTAGTATTCTTTATTTAAGATCCTTTTGTGTCTTCAAGGAAGATTGAATGTTTGGCTTTATTACTTTTATGTTTGCTTGTTTCTTTCAACTCTCTTGCTTGCTACCCAGCCTTGCTAGCCAAAAACCTGTTTTGAGAAGGAATTCTTCACATGTTTCCAAATCCCTTTGAACCAAACTTTTGCCACTTGTGTCCACCATATCTACCTAGTAGCTTTTGCTATTACAAGCAATTTCTCAAGCTTCATCTACCTTTTTAAATAAAAAGTATTTTGTTATGTGAAAACTAGTTAGTAAAGCTCTCACGAACGATGGACACCTTATTTACTTGCCCTAATAGACTTGAACCATTGTGAACATCGAAGTTGTATATGTTTGCATCTATACGTTGGAATTAGCGAACCGTCTTTGTCATGGGGCGTTTTCAACATTGCACTTGTACCTTGTTGTACCGATTGATATCGTGCTCTTTTGTCTATATGGATGTCAATGGTGTGAAATTAAGAGGAACTTGTAAGTCCATGGAGTTTGTATTACATGTTGAAAACGCTGGGTCGCTAGCCTAAGCCATGCCTAATCATGGTGGAAACTTGCGACATCACCATAGTGAGTCATCTATGAAGCATCCTCAATAAAAGCTATACACATAGTAAATAAAAGATCCTGAGATGCTCATTGTTTGCTTGCCTTGTCATTTTGGTTATAAAGCTCACATGCCATGTGCAAGGGTACCACATTGGTAGTTCTCAATGATATGCAAATGCTTACAATGACAAGAACTTACACGGACCCAAAGTTGAGTATGCATGAGGTGGCCCTCATATTCAAGGGACATGAGATTGCCAACTTATATTTCATCAAGCATATACTCCATCTTTGTTCACTTTAACTGTAATCATCTCAAGATTCTTATGATAGGGCAATGAGGGCTCAAAGCTAGTAAGTACCATAATCTTTTGGAAGCTCTTTATGACTTGTAATCCCTGCTACCCTCTAAGAAGGGACCTTTCTCCCACTTCCAAGTTGAGTCAGTAAACCTACTTCCTCTCTGTCTCTAGCAAGATTTTGAGTTGTTATGTTTCAAGCATTCATATGGTGATTTATTCAATCATGTTCTTCATCTTCCTTGTTTGCACAAAACTCTTATCTATTGAGTATTACTTTGAAAGCCTTCACTTGTGAAAAACCTTTTTGAGCAAAGAATACTCCTACTTTGAAACTTCTACAAAAAGCTTTTGTGAAACTGTTTACCAGGTGTTCTCTGACCAAGAACAAGTTTGCCAATTCCAGTTATGATTTATCTTTATGCATCTCTATTATGACTGATGTACTTAGCTGCAAGCTAAGTTATATAATGGTGAGTTGCTTTCTTCTATGAGTTCTGCAATGGTCAGTGTGATGCTTCTTGTTCGTATTCTTTTATCGACACTTCCTCCATAAACACATGTACATGTTTCTGAGCCCGATGTTGCTTGGGGACAAGTAAAGTCTAAGCTTGGAGGAGTTGATACGCTCATTTGCATCACCATTATATATCATAATTTACCTCTATTTATTGATATTTGTCTTATTATGAGGTATTACTTATAGGTTTTAAATCATTTATGCATGTCGGATGATTATTGGAGGATGGTGCGGTCACGGATTACTGGTGGAAAGAAGGTGTTTGGTGCAATTTGAAGATCGAGAAAAATACCGAAAAATATAGAAACCTATTATTTTACCGAGGAAAGAAGCGAAGGAGGAAGCGAAGGGGGGCGAGGGCCCACTCCCAGGCAGGCCCACAGTCGCGCCTAGGAAGGTGTGGCCTACACCTTGCCTCCATATCCGCCCCTTCGCCTATATCTTCCCTCTGGAACCCTCAAACCAGGGGGGCGACCACAGATAGATTTCCGTCGCCTCTGGGGGCGGAAAACACCGAGAGAGAAATATCTCTCCAGCATACAGATTTCTACCGGGGGAATTCCTTCCAGGAGAGGGGATACCACCACCATTAACACCATCATCAAGCTAGGCTTGATCGGGATCATCATCATCATCCACACCATCATCTCCACTGACACCATCATCACCTCCGTCCCCTGTAACAATTGTGTTGGATATTGCTTTAGTTCATTAGGGAAACTTTCCGGTGTTGATTACTCATGGTTGATGCTTGTGAGTGGAACCATTGGATTATTGTTTATGTTTGATTGTTATCCATTATCATATCATCTTTGATCTTGATCCATATGATGTCTTGTGAGTAGTTCGTTTAGTTCTTGAGGACATGAGAGAAGTCATGTTGTTAGTAGTGAATTTGTCATGAGTTATTATTCAATGGTTTAATGTTTAAGTTGTGGTGCTATTCTTCTAGTGGTGTCATGTGAACATCGACTACATGACACTTCACCATTTATGGGACTAGGGGGATGCATTGTATATTTGGCTACTAATTGTGGGGTTGCAGGAGTGAAAGAAACCTAAACCCCCGTTAGGACACCTTTGCACAAGGGAGTGTAGGATCTTAGAGTTTAAGGCTGTGGTTAGATTGATATCTTAATTACTTTCTTGTATTTACGGATGTTTGCAGGGGGTTTAATCACAATTCCTAGGAAGGGCGGTATGTTAGCACAGGTTCACCCACACAACACTTACAAACACTAAAGAAGAGTACTTAGCTATTTGAAGCGAAAGCACTTGACAGAATTTCCATGTGTCCTCGAGAACGTTTTCCTTATAAGTATTTCCACCGGCTTGTCCTTTGCTAAGAAAGTATTGGGCCACTTGCTCCGTTTGTTCATTACCACTAGAAGAATAGCACCACAACTTAAACAATAAACCATTGAATAATAACTCATCACAGATTCACTACTAACAACATGACTTCTCCCATGTCCTCAAGAACTAAACGAACTACTCACAAGACATCATATGGATCAAGATCAAAGATGATATGATAATGGATAACAATCTAAACATAAACAATAATCCAATGGTTCCACACAAGCATCAACTACAATAGTAATCAACAGGAAAGTTTCCTAATGAACTAAAGCAATATCCAACACAATTGTTACTGTTGAGACGAGTGGTTATGATGGTGCTTGTGGAGATGATGGTGGATGATGATGATCGATCAAGCCTAGCTTGATGATGGTGTTGATGGCGATGGTCGCCTCTCTGGAAGGAATTCCCGTGAAATCATCTGCTGGAGAGATCTTTCTCTCTTGGTGTTTTCGCCCTAGAGGCGAAATCTATCTATGGTCGCTCCCGAGCCTTAGGGGTTCAAGGAAGATATAGGCGAGGCGGAGGCAGGCGGGTGGGCCACACCTGCCTAGGCGCGGTCAGTGGGCCCACGCCTGGGTGTGGGCCCTGAGGTCCTCGCTCCTTCAGCTTCGCCGTCATCTTGTAAAATAACATATTTCCATATTTTTCCGATCTTCGCGAAATTGCACCGAAACGCCTTCTTTTCCATCAGAATCGAGACTCCGACAGTCCATCCTCCAAGATTCATCCAACATGCATAAACAGATGAAAAGCCATAAGTAATAACTCATAATAAGACAAATATCAATGAATAGAGGTAAATTATGATATAGAAAGGTGATGCAAATTGGGTGTATCACCTAGCAATGGTCTTGTTGGATATATTGTTTTGTGAACGAGGACTTTCTCTAGGGTGAAAACCTATGATATTTGATCGGGTGACGATGGTACGTGTGCTCTGTTTACTTCTTGAAAGCGTCGCTATTGGCGAGGTTGGACTTCTGGTGTTATTCCAGTGGTGTTAATGTCGCTGCTACTAAGTATATGATTGTTGTAGCGGAATTTTTTTTTGCAACTCTTTTTCTTTTTTTGGCTATGTGCATTCATAATGCCAACAGGATAATGCGTTATTGCGGAAGGTGTATGGTTGGTACCTTCATTGATATTAATATATGTTCCTTTTAAAAAACAAAAAATAAAGCACATGTATACTCACTTGTTTGTAGTCCAACATCCGAGTAACTTGTACTGCCTAGTAAGTGAAATACACTTAGTTACCCTTGCCATGGTTATTTAAAGCCTAAATTGTAACCAAATACAACATCGCGGTTAGTATAGCAGTATGGTTCCGTTTGTTTTATGCGCGCCTACCAGGTCGCAAGTTCGAACCTTATCTTGCTGTTCCGAGCAGAAAGGGAGACATCGCTACCACCGTGCTAAGCTTTTGACCATGTACATGGAGAGATCCATCCTATTTATATGGTTTTGGACGTTTGAATTCAAAAACATTGGGATTTTTGTCCGTAATCCTATTTATTGAGGGTGCTCGATCTCTGACCAGCAACCAAAACCTTGGCTAAGAATACCAATTAAAACGATTTATCATGTTGCTTTGGTTGCTATGTTTCTGCCAGAGCTTGGACAATTCAGCGAACTATGTTTCTATTAATTGCAAAACCAAAAACAGTGAAGCCTTGCCTGTTTTATACTATACTTATTTGACTGCTTTATACTGCCCATGTTGTTTATTTAACGGTTTATCAGGTTGCTTTGGTTGCTATGCTTCATCGGAGATCTTAGGAGATCATCGAACTACTTGTTTCTGTTAATTTCAAAACCAATAATCAGTGAACCTTTTGCTTGAGCTTCGCTTGCTTATACTGCCATATTTGATTTCTTATACTGCCATGTTGTTTATTTATTGCTTCTATTCATTTTCCCCTTACAAACTCTCAGTTTGATGAATTACCAAGTAGGTCTTTTCCACAAATAAAAATGAAAATGCCAAGAAGGCTAAGATAGAGAGAAGAAGAGAAGAGGGAGAGAAATGTCAAAATATATTTTGTTGTCAACATTTGTCCAATTTCTATCAAAATTCATTCAAAACTTAGCATATTTTGCCGTCAACATGTTGTGACAAATTGGACCAAAATGCATATAAAATTCACTACCAGAGGACATCATTAAATTCAAATTTCACATACACGCATACATTTTACATTCAAATTTCATCTGCTAGACATTATCATTCCAATGTACGGTCCAAATAAAACAAAGAAGCTAAATAAGCAACATATTGCTACCTAAACCTGCTGCAGTTTCCTTGTTGTCATGCACACTGAAAACCTGATGAAGCAGATCCTTTTATAGTTTATTGCTCATAGCTCCAAGCCTACATTTACACCACCTGCTTCAGCTCATTGTTACTTTGACCTCCACCTTGAATTCATGGCACATGAGTAGCATCAATGAGTAGCCAGAAAGCCTAAAATAAATTAGTTGATAAGCAATTAGTAATTAGAAACCAAAATTAATCGGAAGCACGATTAAAATTGATCTATGGGTTGTAACAAACCGAGATAAAAAAGGGAAGCTTTGACTCCCGTCACGTGCCTAATCAAAACACCCAAAAACAGGCCTTGGTCCGAGATAAAAAGGAAAACTTTGACTCGCGTCGTCTAATCAAGGCCTCAAACAACTTGGTCCCTGGTCCCACAACACCACATATATAAAGAGGAGTTAGTAACATGGAGGAATAAAAGAAAAACACAATCAGCTATTCCCCGGTTTTAAAATATAAGATATTTTAGTTTTATAAAGAAAATATATCTAGACTACTAGCCACCGATCCTATAAGGATATCGCAGGGTCATAAGACCGTCTCCACCGTTGGCCAACATAAGGGCAGTGACAGCGGCAGACTGAACGTCCACCTCATCGAGCGGCTGCCTATGATCATCTACATTGAAGAGGAACCTATCTGCCTCCACGGAGGACATGGGCTATGTTGATTCCGGTTAGTATCCAATTCTATGCATTTAGATGTTCTAACTATGAGATTAAGGTCCTAATGATGTTAATCCTAAAGAAATTAAGCTAACAAGCACACCATATGAGAGATATACCGTGGATAAAAAATGCCCAAAAATCCAGTTACTGCAGCTCCTTGAGCGCGTACCAATGGCCCATCGGAGATGAGATAGCCCCGACGCCGATGGCAGCTTTTGCTGCTGTCGTCCTGCAAACGACGGCGTAAAATGTTGTTTTCTATGCGAACCTCATCTAGAAGGTGTAGATGTCCATGCATAATTTTCTTTTAGAATATTTTAATGTTTTACTTTTTCCGTTTCAAAATATAACATGTTTTAGATTTGTAAAAAAAATAAATCTAGACTTATTTTATTATGTAGGTTCACTCAACTTTGGGGTGAATCTAAACACTAAAAGAATTCTAGATTCATTTTCTTTACAAATCTAAAACGTCATATATTTTGAAACGGAGGGAGTAGATTTGTATTCGATATTTTTTCGTAATATTTTCTTTGTTTAAGTGAACCTACATATTAAAAATAGTCTAGATTTATTTATTTAATTTAAAAATCTTATATTTAAAACAGATGGATAGGTTCGTATGACTCCCAATCCCAATCCAAATACATATAAAAAATCCCAATACATAGGGATTATCTGGACTTCTTTCTCGATCCAGCAGCCATGGAGGGATCTTCCCTAGCTTCCTCCTTGCAGTCCCCCACCGCCGACGATTCCGTCCCCTTCAGCTATCCCTCCTGGGTACTCCTCGACAAGAATCTTTACTTCGCCCACCACGAGAACGCCAAGAAAGTCAAGACGAGCACCGACAAAGAGGTCGAGATCTCAATTTGCCTCGCCGATCCGCCTGCCGCCTCCTGCTTCCGCGTCCACAGCCCCAATATCCCCGAAGAGGACTACACCTCTCTGCCCCGCATCGTCTCCTCCGCCGGGAACCTCGTCCTCCTCAGCTTCGCCTTCAAAACCGGTCCCCGGAGCACAGAAGTAGACCCTGATCTCGTCGAGTTTTTCGTCTGCAAGGCTGGCTCCGGCGGCGGCCTCTCCGTCGAGCCCGTCCCGTATTCTCCTACAGGCACCAGGCACTCGTGCCACGCCTGCATCGTGCCCCGTGACGGCGGCAACTACCTGGTCGCCGATCTTTCCCCGAGAGAGGGCAGCCTTGGGCACTTCGACCTGCACGTCTTCTCGTCAGAGACGAGCGAGTGGACTAGCACGCATCTGCAGCTGCCGGCGCCTGCCCTTGCCCTGCCGCGGGATCTGCCAAGCGTACTGCACAAGGTGATCTCTCTCGGAGGAGGCGTGGTAGGATGGGTCGACCTCTGGCGTGGCATCATACTCTGTGACGTACTTAAGCAGAAGCCTGTTCTCAGGTTCATCCCGCTGCCCACGACTGCTTTCGACCTGCACCGAAAAGGCAATCCCCAGAAAGTGCGGGATGTCACCTGCTGCAATGGTTACATCAGCTTCGTCGAGATCGAGCATTGTTTCAGAGAGGTTAGCATTGCCAACAGCAGGAGTTTCAAGACGACCCAACATCTTGACACACAAGATCTCATCCTTGACAAGGAATTCTTCACCCGTGATGATTTGGTTAATATACCTCGGCTTGTACCTGATGGTTGGAAGATCCGGACAATGTATAAGGCTATTTCTTGGGACTATTGGAAGAAGAAGCACACTGTCCACTTCGATGACATAGCGGCCTTCCCGCCTCAGCTATGGAATGATGGAGCCATGGAATTCACATCGAGAAACCTGAAGACCGCAGCTTTCCCGTTCTTTGGTGTTTATGATGACAATGTTGTCTACCTCATGTCTAATGTGCAGTCTGATGATGAAGACTCCTGGACTGTCGGTGTTGATCTCGAGACAAAGAAGCTGGAAGTCATTAAACCATATTGGGCCACAATTGGCAGCTCTTCCGGTCCAACCGTTCTTCCCTGTGCATTCTCCGAATATATGAATGCCACACCAAGGCATGTTTTTCTACACACTGAAAAGATATGTCAAACTAATCGTATGTGTCCCAGTTCTCCACTTGTTTAACTCCATGGGATCTGACATTTTGTCTATTTGCTTAAGGCCATATGATGAGCTAGTTGCAGCAAGTTCTTCTCGAAATCGTGTGGTGAATAACCATCTTCCAATGGGCGATACTATTCCAGTAGCAAACAGTGCCGAGAATGTTGTGCCAAATAATCATCTTCCATTGGGTGTTACTCTTTTGGGCACTGTGGTATGTTGTAATAATCTTACCACCATTATAGATGTTTCCATTTTTCCATCTCTGCTCAATAAGATTTATATGTCCCTTCTACAGCAACCACAGCGAAACACATTAAATGTGGATGCCTACCATGGGAGTTGGAATGGATCTGGTTATGGCTGCTATCAGCAGCCAACCCAGTTGCTGCCATCCAATTTGCCACCAACTCTGCAACCCATGTCGCCTTCAACTCGATCAGGTAAGAACATTGTTAATGCTTACTAGCTAAATTCCCGTGCTTGTTTTGGTTCCACATATTTATCACAACACATATAGAATGAAATAATGCATGTGAATATTCATGTGTATGGAAAAGATAACACCTAGTATAAGAATGATAGCACATTAAGATTTCACCTCACTTAAATTGTATTTCGTTAAAAAGGTCCAATTTTATGAGTATAACTTAAGGATCTAACTAATTTCTATTTTTTGACACGTCTTTAGATATTCTCATATAATTTGAGAATGTTGTTTTTGGCGTCATTTACTCGGTAGTTGAGCAAATGTATTAAGATTTTCTTCCTCTGCTCATAACCATCCTACATGAAATTACTTATCATTACCATGAAAATATCACATGGGAATAAAAAAATGAAATTAGAATACTCACCATACAAATTGAATGAACCAAACCTTTTATATGGTCATATAGATAGGACGAATTGACGTGGTACTCCCTCCCTCTCATTTTATGATGCGTATAATTTTTTCACAAATTTCCTGTTTTAAGATGCGTATTGTGGAGAGGAGCCGAAACAATTGCGACATGGACCCTTTTGCACCGACTACCAGCTGCATGCATTATTCACGAGTCAATCTTTCCATATTCTTTCTTCCTCGTATTCTCTCCATCCCGTTCGACTCCTCTTCTTATTCTCCCTCTCACTCCTTGGTTTCTTGCTTCCTTGCTTTACTTACAATATTTTCCAAGTTGGTTATAGTTCTATACTTATATTTGTTGCGATTAGAGCTATAAAATATTTCAGGGATTGGTAAGAAAACTGTTGATTTCATCGTGACCAAGGCAGTAGACGATTGGGTCTAAAACATTTTCCTCCCCATTTTTTGCCAATCACGTATCCTCCAATGCTGGCTGATCGACCGAGGGGCTAACGGTGAAAATATCTCTCTGTGTGCTTACTTTTGCATTCTTGCGTGTCAGATTTTCCAATTAACCAATTCTAGCGATTAAAGCGGGCATGCATTGATAGGTTTCCTTTCAAGTGGATCGCCCACAGTGAATTAATCTCTTCACTGCATGTAGATCGTGATTGTTACCAACGGTATAAGAAGGGAGAAGGTTGCAGTGGAGAGTAATTAGAGGAGCAACGAAGGAAGTAAATAAGCACTGCTTGCAAATCATGCATTAATCCATGAAACATGCATATTTCGAATTTACACATTAAATTCCCAAAATCTGATTACATGCGGTGTGATTACTTAGAAAATTATTATTATTATTATCCCCTTTAATTGTGCATGCAATCCGGGATTTTTGTTTATGAGGTGATTTTTTAGATCTTTCCTTATTCGGTTGTGAAACCCGCGGGAGGTCGGATGTAAATCGGATGGTCTAGATGCCTCCAATGTTTGATGTCAAAATGTCAAAGTGGACGTACCAACACCAACTTCTTTTTAATAGTAAAGATAATATGGTGATGTTCTTTTATCCCAGTGTTTCTTGACTAAAATTATTTAACTAACATGTTGCAAATTATTCAACATTAACACTTGATATCATACGATTTCAAAAATGTGCAAAAAGACTTGGGTCACCATGTTTCCGTTCTGGTTATGTCGCCACAATTACCGAAGCCAATGGGCAGTGTACCACCTCGTGCTTGATGGGAGGCACCAGTGGTGCTGTAGGATCAATTATCCTGTCCTGTTTTGCTTGTGCAACTGAGCTGGCTCATTTACTAGGCAAACTGACACCCTTAACTTGATTAATCACGGGTGTGCAGCTTCAGTTCTTCTAACCTGTAGGTTGTCAAATCCTGATTTGTAGTCAGATACTGATAGAAGCATTGTAGCAGCATGAACTCTACTCAGAGTTGAGTACTTCTTTTATTACGTTTATATTCTTGGATCATGATTAACTTTTTCCTTGGGTTGATTCTTGTGTTCATATTTTCATAATTCCTTCAACTGCGTGGAATTTGTTAATACACCTATGAATGCATCTATGTGTCGCACCCTTTGGCATGAAAGTGTTCCTTTTTATTCCAAATTGTTTCCATTTCTTCATAATGTGGATCCAAGATTGCTAGTTAGATACTGTGTCTACTGTAATGTGAACTGAGGATGGAGGTAGTGTGTATCTATCGGAGTTCGGGCAGTTAGCAGGTGGGTGTATTAGAACTTGTGAAGCTGCGGTAAATATTCTCTAATTTTTCCAACTTTATTGCTTCCCAATATTGAGTTGTTATGTACCATTACTTTCTACCATTTTCATGGTACTTTTTTCTGTCAAACATTTGGAAAAACGTTGATTTTGTGATGGTTCATACCATTGTTTATGTTTGATACTTAACCAGATTGGAGTCTGTAACTTTGCGCGAGCAATAACTATAATATTGCCATGGCTAAGTACTTTTTTTACTTCATATTCAGGTTGGCAATTAATTCTGTTCAGAAAAATAAAAGATTGCCAACTGATATGTACAATTATTTTCTTAGTTAGATGTGAGAAATGAGATATCTTGGTCCTCCATACCATCTTTATCTTTACTTTCTTAATTATTTGTTTTATCTTTATTTTCTTAGTTACATGGATGTTGATGAGATTTATCTTTATCTTTTTGCTAACATTGTCACTAAAGTTTGACGTCGGAGGAGGCAGTAAGCCCGACTTCTTTTGGGCTTATGCTTATGCATAAGAAGCTCCTAGAAACTAGTTTCTTATATTCTTTTGAGCTTCTTGAAATTTGGCTTATTTGATGTCTTGAGTCGTGAAATGTCTGTACTGCCCCTAAATTAGATATGTGCCCTAAATAAGTGATGTTACATATGTATGCTAGTTTTTATGGAAAATGAGCTAGAAATGAATCAAGAAAATTATGAAAAATTAGATGATAATTTATGATTTACATACACAAGTGTCCAAAAATTCATAGCATACATAAGTGTCCAGAAAATCATAATTTACATGGACGATGTATGTGATAAATACTAGTGTAAGGTTCAGGACATATATTAAATTATCGTCAATAAAAGAAATCTCCAGAGAACAATTAATACCTACATTTTAAATCCAAAACAGCAATTCACATCTCCGCTGCTGCTGATTGGAAGCATCAGTGCAAGGATTTCAAGCAATAAATGGGAAGCATCTTCGAGGCTGCTACGGGGAGGATGAGCTCGACATCGTCGGTTGGGGACGTCTGAGCTGCGAGCAACGGCTGGTGAGCTGGAGGGGTGATGTCGTGACGGGCGTTGCGGCGGGGTTATCTGGAGGGGTGAGTGGCGGCGGCAGAACCCTAGCTCACCATGAGCAACGTGTGTGTGGTCGAATGCATCCAGGATGGTTCCGGTCTGACATTTTTTCTTGTTCGACTTGAGTCGGACGAGTCAGACTGGGTACAACTGGGAGTGGCATTCCTGCTGTAAGAAGGAAGAAATAACGGGGCAATTGCTATACCGCTTTGACAGAAGCTCGGGAAACGATCGAGACACTGATTGAGAGGAGTTTCTGCATGGGGACAGAAATGTGACTTCACGGTGGGGGAAGCAGTCTAGAATCTATCCCTTCTTTTGGGCTTCAGCTTCCTGGGACCTGGAAGCTGTGGGCTGGAAGCCCAACAGTGCTTAGAGGGTGCTTGAGAAAATAAACCAAGCAGTTTCTTAAGCACCGGTGCTTATTGTGCCTAGTTAGGCATCCATCTAGTATAAATAAGCACTGGTGCTTAAACAAAAACCGCTTTATTTTTCTGAGCACCGTGCATAACATCTTGTGTTGTACATGCCCTAAGAAGGGACTTGAAGGATTGGAATGTACCCCAGATTTTTCACTTGATAAGACTGCATGGAGATAAGCGATCCATGTGCCAGAACCTTAATTTACTCCTCTTGTAATTTGTTTATTCTTTTCTCTCTCCACTCTTTGGTTGCCACAGGTTTTTGTTCACTGTCTCTAGCCTACCCCAACTTGCCTGAAAAAAAGGCTTCATTGTTGTATGTTGATTATCCCTTGCACCTAATAGAACATGCAGTGTTGCCCTGCATTATTGATAAATAGCCTACTAGGAATGCTGTAATGATCGGTTTCCTTGTTATGGTATGTTTCTAGAAGGTTTCAAGATGGTGATTAAAATTTCAATTTATTCACAATTCACAATATATGATTTTAGTTAGCTGTGATGTTAAGTTACTTGATTGCTGTTTAATATTATTACAATCCGCTTTCTCCGTGTGATGTATTGAACATTTGATTATTCCATGGTTTGTTGTGAAAGTTTTTTCTTCAGTGTAAAGGTGGTAATTTTTGGGACCCCAGCTTGTTACTATCACTACTTGATTCTTTGAACATGTCACACTAAGTTGTTGAGTACTAGGGGTTAAAGAATTCATCTGCACAACATTGCGATAAATTTTCTGTTGGATAATGGTATCACATGTCATTTTAGCTCTCTAGCCAGACTTTAGAACGAAAAATATCTAGGAAAAAAGTTCCTTCAATTTTCTACAATCGTATGGAATCTTTTCTGTTTGACCAAATTGCTTCTCTTGATGAAAGCCCCGAGTCCTTGCATTAACTAATATGATTTTAGTGTTTTTATACTAGTAAATTAATATGACTTAACTAATCTTGTTTTTGCTGAAGGGTATATCTATGCACGTTGGACTGCTCCAGACAGCAATGGGAGGATGTTGATCACGGTGCCGTTGGATGGCATGAAGAGGCCGATTGCCGCACCCTTGGTCCTATTAACTCCTCCAGTGCCTTTGCCCAACTCTGGGCTCCAAGACCAAGACGTGGTGCCTTGACTTCGACGGTCGGAAGACATGGGCAACAACACCATGCGAAGCCGTTTCCATCTTGCACACAAGGCGATGAATTTGATTATCTTGGGGAACGCCGCAAAATAGACTTATGAGACACGTTTGGTAGCCCACGACAGTTTCTCGGCCCGTCTTGACAGTGCCAAGTTGAGCAGGGCCACAGGAAAACAACAGTTAGATCATGTTGTGTAGCTCGTTTGGTAACATGTGTACGATTTTTGCACCTACCTAAGACACGATTGCTGTTGTTTGGTAGCATGTATGCATGTTTAAACGAAAGGCTAATGCAGCTTGTAGATTGCACCATTGCTGCTATGGTAACCTTTTTTGGATATAGGTGAGGTTATCAACCGCAGTTTAGGACAATACTATGAAACAACATGCAAGACAGTAGCAATAGCGGCCTTCTGAGAATAGAGGCCTTCCCAGATTCACATAAAACGTCGTCCCTTTCTTGCTTCCACTCTGGGCCTCTTTTCCCATTATTACTATTGTCTTTCTTCAGGTCTCAACATCCAAGATGTCTTCTTCCTCTTCCTTTTCATCTTCATTTTGTGTGGTGATGACCTTAGCCCCGAAATGACCACCACCATTCATAATGGAGGACAAGATGGCCGTGAAATCACTCTATGCATACATACACATTTTCCTAATAGAACATATGATCACATACCTATTTATGATAGTTGTTGCTAATACACACCTCAACATTGTTGGTGATAGCATGCAACATTCTGTCGAACATGTTGCTGCCCTCCTCAAAGTTGACACCATCATGAGGCATTCATATGTTGAACAGGTTACAACCAGCATGCTGGCGCCGAACGTGTGTTCCTCCCAACGGAGCATCGACGAGCCATAGTAGGCATGGTTGAGGTCGAGGGTCTTCGTGTCTTCCACTAAGGCTCTGGTTTCCTCCAATGACGGTGCATAGTAGCTTTCCTTTACTCGACTAGGGCTGCTTTATAGAATCCAACAACTGGGCTATCCAACAAGAAATGAGACTTACCACCATCTATGGGCCATCAGGCTTGCCGGAATAAGGGCTTGCTATGACTATAATAATCATTTGATATATACCTAACATCAAGCCCTCTAACATAGACACTAAAAAAGTCTAAATACATTTGTTTCATAAAAACTAAAACATATTATATTATAAAACGGAGGGAGTATTTTGTATCTCAGCATCTAGCATAAACAGAAAATCGAGCTATATTTTCAGAAAACTTAAAAAAAAAACAGAGCTGCCAAACAGGGCCTTGCTCTTAAGTTTAATAACAAAGTCTGAAGCACACAACACGGGCGAACTTTTGCCGCTGGAACTTTTTCTTTTTTGAGGGATTTTCCGCTGGAACTTAATACTCCATGCATTGTATAAATCTGAGCTATAAACTGCAAGCCGTGAACCACGTGTGCTCATGAAGCAGTGAGATCCAAATAAACGACAGTGTGACATTTGCAACTCCACATCTCAATCACCGTATATAATAAGCGACCGGATCGTCGACAGGCCACATCAGCTGGTACTATCGCACACCTACATACTGGCACCAACCGCAGGTTAACAACGACTTGACCGATTGATCGTTGACTTCAAAGGATCCCGAATATACATTGACGACATGGCAGCCGCCTGACCTGCTCCACGACTATGAACAAAATAAATGAGCCTCCGGGCAACTGGGTGTCCGGCAACCTCAAAAGATGGACCCAATTATGAAACGGAGGGTTTACTATTGTAAACAAACAAGAAGACATAATTAAAAAATAAATACATCGCCGTAAAATCAAACTCTCAGCTACCAAAATCATGATGGACCACCAAGTCACCACCAAAATGCCACCAGGTTCGGCCATCACATTTCATCTCATATGCATAGAAATCAATCTTCACGTGTTGGCGCCTCCGGTGCCGCCCTGCCGGTTCACCATCAAGCCCTAAGCCCAATTCATGCAAGATGTGATTACGAGTTTTCTCAAGCCAAGCCTTCACCACCGGGTCTATATTTGACGTGTCGACTGTCAAGATCTTCGTATCCTCGGCCATTTGTGTAACACCCACTTGCGCTACATCTGTTTCCACCTTGATTATTGTCGCTTCCCCTTCGATCATTTTAGCTTCGACCTCCAATACCGCCATGATTCTTGACTCATTAGTTTTGTCTTGTTGGCTTCAACCTTGCCTCTTCAATCTTGAGCTTCTCGTTTTGCACCACAGAGAAGGCCTTCCACTTTTCATCATTATTTTGGTCCCTCAACCCTTTGCGAGCCAAGGTCGATGAGACCTCATTGGTGCACATGTCAATCGATTCTTGCATCGTGGAAGATGATGTTGTCGCCCTTTTGGACTTTGCTTTGTTGTTCCCGGTTGCTCGAGGCCCCGAGGGTACCTTCCATCTAAATCAACGGCTTCACGGATTGTGCTCAGGGCCCAATGCCTACTCGTGCTGACCATAATTGTGATCACCCCTTCTATTTCCATGTTAGGCGGGATCTAGTGGTTGTCGCTTCTGCTATGCCACATTGGTGTTGTTTGTGTCACATAGTCGCAGTGGTCGATGTTTGTGTCTTGTGGCTGCGCCATTTGTCTCCTCTCGATTTGTTGGGATTCCCATGGAGATTGAATGCGGGGGCGGCGACCCGGGTAGTTGAAGTCGCGACGCTTGACCAGGGGTTGTGGTTCAAGTGCTGGTAGCTCGTGTTCATGATTGCTCGTGCGGCGTGATGTTTGGCGAGTGGCGAGCAATAGAGGTGGTTTGGCAACCATCTCAGCAGCGGGCTCCACTTGGATCTAGAGGCTTGGTCCTTGTCTAGGTGAAAAGTTTCGTAGTGTTGTCTTGGCCAAAGGTGACGATGCTCATGGGTGTCGTTCCCTACTTGAAGGCGCCATCATTGATTCTCTCATGTTCCTCCCCGGTGCTGAGGGAAAAAACTAGATCTCTTTTGATCGGGCGACGACGGAGCATTGTGTTGTTTCCTTCTTGAAGGCATCCCTTGGAATCTGTGGTTTGCTTCTCTTTCAATGGTAATGGCGATTGTTGGAGGCGGAGTCTGCTTTAGGGGTGGTGTGCTCATCTCTACGGGGTGCATCGTTCGTTCGTGCACTGACTCAAGTTCTAGGGTGAGATCTAGCCCGCCGATGAAAACATCTCTTATCGACCAGGTATAGGGCTCCCTCCGGTGATAAAGATTGGTGTTTGGGTGGATCTACCATTTGCTCTGAATGGGTTCAACCTCGTTGATGTTTTGGTCTTCTCAAGTGTTGTTTGTTGTTGTTCGGTGTAGCCCTTGACTCAATCTGCTCTTAGTTCCACATTCACTAGTTTTCTTTCTACTCCCTTCGTTTCAAAATATAAGATGTTTTAGTTTTGTAAAGCAAATGTATCTAGACTAGTTTTAGTAAATAGGTTCACTCAGATTTAGAATGAATCTACACACTAAAAAAGTCTAGATACATTTTCTTCATAAATCACAAAGCTAAAATATTTTGAAATGGAGGGAGTACAAGGCATTGGCTTGATCTTGGTTTTGGGCGTGGCTATGTTTGTAAACTGGTTCCATCACTTTGTATATTTAGCCGACATTTTTACAGATTTATATAATGAGGATTGTCCAAACGGAGAAAGACGGTCTCCAAGGAGATCCAGGGGCAGAGATAGTTTATGACTTTGACATGGTAAGTCACAAATTGCCGACCCTGCTTTCTAGAAGACACACGCTACCAAACTCTATACTATAAAGTACTACGGCGCACTTGGAGAAGCCAAACGAGAAGTAGCTGCCACCTACGACAATTTGCACCTTCTTTCCCAGGCATGGAGAAGAGCAGGGTTCTCATTGTTGGAGGCACCGGCTACATCGGGAGAAGGATTGCGAAGGCGAGCTTAGCTCAGGGCCACGAGACAAGCATCCTGATGAGGCCGGAGATCGGCCTCGACATCGACAAGCTGGAGATGCTGATGTCGTTCAAGGCACGGGGAGCACGGCTCGTCGAGGCGTCGCTCGACGACCACCGTGCTCTCGTCGCCGCCGTGAAGCAGGTGGACGTGGTGGTGTCGGCCATGTCCGGGGTTCACTTCCGTAGCCACAACCTCATGCTGCAGCTCAAGCTGGTGGAGGCTGTCAAAGAAGCTGGAAATGTTAAGGTAGGCTAACTCACTCACGGGAAGGTAACATAGTACATGCAAGATTCAACTACATATACGGTCGTCTTATTTTCAAGTTCGACTGAGAAGTTCGTATTTCTAATTCATCATCTCAACCCCTCGTCTCTATCTAACAAAAGTTGGTAATTACAGTATTTTTTGTGTCTAAATACATTATGTGCTGTTAGGCACGTGGCATTTTTTACACCTAATAAGATCGCACGCCATTATTTTAACAACTCTTATAATGCGCAACTTGATGGAATTAGGAATAAAAATTTCTCAGTCATATAAAATAGTAGCTTATTACTCACATACATAATACGCCTGACACATTAGAACTGGCATTTTTTGTGCATTTTTTGGAGGATTCTGCCTGATAATTCGTGTGTTCCAACTCTCAATTTACTTTTGTACAATTGTAACCATAAACGAAAAAAATTATTTTCCCCTCAAAAAAGAAAAGGCACAGATTAAGTTTGAAATGTCTTTACAAATGGACGCCAATCTATTCTTTGTGTGTACGCAAAATCTACTTTTCTTTCCCCGCAAAGTGAAAACAGTAAGTTCAACCGCCGGGCCACTGAAGCGTTAGGGTAAGAGCTCTCAGTATTCCTCAGCAGACCGAGGATTTGAATGATGGCCTTGACAAAATAACCACCAACCTTCAGTGAAGTGAAAGCCTTTCCTTGGATACTTTCTGATGAGATTTCATATCCTCCATTATTGATCATGCAAGGCCATAAATCTTGAGTTGACGTTGGACCCCAAAGTTGCACATCAACATCAGCAGTAGGTCGCAGTTACTGCTGTGCAACACCAGCTGTAGATCTAGATCGCGCTGCCTCGCCTTTAAGCTGATGTATTACTGGAGCTGCATGAGCCAACACCAATTAGATGACATCTATTTTTGCTAGAAGCATTCGTAAAGTAAAATTATTTCCAGAGAAGCATATGTGATTCTAATTTCGTCTTCAAAGGATATGATTCTCCAAAGCTGTACTTTCTCTATAGTCCATATGATGTTGTACTTTGTTCGGCTAAGACAAGAGTTCGACTAAAAATATTCCAATGAAGTTTATGTGACAAACTTCTGTCATTTGGATCCATATACTATTCTACTTCGCATTGTGATTTTGATTTTGTATCTCACATAAGTCAAGAATTTGTATTAACCAACATGGCAACCCCTCCCCCAAACCCATTAAGGATAATATGGTCAATAGACTTCAATTAAATAATTAACGAATAATTAAGTTAACCAGTCTGACCCATATCTAAACCCCCTACAGGTATATAGTACTTCGTAGGATGACGCTCACCCCCGACCCACTCCGCCAACCACTCGTCATTGCCGCTGGTTGCCAGTCGTCGTCCCCTTCCCCTACGCCTCTGGCCGCTGCCCCGATACTATGGGGTTGAGATTGGTGGATTCTCATCTCTCACTTGTTTTGTAGGAAGATTTTGCTAGTCAGTAGTGTTGCCACAGAATCATTGCGTTGTGGGTGCTGTTGGTCTTGTCTCGAGTAAAAATTCGTTGGCTCTAGTTCTTCATGCCAGTGGTGCTCCTCTGGTGTTGCGGAGGAGTTTGGGAAATTTTCAGTTACCGGCAATATTCATGTACTACGATGAGTTGGCACTTATTAATTGTAGAATTATGAGACCAAGAGAGATTGGCGGAATATATTGGATGTATTATTGAGCCTCTTGAACGAGTATATATAGCCGTACACGGATCAACTTGGAGTACAAGACAAGAATCAAATCCAATCTCTACCTAATATTTTCATAACCGAATCAAGTTGTATCTTATGTTCTCCTTATAGTATAAGCCACAGTTGATTTAGAAATAACAAGCCACCACTTAAAGAGCCTTATTTGTGTGAAAAAATCTTGTTAAAAATATTCGACAGGTTAACTAAGGAATCATAGTATCATGAGTCTGTTGTAATTCTTCTCAGTTTGTTTGTTTTCTTAAATTGATGAAAATGTCCCACACGCAATAATAAGACACATACAATTTTGCATGCAGCGTTTCATACCATCTGAATTCGGCATGGACCCAGCAAGGATGGGGCACGCCCTTGAACCAGGAAGGGTCACATTTGATGAGAAGATGGAGATAAGGAGGGCGATAGAAGAAGCAAACATTCCCCACACCTACATTTCTGCTAACTGCTTTGCTGCTTACTTTGTTCCTAACCTCTGTCAAATGGGTACCCTTCTTCCACCAAAAGAGAAAGTTCTCATATATGGAGATGGCAACATCAAAGGTAAACACGGAAATTTGTGTATTTGTTTTCCTTCAAATTTCCACTTCTGACTATATATAGTCATGTTGTACGTACTATGAAGTGGCATTCATGAACGAAGATGATGTGGGGACATACACAATCAAGTGCATTGATGATCCACGGGCAATGAACAAGACAATATACCTAAGACCGCTAGAGAACATCCTTAGTCAAAACGAGCTAATTGCCAAATGGGAGAAGCTCTCAGGAAAGGTTCTTGAGAAATTTCACATTCCTGGTGATGAATTGTTGGCGTCAATGGAAGGTAAGAGAAACATATATAAGTTAAATCATAAGTGTTTGCTTTAGTAGTACCAAAATGGGGACAGAGCCACAAATATCTTCCATGTAAACATTCATCATTTTTTAATTCATCTTCTTACTAGGATGACATAATTAATTGCATGCAAACTATCCTTACAAATTATAATCCAATGCAAATTAAGCAAACACAAGAAATACCATTTATCGGTTAAATCGACAGTATTATAAATCTTGGCTTTAGAAGTACCAAAATTGTGAAAGGGCCACATAGATTTTCTTGGTGAAAAATGTCATTTTTAAAGTCACCTTCTTACTAGGGTGATATATTTTGCATGTGAAACATGCTTATAATCCAGTGCAAATTAAACAAAGGTGAGAAATACACTTCTCCTCCTCTATAAGCAATTTTTATAGTGTGTTGTGAATGTTCAACATTATTTAGCCTTTCATAATCTATGTTTATTTAAGATCGGGCATCAAAGTGGCAAAGTTCCGTTATTTAAAAAGTATTTCTTTCGTGAATAAGTAAATTTGCAACTGTCATAGGACTATTCGACTTGTATGCAGGTATGGACTTTGCTAATCAGGTGGGGGTAGGACATTACTACCACATTTTCTACGAGGGTTGCTTGACAAACTTTGACATCGGGGATGATGGGGAAGAGGCTTCTCTGCTCTACCCAGAGGTTCAATACACGAGGATGGACGAGTGCCTGAAGCGCTACTTATAACTACAATGATCTGAATATTTGATCATCAACACACACTACACACCACCTATGCTCCAAAAAAAAAATCCATTCATACGTTGCTCAATGTGTGCACAATTGTTACATTTAATCTAAGTGAGTTAGGTGTGTTGTACCATCTGCAGGTTACATGAAATGTCCTACAAATAAGAGTTCCATGGGAGTTAAAATCAATACTATCAGTTTGTAATAGTTAATTACTACTTTAGTTACAATGTCTTGTAACTTTGAACTTTTAAAATCGCCAGTGCCTGCTGATCCAGTGTTGTCGTGAGGCAGAGTTTCGGGTCTGTGTTACAGGAGAGCAGTGTTGACTAAAATCACCGAAACTCTAGGTCATTCAAGCCACGTTCTTCTCTAGCATCCATGGCTCTAGTGGCCTTTTCTTCCTCTAGTATGGGACACAACTAGTTAACTAATGTTGTCGTCGTGTAGGTGGTGGCCATGTCCGAAGCTAGATGTGCTCTAAGATGGTCGGCAGCGAGCCTTCCTTGTTGGCGCGTCACCGGTAAACTGGTATCTTGTAGGATGGTTTCTAGTTTTCAGTTTTTCTTTTGAGAATGGTTTTTTTAATGAACTTTTTTTTCCATGAAAACGCAAAAACCTTATGTTTTTTATGCATTGATAGTATATATACAAGTCCTGAAAAAGGACCAACCCGCACCATACAACCCAACTCAAAAACAACAAAAGATTTTGGAAGTAGTGGAAAAACTGTAAATCAATTATTTTCCTTTTTAGCTATATTTATAAACAACAAAAGAATATAGAAAATATATTTAATAAATTTATTTTTGATGTTAAATGATAGGCCACACAATGTAGAATTCATTTTTGTTCAACATCTTCATCTCTTTTGTTTTTGTTCTCACACTATTCCTTGTCACTTCAAGAAAAGACTTAACAAATTTGCCCGATAAGTCGCTACCTACTGTGACCACGGGCCATCAATTTGAGCTTTTACTATTGAAAGAGGAGATAGTACATACATAAGAGGGCCGTTTTGAACTTCCTTAATTAGATCACAAAATATTGCTCACAATAATGTTGTGACCTTTAGATTAATCAAACAAGCTGATGAAGATGAAGATGGAGACGAAGATAAGGAAGGAACCGGGGAACATGTGCCGGAAGAGAACCCTGTGAACATAACTGAGTATGTGTTTAGGATGGTAGCATATGATCCTAATGGTTACATCAGAGAATTCTAGAATTATTTTGGTATGTGTTTTTCCATCAAATGTATCTATTAATTGCCTACCATCTACTCCCTTGAAATGGATCGTATGGGCACCTAGAGGGGGGGTGAATAGGTGCTAGCCAATTTTTAATACTTTTTCAATTTTAGGCCTGACACAAAGTAAATTCTCTAGATATGCACCTACGAGAATTTCCCTATATGCAACCCTAACTACTAAGCACGTAAAGAGAGGAGAGTGGAGCACGCGAAGACACATATATTTGTTTTACCGCAGTTCCTTCCTTGTTAAGGGAAGTACATCTGTGTTGGAGGGGTGGGCGGTTCTAAGACCACCACGCTACAATAGGCCTCACCCTATTCTCTGATGGATCTCGCCACGAGAGGCTTGATCCACCTTCTCCACTATTGGATCCCTTCGAGGCGGGAACCGGTGCCTTTTACAACGCTATCAGGGCACACACCCACAACCGAATTGGGGGCTCCCGAGATGACAACAAGCTGACACAAGAACAAGGTTTATCAATATAAACAAAAACAAGGATCTAGGTATTTTCAAGAAATACTAGATCGGTGATTCTCCAAATGAATGGAGAGGAGATGAAGTGCTTGATTGCTGATGATGAAGATCGAGTTCTCCTCCTTCGATTCCCCAAGGGACGGGGCCTTTGGGTAGATCTAGGTGGAGCTCTCTTGGACGAAGGTTGCAGATCAGATCTTGTATTTTTCGAATAAATCAAGAGATTTGGCAGAAGAGGGAAGGCTAGCTTAAATACCCCCTCCCCAGATCTGACCGTTGAGCAACTTTGGGGGCGGATTATCCGCTACCAGGTGGATTATCCACCGGGAAAACTCCTCAAGGGCGGATTTTCGGAGAAACTCCCCTTTTTGGGGGCGCTGCGTGACTTGGTGAAGATCTTGGCGGGCGGATAATCCGCCCCTCTGGGCGGATTATCCGCCAGTCGAAAGTCCGGCCAACACTCCGCCTCTTTGGGACTTGCGCCTGGTGAGCAAGGGACGGATTATCCGCCTCCCGAGGCGAATTATCCGGCAAGGGAAAATCCGGCCAAAACTCCGCCCCCCTTCTAGGGCTTGCGCCTGCTTGGGAAGAGGGAGGGGCGGATTATCCGCCCCCAAAGACAGATACTTTTCCCTTTTTCCTTAGAGAGAGCTGCAGCACTTCAACACACATTAAATAATCCTTGATATTGTTATCTTAACACACAAAACACTAGGGATTAAGAAATATTCTTTCATCCCTCCGCTGCGGTATATTGGTCCTCTCATGAAAAATATTGGCGGGTGCTACCCGTCCCCCAGGGGATTAAAACTTTCGATCCCCGGGTCCTCCTGCTGACACGTGTCCATTTTTGCTACACTAAATTCCGCTTTTGCTACATAATGTCCGCTTTTGCTACGCAGTAGCAGAAAACGATTCGCACAAAAACAGAACAAAATGACTATCCCTTGCCGGAGACCTCACCGGTGACCTCGCCGGAGACGCCATAGCAAAACAAATATACTAATGTAGCAAAACCTATTCGCCGGAGACTCTCGCCGGAGATTCTCACCGGAGAATCTCGCCGGAGACTCTCGTCGGATACTTCGTAGCAAAAAAAACTATGCTAATGTAGCAAAACTGAAGAACAACTGTAGCAGATAATTTATGTTGGTGTAGCAAAAAATTGACTTTGCCGGAGAGTTGGATGTCGCCGGAAATGCCACTGCTGCAGCGGTAGCAACACCAGCCACCTCTGTAGCAGAGCCTCACGCCGCTTGTAGCAAAATAATAAAACGATTGTAGCAAAAAAGATACAAGTATGAAGCAAAACTAAAACGGGAAAATAGCGAAATCAGCCTAGCCCGGCGCCATGGATAGCATCGTCGTCTGCCATATTAGCATCACCATGTGCCCGTTGTAGCACCTCTATACAACAATTGTAGCATCGCCTACAGCCCTTTAGTTGCTACCATCACCGTTGGCCACCTCAATCACCTGCAATCACCTGAGCAGAAGCGGGGAGACGTTACCCGAGGGAGGAACGACGAGGATCGTTGGCCATGGCACGAAGGTGGTGTGGTGGTGGGACCTCCAATGGCGGGCGGGCGCTGTCGCGGGAGCTTCGGCGGAGGCGGCGCGATTAATGAACTCATGCGGAGGACGGCGACGCCCCGAGGAGCGGCAGCCCCGACGAGCCCGCGAGAGGAGCAACAGGACGCTGGCGTGGCGCCGGGCAGCGTAGGTACTCAGCGGCAAGACGGGAAAGAGAAGGGCGACGCGTGGCGTGTGGTTGGATAAGGTTGTTCTTTTTTTCTGGTCTAACTGTACGCGCACCAGAAGCTACGACCCGGGGGATCGATCCTCGAGGGAGTAGTATCATTTTCCAAAAATATTTTGTTCCGCTCTATGGTTAGACTAAGGCCCGTTTAAATAATTAATATCCCTAATTAATGTTGTTTTGGCTCTCTCTCCTTCCTCAAATTACTCTGGACCACTGCTTTCTCTCGTTAATTGGTTAGTGGAGCTGCATGACCAATCACCATCCACCTTGGTCGCGCCACTGATTTCTATTCCCACAGTGATTGGAGGATTATAATGGAGGAGGTAAACATCGGTAGCCAATCAACATCCACCTTGGTCGCGCTCCAGCCCGTAGCAGGCCCAATATACCGGAGCAGAGGGAGTACTCCTTTCTTGTCCACTTTGTAATGTTAATTGTATTTCACCGGACCGACTTTGCCAGATGTGGATTCCTACATTAGACTGTATAGACTTTTAATGAGTGTTTTCACGTAAATTGTTTCATGCGATTAAGCAACCTTGGCTACTGCTTTGAGATAGTTTTCAAACACCGTCGCTCCATTTCTGGGTACTGCATCTATCTCGGGGACAACCTTGTGTCGTGGTTCTCCAAGTGCCAGGCCACTATTTCTCGTTAGTATTGAGGCTGAGTAGCGTGTCATTGCTCATGCCGTCGTCGAGTATTGTTGGATATGATGGTTGCTTCAGGAGCTTCATCATCCCCTCTGAGCCACGATCATTGTCTTTTATGACAATGTAAGCGTCGTTTACATGTCTTCTATCCCCATTCAGCATCAACGCACAAAGCATATCGAAATTGATATCCACTTTCTGCGGGAGAAGGTGTCTCTCAGTAATGTCTGCGCGCTTCACATGCCATCTTCTCTGTCGTTTGCAGACATCATGACAAAAGGGTTAGTATTGCAACTCTTTCTGAATTTTCGGTACAGTCTATGCGTTTGTCCACCTGACGCAGATTGCCGGGGATGTTAGAGTATCTCCTTTTGTATAAATTATTTGGCATGTATTTGTATGCAATTCTACCGACCTTGTATTTAATGGGTTGAGATTGTATCGTTGCACCCTGTAACATTTCTATATAGTATAAAGCTATGAGTTGATCGCCCCTGTAACGTGGCGTTTTCCCTCAACTCAATCCGATTCCTTCATACTTGAAGAAGCACATATATGCACAGTTGAAAAAAAAAGAGCGACAGAAAGACCAAAACTAGTAACCTGAGCGCAAACCTATTTCGAGAAAAGACCAAAACACCAAAATACCAAACCAGTAACCACCGAAGAGGCCAAAAGGCCCAAAACCCACTCTATATACCAGTAAGTATGCGACTGCGGCGATCCTTATGTCAAGCAAGCTATCGAGCGAAGCAAGCAAGTATTTTCCCAGCTCCAATGCTTCTTTTATTTACAACAATTCGAAAACCATATTTACAGCTATCAAAAAAGTTATAAAAGATACAGGTTCCATTTTTTGGGAATATGTGACATATTCTATTTTTTTGAGAACGTAATGTGACATATTCTTGATCCCGTGAATCGAATATGATGTTTCTGAATCAGCAAATCTAGACGCAGTGGAGCAAAGGGAGGTGTATCCCACTTCCGAAAACGTCTAGCAAGTGAATACGTATTATAGCCGAGAAGACGATTAAGAAAACAATAACGTAAACCAAAAAAAATTCTGGAAACGGGATCTGTTTCTGTTTGCTGTCGGCCTTCCGTCTCCGATGTCCAGGTCCGTGTACATAGTTCTGTTCCCGGCACACGAGGACTCCAAGATTCAATATCACTTGGAATCGTTCGATTAGTTATTATTTAGCTACCTACACGCTTGAGATTCGAGAAGCATCGATTGATCGATCCATGGCGTCGTCTTGGTCCGAGCTCCCGCAGGAGCTCTTGGGGCTGATCGCCGCCCGCCTCCCGTTCCCCAACGACCGCGCGCGCTTCCGGGCGGCGTGCCGCTCATGGCGCTCGGCTCTGCGCCACCACCATGTCCAAACACGGCAGCTGATAGTACACCTACAAGAAGGCAGTTTCATGACTCCATCCGGCGGCCGCTCGCATCCCCTTCCCCTGCCTTCCTTCCCCGACAACACGAGCTGCATCATTGGTTCCACGGACGACTGGCTCGCCCTCCGCCGCGACGACGCCAACGGAGGCCACCGCTATTCCTTGTACAATCCTTTCTCAAAGGCAACAGTCCCGCTCACCGCGCTAGACTCCACCATTGACGGGTCCCGCAAGGTCCGCAAGGTGCTCGTGCGATCTACCGGTGCGGAGGATGACCTGATCGTAGCCGTCATGACAAACAGTCTCAAGTGTCCTTTCATCTTGTGCCGCGGAGGAAATCACGCATGGTTGCCCGGGCCAAGGAACATGTGTACGAGTACATCATCGACATTGCTTTCCTCAACGGCAAGCTCTACGCGGTCACCAAGGACGAGAACCTCTTCCCGATCGATATCGACTTGGATGGCGAAGGTAAGCTCATGGTTGCCGATGGCAGGCGCACCATAAGTCAACCACCAAGTTACAATGGTTATCATTGGTGGTGCGCACCCGAGGATGAGAATGCATACGTGGAGGAGGGAGCGACATTGGCAGATGAAGATGCAGCCTCGATAGGAGACGAGGGTGGTCATGATGATAATGAGGAAGGGGAAGTGATGGCGTCATATGAGGATAATGATGATAATAAGGAAGGTGAAGCAGCAATACTGGATAACGAGAAGATAACATATGTCGATGATCATAATGATGACGACGATGAAGATAAGTTCATGGTTGCCGACGGGAGGGGCACCATAAGCCAATCACCAAGTTACTATGGTTATCATGAGTTGACTGCATCCGAGGACAAGAATGCGGACAAGGAGGAGGAGGGAGTGGCATTATCAGATGATGAAGAGGTGGCATGGTCATCAAATGAGGAGGATCTTGATGGTAATGACGAAGGGGAAGCGGGGCCATCAGACGAGGATCATGATGGTAACAACAAAGGGGAATCAGGAACATTGGAGAACACGAATGTGACATATGGCTATTATCATAACGATGATGATGATGCTGATGATGATGATAACAATGAGTGGGAGGAGAATCTCGACAATCTACCGGATGGCTTCGACTATGTGGTCGAGGATGTACCCCACGGGAATGAGGTTTATGTCATCACTATCCGGTACCTTGTCGAGTCACGTGGGAGTTTGGTGATGGTGAGACAACATGTGAAAATGCTTAGTCCGGACACACAATTCACTTGTCGAGTAGAGGGTTTCGAGGCAGGCACGAACGCATGGGTTCCCATGACCAATGGACTAGGCGGGGGTCAGGCGCTCTTCCTAAGCAAGCACTTTTGTAAGTCTGTTCCTGCACCTTGTGGAGAGATCGAGAATGATACTATCTATTTTGCCAATACCGGCGAAGTGTTCAACATGAGGTTGCAAACTTGTAGCCCGGCACGGTGGGATATACCCATCCCGTTTGGGACCTGGGTCTTTCCTCCAGAATTAGTTGTTTAACAAGAAGTGTTCTACATGCAGAAGACTTTTTTAGTGGGATATACTCCCTATGTTAGATGTCTTTTTTAAAAATGTATATATCTAGACGTTTTAGTGTGTAAGTTCAAAGCAAAATAAGTGAGTTTGCAAAATAATTCTATAAATATGTTTCGGAAAAAGGCTTATATTTTGGAATTGCGGAAGTAAACTTCAACTAGCGAGAGACACCCTATTTTTTCTTTAATTTTCCATACCGTTCATATGATTACTAGTAAGTGGGTTCAATAAATTTATCTGGTTATCATGTGCCATTTTGATTTTTGGGAATATATGCGGCATCTTCTTGATGACTTGATCCCGTGAATCGAATACTGTGCCGCATGTGCAATCCACACGCTGTGGAGCAAAAAAGAGAAGACGTAACCCGGATCCGAAAGCGGCTAACAGTAAATACGTATTATAGCAGAGTAGACGATTCCACGTCTCCGGGGGTCCAGGAGGTCCAGCCCTCTCAGCTTTCTTTCGCACCCTTTCTTCCCTTCTTCCTCTCGCAACCCCACCGCGACCTCCCTCTCCGATCATTCTTTCCCAGTTACCGCCGCCGCCGCCACCCTCCGTCGCGGCCTACCCGTCCGCGGCCGCCATCGTTGGAGAGCAGTATGGCTCTCTCCGCCAGCGATGTGCCGGCCATGTACACGGTCCTCGTGAACTCGCTCAGCGCCGACGAGGCGACGCGGCGGCCGGCGGAGGCGGCTCTCGCGCAGTGCGAGGCCCGCCCCGGGTTCTGCTCCTGCCTCCTGGTAAGCCGTCCTCCCATTTCCGGCCGCCCTTCCCCTCATTCGCCTCGCTGGGGACGGGCTCTAGGGCTTTGCCTCCGTGGCGTACCCCGATCTGCGAGGCAATTGGGGCCCGAGATGCTCTGAGGTCCGAGCGAGCTGACCTGCTGATCTGTTGCTTCTGCAGGAGATCATCTCCGCGAGGGGTTTGTCCTGCCGCGAGGATGTGCGTCTGCTCGCCACGGTTTATTTTAAGAACAGCATCAACCGCTACTGGCGGTCTCGCCGGGATTCCCTGTGAGCCTCCGTCCAGTTCCAGCGGTTAATTATGAATCATCATTGTGTGTGTTTTCAAGTGTTTTTGCTGAGTTCAATGATAATGTGCGTTAGAACATCATAATGTGGTCTGAGGCTCTGCCTAAGCTTCTTACTGCCAACATAGTGGTGTTAGAACAATTGTATTGGTTAGAGTCATTGATAATCATAACTTATACTGTGGGACAGTAAGGAACAATAGCTGATCTACCACCATATTAATTTTGTTCTAGATCACCTCTCTGGAGTAAATATGCTTGTACTAGGTTGTTTTGTGATCCTAGCTCTGCACTTCTGAAACAAAATTTCTGCTCTTACTTTTATTTTGATAATTTAAGTTTGCAAGTGTCAGCGATATAATCAGTTGGCAACTTTTTAACAGACATTAACATTTTGCTTACTAGTTTCAACTATCTGTTGTAGTGGAATTAGCAATGAGGAGAAGGACCACCTCCGTAAAATCTCTTGCTAAACATACGTGAGGAGAATAACCAGGTGCAGACTAGATGACACCTGCATATGCAATCTTATGATATTGAACATATGTCATGTGTTTTGATGCGAGTATGTTATCCTATAATGTTGTAATGTAGATCGCACTTCAGCTAGCTGTACTAATCTCCAAGATTGCACGTTTGGAATACCCAAAAGAATGGTAAGCATCTGTAGCACAGCTGTTGTCAACTATCTTCCAAATGGGCTGAATTGTTTCTCACAACCATGTCATTCAGGCGGGACCTTTTCTCTGTGTTGGCACAACAATTGCAATCAGCTGATATTCTTGCTTCACATCGTGTGTTCATGGTCCTATTTCGAACTTTAAAGGAGCTGTCAACTAAACGGCTTGCTGTTGATCAGAGGAATTATGCCGAGGTATTTGATTTTGCAGAAAGCACTTATAGATCTATATGAAGTTATCACTACTCACATGTGCCTGTGCTCGATTTCCTGATTTCCCCTCCATTATTAGTTTTGTATAGTACTAGCTAGTCGCCCCATAGTACATCATCAACGTGAACTGATCAAGAGAAGTTGGAGGATCATTATAACGCGATGCGAACCTTTCTTTTTCCCATTATTAGTTTTGTACAGTGCTAGCTAGTTGCCCAATAGTGCATCATCCATAGCATTTCTGCTACTCTTTTCGCAAAGCAGGAATTCATGCAGCTTGCTTTTGTACCTTTTGCAAATTTTATTGACCATATACAAGAATGACTTAGAATACTGATTGTAAAGTCAGTATTATGTTCTGATACATTTCTTGGCTTATGCAGATTACTAGCCACTTGTTTGAGTATACCTGGAACCTTTGGAAGAGTGATGTGCAGACTATATTGCAGAATCTTTCTATGCTCTCTCAGAGGAATGACATAGATTCTATCTTGGAGCAATCAAACGATCTAATATTGATATGCGACCGTTGGTTGCTTTGTTTAAAGATCATCCGGCAACTCATTGTTTCAGGTTATGCAAGTGATTCAACAACAGCGCAGGTAGTCAGATTTGCTGTTATTTTGTTGCCCATACTTATACTGTTATATGATCTCCATCAGCTGGTCTAGAAAACAAGAGTTGTGATTAGCTATTGTAATTTGCAGGAAGTCTGGCAGATCAGGGAAGTATGTCCAACAGTTTTGACTGCTGTTCAATCCCTTCTTCCTTATTGTAAGTGACATTTTTTCTTATATTCTTGATTGGGTTATTTTCTCTTCCTTTGCAGTCTTGATCTGATAGACAGAAACTGCTCTGACTTTACAAAAGAGTGATCCATCACGAGTTATATTTAGCATTCTAAGCGTTAACTGCAGTTCTAAGGTTTGAGCATATTTGTTTGTTGTCCTGCCTCTTTATTTGACCTGGTCATCAAATCTCACAGCAAGAAAGTGAAACTGTTATTGAACTATTCCTTTTGCTATCCAGAAAACTTGGAGAATGTAACAGTCTTGTGTATATAAGTGGCCCTGTTTAAACCTGCTTATGAAATTAAACCTTTGTTTGAATCTTCCTCTGATGTTAGTTTGCCTGACTTGTCAAGTGTGGCATGCTGATTGATTTCAGTTCATTCTCACGATTAAAGTATTCTTATTCTTATTGTAATTTACTTGACAGACTCGTCCTTTAAAGATAAGCAAGCTAAACTATGGGAATTTGCAAAAAGGGCATGCACTAAGTTGATGAAAGTCCTTGTGACCTTACAAGGCAGACATCCATACTCTTTCGTTCACCAAACTGTGCTTCCTACTACAGTTGACTTCTGTTTGAATATGATCACAAATCCCGAACAGGCCGGCACATCCTTTGAGGAGTTTCTTATACAATGCATGGTTTTGGTTAAATCGGTATCGGAGTGCAAAGAGTACAAACCAAGTGAGACAGGTCGCGTCATCAATGAAAGTGCACAACCTTTAAGCCTGGAGCAAAGGAAGAAAAACTTTGCAGCAGTGGCTAGTGAAATGCTGAAGGTTGTTTTGCCTGGTGATCGAGTAGTGTTGCTGTGCAACATTTTAATAAGGAGGTAATGTTCTGAGTAGAAATTGAAGCTTACATTATCTTCTCTGCAAAGCCACTGGACTATTGAAATACTACTAGGTTGCTTGTTTTGATCTTTGACAAGCATCAAGCCATGAACTTAGACAGCTCAAGTTTGTGTAAGTTAGGATATGACTTCAGATATCCTTTTAACTGTACAGAAGAATAAATGCTGGACGAGCATCTTTTGGCCAGCCATGTGATATTCTGCAGGCGAAAATAATTTAAATCATTTTGATGAACTTTGCATGGAAGAATTGGAAAATAGATTAGGTAATAGCAGTTGGTCTTTGTGTTTAATAAAGCATATTAAACTTTCTTCTCACTTGATCTGCCGAAGTAACTGCCTTATGACAGTTCCATATATACTACTCCCTCCGATTCTAAATAAGTGTCGCCATTTTGAACTAGAGTTTGTTCAAAACCGTGACACTTATTTAGGATCGGAGGTAGTAGTAAATAACATGAAAATGCACTTCCTTATGCTAGTTAGCCTTTAGAAATGCTATAAACGCATAATGGTACATACAAGTTCCCGCTACTTATTTGTGCACTAAAAGCATATAATATGACATTCTTGGTGAATCCCTCAAGGACTGTAGAGCACTACAGTATAAACTAATTGAATATGCTATATATTGCTATTATTGGTGTTTGTTGTGTAGATGTTCTTGTATGCACGCTGCATGTACATGCATATCCTGAGACGGAGGGATTGTTTCCTAGTATTTATGCGTTCAGATAATTGTTTTGGATTTGGCAGCCTTTTATGATTCAGGAACTTACCAATTCTTAAGGACTGCAGAGCACTACAGTATAAACTAATTGAATATGCTATTATTGGTGTTTGTTTTGTAGATTTTCTTGTATGCACGCTGCATGTACACACATATCCTAGACTGAGGGATTGTTTCCTAGTATTTATGCGTTCAGATAATTATTTCGGATTTGGCATCCTTTTATGATTCGGAGCTTACCAATTCTTGTCCAGGTACTTTGTTTATACAGCAAAAGATTTGGAGGAATGGTCAGAGAGTCCCGAATCCTTTCATCATGAGCAGAATTTGGTCCAATGGACTGAGAAACAACGACCATGTGCTGAAGCCCTTTTCATTGTCATCTTTGAGAAGTATCGAGAGGTATGCACATTATAACATTCTTTATGGATAAGCTGTGAGCCTGTTATAATGTTGCAATGATTATGTAATCACGTGTTTCCCAGCTACTAGCTCCAGTTGTTGTTTCTATTCTTCGTGAAGCCATGTCTGTTTCTCCACCACTAGAAACAGATGTTACAGCCGGAATGCTTTTAAAGGATGCTGCTTACACAGCTGCTGGGCATGTGTATTATGAACTTTCAAATTATCTCAGTTTTAATGAATGGTAAGTTGAAGAGCAATGCTGTTTCTGTATTTACTTGCAAAAAAGGTTGGATTTGACTGGTGTGTACATGCTGACCTTTGTAACGGTGTACATTATTTTCATCCAATGTACCGGCCCATCTTTCTGCTAAACATGCTTGCACGTTGGGGGTGATGGGTTGTTGGTTGGACTGCCCCCCTAGTTTCCTCGTGACCAGCATTATGGCTGATAGGTACTGATATGGAATAAAAGGACATGAGTTGCAAAAAGAAAAAACGGTGTACATTATTTAATGAAAACTTGATTGGATTATGCAGCTGTTTGCAAATGCTTATAGATGTTACATTTTTATGTGCTTATGCATTAAGGACTACAATGGATTTCCTTTTGACGGGAGAACTAAATTTTGAGGCAAAATCAATAGCTAGAGCGAATCATACTTCACTACCTTTCCTTAGTTTTTCTCGTTCCTGCAGGTTCCATGGGTCTCTATCCATAGAAATCTCAAATGGTCATCCCAATATGCGCATCATTCGTCGAAAAGTTGCATTGCTACTTGGGCAATGGATTTCTGAGGTTCACTCCTTCATCACTATATCAGAAAAGCAAAATACTAATGTCAAGAGTTTTCGTTAATGGTCTGTAGATTCCCCACCTCTTCAGCTTCTGATAATTTAACTTCACAGATCAAGGGTGATACACGGAAATTGGTCTACCATGCTTTAGTTGCATTGCTGCAGGATAATGACATAGCTGTCAGGGTATGTTTTCTTTGCGATCCTTTGAGAGTCATTTCCATATATTCATCTACTTTGTTTAACAAGGTGCGTTCACTCCGTTCTACTTTCAGCTAGCAGCATGCTCTTCTCTATGTTATCTTTTCCAAGAATCTAGCTTTTCGGAACTTGATTTGTTTGAATGTCTTCCGGCATGCTGGACAATGTGTTTCAAGTTGACAGAAGATGTCCAAGAATTTGATTCCAAGGTTTGGATTCCCATAGTACATCTTTTGTTTCCTTCAGATTTCGATTCTGTGAGGGCTCTAAATAGTCCACTGACCCACTGTACCGTTTTGAGTATCATCATTATTTTACTGCTTACTAGTCAATCCCATGCCTGGTAAAAGTTATGTGCACTCAAGTTTTTTCCTTGTGTTTTCTGTAGGTGCAAGTGTTGAATTTCATCTCAGTTCTTCTTGAACATGTAGGAGACAAGGTTATTCCATTTGCAAGTCAGTTATCACAATTTTTTCAGAAGGTACAGCTCAGGCATTTTAATCTGAATATGTGATAGAAAGCCCATGTTCCAGTTGGCTGTACTCTGTTCATGTACTGATAACACGGGCATACATATGTTGTGAGCTGAGTTGTTGGTGCATGTTATGATTCACATTGTATCATTTGCTTATATCAGAAGAGGGATAAATTAGTCTCATCAAGCAACAGGATTTCTTCAGTTTACCTTGACCGTTTCAACTTTGAATGCTAACTGTCTTTGTTTCAGCCCCCTCATCGAATAATTTTAAGAACATTTCCGCACTTCCATTTTATAAGATGTGCTATGCTGTGAAGATAGTTTCTATAACAGCTGTTAAGCAAGTCAATGCCTGTTCTTTTTTTAAGCCGGAATAAAAGTACTATAATATCTAGTTTTAATTAGTTAGCAAGTGAGTTTGTCAGTCGATTCAATAGCAACACATATTTTGTTTGTGCTGTAAAGTACAATTAATTGGTTATCCTGATTTGATTTTTTATTTCAGATCTGGGACGAATCTGCAGGTGAAAGCTTGCTACAGATTCAACTGCTAGCAGCACTTAAAACTTTTGTTTCTTCTCTTGGATACCAGTCACCTCTTTCTTATCACATGCTTATGCCTATACTACAAAGGGGTATAAATGTTGACAGCCCTGATGCTCTTAATCTTCTCGAGGACAGTGTTCTCGTAAGTAGTTTTTAACCAAGTTTGCACCCATGAGCGTGCTTGCACGTCCGCAAATTATCTAACGTTTTGAGATTCATAATGCAGTTGTGGGAAGCAACCCTTTCGAATGCCCCATCTATTGTACCTCAACTGCTGGATTTATTCCCTTATCTTGTGGGCATCGTGAATAGAAGCTTCGACCATCTGGAGGTTAGAATAACAACCCAACCACCCCAAAAAATAATAGTAGGAAACATCTTTGGTCACATATAATGTAAGTGTCCTCTTAGGCACTATACGCTCCAAAACATACTTTGAACGTCAGTACATGCAGAATATAATATTATTATGAAAGTATTTCTGCGACAAAACTGAGTATGTATTTCCATACAATTGATCTAGTTATTCATAATATTACTTTTGGCTAAGGCTGAAGTAGTTTGGCCTTCTAGCATGATACCTATTACTGGAATGAGTATTTTTGTAAGTACCTTCTGATTTGGAATGTCATATGTATCAGCACAAAGTAAACCTACTCCACATCATTTGGATTGTTTCCATATACTGCATGTGGCATGCCATGTTTAATGGTTTGGAGGGTTTTATGTTCTTGACCTTTGAGAGACTTTTGAATGATGTAGATTGCAATCAACATAATTGAGGATTACGCAATTTTTGGTGGATCAGAATTTTTGAAAAGCCACAGTACAAGTTTGGCGAATGTTATTGATACTATTGTTGGAAATGTAAATGACAAGGGACTTCTCACCACGCTTCCAGTCATTGATCTTCTTGTTCAGGTTATAACTAATTTCCTGTTTTTTAAGCAACTTGACTTTCTGCAGAACTCTACTTGATGTTGATACCTATGATTTCATCCTAATGTTGACAATCATCTCAGTAAAATGTTAGAGAACCTAGGTTTCTTACTACTTGAAGCATGAACTCTGTTCTCCCTGAATATGTACCGTCAGAATTAAGGTGTAAATGCTCTGTGAACTAATTAATGGCCATTTTATCTATGGAAGTTAGGTCATAATACCGTTTAATAGAACTATATATGCCCATTTCCTTTTATGTCAGCACGTTACAGTAAGGAGTTAGCTCCTTTTTTTTTCACTTTGTGTAATAATCTAATAGGAGTTTTTGGGTGCAGCTCTTTCCTCAGGAAGCTCCACCGTTGATATCCGGCTCTCTTCAGGTACTTATGTGGTTGGTTTGGAGTCTGGAATGTTCAAATGACGTTGCATTCCCTGCTGTTCTTTTTTATTTCATTATTCTGACTCGTTTATTCATGCCAACCTCTAGAAACTTATCTTCATATCTTTGAGTCGAGATGATGAGCATAACCCTTCTAGGACGACAGTGCGTGCATCATCTGGAGCAATTCTTGCTAGGCTTTTGGTGATGAATACAAATTTTTCGGCGCAGCTATTATCAGAGCCTGCACTTTTGACAAACATTCAACAGTCAGGGATATCTGTAAAGGATAATCTGCTACTTTCTTTGGCTGATATGTGGATTGACAAGGTACATTCTGCAGCATCTCCCTGTTTATTGGATTGAGATAGATGTGCTGATTAATACATCTTTCCTTATAGTTCAGGTGGCTAATGCTGTACGTTCTTTGCTGCCACCATCTGGTTTAGACATGCGTTTACCCAAATATATGGTGCATATGATCAAACTCACAAAAACAGTAAATCTGCTCCTGGTTCATTGCTAAACATTACCAGTTGATAGTTACTTAACACATGTTTTTGCCAAATTATGTTGTGCATATGATCAAACTCACTAAATTAGTATATCTGTTGTTGGTTGGTTAACCTTACCCAGGTGATATTGTGAATATGCTTGCATTGTCAAATGAAAACTTTGCGTTTCCTTCAGATAATGTGCGCATCTTGTGTTTACCGACATGACTAATTAGTGTTCTGTATCAGCCTCAGTTTAATAGTCTTAATATTTTCTATATGGTGGCATGCACTTTTGACAGGTGGACGATGCAACTGTTATACAGCAGAAGGAATATGCAATGGCTCTTTGTGTAGTTTTGACCTTGCAGATACCTCAAGTCATCGACAAACTTGATGATATATTAAGGTAAGACATTTCTGGGGATAACAGAAACTTACAGTCTGTTGCCTTGTAGTTTTGTAGTCATAAGTTATATGATTTCATGCAGTGTTTGCACTACGGTCATAATTGGGGGACGTGAAGTAAAGACTGATGATGATACTAGGTGTTGTATTGTACTTCTATATTAATATTACTTTTGCACTAAATCTTTAAGGCCCCTCTCATTGCAATGCATAATTTTGGTACAATAACCTGCAGTGGTGATATCACAAGCTCTTCTTGGCTTGGACATGATAATTCAGGCTACTCTAGCAAATTTTTGAAAAAGCGACAAGTAAGATGTATTTTTTTGTTTCTCGTTTCTGAGTATTTATTCCTCCTGTTCCATACTATAAGATGTTGCTACAGCCAGTATATTGGTTGTAATAACATCTTATATTATGGGATGGAGGGAGTAGATTATTAGGCACTTTCTCTGACAATTATGTTGACCAGGCAAAGGATTTAGATCCGATCAAACAAGCTTCGCTAGAGAACATGCTAAGAGAGAACTTGAAAGCATGTGCAACTCACCACGGTGATGCAACTTTCAATGCTGCCATCAGCAGGATCCATCCATCAGCATTTGCTCAGTTGCAGCAGGCCCTGAATAGCGCGTGAAATGTGCATATATCCTAATTGATTTTTGATGTTCTTCTGAATACATCGAAGAACAAACGGCGTCATGAGCCACCATTGCTTGGAGTGCATGGTGATCCCAACGCACCATGTAATTACCTCAGCGCTCAGCACAATCAAATAAGTTGCATGCTTTGTGATGGATTTAATGTTCCCTCTTCTTTTCAGGCGCTGCCACTTGATGTGCTGCTTTTTCGGCCCAGTGATGTACTGTCGAGGATGATACCAATTAATAGGTGTAGAGTGCCGACTAACATGTGAATAGCGGGAGGTGTGATGCAGCTTTCCATTTGTTCCGAGGGTTTACGGTTGATGGTCATGTTTTTCTCAATGTTATTATTAGGTGTTTATGGTTTGACCACTCTAAAGAGGTTACTGGAGTTTTGCCGGGTGTTATTGGGGGCAATATTCTGCAATTTTTTTGTCATCTGTTGGGGTCAGTCTTCAGGGTTGGCAGAGGTTTTGAATCTATAGTTCCCAGGCGACTGACTTTACATGAGCAGAGATTGGCAGAGGTGGTGAATGTAATTCTTTATTCGAGAACAAAGTTGTGATAGTGAATCTTCTGAAACAGAATTTTGTTTACTTTCTCCTTTACTTGATACACTTATCCTCAAACCTAATTTTCTTGACCAATATTGATACGGAGTAGTTATTTCTTCCTGGGATCACCTAGTTCGACGGCACCATTGAGTTTGTCATAGATATTGGTCTCTGAATGGAATTGCAGTTTTTTTTTTAAGGAAACGTGGGCTTTATTGATCAAATAACCAGAATGTCATTACAAATGATCTCACGGATACAAATAAATGAATGTCATAGACACACACCTAGGAGAATTCTCGGTAGTCGAGGAATTTACCCACTGAACAACCAAGAGGCAATCAGATTCTACAAGTTAGCCATACAAGCACCAGTATAGTCTCGCACCACGCCAACACCCATCCGTTTCGAGGTAGAGAAAATTGCAGATTTGTGCATACCCTGTGCGTACTGTCGTTTGCTTCACCCCAACTACGAAACTTTCTATATTGACTTGCTCAGCACAAAGACTGCAAATAAGAAGCTCGTGTACAATGATACAGCTTTGACCTTTGAACTGAAGATTATTTTATACTTACTGGAGTATACTTAGGGAAAAGCTAGTCGATCCAGCTTGATTGAGAGCTCAATTAAGTGATGATTATTACTGGAGTATACTTAGGGAAAAGCTAGTCGATCCAGCTTGATTGAGTAGCACCAATCGTGCATGATCCCTTGCGTTTTGGAGACGAGCAACGATAATAATAATCTTGTTACAAACGAACTCTAGCATCCGGATCGAGCAGGGATGGGACGAAGACGCCGTCAAAAAGCTTTATCTATCTACACGTAGGCTGATCATGGCGCCGATGTACTGTATATCTTCTCGCGTGTTAAAAGTGTTATACGGTATAATAGTCTTATCGGAGCTGGCGTTGCAGCTGGACGATGACGACGCTGATGTCGTCGGTGGAGCCCCTCGCGGACGCCATCTCGACGAGCCGGCGGCAGGCCGCGGGCAGCCCGTCGGTGCAGGCGGCGGCGACGCGCGCGGCGTCGACGGCCTCCTGGTTGCCCACCTTGTCCCACAGCCCGTCGGAGGCGAGGATGAGCAGCTCGCACCGTTCGTCGAGGTCTACCGTGGCCGTCTCCGGCTCCGCCACCACCCACGGCTTGAGGTGCGCGTCGCCGATGCCCCGCGTCACCGCCAGCGTGCCCTGCACGCGCCACGTGCCGCGGCAGTTGAGCACCAGCCCGCCCCGCAGCGCCTCGATCCGGTCCCGCTCGTCCCGCCGCGACGCGCGGTGGTCGTCGGTGAGCGCCTCCGCCCTGCCGCCGCGGCTGAGCACGGCGCGGCAGTCCCCGGCGCCCGACACCACCAGCTGCCGGCGGCCGCTGCCCTCCTCCTCGCGGAGCAGCGCCGTGACGCTGCACGCGCCGCCGCTGGCCTCCGCGTCGGAGGAGAACTCCTCGTCCGTGCGCAGGTACGCGCGCCTCACCGCCTCCTCCACTCCCCTCCCTCGCCTGAGCTCCTCCGCCATGATCCTCGGCATGTTCTCCGCGGCGAACTCCGCCGCGCCCTTCCCGCCGTGGCCGTCGAAGACGCCGAACAGCGCCCGCGCGCGGTCCCCGCCGAGCGCGACGGCGGCGACGTGGCGGTCCTCCATCTCGACCCGCTTCCGGCCCTTCCCCTTCCTGCAGTACGCCGCGAAGCCCTCGCCCTGCTCGGCCACCTCGTCCATAATCGCCCCATTCGCGGCGTCCAGCAGTACCGGTGGCGGGGCTGGGACAGCGATGGGGACGAGGAGAGGCGCAGGGCGGCGGCGCTTGGGCGCGGTTTTAGTAGGGTCTTGGGCCGGCCGGGTTGCGGGGGTGGTTTGGGCGACGCACGGGGGGTCCGGGCGGATGCGCGCGCGGAGGGCGAAGAGGCGGAGCGGGGAGGCCGGGAGGAAGGAGGGGCTGGAGCCGTGGAGGTGGTCGGAGGCGCCCGGGAGGAGGAGGCGGGACGGGGAGAAGACCGGGGAGCCCGGCGGTGCCACCGCGCAAGACATGTCGTACGCCGCCTTTGCCTGCCCGCCTCGTTCCGCTCCTTCGACGATCGCCTTCCGGTGCTCACTACGCTACGCCGCGCTCAGTCTGCAGTGCTGCTGCTGCCCTGTGATGAGCGAACGAACTCCTTTCTCCTCCTTGCGCTCCACCGGTCCTCCAATTTGTAGTGGTCGCCATTGCCCATTGCCAAGCCTCGGCCGGACACTGACGGCGACGTCGCGCGTCCCGTCTCGCCAAACAATTCACGAGTCAAAGATCGATGGCGACGCGCTGCCCGAGAGAGATCACGGCAACCTGCTCACCCAGTGGTGACTCGACGCGGCAATTATCAATACGCTTGAACCACACGACGCGTGACACGTGCGCCCCACGTGTGACCATCCGAGTGGCTACCACGAGCGCTTCTCTGTGTTGAAGCGATCAACCAGTGGACCCCACCCAGAGTCGATTATTCTGGGAGTGGTAGGCCGTCCGTGATCGGTAAAGAAAGAAAGAAAACGGAAAGCAAACTGGGTCAGATCGACGGCGGCAGCGAGCGGGCGAGCGACGTGTCGGCGAACACAACGCGGGGACGCGATCCCTAGCTCGGCCGCACCGCAAAGGACGGGGACGCGAAGCTGCCTGGAAGCTGCGGATGTTCACGTCAATCGACACACGCGAAAGCGATACCACGTATTTTACTTTAGAAAAGATGCATGATTATGTTATTGCAGGCGGTGGGCTAGTGCGCGCGGAACACCTTTGTTTTTCAAGTTCAAGAAACACGACCTTGATTTCTCAATGGAAAAAGCGCTAGATTTAAGCGTGGCATCGCCTTGGGGAGCTACAGCTACACCTGTCCATGTCATGCGACACGATCAAAACCTTTTTTTATGTGTGTTTATTAAATAAATTGGCAGGCGATTTTCAGCAGATCGATGCCGCGTCTACGTATTCTACAGTGAGAAAAGTACGAGCTCGTATCTACGTACTCTTTTCAGCCCATATTAATTGGCTTAAATTTGTTTAAATTTAAATGAATCTATACACTATTTAATATATAGGTTCATTCAAATTTTAACAAATCAAAATTTTAATTAATATGGATTAGAGAGAGTACATGAGCACAGAAATTAGTGGCGGACCCAATTAAAGCCTTGGCAAAGACTGGGCGCGTGTCCGGACTTAGGGACGGCTAGGTCCGTATATGACAGAAATGAAGGAAAATAGACCGAGTTTTTATGTGAAGCGTAATACCACAATGGTTGGTGTACATACTGTATATCGTGATTTGTGGAGTACTTTTTTTTTGCGAGAAAGCCCAAGTGTATTAATCCAGCATCCTTACAGAACCAAACTCGAAGGATAAGAAAATTACAGACAGGTCCTTAAGGATAAAGAAGACCACGGAGACGAAGAAGACGTGTCGCCGGCGCGCCGCCGCCGCCGTTCCTCCTCTGCAACCTTGGATCGGACGGAGTCCCATGGCGGTCGGGAAGTTGACGAACCTCGAACCCGAAGGGCCTCCACCTTGCGACGCCGCCATCATCTTCGAACTGGATCTCCACACCTGCAGCTTCCAAACCATCAACAACCGAAGCCGCCGCCCATGGGCTCCGGCACGGAAAGAAGGCGCACGACATCTCCGCCAAGATGCGAGCACCCGGAAGGAGGCAGAGAAGCAGCCGGGCTCCGTAGAACCCCACCACCGGAGAAGATCTCCGCCGCCGCAAACCACACCGACAACACCTTCCTCTCCACGGCGCAACCAGCGAGCAACCCACTCGAACCTAACTATATACAGGCGAGAACTATGGTTTCCCCACCCTCCCGCCGCCGGAGCGGCCGGCGGAGGGGGGAACCCGGAGGAACGCCGTCGGCGAACTGGATCGGACGGGGGATGAAAAAAGTCTTCTCTCCTACTGTAGCGGGGGAGAGAGCAGAGCCAAGGTTCTCTTTAGTGTATTCGTGCATCGTGGAGTACTTGAGAGTTGAGAGAGGTTTGCAAGAACAACAATTACTTTCGTGAGTAGTATGTTGGGTCCAGCAGACAATTTGAATGCCAGCTTCGGAATAGGTTGTCCGTTTCGAGTACCTGTCCTAGGATTTAAGTCGCATTCTTTCGTGTTCCCCAAAAGGAGAGTGTCCTTTTTTTTGAACATTAAAAGGAGACTGTCCTAGCTGTGTCCTTCGTGGCTTATTAGCCGCTGCTCGCTTGCTTCCTCTCTCTTCTTGTTTGGTGTTGATGCGAGCGTTGAGTGCATGGCCGAGAGAAAAGTGAACGAAGCTTATTGATTCTGTCTACCACTCCCTTTGTTTTAAAATACTACTTTTATCCAGAAATAACTAACTTATTTCTACCCAAGAGAGTGACAGGTGGGCCGCAGTGCTGACTGGGCAACACGCGCACAGAAAACTTCTGTCACCCAGGGTTAGTCTAGCCACAGCCGATGACAGGTGGGCCTGGGAACAGCAGGGCCACAGCACACGCATGGTCCAGCGAGGAGGCGACACGTGGGCGGTCCGGGGACTGCGCGGGTTGGAGCGCCATAAAGTGAGGAGCCTTTTTGCAAAACTCCCGCAGGAGCTGGCAGGTGGGCCAGAAGGGTTGCGGGTTGAGGCGGGAAAAAGGGGAGGTGTTTTATGCAAACGAAAGCGGCTAGCCGACTCGACAGACGCGCAGGTCCGGCGGCGAGAGACTGGCGACTTCCTGCGACGATGGCGACGTGTATGCTGGACGAAATGCGTCGACCCAAAAACGAAAAAGGGAGATGGATCCACGGGCTACAACTCTCGTTTAGCAAGCTCGCCGGAGGCCTACATGGGCAGGGCGAGGAACAGAGGCGAATCTGCTGCACGCCGCTGTCTGGCAGAAGGCGCCGGGCGCGCTGAGGTCGCTTCGATGGAGCGCGACGGCGATGCAAGGTGAGAGGGGGAGGAAGAGCATGTCTAGGAGATGCAGGGGCTCACCGCGGGTAGGTCGGTGTGGTCGGAGGCGCTCGGGGCGGCCGCGATTTGGCGCGGGGCTTGCTGGCCGGAGCTAGGGTTTCGCGTCGGAGAGGCGTCGGCCTGGTGGCTCTGGTCCTTCTTCTCCTCGTCGCCGTGTACAGGGGCGACGCAGGTGCTCGGCTCGATCTTCCCCAACGCCCAGACGCCTCGCCCTCCTTCTGCTATGGTGGTGGTGGTGTGATGCCGACGATGGAGGTAGATGGAGATGGGAGAGAGGGTAGCAGGGTTAGGTGGGGAGGGGGGAGTAGATGGGCATGGCCCTGGGGGAGTGCTGTGGTTGCTAGGCAGAGGAGGGGTAGATAAGGACGAGCAGAGGGAGGCACATGGGTTTGGTGTGATGCAAAAGGGATCGGGTGGGGCTCCCTTCTTCCTCCTTTCTTGTGCTTTAGCTAAAGAGAGGGAAAGAGAGGGACCAGGGGAGGACAGAGCTCGTGGGTTGGAGGGCAGGCTCGGGCTGGTGGGACCTTGTGGCAGGGAGAGAGCTAGAGAGGGAGGGGTTGGCATGGAGCTAGGGTTAGAGGTAGCCTCGGGTTAGGGTTTGTCTTGGAGGAGGGTAGATGGGTGGCTAGGGAGAGAGGGTGGCCAGATGGGGTGGCGATGGGATTTAGCTAGAGGGTGCTATCTAGCTAGGGTTTAGATTAGAAGGGAAGGATAGTTTAGGTTTCTTTTATTTCTTTCCATTTATTTATTTTTGTTTTATTGATTTAAACAAACTCTTGAATAAGATACAAAGGATATCAAGAACAAGTGGAAAACAAAAGGAACATAGATGGGACAATAGATGGTCTATTGAGATTGCAATTAAATTTGATCAAACTTGAGTGAATTTAAATCACCAAGCATCTCACAAATTTAAAAGGAAAAATTAATAGAAGGAGGATGGTGCAAGCTTGCATGGGCCATGCATAAGCATTAAATGCCACCTTGCTAGTTGTGAGAACAACTAGAAATACACATGGGCATTTATGTCATGCATGCACTCAAATTTGAATACTACCATGCAATATGGGTAATATTGAACCTATGCACATATATGGAGCTATATGACCATACTAGTGTGTTTCTCCACTAGATCATCACATGGCTAAATTATAGCTTCATGCATGTACACATATAGAATAATTCCCACATAAAAGCTAGTAGAGGCAAATCTACAACATAGCAAGCAAAGGTGGCCATGTGGCTCTCCACATATCAATAATGTGAAAACCACATGATGCTAAGATGAGAGCATGTGGAGATAGAATTGGATCCATCCCAACCCTCATGAGCTAGAGGTAAAACCAATAAGTTGCAATGCTCATATATGGTGGAATGGTGGAATGATGGGGTGATGACAAGAAAGGTGGTGGAGTCAATAAAAAATATGCCCCCAACTCAACTTGGGCATTTAAATAATATATCAAGAACCAAATACAATATCAAGAGGCAAATACAATTTACGATGCATATGAGAGAAGAACCAAATCAAAAGGGTTTTATATGATGCTCAAATGCAAGGTGGCATGATGACATGAGCATGATATAATGATGGTGCAACAATTATATATATGAAGTAGCCATTATATTACTAGACCAAGTAGCATTACAATTGTTAGACAAATTGGATGCTACACATAGTATGAAAAACGACCAACAGAGGTAGGTGCTGGCCCCCATACATCGGAGAACACAAGCTCCAGGGGCATAGTTGACATACTAATGGATCTATTATAAGGAAGTTGATGACTTTTTGCATTTTGATATGAATCACAAACAGACTCAATCCTAGACTCTTTGGAACAGGGAAGATTAAAATTGCTAAGCAAACGTTGAACAACTTTAAATGAAGGATGACCTAATCGATCATGCCACCGTGTAGCTGAAGGCTTGGTGGCGCTAAGGACTTGTTTATTGGATGTTGATGATGAAGACACCAACGAATAGAGCCCTTTCATGCATCTACCCTTAAGAAGAACCCTCTTCGTGTCCTGTTCCTTCACATAAAAATGCCACGGGTGAAATTCAACAAAGACATTATTGTCACGTGTTAAACGATGGATAGAAACAAGGTTTTTAGTGGCAGAGGGAACATGGAGAACATTACGAAGATGGAGTTGTTTGGATGGGGAATTAACAAAGGCATGACCAACATGGCTAATGTTCATACCTGATCCATTGGAGGTGTGGATCTGCTCCCCACCATTGTACTTGTCCTTCATGGTGAGCTTATTGAGCTCACTGGTGACGTGATTTGTGGCGCCAGAGTCCCCATACCAGTTGGTGTCGACTCTGTAGGATGCAACATTGGCACCCTTTTCTTCCTCCTCCTCTTCATCATCGGAGTACCGGTGCCAACACTTCCATGCAGGGTGGACCGGTTTGCCACAAATCTGGCATGTGATGACATTCTTACCCTTGTTGACGCCACCATTGCCATTGCGACGTCCTCCGTCGCTGCCGTTGTTGCCGCCCTGCTGTGGGTGTGCTCCTCCATGGCCGTAGCCGCGACGGATTCCGCAACCACGAGGTGTACCGCGTCCTCCCCGCCTTCCGCCGCGTCCTCTTGCAGCGGCGTTGGCGGAGCTATCACCATGGACACCGATCAGCATCTCCATCCGGTTATCGTACGCCATCACCTGGGCGTACAGCTCACTGACAGTGAGCTTGGCGGTGGAGTTTGCCCCAATTGCCGCGAAGGGCGGGTTGTAGGGGTCGTCGAGGTTGGCGAGGAGGTACTCCACCTGCTCGTCTTCCTCCACCTGGCGCCCTGCGACTGTGAGTTCATCGCAGATCGCCTTGATCGCTGCGAAGTACTGTGGCGTCGTCTTCCCCTCCTTCTTGGTGTTGGCGAGCCAAGTGTGGAGGTTGGCGATGCGGGTGCGTGATTGTGCAGCGAACATCGCCGTCACCGCTTTCCATATCTCAGTGGCAGTCTTCATGCTGATGCAGGAGACCATGATCTCCCCGGTGATGGAGTGGTGGAGGTAGGAGAGTAGCTGCTGATCGATGGCCACCCATGTCTCGTAGTCGGGATTGACCTCCTCCGTGCTGGCCGCCCCGTCCTTGCCGGCGATGGTGATGGTTTTGGGCGGTGCCTTGGCAGTCCCGTCAAGGAACCCCATGAGGCGAGCACCGCGTACCGCCGGGAGAACTTGGATCTCCCATAGGAGAAAGTTCTCTTTCTCAGCAGTTCCTTGGTGCGGGAGCAGATTGCTCATGGCGGCGGGGGCGGGATGGAGGAATAAGATCCCATAGATGCGATTTTGCGGAAGAGTGGCTCTGATACCATATGATGTTTCTGGGTGGAACGATACCCTTTACCTCGGGCTCGATACGTGTTAATATATGCCGAGACACGGCAGGATAAGTACAGATTCTTTTTACAACTTGATCTCCAAGATTGGATATTGATCTCTATCATAATTACCGGTGAGATCCTTTTAAACTAAACAACTTATCCTTCTAGACTATGTGTACGTGACAAGCCACATACACTAACAAATATTCCTAACAGTCGATCTCTTAGAAACAATCACGATAGAAGTTGTGATGCGTCCATGGGATTTTGATGTCGCTCAACGAAATTGGACCTCTCTCTCTCTCTCTATCTCTATCTCTCTGATCAGTAAAAATACCATGACACTCGTGTTAGTGGCCAACTTCTAGCAATGCGGCCGTTGATCACGCTCCTCACTTTAGTTGCATCGCTACCTACCATTTATTTATGTTGTTTTAACGGTAACAATATAGGGTTATCCGTATCATTGTCCAACTCGTGAGCAGTGATATCACTGTTGGCATTGAGAAGGGTGAGAATAGTCTAGTCGCTACTTTCTTGGAGTGGTAGATTTTGATTTTTCTATGTGTTGCAGGTTTGGTGTCATTAGATTCGTATTTGTTCAATGGCGACGACTTCGGCTATGGGGTGTTTATCCTTAGTGTGATATCCTAGCGAAGGGCTTAATAGGATTAATAATATACCCATACCAATAAGTTACAATTTATTTTTTCGGGCTCATCTTCAAAGGAACTCTAGGTTAATCGTGCTTGGCCTTAAGCAATTGGAGGATGGTGACTGACCGGAAAGTTTTTCCCCGGTGCGCACGAGCGAGGATAACATGCGCAGAAAAGATAAGTGTTGGTCTATGAGGCTGGTCTAGATATCCTCGTAAGCTGCCAGGGGTGATAGCTGCTGGTTCGGAGAGGCAGGGGTGTTACAAGTGGTATCAGAGTCGATCCTCGCGGTTACACGGGCGTGTGCAGGTGAGGGGCGCAAACATGTCATTCATGGCGCTTGTGGCTCAGAGTGCACACGGCATGGCACATATGTCGGCACTAGACACACAGATGTGTGCCAAAAGGGGATGTTCCTGGCTTGTTGGTTGATCGATACAGCGTCGATCTTCTAAGGATGGGTGTATGTGAGATCCTAGCATAGGGATGACGAAGGATATTTTTCATGATCCCTCTACATCCTCACTTATGAAGAACGGAAGAGAGTTTATTTTTTCAGCGAACGGCTCGGGTCAATAGGTTTGGACCTCAAAGATGAAGATATGTGTGTAATGGGGGAATCTCTCAGACTTTATTCATAAGGTGATCAAGAGATCGTACAGTGTTTACAAGATGATTTCGGTGGGTTTATAATGATACTCGATGATGACCCACAACTATAGGGGATCGCAATAGTCTTCGAGGGAAGTAAAACTTAATTTATTGATTCGACACAAGGGGAGTCAAAGAATATTTATAAGCCTTAACAATCGAGTTACCAATTCAGCTAGAAATAGTCTTGCTCACAGTAGTTTATCAGTAGCAACTGTTTTGTAGTAGCAATAGCAAAGCAACAACAATGGTAAAGTAAAGACAGTAGTAACAAATATAGTAAACGACAAGATTTGAGTGTGGTAGGCATAGGGATAGATGGATGGGCGTTGCATGGACAAGACTATTTTGTAATATCAAGATCAAGAGAATTTGCAGATAAATAAGATAAAATATCCAAGTACTAAATAATCATAGGCATGTGTTACATATATAGTCATACGTGCTCGCAATGAGAATTTGCACAACATCTTTTGTCCCGCGACTTATTGGCCTCAAGGGAATCTACTGGCAATTAAGGTACTTATTTTAATAGAGTACCGGAGCAAAACATTAACACTTCATTAACACACGTGCTCCTCACATCACAGCCATCCAAAACTCCGTGAACACAACTTGCAGGTAAGATCATAAACAATAATATCATCACGAATCAATAACATGTTCAAATATGAGATCATGGCACTCAGGCACTAGTGACAAGCATTAAGCATAACAAGTTGCAACAATATCAAAAAGCACTAACAATAGATACTAGGCACCATGCCCTAACAATCTTATGTAATTACATGATAGATCTCATCGAATCCCTACCATCCCCATAGCCTACAGCGGGGGATTACTCACTCATGGATGGTTGATGGAGAGGCGTTGGTGATGATGATGGCGCTGATCTCCTCCAATTCCTCATCCCGACAGGGTGCCATAATGGATTTTTTGGTCCTGAATCGCGGTTTCTGGTGGTGGCAGCGCAGCAGAACTCTATCTGGAAAAACGTCGACCCCCCCTATGTTTTTAGGTCAGAGGGCTGATGACCCACAAGTATAGGGGATCGCAACAGTCTTCGAGGGTAGTATTACTCAATTTATTGATTCAACACAAGGGGAGACAACGAATATTGTTGGAGATATGCCCTAGAGGCAATAATAAATGTAGTTATTATTATATCTTTGTGTTTATGATAAATGTTTACATTCATGCTATAATAGTATTAACAAGGAAACATTAATACTTGTGTGATTTGTAAACTTAAATTGAAGTCCCTAGTAAAGCCTCTATATAATACTAGCTTGTTGGTTAATAAATGATTGTGGTTTCCCTATCATGAACATTGAGATGTTATTAACAACAAGATCATATCGTTAGGAGAATGATATGGTGGACATACTCCTATAGATAAGCGTAGCATAAAGATCAAGTCATTTTAATAGTTCAATTGCTATATGCTTTCTGATACATAGTAACCTAATTCCTTCGACCATGAGATCATGCATATCACCTTCACCGGAAGGATGCTTTGATGACATCAAACACCAAACCGTAACTGGGTGGCTATAAAGGTGGCATTGGGTGTTCGGAAAGTGTTGGTTGAGACACATGGATCAAGAGTGGGATTTGTCCATCCATATGACAGATAGATATACTCTGGGCCCTCTAGGTGGAATGTCATCCAATTAGCTTGCAAGCATGTGACTGGATCACAAGGGATCACATATCACGGGAACGAGAAAAGAGTACTTATCAGTAACGAGGTTGAACTAGGTATGCAGAGATACCGACGATCATAACCTCGGATAAGTAAACTATCGTGAGACAAAGGGAAATTGGTATCGTATGTAAGTGGTTCATTCGATCGCAAAGTAATCGTAGAAATATGTGGGGGCCATATGAATTTCCAGATTCCTCTATTGGTTATTGATCGGAGAAGTGTCTCGATCATGTCTGCATAATTCACGAACCGTAGGGAGACACACTTAAGGATTCGACGTTGTTTGAGTAGTTATGGAATGATGAGTAAGAGACCGAATGTTGTTCGGAGTCTCGGATGGGATCCGGGATATCACGAGGAGATCCGGAATGGTCCGGAGAATAATATTCATATATGGAAAGTCCTGTTTCGGGGTTGGAGAATGATTCCGGTGTTTTCATCGGGAATGTTCTAGAAGGTTCCAGAATGTCCGGAACTCCGAAGGGGAAGGGTACATGAATGTGTCATACCAAGTTGGAATGATTGCATCATGTACTAGGTGTCATCGCTGAACAAAATAAAGGGTTTAATCAAATCCTAGTTTGAAAAGTCAAACGCCAATTTGAAAAGTCAAACAACTATTTTGGGAAGTGGAGGGGAAGGTGGAAACCGAGTTGGGGAGGAGTTTCTCCCCTCCACCGCCGGCCCCCTTGGTAAACCGAGTTGGGGAGGACTCCCCTCCCCTGGCGCGCCCCCTCCACCTATATAAGGAGGGGCAGGGCTGCCCCTTCTAGCACCCAACACCTCCACCCGCAAACCCTAGCCCTAAGCCGCCGGCCCTCCTGCAGTCGCCGCCGCCCTAGGGCAAGCCGCCGCCTAGCTAACCCTAGCCGCCGGGCAAGCCTCCTCCTTGGTGTGTCTAAACCCTAGATCACCGAGGAGCTCTCTCATAGTCCACCATACTCGCTCCGTCTTAAGGCGAAGCCCTGCGAGATCTCCCCTACTTCCTACCACGCAGTCTTTGGGAATCGCGAGGAGAGTGCTACAAACTCACGTCTTTGGAACAAGGGAGAGGAAGGTCTTCGAAAATCAACGGTGAACGATTCATGGAAGCGCCGAACGAAGGATCATCTACGCGATCTTGAGATCGGGAAGAGTACGACTACATCACCCACGAGAATCCGCTCTCGTTAAACACTTTGGGATCTTCGAGGGTGAGTTATTCCATCGACTCGTTGCTACAATCTAGTAGATAGATCTTGGCTTGTCTGTTTGTATGCCGTGTCTATATGTAGATCTGTTGCACGAGTATAACACAATGGTCATTGTGGGCGTTGATGCTTTTATTGTCGATTGCTTTTTGTGTACTTTGCATCTTGCGGGATGGTGGGATGAAGCGGCCCGGGCTAACCTTACATGACATCGTTCATGAGACTTGCTCCACGCTTGACATGCAACTTGTATTGCATAAGTGGCTTTGCGGGTGCCTGTTTCTCCCAACATAGTTAAGATTCAATTTACAACGGGTGATTGACAATGCTAATATCAATGTTGTGGTTCTTGTTCGTAAGTTAGAACGACACTTATTTAAAGCCCCAAACCACGTAAAACATGCAAAGAAAGTAGAGGCGTCTAACTTTGTTTTTGCAGGGGTGTGCTGTGATTTGATCTGGCCATGATTGTGATTATATTTGATGTATGCAATGTTCCTTATTGTAAGTTGGCAACCGGCAGGAGCCATATGGTTGTCTTTTAATTCTGTTAAGACCCACGTGTCTATTCAAAGTAGTTGTAATAGTTGAAGCCGGTGGACGACAACCATGGAGCAGCGTCATTGACCTTGATGCAATGCCGGTGATGATGGAGATCATGTTCGTGCTTGAAGATGGAGATCGGAAGCACAAAGAAGAAAGGCCATATCATATCACATATTATGAATTGCATGTGATGTTAATCCAGTATGCATCTTGTATTGCTTAGTTAAAGATGGTAGCATTATAAGATGATCCCTCATGCACATGAATTTCAAGTTCTAAAGTGTTCATCCTTAGTAAGCACCATTGCTAAAACTTGTTGTTTCGAAGCACCACGTGATGATCGGGTGTGTTAGATTCCGCAAGTGTATACAACGTGAGCAAGCCAGATTTGCTCATGTGGAAGCTAAGGTTTGATCTTGACAAGCCTAGCATGTACAGACATAGTCTTGGAACACGGATCACCCAAAGGTAAAGCATGAATCATATAGTAGATATGATAAACATGTCGATTGTTCGCCATTGAAACTATATCAACTCTCGTGATGATCGGTGTTGATGTGGTGGATTTGGTTCGTGTGATCACTAAAACAATGTGAGGGATGTTGTTTTGAGTGGGAGTTCACCTAGATTAATTTAACTATTAATTAGAACTCAATTTGTCATAAACTTACTCTAAACTATTGCAAATATGTTGTAGATCAATGGCGGCCCCTACCATCAATTTTAATGCGCTCCTAGAGAAAGAAAAGTTGAAAAACAATGGAAGAAACTTCGCGGATTGGTTCCGCAATTTGAGGATTGTCCTCACAGCTGGTAATTTGACATATGTGCTGGATGCACCGCTGGGTGACCCACCTGCAGCTACTGCTACCGATGAAGTAAAGAATGTTTACCTCGCTCGGAAGACTCAGTACTCCACAATTCAGTGTGCTATCTTGTATGGTTTAGAATCGGAGCTTCAGAAAAGGTTTGAGAATTCAAACCCACATGATATTGTCCGTGATCTCAAATTGATCTTTGAGACTCACGCGACAATTGAGAGCTATGAGGCTTCTGAAAAGTTCTTTAACTGCAAGATGGAAGAGGACAACTCTGTCAGTGAGCATGTGCTTAAGATGTCTGGGCACGCAAACAAACTTCAAAGCTTGGGTATAGTGATTCCTAATGCTTTGGGGATTTACCGTGTCCTCCAATCACTACCACCAAGTTACAAGAACTTTGTGATGAACTACAATATGCAAAACATGAACAAGCAATTTCCAGAACTCTTTGCCGTGTTGAAATCTGCAGAAGTGGAGATCAGGAAAGAGCACCAAGTGTTGATGGTCAATAAGACCACCAAATTCAAGAAAGGCAAGTCTAAGCAAAAGGGACACTTCAAGAAGGGTGGTAAGAAAGTTACCGCGCCGACGAAGAAGACCAAGGATAGACCCAAGCCTGATACTGAATGCTTTTACTGCAAGGGAGAAGGTCGCTAGAAGCGGAATTTCCCAAAGTACTTGGCGGATTTGAAGAACGGCAACATCAAGAAGAAAGGTATATCTGATATACATGTTACTTATGTGTATCTCACTAGTACTCGTAGTAGTGCCTGGGTATTTGATACTGGTTCGGTTGCTCATATTTGTAACTCAAACAAAGCCGCAGAATAAACGGAAGCTAGCGAAGAACGAGGTGACGATGCTGGGAAACGGATCAAAGGTTGATGTGATCGCGGTGGGCACGCTACCCTTCATCTACCATCGGATTAGTTTTATACTTAAATAATTGTTATTTGGTGCCTACGTTAAGCATGAACATTATATCGGGATCTTGTTTATTGTAGACTTACTTGTTTAAGTCCGAGAATAATGGTTGTTCAATTTATATGAGTAATATGTTTTATGCACATGCACCTTTGATAGATGGTCTATTCTTATTGAATCTCGATAGTGGAAATACACATATTAATAACACTGAGGCTAAACGTTTGAAATCGAGCGATAACTCGACCTATATGTGGCACTGTCGTCTTGGTCACATTGGAGTGAAGCGTATGAAGAAACTCCATTCTGATGGACTTCTTGAATCACTTGAAAGATGCGAAGCATGTCTGATGGGAAAAATGACTAACACTCCATTTTCTGTTATGATGGAGCGAGCTACAGACTTATTGGAAATCATACATACCGATGTGTGTGGTCCAATGAGTGTGGCATCGAGCGGTGGTTATCGTTATGTTCTTACCTTCACAGATGACTTGAGTAGATATGGGTATATCTATTTCATGAAACATAAGTCTGAAACTTTTGAGAAGTTTAAGGAATTTAAAAGTGAGGTAGAGAATCAACGTAACAAGAAGATTAAATTTCTACGTTCTGATCGTGGAGGTGAATATCTAAGTTACGAGTTTGGCGAGCATTTGAAGAAATGCGGAATACTTTCACAATTGACACCGTCGGGAACACCACAACAGAATGGTGTGTCCGAACGACGAATCGAACTCTCTTAGATATGGTTCATTCTATGATGTCACTTACAGATTTACCGCTATCATTTTCGGTTATGCATTAGAAACAGCATTCACTTTAAATAGGGCACCATCTAAATCCGTTGAAACGACACCATATGAATTATGGTTTGGGAAGAAACCTAAATTGTCGTTCCTTAAAGTTTGGGGTTGCGGGTTCCTATGTAAAGAAGTTACAAGAGACAAGCTTGAACCCAAAGCGGAAAAATGCGTCTTCATAGGATACCCAAAGGAAACTATTGGGTATACCTTCTATCATAGATCCGAAGGCAAAATCTTTGTTGCCAAGAATGGATCCTTTCTAGAGAAGGAATTTCTCTCGAAAGAAGTGACTGGAAGGAAAGTAGAACTCGATGAGGTTGTCGAACCTTCTCTCAAAATTGCGAGTAGCGCAGCACCGGAAGAAGTTCCCGTGGTGCCTGCACCAATAAGAGAGGAAGCTAATGATGATGATCATGAAACTTCGGTTGTAGTTGCTACAGAGCCTCGCAGGTCAACGAGAACTTGTACCACTCCTGATTGGTATGATCCCGTTATGAGTGTCATGTTGGTGGACAACACCGATGACCCTGCGACATATGAGGAAGCGATGATGAGCCCAGATTCCAATAAATGGCAAGAAGCCATGAAATCCGAGATTGGGTCCATGTACGAAAACCAAGTATGGACTTTGGTGGACTTACCGGATGGCCGGAAGGCTGTCGAGAACAAATGGATTTTCAAGAAGAAAACATATGCTGATGATAATGTTACTGTCTATAAAGCTCGACTTGTCGCAAAAGGGTTTCGACAAATTCAAGGAGTTGACTATGATGAGAATTTCTCACCGGTAGCGAAGCTAAAGTCTATGAGGATTACGTTAGCAATCGCTGCATATTATGATTATGAGATATGGCAGATGGATGTCAAAACAGCATTCCTCAATGGAGACATTGATGAAGAGTTGTATATGATGCAACCCAAAGGTTTTATCGATCCTAAAGATGCTAACAAGGTATGCAAACTTCAACGGTCCATCTATGGATTGAAGCAAGCATCCCGAAGTTGGAATCAACGTTTTGAGAAGGTGATCAAAAGTTTTGGTTTTATACAAACTTATGGAGAAGCTTGTATTTACAATAAAGTGAGTGGGAGCTCTGTAGCATTCTTAATACTATATGTAGATGACATATTGTTGATTGGGAATGATGTAGACCTTCTTAATAGTGTCAAGGAATATTTGAATAATAGTTTTTCAATGAAGGATCTTGGCGAAGCAGCTTACATATTAGGCATAAAGATTTATAGAGATAGATCGAGATGCCTAATATCATTGTCACAATGTACATATTTGGACAAAGTTCTAAAGAGGTTTGGAATGGAAGATAGCAAGAAAGGGTTCTTGCCCATGTTGCCCAATACGGCGTTGAGTAAAACTCAAAGTCCGACAACGGCAGAAGATAGAGAAAGGATGAGTAAGACTCCCTATGCCTCAGCCATAGGATCTCTAATGTATGCCATGCTATGTACTAGACCCGACATTGCATATGCTGTTAGTTTAACTAGCAGATATCGAAGTGATCCAGGAGTGGATTATTGGACAGCGGTCAAAAACATCCTTAAGTACTTGAGAAGAACTAAGGATATGGTTCTTTCTTATGGAGGTTATGAACAACTCGTTGTTAATGGTTACACCGATGCTAGTTAGAACACCGATCCGGATGATTCTAAATCACAATCTGGATACGTATTTACTTTGAATGGTGCAGCAGTTAGCTGGAGGAGTGCAAAGCAAAGCGTTGTGGCGAGATCTTCAACCAATCGAATACATGGTTGCTTCACAAGAAGCGATATGGATGAAAGAGTTCATTACATAGCTGGGTGTGGTTCCAAGTGCGCTGGACCCAATGTCTATCTACTGTGATAACATGGGCGCCATAGCCAATGCGCAAGAACCAAGGTCACACAAGAAGCTGAAGCATATCAAGCTACGTTTTCACGCTATTCGAGAACATGTCCAAGATGGGGACATAAATATTTGCAAAGTTCACACAGATCTGAATGTGGCGGATCCGTTGACTAAACCTCTCCCGAGGGCAAAACATGACCAGCACCAAACTGCCATAGGTGTTCGGTATATTACCATGTAATCTAGATTAGATGACTCTAGTGCAAGTGGGAGACTGTTGGAGATATGCCCTAGAGGCAATAATAAATGTAGTTATTATTATATCTTTGTGTTTATGATAAATGTTTACATTCATGCTATAATAGTATTAACAAGGAAACATTAATACTTGTGTGATTTGTAAACTTAAATTGAAGTCCCTAGTAAAGCCTCTATATAATACTAGCTTGTTGGTTAATAAATGATTGTGGTTTCCCTATCATGAACATTGAGATGTTATTAACAACAAGATCATATCATTAGAGAATGATATGGTGGACATACTCCTATAGATAAGCGTATAAAGATCAAGTCATTTTAATAGTTCAATTGCTATATGCTTTCGATACATAGTAACCTAATTCCTTCGACCATGAGATCATGCATATCACCTTCACCGAAGGATGCTTTGATGACATCAAACACCACACCGTGAATCGGGTTGCTATAAAGGTGGCATTGAGTGTTCGAAAGTGTTGGTTGAGACACATGGATCAAGAGGGATTTGTCCATCCATATGACGGATAGATATACTCCTGGGACTCTCGGTGGAATGTCATCCAATTAGCTTGCAAGCATGTGACCGGCTCACAAGGGATCACATATCACGGAACGAAAAGAGTACTTATCAGTAACGAGGTTGAACTAGGTATGCAGAGATACCAACGATCATAACCTCGGATAAGTAAACTATCGTGAGACAAAGGGAAATTGGTATCGTATGTAAGTGGTTCATTAGATCGCAAAGTAATCGTAGAAATATGTGGGATCCATATGAATTTCCAGATTCCTCTATTGGTTATTGATCGGAGAAGTGTCTCGATCATGTCTGCATAATTCACGAACCGTAGGGAGACACACTTAAGGATTCGACGTTGTTTGAGTAGTTATGGAATGATGAGTAAGAGACCGAATGTTGTTCGTTGTCTCGGATGGGATCCGGGATATCACGAGGAGATCCGGAATGGTCCAGAGAATAAGATGCATATAAGGAAAGTCCTGTTTCGGGGTTGGAGAATGATTCCGGTGTTTTCATCGGGAATGTTCTAGAAGGTTCCAGAATGTCCGGCACTCCGAAGGGGAAGGGTACATGAATGTGTCATACCAAGTTGGAATGATTGCATCATGTACTAGGTGTCATCGCTGAACAAAATAAAGGGTTTAATCAAATCCTAGTTTGAAAAGTCAAACGCCAATTTGAAAAGTCAAACAACTATTTTGGGAAGTGGAGGGGAAGGTGGAAACCGAGTTGGGGAGGAGTTCCTCCTCTCCACCGCCGGCCCCCTTGGGAAACCGAGTTGGGGAGGACTCCCCTCCCCTGGCGCGCCCCCTCCACCTATATAAGGAGGGGCAGGGCTGCCCCTTCTAGCACCCAACACCTCCACCCGCAAACCCTAGCCCTAAGCCCCGACCCTCCTGTAGTCGCCGCCGCCCTAGGGCAAGCCACCGCCTAGATAACCCTAGCCGCCGGGCAAGCCTCCTCCTTGGTGTGTCTAAACCCTAGATCGCCGAGGAGCTCTCTCATAGTCCACCATACTCGCTCGACTAAGGCGAAGCCTGCGAGATCTCCTCTACTCCGGTACACGCCACAGTCTTTGCCGTAATCGCGAGGAGAATGCTACAACCTCCGCTCGCCGAACAAGGGAGAGGAAGGTCTTCCGAAAATTTAACGTGTGACCGATCAGAAGCACTACCGAACGCATACCGGAAGGATCGTCTACGCGATCTTGAGATCGGGAAGAGTACGACTACATCACCCACGAGAATCTGCTCTCGTTAAACACTTTGGAATCTTCGAGGGTGAGTTATTCCATCGACTCGTTGCTACAATCTAGTAGATAGATCTTGGCTTGTTTGTTTGTATGCGATAGAATTTTTTTGTTTTCCATGCTACGAAACCCTTCAAATACTTGCAAGCCTTAACAACTGAGTCGTCAATTCAGGTGCACCAGGAAATAGTTCTTGCTCACAGAAGTTTATCAGTAGCAATAGTTTGTAGTAGCAATAGCAAAGTAACAGTAGCAGTAAAACAAGAGCAATAGTAACAGTAGTAGCAAACAGTAGGATATGAGCGCGGTAGGCATAGGTATGGATGGACGGGTGTTGCATGGATGAGTCTAAACATGTAACTTCAAGATCTAGGGAAATTGCGGATAAATAAGATAAAGCATACAAGTACTAAACAATCATAGGCATGTGCTCCATAAATAGCCATGAGTGCTCGCAATGAGAACTTGCACAACATCTTTTGTCATGCCAGCATGGCGAGGATGAAGGTGCATTGTACGCACCTATCCCTGTCGTGCGTATTCGAGCGATGGCTCCGCAGCCGCCGACCAAGAAGGCGGCCCCCGTCTTCAACTTGTCGGACATCGAGTAGTAAGTGATTTCGCCTCTGTCTTTTCTTCTGAGTAATATGAGCTGTTGTTGATCAAAGCTTTACTTGCGGCCATTCTTCGGAGGGGTCTCTTGACGGACATACCCAGGAGGGTATAGCGGAGTCAAAGCCGATAGCTCCTCCCCCTCAGGTGGTGGCCGACTCTGAGGATGATGGCCCGAACCCCTCCAAGCGAGAAGCTCGGGCAGTCATAGCTCAGAAGACTACCCGCAGAACTTCGAAGTCCACGCCTGAACATGTAAGTACTTTCTGTTTGACTCCTTGAGGGGGGAGCCCCCGAGCCTTTGTTGGGTGACATGTTGGTCATTTTGCTCTTGCGGGGCGGAGACCCCGAGCCCTTTCTGATGGTTTCTTGGTTTTTGTTTCTGTTTCTTTTTGTAGACCTTTGTGCATAGCGCCAACCTCCTTATCCAGCAGCATCTGGTGCTAGAGGTTAAAATGCAGCAGCTCCAAGGTATGTGATTTTGCACCCTGCTTTTCTTCGTCTGCTCCAATGTTTTTCTAGTATTGATCAGTTGTCTTATCATTTTGCAGATGGAAACAATGATGCACTCCGAAGGCTGAATGCTCTCGAAAAGCGCCTTGGCCAGGCGGAGAAGAGGGCAGTACGTCGCTAAAGCCAAGGCGCCTGCAGTATGAGGTCTGATGTTCTTTGAAGCCAAGGCGCTGCGGAAGGAGGCTCTTGATCGCGAGAACAGCTGTCTGTCAAGCACCGCCGAGAAGGAAATGGAGGATAGGCTTATGGCTGCAGCCAAAGCCTTCTCTGGTGAGTTTCCCTTGACTTTTTTGTTTTGGGTCTCGTGTTTTTTCGACTTCGTCTTGTCTTGCTCTTATTCGAGTACTTTTGTTCTTTGGTTCAGATGCTTCGGGCATCACGTTTGATCGTGGTGTGCTGGAGCATGGAGATGCACTGGCCGATGCCACCGCGGCTGTCGTGGGAATAGTCACGGCAGATGCTGCAATCGGCAGCGAGTAGTAAAACGAGGGGCAAGGGCGGCCAGCCATCTGCGGTGCGAGATGGGGGCAAAGACACAAGGTTTTACCTAGGTTCGGCCCCCCGGAGGGTAAAGACCTACTCCTGCTAGATTGTATTATGGAGGTGTTACAATGGGCGAGCTCGACGGCTAGGCAGCGAGTCGCTTGGGTGTATGAGGGAACGTATCTCTACTCGCCCTATAGGGAGGTTTATATAGGCTCACCTCCCCTAGGGTTTACATATCTCAACCGATTCAGTTAAAGCTTCGGTAGTCATTTAACCTAATCCGACTGGGCCTATCTACTCGCCGGGCCTTCGCCTTCGATCGCTTGGTTCTCGCCGGCTTCAATCCATTCGCCCCGCAGCCCACTGCCGGTTCTTGGGCCGGTGAACGTCTTGCCGGGTATACCCGTAGGCATATCCCAAGAGTCCCCGAGGCCGTCGTTCATTAGGCGTAGGTGGCTGCTGGCAGTCAGAGTATACGGCTTCAGAGTAGGCATCCAGTCGAATTGTCGGCGGGCTCCTGTATAAAGGAGGAAACTAGTGATCCAGGTCGCAGCTCTAGCGAATCGAGTCGGCGAAACACTGTCATAGTGATTTGGTCAGCGAGCCGTGTGGCCGTAGTTGGACCGTCAAGCGTGGTCAAACTAGACGTTGGGGTAATCCAACGGTAACCTTTGCCGTAATCATCGCGCGGTAACGGTTCCCTGATTTGGCGGGTAACATCCCCTATATAAGGGGAATGGCAGGCGATCGGAGAGCCACCTTCTCACCACTTCTTCCGATTGCACGCATTTTCCTTCCCTCGCATCGCGATCCAGCCGACCCGAAATCCCCCGACCCCCAACAAACCTCTCGGCCATGGCCCTTTCCACCGAACCATGGGGTATATCCAAGTGCACGAGGGCGCAACTGGCCTCTTTCGAGGAGGCCGGGATCTTGCGAGCCAGCTGTTGGCGTATCCCCGCAGCCGGAGAGACGACCCCGAACCCGCGAGAGAGGGAATTCATCTGTTTCACTAGTCATCTCGAGCGGGGGCTAGGGTTTCCTACGTCCCTGTTCTTCCGGCGCTTCTGCGCCTACTATGGGATCCAGCCTTCGATGGTCCCCACAGATCGATCACCGCCATCTTCGTGGCGTTCTCGCGAATGTTACTTGGGTTGCCGGCCCCATTCCTTGTGGCAAGATCTGCTCCACGACGGATCCGCGAGGAAGCAGGCGGCAATGCTAGCTGGGCGTGACGTTCCAGCTCAAGTCCAAAGCTTCATTCGATCGATGCGCCCCGCCAAGGCAGCGAGCGACTGGAAGAAGCCATGGTTCTACGTGGCCGAGGCGACCTCGGAGGACGAGGTGGCGATCCCGCGGTATTCCGCCAATCGGTCCGAGCCGCGCCATCTCCAAGTCGGCAAGCTCCCCAATGATCAGCGGATGGTCGTTGACGAGATGCTCCAGACCATCCGCGGTCTGAAAAAGAAGGGCCTCCAGACGATAAACCTATACAACTGCTGGCTCGGGCGGCGGCTCGTCCCGCTCGCCCAGCGCGACCACTACATGTACCAGTACACGGGCCGGGGAGACTCGACGAAGGCCTGCCTCGACGAGTGGAAGCTGGAGGAATATCTCCTAGCACTAAAGAAGGTTACCCAGGCGGTGTACCTGGATGCGCAGGCTGGGGTCGCCCCCTACACCGCAAAGCGTCCAGCTCCAACGGTAACCACTTTACTTTGCTCGCAATGCAGCTATGCATGTAATTCTGATTTAACTTTGTATTCGTCGCAGCTATTCCAAGTGGTGGAAGGGTGGCTCCCACCTTCGGACGACGAGAACTCGAGCTCGTCCGCCCAGGACGTAGGCGAGTCGCCGCCCGCTAAGGGCGACGAGGACGATGACGACGAGTCTGAGGAGGAGGTCGCCCCGCTGGTCCGAAACACCCGCGGACAATGACAGCGCGAGATCGAGGCAAGCAGAAGCCTCGAGCGTCATGATGACGACGACGAGCTCCCAGAGACCACTTCGCGCCGTCAAGCCACTCCGTCGAAGAAGAAGAAGAAAGAAAGGGAGGTAAGGGCCCCCCAAAGAAGAAGACGAAGCCATCGAAGCCGGCCTTGCCTCCGCACTCGGCGAGCAGCTCTGATGCTCCCAGCCCGCCACGGTGGCAGGCCGCGACCAGACGCTGGGCGACCGAGGAAGTGCCGCTGGCTTCAATGCCTCCGCCATTCGCCCCTGTCTCTGGGCTGGGGGATGTTCCGTCTGCGGCGGCTTCGCCTCGCCAGGAGGCTCCTAACGAAGATATCTCAGAGGCTCTAGCTGCGGCCTCAACGACGAAGAAGCCGTCCGTGTCTTGGGCACGCGACGTCCTGGAGATGGGGCTCGCCGACTTGGCCTGAACTAGAAAACCGGTCGGCCTCGTGACGGGCTCGTTTTATTCCAGTCGCCAAGTGACTGCACTCACCTTTCCTTGTTTCTCATAATTACTACAATTGTTTTTGCTTATACGATTGATACACAGGACCGGAGTGAAAAGGATGGGCCATCCGACCGTGGCTAAGGTGCCGCCCATCGTTAGCGAGGAGGATCCTTCCCGCAAGAGGAAGGCGGACGAGGTCGTCGCCTCGGCGGATGGCAGCAAGAAGGCCAAGGGCGACGACACCGTCACTATTTCTGACGACACGGCGGTCACACCAGCCGGACCCGTGATGGTCAGCCGCTGCTTCACGGCGAGGGTGCTCTCTTCGGACCGGGCGGAGCCGACCTCCTTGAGCAGGTGCCTCTATCGCCACGTTCCCACGCCGTGACCAAGGCGGCCACGCGAGTGGGACGCCCTCAAGCCACGCCTCCGGACCGCCGATGCTGAAGTCGACCAACATCGGGCATACGCCCGGCTCTCCTCGCGTCTGTGGACGCGACAACCCATGGCATGCTTGGCGCAGCCATCCAGGTACATCCAGTCCCCGAGGATCAGGTCGGTGTTTTGCAGCGGCCTGATTCTTATAATATCTTAACTTTATTTTTCACATCCAGTCCCCGAGTGCCCACTCGCTGAATTTCAACGGGTGGGCACTTTAGGAATTTTTCTTTGATTAACCTTTTTGTTGACGTGCAGGGTCTGCAGCTTGAGTCGGCTGACCGATTGGCAAGCAGCGCGGAGAAGGAGCCGCCACCGCCCGTGAAGCGAACAAAGGGCTTCGTGTTGTTGCCACGGCGGCAGGGAAGCTCGCCAGGCTTGTCCTCGCCGGTGAATTGGCGGCTCAATCGGCTTTGAGTGCCGTCAGCGGATCGCCAACCTCGAGCACGAATCGCGGAGGCAAAAGAAGAAGCTCTACCGACGGCGAGCTAAGGCCGCCATTGCAGCCACCGAGGAGGATCGCAAGGTGTCGGAAGTCCTTATTGCTAGGCTTCAGACGACCATACATCGCTTCAATGCTTCATCACGGAACTCGCCTACCCGCTTGGTGAGTACATCCTCCTTCCGGTGGTTGTGTCTTTGTGGTGTCACCGTACTTATTATTGTCTTCTACTCGCAGGTCGCATCATCGATAGCGAGGAAGAGGCGATCGCCGACGCGAGGCAGGCGTAAGCATGCTTGTCGATTCGCAACGTTGTCGGTGACGTGCATCCGCTATCTCCAAGAAATATCGCCCACGGAGGTGATTCCCAGCGACCTCGTCGAGGTGTGGAAGTATTTGGAGAAGGCGCCACGCAGCTTGAGTTCATGACGCCGGTGTTTCGGCCGGAGCGCCGACGGCACTTAGTCTTGGACTTGCCCACTTCGAAGACTTCGACATCGATGATGTGACGGTGGATATCCATCGACTAAGCGCTGGAGCTGTCCGAGGTTCTCAAGTTGCAGGACCGTGCCACGCACTCGTAACGGTTCGGGCAATGGGCGACCTCCTTCCGCATACCAGAGACGGTCGTCATACCGAACGACCCCGAGCCACATCGTGACTTCAAGGTCGAGCAGCCTTTTCACGCGCAATGGCGGGTGAACCGACGACGATCCGAACCCGTACACGCCGTTCATCCGCAATCGCCGGGATGTTGGCGAGTCGTCGTCAAAGCCTGCAGAGTAGGATAGTTTGCCTCGTGGCGTTAGCAGCAGGTCTTCCATGCGGGCATATTTTGTAGCATGAAACAATGCGATATGCAATTGAATGAGACATCGTGTCTATTTTGGTATTTGTTGTGTGCTTGTGATTGATTTTTGAACGAGTCCCTGAGCGTGTCCGCCCTTTTTGTGGGGTTTACCTCGTATGCGATATATGTGTTGTTGTTATGTGTTTTGTTATTTTGGTCGACTCGCCCGATCTCGAAGAGCCAGCTAGGCGACTCCCTTGAGTGCTCAGATTTTACCGCTTTCCCTTGCGCGAACGAGGTCGGGTGGCCGAGTCCCCGGCGTGGTACTTGGTTGTTCTAGGCGCGACTCGAGGATGGTTGAGGACTTAGCGCGTTGAATTGAGCGCCACTCCCCGCTGGCCCGTGGGGTCAGTCGCGTGGCGAGTCCTGGGCATGCTCTCCTACTTGGTGTTTTCCCTGACCGCTCGCGATGAACTGGTCTTCAGTCCCCGGGCGTGGTACTTAGCCGTTCGAGTCGCTATGCCGAGGATGCAGAGGACCAAGGTCGCTGTGAGAAGCGAGGGCAGTTGTCTTGGCTCGTAGAACCAGACGAGCTAGGCGACTCCAATGGGGCTCCGGATGGGCGTTTTTCATGGACGATGCAAGACCTGAGGTGATTCAGTGCTCTTACACCGCACTACTTAGCCATGCCGATCGCTGTACCAAAGTTTGACTTCTGCGGTTAGTGTAACGCTGTTATTATGAGTGCGAGTGGCACAAGTCATGGAGAGTAGGCGCAATTTGCGGTAACCGTTTCTTTTTATTTCATAGCGACTTGAGAGTACATGTGTGGGGTTCTAGGAGTAGAACTTCCATCGGAGGTTTACATTCCATGGTCGCTTGACGTCGAGTTCGCCGTCCCGCGACGCCGATGAGGTAGTAGGCGCCGTTGCGAGCACGCTCGATGGCGAATGGGCCTTACCACGGAGGAGAGCTTGTGCATACCCTTCTTGTCCTGGATGAGGCGTAACAGTTCGCCTTCTTGGAAGGTGCGAAGCTTTCACCCGCTGTGGTAGCGGCGGAGTCCCTTGGTAGATAGCGTGCGTGACCGAGCGAGGTCACGTGTTTCGAGTTGGTCGATCCCGCCTTGGCGGCAAGCTCGCAGCTTCAGATAGTGAACGACCCGCGTAGTCGTGCTCGAGGTCGGTGGGCATGATCGCCGGCCGTAGACCATGAAGAAGGGGTGAACCACGATCTGCTGACCGAGGTGCGGATCCCCGGATGACGGAGGGCAACTTCGACCCAGCACGGCGGTGCGCCGAGTGGTACTTGAGTCGCGGCTTCGTGCCGTGAGGATGCTTTGCTGGCCTGCTCGCCGGCCGTTGGATTCCGGGTGGGCGACTAACGCGAGGTCGAGCCGGATGTGGTGCTCTTTGCAGAATTTGGCCATGGCTCCCTTGGCGAAGTTGGTGTCGTTGTCCGTGATGATGCTGTTTGGGAACCCGTAGCGATATATGAGCTCGCGTAGGAATTTAGTGGCGGTCTTCCCGTCGCATTTACGGACTGGCTTGGCCTCCACCCATTTCGTGAATTTGTCGATGGCGACTAGCAGGTGGGTGTAGCCGGAGGGGGCCTTCTTGAAGGTGCCTACCATATCCATGCCCCACACAGCGAATGGCCAGGTGATGGGGATTGTTTTGAGCGCCGAGCTCGCACGCGTTGGTTGGCTTACTGCACTCGACCGCTGGACGATATCGACAAAGACGGCGGTGCGGTGGGCCAAGAAAAGCCATGTCGCATAGCCTTGGCGATTAGGGAGCGGCGTGGTGGCCGCAATATCGGAGTGAATGTCGTGGAGGATCTTTGCGTCGCTTGGTTGGACGCAGCTGAACACGCCGGTGGCGCCGCTTGTGGAGCTCGCCGTCGATGATGGTGTAGGACTTGCATCGACGAGCGATCATCGAGCGTCCGTTTCGCTCACGGCAGGTGCCGGCCCGTGTAGGCTATGTAGGGCTTGGTCCATCGTTCGCTCGTGGACGAAAAGTACCAAGGCTGCCTCTGGTTGAGTGGGACTGATGTCGATCTCCTCGGGAGAGACCGATGGCTTGGTTATCGTGGTCGAGGAAAACGCCGGGTGGTGCGAGTCGAGCCGATGCGAGAGAGCGCCGGCCTCCGTTCTTCCCGCCGATCCACTCGACGGAGTAGCCGTCAAGTGTCCGCCAACTTGTCCACTGCCATGCACGCCATGGTAGGGGAGACGTCGCGGTGCCGACTTGCCCCGACAAGGTCGGAATCTCCGTAAAAGCGGAGGCGATTGACGCTCATCTCCTTGGCTCGTGCCATGGAGTAGGGCCTCGTATCAGCCATGTTGTTGGTACAGGTGTGAAGTCGAGGCAGAGGATGTAGCGGAGCTTGTCGCCTTTGGTGAAGTTAGCACTATCCTCGCCCGCACCGTCTTCTTGGAGCCGCTGGCGCAGCTCCAGAATGGAGGTACGGCAGCTTCTCGCTGGGCCTCTTCGATCGGCGATGAAGTCCGCGATGCTCGCGACTTGATCGCTGTGGCTCGTATTTGATGTTGTGGACGCCGATCGCGACGGCCCACTTGGCGACCCGCCCGGTGCTGCCTACAGTTCGCGGATGATGTCTTGCGGTGTGCCGAGGACACGACCGTGATCGGGTGCTCTCGAAGTAGTGCGCAGCGCCACCGAGCTCAATACCGACACTAGCTTTTGGTATTGTGGGTACCGCTGGCGTGACTCGGTGAGGACCTCGCTGATGTAGTACACGTCACCGGATCGGCCTTTCCTTCCTCCGGTCGCCGACGACCATGACGGCCGACGACGCTACCGAAGCCGCGAAAACCAGATGGGTTCTTTGTCGCGGGGCAGCGGTAATGGTGCGAGTATGTAACACCTCAGATCGGACCTATGCAAGTTTGAGCAAATTCGCCAAACCCGATAGAAACGATTCAAAGGTGCTCATCAGCACTTTCGTGCGGTGGAAAACGGCAATAACATTACACAACAGCCCTCGATGGGACCCATGTAATGGAGATATATAACAATGACTCAAGGAGTCAAGAATACGATAATATACAAAGATCCAAACCACCTTGAAAACGATAGAGCGTCAGCGACAAGATGCAAATGGGGCTAAGAGCCTCAAGAATAACCAATGGCGCCCATAACCCTGCCAGGCCAAGCCGAAGGGTAACCTCGCTAACGGCGATCTCAAACCTGCTTAAACAAAAGGTGCCGACAAAGGGCAAAGGAAAAAGAAGGAGCGTCGATCTTGAGGCCGACACGGCGAGGCTAGAATTCAGTCCTCGCCTACTTAGGTATGGTGGATCAAGCGCAGCAAGATGCACTAAACAACCTATAGAGACTCGATACAACCGGCGGATTTCGAGAGGGATAAGAATGACCTAACCGGATCCAACTCGTTATCACCAAACAAACCCATCCCGTGTTTCCCTCGAGACCAAACGAGGAAGTCAACCGAGGAACTCACGCAGCTGGCGCTTTACTTATTCGAGATAGTTGCGGCACTTTACTAGTCAGGTTTAGATAATCATCCTGATAAAGTAAGCAGTGGGCCCTTTTAATTAACCATTCCGTTGTATTTGCAGCAATTACTAATCAGATATGAATAGCATGAGATAAACCCAAAACCCAGCAGTTGTTGGTACTTTTATTTAGCCATTCCGTTGTGGTTGCAAGATTTACTAGTCAGATACAATTGTCGCAAGCGACAACCAAACAAGCAATTGTGGGCAGTATTATTAGCCATTCTGTTTTAGTGAAGCTGATTACTAGTCATTATAAGTCAAATTTTATAGCAGTAAACTTTAGTTATGCTTGTCTATGATCGAGACATCGGCTCCAAGTCGCCCATATCCGCGACACGGCTTTTAAAGTTTTACCCGCCGGGTGCACCAATAGCATCACACGCCGATCAGCCTCGAAAACCAAATCAAAACCCAACGAGGCTTTCACGATCGAACAATCACAAGATTCAGAAATATTTCAGGGCCACCCTTAAGTAGATCCCGAACGGCCACCGACTCAGACGGGCTCGGTTTGGGTAGACGGTCAGGAACGATCGGGAACCCGAAAGTGTGGCTGGGCTTGTCGACACCGCGGAATCGTGGCCCGATCCTAAACAGTACAGTGTGCTCCTCGCACAAATTAAATACAGAAAGTAGCATGGCATAAGTACAGGATAGTAAAAACACCTCAATAAGTTTGTGGCCCCAAGAAATAAGACGGAATCAAGCTCTGGCCCAGGGGGGCCCCATATACCTCCCGGATGTGGATAGCGCGATAAATCAAGGAACAGGTATCAAGTACTCGGGTCTTACGACACAAGTGCTCGAAACCAAATATTATCTATCACCCACCGATGCCTCGCTTATTTCAATTTTAGTTGTTAAACAGAAATTAAAATGACGATAAGTAAAACTAGAATCATCTCCAACATCAACATGCGGCAATACATCAGAATCGTGGCATATGACGACACACATCAAGACTTGAGCAAGCAACGACGCATAAGTCCAACTATCTACCAAACAACAGTAATAGGGTGTGTCCAAGGCAATATAGGGTTGCACGGTATATCATGTAATGGAAACTAAAGCATCGCAACACAGATAGCAATAGATCAACAGGAGGGAATAAAGACTATAAAAGTAAGATAGGTAGAAAGGGAGAGATGCTCGCCTGAAAACATTGTCGGAGGGTTCATCCGAAGATTGGGGCGAAGCTCACATCAACTCAACGGCCTTATCCGCGAAGAAGCAAAACACTAGAAGAAACACCGGATGCACTATTTAATACTAAGGCAGAAGATCGGCATGATGCATGTATGATGCATGGCATGGCAAAGAAGCGATGCAATTAGGTCATATTAAGCGGAACCGGGGTCCCGACAATTAATTAGGTGATTCATGTTGTTTAGAAACCCCGCATTTTAAATATTGTTTAACATGGCCAGATATGGTACCGGTTCGCTACACAGGTTTAAATGAGGCCAATATGAGACTAGATTTGCCCGCATATGGGCCCCATATTTAAGTATTAGGTGAATCGGCATAAGGCCCCCAACCCATATGACATGCATGCGAGTATGACAATTCAATATGCAACAAGTTGTTATCATGTTATAAAATAGGGTTCCGGGAAGGGGTTCACACATTAGGGTTCGCAGCCTTGGGTTCCGGGTTCGGGTCGGGGTCCGTGGTCTGGACGGAGACGCTTCGGATAACAGGGTAGGTCTTGGCGCATCCGTGGGTCTTCGGGTCATGTTAGGTTCGTCGCCTCATGCGGAGATCCGGGCGCCCTAAGAGAGTACTTGTCGCGCATGTGGCCTTAGGGTTCGGCGATGATCTTGTCATCGAGAACTTGTCGGGTTCGCGACGGTCGGTTCTTAATATTCCGCCCTTCGGCCTTCGGATCCGAGAGGTTCGGGTCTGACGGGGTTCGCGCGCCGATCGGTTCTTGGCATTCGGGTGGATCTTATGCGTCCATGTGGACGTTTGGCGCTTGAGGTTACACCGAATCTGGGCGCGTCCGTGAGGCAGCTCTTGTGGGTCCCTCGCGAGGCCTTCGGGACGGTCTTGGTACAACACACACAAGCACCAACGCATACACGCAGGAGCACCACGCAGGGGCCGGATGGGCGAGGAACACTGCAGGGCGGGCGGCCCACGCTACCGGAGACGGACGCGGTGGCGCTGCGGTCGGCGAAGCTTGGCGGACGCCGAGGAGGCCGGGCGGCGGACGGCTCGCGCTTAACGGGCCGAGACGCTGGGCTGCTGCTGAGGCGGCTGGGCGGCACGGGCGATGGCGGGTTCGCCGGGGCCCCGGCAGCGGGGCCCGAGGAGGTCGCCGCGACGGGCATGGCGGACACGGGCGCGCGCTGCTTGAGCGGGAGTCGCGCGAGGCGGGCGCCGGGGCGAGGATGGCGAAGCTCAGGCGAGGCCGCGGGCGAAAGTCAGCGGGCAAAGCAGGGGCCGCCGCGAGGTGAGGGGCGGCTCAGCGCGGGCGGCGAGCTCGATGGCGCGCTGCCGGGGCGCAGGATGGCGAGCTCGAGGGCAGGGCCGCGGGCGAGTCGCGCCGCGGCAGCGTGGCGGGCCGGCCGGGCGGGAGCGAGGCGGGCCGGGCGGCGGAGCTCCGAGGCGGCGCCGCGGCTCGGGCGAGGATGGCGAAGCTCGAGACGGGAGGGAGCGCATGTGGGGCCGGGCGACGGCAGGACGGAGGCGGCGAGGTCTCGCGAAGCGCCAGGGGCGAACGCGGGCTGGGGCGGGTCGCCAACGCCGACGCAGGTGAAGGGAGAGGCGGCGGCGGAGGTGAGGCGCGTAGGGGCAGAGGGGCGAGGCCGCGGGCCGAGGAGCCTGGGAGGGCGAGCGGGAGCCGGGCGAGGACGCGAGACCGGGGAGAGGGATGGAGGCGAGGCGGGCTGGTCGGCTGGCGGAATGGGTAGGTCGCCAAGCAGAGCCGGAGGGAAGGCGCCTGGCAAGTGAGGGGATGGCGAGGAGGAGTGGCCGGAGGGCGCGTGGTGAGGGTGCGCGCGACATCGGTTGAGACACGCGAGAGGAGGAAGAAGGGCGAGGAGGCGTGGGCTGCGTGGCCGTGGGTCCTGGGAGGCCGACGGGGGGACCTGCAGCGGGAGCGCAGGCGTGCGCTGCGGAGCGGGGTTGGTGGTCAGATCTGGCATGGTACGGCCCGCCCGTGGGGGAAGGGGGAGGGTGGTCTGTGGGAAAAGCGTGCGGCTGTGGGGTGAGAGGGTGGTAAGAGGGCTGGTGAGAAAGAGGGGAGAGTGGCTGGATTGCCGAGGTGGCAGTGGGTAGATTTTGGTGAGAGGTGAGGTGGCAACAGAGATTGGTGCGGGTAGGAATAGATTGGGTGAGACTAGGATTTAGGTGGGACTTTTAGTTTTGTGTTTGTTTGGCTCTCTTTAATTTAAAAATGTAACCATTTTGCAAATTGTTTTTAGGTGAAACAAACATCCGATACACTGGTTTTGCCTTTTAAAACAAGGAGGGTATTTGTATAATCAAAATTGGGCTTTTCAAATAATGCATAAACAATGCATGATGATGACGATGCAATGCACAAAACAACGCGATTTTCTAGTAGTGGTTTTATGGATGCCACACCGACACCACTAACAATGGATCTCGCCGAGATCCTACCATGGTACCGGAAGGAAGGTCGGGCGACCTGCGCCTTCTCGCCCGTAGATCCCCGCGACACCACTAACAAGAGGTCGTTGTCCGTGATCGCCGAAAGAACACTGAAATAAAAGGTCAAGGTAGAGGTATCAACAGATAAAGCCACCTCTAACTTCGATGGAAGAGGGAACCGCGCATTCTCGCCCACTTCAATGTACAAAAGCCGGTCAGAAAGGGTAGTTTGGGGGCCAATCCATCACGCACCCAAACTATTACTCCGCACAATCAGTGGAAAAGAGTGCAACCATTCTCGGAATCAGACTGAAGATCTCGACAAGCGAGGTTCGGAACAAAAGGAGTGATGCGGACTCTGCATCGGATCTGGCGTAGAGGATGTCGTCGCGTCGGAAAACACCGGAATGCACAACAAGGAACAAAGAATGGTAACACCGTAGACGGATTCATCAGGCAGCTTGAACACCGGGTGGTAGGACACCGTTAACCAAGGAGGAAGCGAAACCCTGAAGGTACGACGGAAACCCAACCACGAGAATTCCTGGACTCGAAGAAAGGGAAAAGGGCGGATTCAAAACACGTAGAGGTAATAGGAGAACAGCAGAGGGGTAAGGAGTAAAATCAGACCTAACCAGAACTATCCAACCGATTTTCAAAAATAGTTTTGACACTTCTACTTCGGCCGTTAGCTAGGTTATCCTACAGGCTGGACTTGTGGGGTATCGCAACTGCTGAGCTCTGATACCACTCAGAACACCTCAGATCGGACCTATGCAAGTTTGAGAAAAATTCGCCAAACCCGCATAGAAACGATTCAAAGGTGCTCACCAGCACTTTCGCAAGGTGGAAAACGGCAATAAAATTACACAATGTACCTCGATGGGACCCATGTAATGGAGATATATAACAACACTCAAGGAGTCAAGAATACGTAGATAATATACAAAGATCCAAACCACCTTGAAAACGATAGAGCGCCCAGCCCACGGACAAGATGCAAATGGGGCAGAGCCCTCAAGAATAACCAATGGCGCCCATAACCCCGCCTGCCAAGCCGGAAGGGTAACCCCGCTAACGGCCGATCTCAAACCCGCTTAAACAAAAGGGGTGCCGACAAAGGGCAAAGGAAAAGAAGGAGCGCCAAGATCGAGGCCGCAAGACACGCGAGGCTAGAATTCGCGTCCTCACTTAGGTATGGTGGATCAAGCGGCAGAACATGCACTAAACAACCTATAGAGACTCGATACAACTGGCGGATTTCGAGAGGGATAAGAATGACCTAACCGGATCCAACTCGTTATCACCAAACAAACCCATCCCGGTGTTTCCTCGAGACCAAACGAGGAAGTCAACCGAGGAACTCACGCTGGCGCTTTACTTATTCGCTATAGTTATGCACTTTACTAGTCGTTTAGATAATCATCCCGATAAAGTAAGCAAGGCCCTTTAATTAACCATTCCGCTAGTGCAATTACTAATCAGATATGAATAGCATGAGATAAACCCAAAACCCAGCAGTTGTTGGTACTTTTATTCAGCCATTCCGTTGTAGTTGCAAGATTTACTAGTCAGATACAATTGTCGCAAGCGACAACCAAACAAGCAATTGTGGGCAGTATTATTAGCCATTCCGTTTTAGTGAAGCTGATTACTAGTCATTATAAGTCAAATTTTATAGCAGTAAACTTTAGTTATGCTTGTCTATGATCGAGATATCGCTCCAAGTCGCCCATATCCGGTGACACGGCTTTAAAGTTTTACCCGCCGGGTGCACCAATAGCAACACACGCCGATCAGCCTCGAAACCAAATCAAAACCCAACGAGGCTTTCATGATCGAACAATCACAAGATTCAGAAATATTTCAGGAGCCACCTAAGTAGATCCCGCAACGAAGCTGACCCGAGACGGGCCTCAAGGTTTGGGTAGACCAGAACGATCGAACCCGAAGTGTGGCTGGGCTTGTCGACACCGCGAATCGTGGTCCCGATCCTAACAAGACAAAGGTGCTCCTCGCACAAATTAAATACAAAGTAGCATGGCATAAGTACAGGATAGTAAAAACACCTCAAACTAGTTTGTGGCCCCAAGAAATAAGACGAATCAAGCTCGCCTGGGGCCCATATACCTCCCGATGTGGATAGCGCGATAAATCAAGGAACAGTATCAAGTACTGGGTCTTACGGACACAAGTGGGCTCGAAACCAAATATTATCTATCACCCACCGATGCCTCGCTTATTTCAATTTTAGTTGTTAAACAGAAATTAAAATGACGATAAGTAAAACTAGAATCATCTCCAACATCAACATGCGGCAATACATCAAGAATCGTGGCATATGACGACACACATCAAGACTTCGAGCAAGCAACTACGACGCAAGTCCAACTATCTACCAAACAATGTGTAATAGGGTGTGTCCAAGGCAATATAGGGCTGCACGGTATATCATGTACGGAAACTAAAGCATCGCAAATACGTATAGCAATAGATCAACAGAGGGAATAAAGACTATAAAAGTAAGATAGGTAGAAAGGGAGAGATGCTCGCCTCGAAAACATTGCTGAGGGTTCATCCAAGATTGGGGCGGCTCACATCAACTCAACGGCCTTATCCGCAAGAAGCAAAACACTAGAAGAAACACCGGATGCACTATTTAATACTAAGGCGTAAGATCGGCATGATGCATGTATGATGCATGGCATGGCAAAGAAGCGGCAATTAGGTCATATTAAGCGAACCGGGTCCCGGCAATTAATTAGGTGATTCATGTTGTTTAGAAACCCCGATTTTAAATATTGTTTAACATGGCCGATATGGTACCTGTTCACACATGTGTTTAAATGAGGCCAATATGAGACTAGATTTGCCCGCATATGGGCCCCATATTTATATTAGGTGAATCGCATAAGGCCCCAACCCATATGACATGCATGCGAGTATGACAATTCAATATGCAACAAGTTGTTATCATGTTATAAAATAGGGTTCGGAAGGGGTTCACATTAGGGTTCGCAGCTTGGGGTTCCGGGTTCGGGTCGGGTCTCGGTCCGTGGTTCGACGGAGACGCTCGGATAATGTGGGGTAGGTCTTGGCGCATCCGTGGTCTTCGGGTCATGTTAGGTTCGCCGCTTCATGCGGAGATCCTCGTCCCTAAGAGAGTACTTGTCGCGCATGTGGCCTTAGGGTTCGGCCGACGGCGATCCTGCCGAGAGAACTTGTCGTTCGGGTGATCGGTCGGTCTTGCTCCCTCTTCGCTTCGGATCCGAGGGTTCGGGTCTGACGGGTTCGTGCGCCACGGATCGGGTCCGCATTCGGGTGGATCTTGCGGTTTCCATGTGGACGTTTCGGCGCTTGAGGGTTACATCAACTGCGGGCGCGCCCGTGAGGCGCCTCTGTGGGTCCTCGTTGAGGCCTTCGGGACGTTGGTGGTACAAGACACACAAGCACCAACGATACACGCAGGGAGCACCACGCAGGGCCGGATGGGGCGAGGAACACCGCAGGGGCGGCCCACGCTACCGGAGACGGGACGCGAGGCGCGGTTTCGGGCGAGCTTGGCGGACGCCGGCGGCCAGGCGAACGGCTCGGGCGAACGGGCCGACGCGCGGCTGCTGAGGTGGCCGGGCGGCACGGGCGATGGCGGGTTTCGCCGGGCCTCGCAGCTGGGCGGCTCGAGGAGGTCGCCGCGACGGGCATGGCGACACGGGCGGCGCGGCTTGAGCGGGAGTCGCGGAGAGGCGGCGGGCCGCCAGCGAGGATGGCGAAGCTCGAGGGCGGGGCCGCGGCGAGAAGTCGCGGGCCGGCAGCGAGGGGGCCGCCGGGCGAGGCGAGGGGCGGCCGGGCGCTGGGCGGCGGAGTTCGAGAGGCGCGCGCTGTCGGGCGAGGATGAAGCCGAGGGCGGGCCGCGCGAGAGTCGCGGGGCCGCGGCAGCGGCCGGGCCGCCGGCGAGGGTGGGGCTGGGGCGGCGCGAGTTCGAGAGGCGCGCCGTGCTCGGGCGAGGATGGCGAGTCGAGACGGGAGGGAGCGCGCGCTGGGTCGGGGCTGGCGCATGGACGGAGCGGCGAGGTCTCGGGCGAGCGGGGGGCAACGCGGGTCATGGGCGGGCTTCAAAAGGCGCCGGGCGCGCGAGAGGCGGCGCTGGAGGTGAGGGCGCGGTGGTAAGGGCGAGGGCTGCGGGCGGCCGAGGGAGCTCGTGAGGAGGCGGCGAGCGGAGCGGGCGAGACGCGAGACGGGAGGGGATGGAGGCGAGGCGGGTTGCCTGGTCGGTGGCGAGCGAAAGTGCCGGGGGCGGAGCGGAGGTGGGAAGGCGCCCGTGAGGGGATGGCGAGGGAGGAGCGGCCGGAGGGCGCAGTGAGGGCGCGGCATCGGGTTGAGACACGCGAGGTGAGGAGGAAGAAGGGCGAGGGAGGCGCGGTCACAGGCCGGTGGGTCCTGTGAGGGACGGGTGGGGACCCGTGGCAGCGGAGCGCAGCGCTGGAGCGGGGTTGGTGGTCAGATCTGGTTGGCACGGGGGCCCAAGGCTGCTGAGGGGGAAGGCGGTGGTGGGGAAAGCAGGGGCTGGGGGTAGAGAGGGGGTAAGAGTGGGCCGTGAGAAAGAGGGGTAGAGGTACTGGATTGCCGAGAGGTGGTGTGGGTAGATTTTGGGAGGAGGTGGCACCAGAGATTGGTGGGTAGGAATAGATTGGGTGAGACTAGGATTTAGGTGGGACTGTTTTAGTTTTGTGTTTGTTTGGCTCTCTTTAATTTAAAACAGAACCATTTTGCAAATTGTTTTTAGGTGAAACAAAACATCCGATACACTCGTGGTTTTGCCTTTTAAAACAAGGAGAGGTATTTGTATAATCAAAATTGGGCTTTTCAAATAATGCAGACAAACAATGCATGATGATGACGATGCAATGCACAAAAACAACGCGATTTTCTAGTAGTGGTTTTGCGGGATGCCACAGAGTAGCACCTTTTTGAGGTCGCGGAGCGCGTCGTCCGCCTCCTTGTCCCACTGGAAGGTGGGGTTCTTGCGCATCAGGCGGTATAGGGGCATCGCCTTTTCCTCGGGAATGAAGCGACCGAGAGCCGCCATCGCCACCAGCTTCCTCGACGCCGCCAAGGCACCGGTTTGCCGAGCCGGGCGATCGTGTCGATCTTCGTGGGGTTCGCCGATCCTCGCTTGGAGACGACGCACTTCAGTAGTTGTCCGACGGGTACACCGGTGCATTTGCTCGGGTTGAGCTTATCTTATATCTTCGCAGGTTGGCGAATGTTTCCGCCAGGTCGGGCGAGTAGGTCGCCTTTGGCGAGCCGATTTACAACCACGCCGTCGATGTAGACGTGATGTTGCGCTAATTTGGCTCGCGAGGCATTCTGCATGCACCGTAGGTTGCCCCTGCGCTCTTGAGGCCGAAGGTCATGGCGGTGTAGCGTAAGGTTCAATGGCGTGATGAACGCCGTTTTCTTCGCCTTCGACAACCATCTTGAACTGGTTGTACGCAGTAGGCGCCGAGGAAACATAGCGACTCCGAGCCCGTGGTTGAATCGATTATCCGTCGATTCGCTGGAGGACGAATCGCCTTTGGGCAGTGCCATTCAGGTTGTGTAGTCGATACATTCTCCACGCCCCGCTTCTTCTTCTCGACCAGGACCGGGTTTGCCACCACTTGAGTACTTGATTGGCCGGATGAAGCCGCAGCGAGTAGACGCTGCACCTCCTCGGCGATTGCTCGACGGCTTTTCATTGAAGGGCCGCAGCGATCGCTGATGTGTCGCACTTTGGGGTCGGGCTTAGCTTGTGCTCGCCGAGCTCCCTAGGGACACCGGCATGTCGAGGGTTTCCGAAGATGTCCCTGCTCATGGAGGAACTCGATGAGCGCCGCTTCCTATGCTGGGCTCATGCCTGCCCGATCGCCACCGCCCGCTGGAGTTGCCGGGACCAGCTCGACGGCGGGTGTGTGTCGTGGCCTCAAAGGTTGAGGTGTTTGCGCCTCGCCTGGGCTTGAGTATGGGCGGGTCGTTGTTGACTCGCCGCATTTGGCGAGCTCATCGGCGCGGGTTGGTCTCCGCCGAGATGACGGCGCCGAGCTCGCCTTTGGCCTCGCACTCGGCCATGTCGGGTCGCCGTGGATGGTGATGACGCCGCACGCCCGGAGCTTCATCGCAGACGCGAGCGGGCGCTACCATGAATTTAGCGAACGCCGCGCCCCTGTGACGCAGCAGTAGGGCTGAGGGCACCAGTCAAGACGATCCGCCGGTGTGGAAGTTTGCCGGTGTGTCAAGGTGACCGGCAACAGACTTTGCCGATCGGGTACGCCCGACCGAACGATGCCGTGGAATGTGGTGTGGTCGCCCGATCATCGACCGGAGCCGCAATCAAGGTGTCGAGGTATGTGATGTTGATGGAGCTGCCGCCCATCAATGTCTTGGGGAGCCGAGTCGCCGACCTTGGGCTTGACCACCGTGGCGACTTCGCCCCGGTACTGGCGTGGCGAGTGGTCTTGGCGGCCCTGTGATGGGCTGCTCACCAGTTTAGGAACCGGGAACGCCCACTGGCCATCGCTGACGGGCGGCAAAGCTGGTGATGACCTTCTTCTCGCGCCGTGTTGAAGCTCGTGAAGGTGTGGAGCGAGCCGCCACTTTGTCAATTTTCCGCCGCTTACGGGTCGTTGTCGGGTCTCCCGCGCCGCCGCGTTTTCTCGATTTCGAGGGTGTGGCAATGGCGGTGGTGTGCGCTATGGCTTCCTTCCTGCTATGAAACGCACATGGTTGGTTAAGGAGAGCCGGGTCGAACCTTGGCTTGTTGTAGTTGCCGCCAGGGCGCTGTCCTCCGTCGGGCGGAAGTTTTGGGTCAAGGCGCTGCTGCGTTCGCGTTGGCGACGAAGTCGACTACGTCATCGCGCACTTGCCGAGGCGAGTGCCGCAGAGCGTAGGTCGGACCGCGCCCATCGCTGCTGCCGGCGGCGTTGACCTCCCGACTCGCCGCCGGGCTTCGGTTTGGATCTTCCTCGGCATCGCTTGGCGATCTCGAGGAGGTCGGGATGTTGTCGAAAGTGCGGAGTGTCGCTTGAGCTTGGCGACTGGGCTCAGCGGCACGAGGTCATGAAGCAATGGATCGCGGTGTCCGGTGAATGCCGACCGCATTGTACCAAAGTTCTTGCCACCGCTGGACCCAGCTATGGGTCGACTGGGTCCCCGGACGACGCCCTGTGTCCTCGATAGTGGTGGCGCGGGTGTAGGAGCACTCGTGCTCGACGGCGTCACGCATCTCCTCCCGTGAGTCGAGCATCGCCCCGGGAGGTGTTGATACATCGCTCGCACGCCCCTCCATCATTAGGGAGGTAACGGGCGGCTAGCAGGTCACAGGTATGCGCATCCCCATTGCCATGAGGTATGTGTCGAGCAGACGGGTCGTACGAGGAGTCGATTTTTCTATCTCTTTGGCGCCTTTGAAGTTTGGCGGTACTTCGCCAATCATTGGTCCGAAGCACTTGGGTCCGAGTCGACCGAAGATCCCATGGCTCGCCGTCGCGCGATTGTTTAGGTATCGCAGTCGCCGGGCTGGCGCGCGCCAACTTTGGTTGTTGATGATGTGGGTGCGCGCCGGTTGCCCGCTACGGCGAAGAGGTTGGTTGCCGCCCGGGTCGCAGGGAGAGGCTGCTCGCTGGTCGGTGTTGGAGCCGCAGGCTCGTGGCGTGGCGCTGAGGGTGTTTGCCGCTGGCCGCTGAGGCCGCCCGCTTCGAGGAACGCGAGTATACTGACCTGCGAGTCGGCGCCGCTTTTTTGCTGCTCGACGGCCTTCGCGAGCAGGGCCTGACGTATTGGATCTGTAGGGCGCCGGCCGGTGGCCGTGATGCTGTCGCCGCCGCCGCCCGCCACGAGGTTGTCCATCGGGTGGAGAACGGGAAGTTGCTGCGTATCGCCCCGTGAGGAGACTACTATCTGCGCTGGTCCTCGGAGGTGCGGTTGGAGGTGGGCGCCCATCGCCGCTGATCCCGGCGGGTCGGGCGCTTCTCCCGGTGGCGCTGCTCGCAGATCGCGCGCCGCCACGCGGGCCGAGTCGTTGCTATCGGGTTCAGGGCACGCCTTGAACGCGGGGTTCACGCGTGACCTGATCCGCCGGTGGTAGCGTGATAGCTCTCGCGCCACCGCCGAGGCGAAATTTTTCGCGCCGCTTGCTCTCAGCACCGCCTCCGCCAGCGGAGTTCTCACCTGCCGCGGGCGTTAGGAGGGATAGGGTCGAGAATGGATCTCCGCGGATCGGTGCTGCCATGTAGGTCGCGGCGTGCGACCGGTTCCGCCGGAGGTCGGGCGGAGTTCTCCACCCGAGTCGAATTCTAAGATCCCGAGGATGGAGGGTCTCAAGTCCCCACGCTGGAGACCTGGCGATGGAGCCCGCGATGAAGCCGCTGGTGATGGATCCGGCGAGTGACGCCGGGTCGCCGAGTCGGTATCGTTGAGGGTCGCCCCTCCGCGTCGCCGAAGTTTTCGCCACGCTGTGGGCCGAATTGTACTCGGAGGCGAGGCGGATCGTGCGATCTCGATCTCGGAGAGCCGATCACGGGCGGCGATCATGGATGCGAGTCGAATCTCCGAGACGGCGACGCCGGTGAGGCCGACGAAGAGGCTGATCGTGCCGATCGGGTGATCACGCCGCGTGACGGGTCGCTACCGATAGCTGCTCGGCAAGATTTGGAGCATCTCGCCGATCGTTATCATGCGCGCCGGTGGCGACCGCCTCGCTGATGGGCAGATTGTATCTCGCCGCAACACCGGCCGGCTAGGCCCCACGGTGGGCGCCACCGTCAGGAATAGTCACGGCAGATGCTGCAATCGGCAGTAGTAGAACGAGGGGCAGGCGGCCAGCCATTCGCGAAGTAGACGAGGGCAAAGACACGGTTTTACCCAGGTTCGCTCGGAGGGTAAAGACCTACCTCGCTAGATTGTATTATGGAGGTACACAATGGGCGAGCTCGGGCTAGGGCAATGAGTCGCTTGGGTGTATGAGGGAACGATTCTACTCGCCTATAGGAGGTTTATATAGGCTCACCTCCCCTAGGGTTTACATATCTCAACCGATTCGCTAAAGCCGGAGTCGCTTAACCTAATCCGACCGGGCCTATCTACGCCTCGGGCCATCAGCTTCAACCGCTTGGTTCCTCGGCTTCAATCCATTCGCCATCCTGCAGGCCCACTCGCCGGCTTCTTGGGCCGGAAACGCCTTGCCGGGTATACCGCAGGCATATCCCCATCACGGCGGGTCGAAGATCGCCGGCATCGCCGCTGTTTTTGGCGGAGGCCGAGAAGTGCTCAAGCGCTTACATGAAGTCATCCCAAAGGCGGCGGCTTGAGGATGTCGACGCTTTGCGGATGCTCCGCCGAGGACGCCTAGTGGCGGTAAGCCGCCAGCGTATGGGCATCGGCGCCTCCATGGGGTTGGCGATGGCGATGGCGTCCGAAGTGGAGTTGGACCTGCCGCACATAACGTCCCAGATGCCGACGGCTGCAGATGGCTCAGAGGTAGTGTTCGCCCTCTTTGCCTCTCGCTGTAAGCGTTATGGGCCTAAGCTTATCGATCTTCTGGATGAGTACATCGTGAAGCAGCGGGAGGAGGCCAAGAACAGGTAGTCTGGCTCCGAGGATACTCCGGATGCGGGTGCTTAGGCCCATGTGTTGTAGCTAGGATAGTTTATCCTTTTGCTTCCTTTTGTAACATCATGCTGATGGACAAGCTCGATTATGCCATGAGGTGGCTTTATTTATGTATATAAGTCTATCTTTTGAGCTGTTGTCAGAAGTGCTTGCGATGTTTACACTTGCCTATTTGTCTTTAGGGTCCTTCGGGTGAGGTTCTTGTTGTCACCCCGAATGCTCATGAGCTGCGACCATCCTTGGATGATGCGTCGTAGTTGATTTTTCTGCGTGCTCATGTCCGCAGCTTGGAAAAGGACATCCTTGGCATTTGAGGCCACGCAGATGTGTGGAAGTCGAAGGCTGAGCGAGCCACTACTAGGGAGGAGTTCTTGATGGGGGAGTTGCGGTGGATATGTGAGAAACTGCAATGTGAGTCTCTGCGAGCCTGCTGTTCTTTCAAGTGTAGCTCTATGTCTTTGCTCATTGCGTGCTTGGTGCAGATATCAATCTCGTTCTGAGGGAGGAAAAAGAGAGTGTCGCGATTCGGATGAATTGCCTAACACAACAAGACTTGGAGGTCGGTGGCTTCTTATGGATGGATTGTGATCGAGCCATCGTCCTTGCGATGGTGCAATATCGCTTGCACCAGGTTCTTCACCTTTAGATGAGGCGTCCTCTACCTCCTGGATGGATTGGGCCATCATGTTCCCTTTGGATGAGGCGTCCTCCACCTTCTGGGGCCTTCTAGCGAAATTTCGACACGTGGGCCACATTAGAGAGTTGGTGCGACATCAGCTGATCGTTGGGGTGAAAGTTGCCTTATCCCTTGTTCGCCTGCATCGTTGTGATGTCAATCTCACGGAGGTGGCGACTAGGCCGCCCCTTCGACCAGATGGTAGTCTATGGGACATGCGCCCGCACTATGCGGCTGTGAGGCAGCATGCTGAAGAGATCGTAGATCTGTTCGAGCAACGGGCAAATGTAATGCTCCAAAATAGGTAGATCCTGTAAAGAAAGAGATTGATGTAAAATTTGTATATATTCGAGTGGGATCGTTGTGCCTTTTAAGTTTTTATGTATACTAGCACGTGGTGCTTTGTTATATGCGTGTCCTTTTCGTTAGCCTGACGTGGTCAGCTACTCAGGTTGCATGCATTATTCTCAGTCGACGAAGTCGTGAGGTGAGGCGTAGCCCCCGAGCATGTTTTAGGATAAGTAATGCAAGGAAAAGAAATTTCGGCCAAGGGACTTAGCTTTTATTCATAGTGTAACGAGGAGGTACATTGTTCGGCTGAGTAGCCTTGTTGAAAGTAAAGAGGAAACTAGGAGTAGAAGCGTTGCAGACGTGCAATGTTCCAGGGATTGGAGTATTCGACTCCTAATGCGATGTCCATGAGGCAGTAGGCGCCGCCTGGGATGACTTTTGTGATGATGTAGGGTCCTTCCCAGGGTGACTCGAGCTTCTTCGGTCGCTCTTGCTTGAGTCGTAGGACGAGGTCTCCTTCGACGAAGGACCATGGGCGCAGTCGGCGGCTGTGGTAGTTACGGAGGCTTTGCTGGTAGACTACTGAGCGAGCTGCGACAATGTCACGTGCCTCATCGAGTGTGTCGACGACATCTTCGAGTGCGGTTGTTGATTCGGCTTCGCTGTAGGAGATGACCCGTGGGGCCTTGTGGCATACCTCGGCAGACAGTACTGCTTCGGATCCATGCACCATGAAGAAGGGCGTGAAGCCAGTTGAGTTGTTCGGCGTTGTACGTAGGCTCCAGAGGACGTAGGGTAGCTCCTCTGCCCATGCTTCCGCAAGCCTTTCGAGTGGGCATAGCAGACATTTCTTGATGTCGTTGCCTATGAGGCCGTTGGCCTTTTCGACCTGTCTGTTGGTCTGCGGGTGCGCCACAGAGGGGTATGTTGATGTCAAGTCCCTCGCAGAAGTCTTGGAACTCCTTCGAGATGAAGTTCGAGTCGTTGTCCGTGATTATGTTGTGTGGCACACCGAATCTGTAGACAATGGACTTGAAGAACTTGACGGCAATTTTGCCACTTTGGTTGGTGACGGGCATGGCCTCGATCCACTTCGTGAACTTGTCGACTGCGACCAGGAGGAAGACGTGGCCTCCTTTCGAGGACTTGGGTAGTTTGCCGACCATGTCGAGGCCCCATTGGGCGAAGGGCAGGTCAATGGCTTGGGCCTTAGCTCTGATCCTAGTGCGTGCAGCTTATCCGCGTATCTCTGACAGGCGTTGCACCTTTAGACGATGTCCTTGGCGTCGTTCATGGCTGTTGGCCAGTAGAATCCAGCTCGTAGAGCTTTGGCGACTAGGGCGCGGCTGCTTGCATGATGGTCGCAGATGCCCTCGTGGATGTCTTGGAGGATGGTTTTGCCGTCACCGATGGTGACGCACCTTTGGATCACACCCGAAATGTTGCGCTTGTACAACTCTACATTGTGGATGGTAAAGTCCTTGGACCGGCGAGATATGCATCGGGCATCTGCCGGGTCATCGGGTAGTTCATTATTTATCAGGTACCGAAGGTACGCTGTGTCCATGTATCTTCAACCGCCATGACTTGCATTAGGCTGACCAACTCGGCCTCGGTGTCGAGCTTTTCGGGTCCTTCTTGTCCTTCGGGTGGCGCAGCCCCCGAGCGCTCTACTTCTTCAGTTGACCCCTTGGGGAATTTCCTCTTGATAGAGGGTACACAAATTTGTTCGAGGAACAAACCTGGTGGCATCCGTGCGCAGGTGGAGTCGATGTTGGCGAGCCTATCGACTTCTTCGTTGCTTTCCCTTCCGACGTGCCGAAGCTCGCAGCCGTCAAAGTCCCCTTCGAGTGAGTTGTAGAGCGCACGGTACGCGATCATGTTGGCGTTGTGAGCGTCACACTCATTCATCGTCTCCTGGACGACAAGGTTCAAGTCACCGTAGACAACAAGGTGTGTTGCGACGCAGATCTTGGCCATCCGCATGCCATGGATGAGGGCCTCGTATTCGGCCTCGTTGTTAGAGGCGTGAAATTTCATCCGGAGGACGTATTTCATCTTGTCGCTCGAGGAACGCCAAGAGGACGCCAACTCGCCCACCTCACGCTTGAGCCGCTGGCATCGTCCATGATTGCATCATGTCCGGAGTGTCCGGCAGCTGAAGCTCCATCCAGTGGATGAGGAAGTCAGGGAGGACCTGAGATTTGATGGCCTTGCACCGCTCTTAGACTATGTCTAGAGGAGACAGCTCGATGCCCCACAGGGCTACACATCCCGTGGCTTCGGGGTTGTTCAGGATGTTGGACAGTGGAGCCTCATTGACGACCATGATCTAGTGCTCCTGGAAGTAATGGCTCAGCTGACGAGCTGTCATCTATATGCCATAGGCGAGCTTCTGGTAGTGAGGGTACCTCTGCTTTGTTGGAGTAAGTACCTCGCTGAGGTAGTAGATTGGGCGTTGGACCCCGTGGGTCTTGCCATCTTTGGGTCATTCGACCACGAGGACGGTGCTTACAACCTGGTGCGTAGTTGCGATGTATAGCAGTAGAGGTTCTCGCTCCTTTGGCATGACTAGGACAAGAGAGGTGGAGAACAGCCGCTTGAGGTCCTCGAATGTGTTGTCTGCTTCGGGTGTCCACTCAAACTTGTCCGCTTTACGCATCAGCTGGTAAAAGGGTAGGGCCTTCTCACCCATCCGACCGATGACTCTGCTCAGCACTGCAATCCGCCCAGCTAGCTGTTGGACACCTTTAAGGTTCTTCGGCTTCTCCAGGGCTAGTATGGCCCTGATTTTCTTCGGGTTCGCCTCTATCCCCCATTGGGAGATGAAGTAGCCGAGTAGTTGGCCAGACGGGACGCCAAAGGCGCACTTTTCTGGGTTCAGCTTGATCCTGTAGTGATCAAGGTTATCAAACGTCTTGCGGAGATCGTCGATCAGCGTCTTGGCCTCCCTGGTCTTGATTACTATGCCGTCGACATAGACTTGAATGTTGCGACCGATCTGGGTTTTCAGGCACGCCTACAGGCACCTCTGGTACGTGGCACCTGCGTTCTTCAACCCGAAGGGCATGGTGTTGTAGCAGAACACCCCGAACGGCATGATGAACATTGTTTTCTCCTAGTCTTCGACCTTCGGCCGAATCTAGTTGTAGCCCGAGTAGGCGTCGAGGAAGGAAAGCTTCTTGCATCCTGCAGTCGAATCGATGATCTAGTAGATCCGCGGTAGAGGGAAGTGGTCCTTGGGACAGAACTTGTTGAGCGATGTGAAGTCCACGCACATTTGCAGGATGTTTGTGTCCTTTTTGGGGACTAGCACGGTGTTGGCCAGCCACTCGCTCTCCTTGATTTCCCGGATGAAGTTGGAATCGAGCAGTCTGTTGACTTCGATTCCAACAGCTTCAGCTCTTGGCTCGGACAATCGTTGAATCGACTGCTTGACTATCTTTGCATCAGGGAACTTGAGTGCGTGCTCGGTGAATTCCTTGGGAACTCCTGGCATGTCCGCAGGACACCAGGCAAAGATTTCCTAGCGCTCATGGAGGAATTGAACGAGCACGCTTTCCTATGCGGGCTGAGGTCGTTGGCGATCAGCGTCGTCTTGGAGGCATCCGTCGGGTGGACCTGCACCTTTTTCGTGTTGATCGTGGAGTCGAAAGACATATCAGGTGCATTTTGCCTGGAGATTGGGGGTGCACCGTTGTCTATCACTTGTATGAGCCTCGTGAGCTCCTCCTGCATGCCGAACGACTGTGGATTCTATTGAAGTCTCTGTCGCAGTGGTCGGATCGGGTGAAGCTTCCTTGGATGGTGATGACTTCGGGTCCCGCATCTTCGAGCAGTGCGTAGTGTGGTACTACCAGAATCAGAATGCCACGCGCTCGAGGATGGCGTGGTATGATGGCTATCCACCACTTCAACTCCATCGCGCCGCTTAAGTTTTTGGCTCAAGATGACGTCGAGCCATATCTTCCCCAGGGGATATATGCCCTTATCTGGGACTATGCGGTGGAACGTCGTGTCTGATTGCTCCAGGCTTCACAACGGGATCCGCATCGCTGCGAGTGTGCTGGCGAACATCAGATTGATGCCGCTGCCGTCGTCCATGAAGACGCGGCTCATTTTGAACCCCCTGATCTGCGCCTCGAGCACCAGGACAGCATGAACTGGGCGGGGGATCTGGCGTCGGTGATCCGAACGGTCGAATGTGATGCAGGACTCCGAGCCACTGAGGTACTCAGGGATGGCTGGTGGGGAGGTGACCGCCAGGCTGACTTGGCGGGTGATCTTCTTCTGCACCCTGTTTGTTGGGCGCCCTTTCTGGAACATCAGGGCTCCCTTTGGTGGCGGGTATCCTCCTGCACCGTTGTTTGGCACAGGTGCGATCCTGGATTCAACGGTCCAACTGGTGGTGGTGGTGGAGGAGCTCCGTGGGCGATGTCACCTCGTGCAGGTGTGGGCCCAAATCCAGGGTTCACGATCTGGCGTCGCACTTGGGTGAAACCCTTGCTGAGCTTTTGGAACTCGCGATAGTCCTTGAGCATGTGGCTCGCTTTTTTCTTGCCATCCTGTTTTTAGATGTAAAAGTGGATGGTGCAAGGACCAGACAATTTTTCATATGTCGAAGGTCTTCGTCGCGACTATGACGTTTCCATGTCTGTGTGGGTCGCCCTCCATCGTGGTAGTTGCCTCCGCGGTATCCATTGTTGCGGTTGTCGTCGTTGCGTCGGTCGGTGTAGCCAGTCGCAACCATGTCGACTCCGTCGCGATCGTTGTACACGCGTGATCTTCGTTTGCTGCGGCGTTCTCGCATGCGGCCGTAGTCGTCCTCGTCATCTAAATGCGTTCGGTGGAGGGAATCCTCGCCATCTGCCCATTGGTTGGGATGTCCATGAGGTGGTCGAGCGTCTTGGGATTGAACACATGTGATCCTCACATCACAGCCATCCCCTCCGGTTGTCCCAATTTATGTCACTTCAGGGCCTTTGGATCCAGACAATGATATATGTACACAACTTGCAGATAAGATCACAAATAATACTATCATAATGATTCAATAATAAGTTCATATCTGAGATCATGGCACTCGTGCCCTAGTGACAAGCATTAAGCACAACAAGTTGCAACAAAGTCAAATAGCACTAACAGAGATACTATGCACCATGCCCTAACAATCTTATTCGATTACATGACAGAACTCATCCAATCCCGACCATCCCCATAGCCTACAGCGGGGGATTACTCACTCATGGACGAGCGAAACAAGGATGGTTGATGGAGAGGCGTTGTTGATGACGATGGCGATGATCCTCTCCAAATTCCCCGTCCCGGCAGGGTGCCAGAACGGAGTTTCTGGTTCCGAATCGCGGTTTCTGGTGGTGGCGGCGCAGCGGAACTCCTTCTAGAAAAACGTCGAACCCCACTCGGTTTTTAGGTCAAGAGGCAACTTATAGGCAAAGAGGGAGGCCGAGGGCGTGCCTGGGGTGGCCACACCCCCTCTAGGATTTCTGGATCCATGAGTCTTCTTGTGAAATAGGATTTTTAGCATATTTTCCGGGATTTTTCCTAATAGTTGATTTTCTGCACAAAAACTATACACCAAGGTAATTCTGAAAACAAATGATCAAGTGTTAGTTATATCCAAATCACACAAGTTTAGAGGAGAAACAATAGCAAAAGTGTTCGGGAAAGTAGATACGTTTTGGACGTATCAAGGGCTTATGTAGGCGGAAGGAGAGGTCGATGGCCCGCGCCAGGGGGTGGTGTGGGCCCCTCGTGGCCCTTCTCCGTATCGTCTTATGGCTTCGTGAGTCTTCTGGTAAAATAGGAGTTTTGCGATCTTTTCCGGGATTTTTCCTGAAAGCTGATTTCCTGCACAAAAACTAGACATCAAAGCAATTCTGCTGAAAACAACATAAGTTCGTGTTAGTTGTATCCAAATCACACAAATTAGAGCAGAAACAATAGAAAAAGTGTTCGGGAAAGTGGATACGTTTTGTCCTCAAGCAATTCAGTTGAAAACCGAGTGCGATAAAAGAAACTTTCATGAACACATTTGCTTCATAAGATGTATATATTCTCAGCATATGATCAAATACTTAGGCAATTCATAATGAGGAGTATGCAACTAAGTCTACCCAATAGTCATGCAAGCTATGAAGAGATTCCAACACAATAATAATAAGCAACATGAAACATAAGCATAAGCAACATTGTAATGCTCATAAGAAGGTCTGATAAAAGTGAAGGGTTTTGAAATGTTTGAAAGGCTTCCAAATGCTGGAAGTATGGTACTCATTAGATTTGAGCTCTCATTGCCCCTATCATAAGCATCTTTAAAATGGTTAAGGTTAAAGTGAGGTCAACTACGAGTTATATGCATGATAGATCATAAACTGGAAATCTCATGTCCCTTGAGTACGAGGGTCGTTCCTCATGCTACTCAAATTTATTCACCGGTAAGTTTTTGTCATTGTAAGTATGTGTGTATCATAGAGAACCGCCAACGGGGTACCCCTTGCCCCATGACACAAGAGCTATCCCTTATCAAAATGACAAGGCAACAGACAATGAGCATCTCAGCAATATTTTTATTTGCTATTTGCATAGGTTTATATTGAGGATGGTTCACAGATTGCTCACTATGGTTATGCTGCAAGTTACCACCATGATTAGGCATGGCTTAGGCTAGCCGCCCAGGCGTTTCTCTCACACATATACATAACTCCATGGACTTACAAGCTCCCCTTTTATTTCACACCAACGACATCCATAAACAAAAGATCATGATATCAACTAGATAATATTTATAGGTGTTGAAAGCGTTCCTCATGACAGCATGGTTCTGCTAACTCCCAGCCTATAATTTGCAAGCATATAACTACATAGATCATCACAATGGTTTAGGTTTATTAAGTGCAAGAAAATAAAGTGTGCCATCAAGTTCATGCGAGCTTTACTAACTAACTTTCTCATAATAAGCAAACATTTTATTTCGAAGAAAACCAGGCATAATAAATATGCACTGAATAGCAATGATGCTAATAGGTAGATATGGTGGACACTTTTTGACAATTTTGGTTTTGGGAAGTTGGATGCACGAGTGGAGCTCATACTCAGTGAAAGTGAAGGCTAGCAAGAGAAAAGAAGCGACAATCGAGAGAGCAGTAACTGTCATAATCATGCTTGCAACAAAACAAAATTAATTATGGCATAAAAGTGACACAAGAACTCTGAGGCAAAATAAATCATTGAGGCTTAACTGACTTTTATTTAGTCATGTGCATGCGTGAGCATGTGCCAAGTTGATTCAAATGAAACATTCAGAGGAGGATACCACAATGTCATACCAAGTTATGAATAGAACAATGCAAGCAAACATTTACATGACATGCTACAAACTATTAGCAAGTTGGAACTAATCATAAGAGAGCAAGAACTATTAAGCATCCATTAATAACATACACCCTACATGAACATACTAAGCATACCCACAATGATGAGTATATGTAAAAAAATGAAAACAAATAGAGTTCATACCAGCCTCTTACCACACCTCGAGTTGTCATAAATCATCATTGCCTTTCAGTTGTGTGACTTAAATAATAAGATAAACCAAACTCCAAAGGAGTCACTAAGGACCGCTGAACCGTATAACAAACTTTACAAAACCAGAGAAGAAAAACAAATATTTTTGGGTTTTCGATTTTTTTTAAAGCAAGCGATGAAGGCAAAAGCAAACAAAGCAAGATCTTTTTGGATTTTTCTTATAACAAACCAAAGCTAAAAGAGGGTGAAGCAAACCAAAGCTAAAAGCTAAAGAAGCAAACAAAGAGAAACAACGAAAATATTTTTGGTCTTTTTGTGTTTTGGAAAGCAGAAACAAAGCAAGACAAAAACTAAAAAGAAAGCGAAACATGGATATGCAAAGTACCACAGAACATGATATGTAGATGAGTGTGATGTCGGTATACCTCCCCCCAAGCTTAGGATTTTGGCCTAAGTGGAGATCAATCAAAACATGGGTAGTAACTCCAAGCCGATGGATCATCGTAAGAATGATCATAATCATGCCCTCGTGAAGAAGAAGATGAAGCGCCCCAATCATAAGAGGGCTGCTGGTATGAAGACTCCCCCATGCTTGAGGGCTGAACCGAATTATCTTCGGCTTCCTCTCCAACATTCTCCTCTTGATAGGAGAGCTCCGCCATGTATGTGTCGAGTTCTTCCTCCGTGAGTGACCATCCTTTCCTGGTATCAAGGTTAAACAAAGCAGGTGCAGGCAAAGGGACTACTTTCTCAGACTTACCCCCTCTCCATCCCCTCTTGAGAAAGGTTATTTCATAAGACAACTCGCTCAAACTAGCCCAAGAAGAAACAAATTTATGTTGTATCATGGAATTAAAATCAAGCCTCTCTATGGGAAACTACAAGTCTGAATGATGAGGCGCTAAACCATGCAAAGCTAATAGACGAGAGGCAATTATGCCTCCACAGATTCCACCTTTCTCATGGTTGGCAGCAAGACAAAAAACTATCAAAGCACCCAAGTTATAAGTCCTATCCCAATTCAAAGCAGCTGAGATAAAAGCTAGATCATATGAAGATAATTTACTAGCATTCTTCCTAGCAAGAACACACTTGGCAATGAAATAGGCAAAATATCGAATAAATGGGAGATGAATATTCCAAATTTTACCACTCTCCTTTGAGAAGCTGCTTCCTTGGCAAATCTCCGCATATAAGTCCATGAGTGGCGTGGCCCGCTCCCTAATCCTCTCACATGAACCCCATTGTGGCACTTTGCTAGCTGCACAAAAATCACCAAAAGGGCGATTGACAGCTATATTGTAAATTTTGTAGTGAACCATGGGGTTCGGCAAAGACTAACTAAATTGAAAATCCTGCACCATAGACATACTCAGCTTAACATATTGGTAAGGTTCATCTCCAACAAAGTGCTCCAACCCAGTATTAGAAATTAGAGTCTGGAAATCTTGAAAAATCTGTGCAGCTCTCATGAATTCAGGGCATGGATAAATAGAAGGGAAAACTTCCTCCTCGCGGTGGACTTTCATAATCTCAGGTACCCTTAATTCATGTTGACTCAGCTGATAGTCACTCATCTTCTTTTCTGAAATTTTTAGACAAACATCAAACCAAGTGACTTCCAGGCGAATAAGTGATGGGGAACTACTATAGGGACTTGCAAGAGGGCTAAACATGCATCAAAATGAATTCTCTAAGCATAGAACAAGCATGCAAACTCACATAAACTGTCACCTATAGTAGCAAAATACTTAAGATATAATCCACGAATCAAAAATCTAATTGGACAAGCGGAGGAGGCACATACCGGAGAACAATCCCTCCAAAAATCAGCAGCTAAGATGGGCTGAGCAAGGAGATCGAAAATCACAAGCAAGAACAGCAAGCACTCGAGCTTTGAGAAATTTTCTGGTGTTTTCTCGGGAGAGATAAAGAAGTGGCAGGAGGGAGAGTAAGTGGAGGGGCAGGGGTGGCCCACACCATGGCCAGCGTCTGGTCCGCCGCCACCAGTGGTGTGCCACCGCTGGTGATCCCTTGAGTCACCTGTACCTCTTCCCCTGTTTTGGCGTAAAAATTTAATATGAATTTTCTAGAATTTTTCGGGAAACTTTATTTTTTAGAAATTTTCAGGTATTGATAAATGATTTTCTCGCAGAAAAAGATTTTAGAAAGATGTAAAAGCAAACCAAAACTAAAACTACAGAAGTTCTAAGACACTCTAATATGCAAGCTACTAGCAAAACAAAGACGAACAAGAAGAAGAGCAAATATTGGGAATAAGAAAATAAAAGTGAGTAAGGATAATCATGGTGAAAAATTGTTTTGTTCATTAAAATCCCTTTGTTAACAAGGTTGATCAGGTATTGTTACCAAATTTTTTTGTATGAAACAAAACTTTGCATTTCACTAAATGATTATGTTACCTCAATCTTGATAGCAATAGTCCCAATCATAATAGTTTTATAATTTTCTTGTGGTATGTGACAATATATTTCTCCAACTTTGATGCCCTCAATATTTTCAATTGAATTTAGGCCATAAGTCTTATCAATTTTCTTGGGGAAATAGACAGTATGCTCCTTGTCATTAACATTAGAAGTTACCTTCCTTGATTATAATTAATGATAGCACCTGCATTAGTAAGAAAAGGTCTCCCAAGAATAATAGATATATTATCATCTTCAGACATTTCAAGCATAAGAAAGTCAGTTAATATCAAACAATTATGAGCCACTTGAACAGGAACATCCTCACATATACCAACAGGAATAGTAGTAGACTTGTCAGCCATTTGCAAAGATATATCAATTGGTATCAATTTTCCACTTGAAGTCTCTTGTAGAGATAAAAAGGCATAACACTAACTCCTGCTCCCAAATCACACAAAGCAGTTCTAACATAATTATTTTTAACATAGCAAGGAATAGTTGGAATCCCTGGATCCCCAAGTTTCTTTGGAACCTTACCATTGAAGGAATAATTAGCATGCAAAGTGGAAATTTCCTCATTAGGAATCTTCCTTTTATTACAAACAATATCCTTCATATACTTTGAATAAGGAGGCAATTTAATAGCATCAGTCAAAGGAATTTGCAAAAATAAAGGTTTAATTCACTCACAAAACTTGTTATAGTGTTCTTCCTCATTTGACTTGTGTTTCTTATCAGGGAAAAGCATTTGTTTTTGAACCCAAGGCTCTCTTTCACTACCCTGTTTATTAGCAACAAAATATTCCTTAGTGTACCTAGTTTTCTTAGTGTGCCTCTCAGGTTCCTCTTCAATTTCTTCCTTGTCAGGAGCATCATTTTTATCATTACCACTTTCAGTTTCAGCATCAGAGACATATATACTATTAGGATTTATAGCAGGTTCAAAAGATTCTACAACTGTTTTATGTTTATTTTTCTTTCTCTTAGAAGAAGTACCATTATTTTCAACTTGTTGAGAATCCTTCTCAATTCTTTTAGGATGTCCATCAGGATATAAAGGATCCTGAGTGGGAGCATCACTCCTAGTTCTAATTCATAAGCATGTTTTTCTCCAGAATCATTAACTAGCAAAAAAATTTGAACTTTAGTAAGCTGATCAATTTAAGTTTGAACCATTTGGAAATGTTTAACAAGCATTTTAACATTGTTGGAGGTTCTTTCCACAATATCTTTCAACTCATTAATAACTCCAGAGTTTTCCATTAAATGATTATGCAATTGCTTATTAAAATTATCTTGTTTAACAATAAAGATATCAAATTCTTCTAAGCATTGATCAGGAGGTTTATAATAAGGAATATCACCTTCATCAAAATGTTGGAGAGAGTCTACCTTAATAGTGGATGAGTGGGAGATTAGCTTACATAGTTCTTCTATAGGAGGTAAATTCTTCACATCTTCAGATTTAATACCCTTCTCCTTAAGAGATTTCTTAGCTTCCTTCATCACTTCATCATTTAGTTCAATTACTCCCCTCTTCTTTGGTGTTGGTATTGAGGTTGGCTCAGGCACAGTTGGTTCAGGTGTAGTTGGCTCAGGTGTAGTCCAATCATCATAATTCTTGCTTATTTTAGCCATTAATTCCTCAACTTCTTTAGGAGTTCTTTTCCTGAAAACACAATCAGCACAACTATCCAGGTATGTCCTAGATTCATCTGTTAGTCCATTATAGTATATATCAAGAAGCTCATTTTTAGGTAATGGACATCTAGGATGTGCATGAATCAAAGCACAAAACCTTGCCCATGATTCAGGCAATTTCTCCTCTTCTCCCTGTTTAAAATCAAAAAGTTTCTGCAAGATAGCATGTCAAGCACTAGGAGCGAAATATTTCTGAAAGAAAGTAGCAATCAAGCAATCATGGCTATCAATGGATCCAGGAGGTAAATTATTAAACCAAGCTTTAGCTTCTCCTTTCAATGAAAAAGGGAAAATTTTATCAACAATGTAGGTGCACATCTTAATATCATCAGAAAATAAGCCACTCATAGTAGAAAACTCAGTCATATGTGCCACGACACTTTCATTTTCAGTCCCACAAAAAGGTTCTTTCTCAACAATGGTTATATAGGATAAATCAAGAGAGAAATCATAATCCTTATCTTTAATGTTTATGGGAGATGTGGCAAACTTAGTATCAGGAAATAGTTTGGGTCTAATAGTACGTCTTCCAAGAAGACTCTTAATAGCACTAGCACCGTGAGTGTTCCAAAATTCTTTATTAAATTCATCAGTCATCTCAATATAATCGTCATTAATATCATAGCTCTCTCTAGACTCAGGTGAGCTAACATGTGTAGTGATATCTTCATTAGGAGTTTCAGTGTTTCCTATTATAGTTATAGCAATTGTAGCATCTAGGAAAGGACCTAATGAACCACTCTCATCAAGCATAGTGAAAGTAACATCATGAGTATCAGAAGCAATTTCAGATTCAGCAGTAGTAGCAGTGTGTGTAACATGTGTATGTGGTGGTGGTGTAAGGAGCTTACTCATTACATATGGTGAATCAAGAGCAGCAGAGGTGTTCATAACTGTACCTCTTCTTGTAGTGGATGGTAATATATGAACGTTTTCATCACGAGTTTTACCCATGATGAATGGATAACAGCGAACAATAATAATTCCAAGTGAACTTTATAAATAAAGCTATGCTCCCCGGCAACGGTGCCAGAAAATAGTCTTGATGACCACAAGTATAGAGGATCGCAACAGTCTTCGAGGGAAGTAAAACCCAATTTATTGGTTCGACATAAGGAGAGCCAATGAATATTTATAAGCCTTAACAACTGAGTCGTCAATTCAGTCACTGAAATAGTCTTGCTCATGAGTTTATCAAGAGTAACAGTTTTGTAGTAGCAATAGCAAAGCAACAACAGTGGTAAAGTAAAGGCAGTAGTAACAAATATAGTAAGCGACGGGATTTGAGTGCAGTAGGCATAGGGATGGATGGACGGGCGTTGCATGGACAAGACTATTTATATAATATCAAGATCAAGGGCATTTGCAGATAAATAAGATAAAGTATTCAAGTGCTAAATAATCATAGGCATGTGTTCCATATATAGTCATACGTGCTCGTAATGAGAACTTGCACACCATCTTTTGTCCTGCCAGCCCGTTGTAGCGGGGCCTCAAGAGAACTAATGGCAATTAAGGTACTACTTTTAATAGAGTACCGGGGCAAAGCATTAACACTCCGTGAACACACGTGATCCTCACATCACAGCCATCCCCTCCAGTTATCCTGATTTCTATCACTTTGGGGCCTCGGGTTCCGGACAATGATATGTGTATACAACTTGCAGGTAAGATCACAAACAATAATATCATCATGAATCAATAACATGGTCAAATCTGAGATCATGACACTCGGGCCCTCGTGACAAGCATTAAGCATAACAAGTTGGAACAATATCAAAAAGCACTAACAATAGATATCAGGCACCATGCCCTAATAATCTTATGCAATTACATGATAGATCTCATGCAATTACTCACTTATGGATGGGGAAATCATGGATTGTTGATGGAAAGGCGTTGGTGATGATGATGGCGATGATATCCTCCAATTCCCCGTCCCGTCAGGGTGCCAGAACGGAGTTTCTGGTTCCAAATCGCGGTTTCTGGTGGTGGCGGCGTAGCGAAACTCTATATGGTAAAACGTCGCCCCCTCCCCCCCCCCCTGTGTTTTTAGGTCAGTGGGCTTATGTAGGTGCAAAGAGAGGTCGAGGGGGTGCCCGAGGCAGCCACACCACCCCCTGGCGTGGCCTGGCCTGGCCCGCGCCACCAGGTGGTGTGGGGCCCTCGTGTCCCTTCTTCGTCTCGTCTTCTGGCTCCATGAGTCTTCTGGCAAAATAGGAGTTTTGCGATATTTTCCTGGATTTTTCCTAGAAGTTGATTTCCTGCACAAAAAACTAGAAAACAAAGCAATTATGCTGAAAACAACGTCAGTCCATGTTAGTTGTATCCAAATCACACAAATTAGAGGAGAAACAATAGCAAAAGTGTTCGGGAAAGTAGACACGTTTTGGACGTATCACCCGACGAGAGAGATGAATCTAGATCTATGACTAAGGCTAATGGCAAAGACTTGGGAGATTATGGCATATCCATATGGGGTGAATGTATTCGAGTACTTATAAGCGTCGATGGTAGCCGAGTCCTTCTTAGTCACATTAGGTCTTCATCTTGTCTTGCACGTAATCTTGATCTCTGATCTCCCTTGCATGTATGTCTGGTCTTCGGATCTCTAGAGAGCCATATCGCAACCCCACAGTTTAGGTCAATTGAGAGCTTCTAGATGCAGGCCTCCAGCTCCTTGATCTCCCGAGGTTGTCGTGGCCAGGAATTGTGGGTTCGGTCCCATGTATGGTACAAGCCTGAATCCACCCATCACCGACAAGCCCCCGATCAGTACATGCAATAAGACGATATTCCTTTTAGTAGAGTTGATGTAGCTCGTGCTCAACCTCCGCCTAGTGAGCTTGATGACTTCTTGGTCTTGAGGCGTGAGGTCCTATTGAATGCTTGAGGTCTTGGTGTAAGGTCTCTGACAAGTGCAGACGTCTTGATTGCATAGACCTTCACGTGCGCCCATTATCAGAACAAGTCTGATGAGCCTTCCCATCTCAGATGTCCCAAGATTATGGGCTTATGATGAGGTCCTGCAAAATGGTTAATAATAGAAGAGAAGAAAATGATCCTTTAATGACGAGAGGAGGTCTAAGGGAGAGGTCCCTTGTGTGACATGGAGTACCGTGATGGCCGTGTCCCGCGTCCATGGATCTAGGGTTCGGCGGCAGGGGTGGAGGCTGGGTAAGAGTGGAGGGGCGAGATGCAAATGGGAGCGGGGAGAGGGTTGGTGTGACCGATGTGCGGCCGGCTAGAGGGCCCGATCCAGACAAATGGACATGACCCGCATGCGTGGGTTGTCCACTGGACGACAAAACTAACCCAAATGTGGGTTGAGAATGTGGGGAACAGAATTGTCCGCACCACGTGGTCCGTTTGCGGGCCCCATTGAGTCTTTCCCCTATTCGGTCAGACAAAATCGGACATCCTTCGTCCTTTGAGGGTGACATGGTTATACCCTACGGGTATGTAACTTCAGCATACCTGGTCTAGCCCAAGTAAGGCCCACAGTAGATATACACTGGCCCATGAAGATTTTCGGGTGGCCAAGGCCCATGACGCCTTCGGATCCTTGGAGAACAAGACTAGTGGAGATAGGAAATTCAAAGGGGTAAAACCCTAGAACTTGTAACCGACTAGGACTATGCCCGGGACCTGCCTAAGTCTATATAAAGGCCAGGAGGGCACGTCCTAGATCTCTCGACTCATACTTTCGCACACGCATCCACGCCAGATCGAATCTGCGCACTCAGAACTTCGGTTCCGCCAGTAGTCAAGAGCGCATGCGAGTAGGGTTTTCTCCGGCGGGGCTGAACTCGGGTAAATCTCGTGTCCCTGGTTGCTTGTCTGTTAACCGTGCTACGATCTCCAAGATCCCCATCTTTTCCAAAACCCAAGTCCATAACAATGGGCATTGACGAGATTAAACTCGCCAATTGGCGCCGTCTGGAATTGGGGCTGATGCGGTCGCGGACGGTTCCGACCGATCGATCTACAACTCCGCTGCGACGGAGAGTCACCTCCTCTTCGGGCGCTTTCTTCACCGCCCACTGCCGTCCACCATGAAGGATTTCGAGCCCGTGGCGACGGACTCGAAATTTTGTTCGGAGCTTCGCCTGTGGGACAAACCGCACCTCCGCCTCCCTCGAGCGGTGCCCGTGCCGCCAATCAGGCCCGCTTCATGGGCTCCACACACCCGCGCACGACGCCACCATCGATGATGAGTTCTACAACAGCAGCAGCTGCAACTCCGATCTGTGCGATCCACCTTCGAATGAAGGGACCTACGGTTCCGGATCCGAAAGCTGCGGCAGCAGCCGACCAATCTACAAGCGCTATTTGTGCGCCGCAGTCATCCAAACCGATGAGGAAACACCTAACACGCTGCCCAATCAAAACGGTGAAAACGGCGAAAACAGAAGAAGCCAGTCCCCCCCACCCAACAGGGAAAGCAACGACCACGTCATCCAACTTAACAAAGAAGGATGGGTCCAGGCTCGCTGTGCCGTCGCAGGCGACATCATCTTACCTGCAGACGCCTCACGTGACCTACTGATGGCATACCACTACCTCCTCATCGAGGAGCACAAGAAACAAGTCAAGATACAGGATACGCTCGACAAACGCAAGCAGCGTCCGAGTCTGGCCATGAGTTGGCGCCTCCGCCATCGCACCCGCTAGCACAAACGGAAACTGGGGAAACAAGCACCGCTCACGGTGGAAAACATGGATCCCAAGGAGCGTGACGTGACCAACTCTCCACACATCATTCATGGATATGGATGTGGCGGCAACATCATCCCAAGACGCCACAAGCTGCGATCATGGCAACCATCACAGATCTCACCCACCTCCGGAAGGGGACCAGACAAGGGCCATGCATAGGTCCGCACTTACCGGACTAGGACTAATCGGAGCTGCGCTCCACGAAGACGCTCCTGCTGAGCCGAAGAAGAAAGCTCCGCCCAGACGCGACCGGAGTCCCACCCCCTCATCCGAAGAGGAAGAGGAGCACGATCTTCCTCGAAGGAAGAAGAGCTCGCACCGCCATAAACGCGACTACGACGCCAGAGACAAGCTTACACGCGAAGATCGACAAAGCGCGCTAAACACGCATGCTCGTCCGAATCGAGATGGATGAAGACGAAGGAGAACTCGGAGCTCGATGCTTCAGCAGATCCGTCGGCGAACACGATGCCACGCACTTCAAGCTTCCTTCGATACTCCAAGTTCAACGGCATGCAAGATCCAAAGTCCTCGCTCGACCATCTCACATCCGTCAAGCTTCACGGAGGCAACAAAGAAACCGCCATGCAATGCCTTCACCGCGGTGACAAAGACATGGTCCGCTTAGCGACTATCATCGGGATCCATCCGGCCGAGGAGCTCGCTTACAGCTTCATCCGAAATTTCAAAGGCACCAGCAAGAGGCCCGCCTCAATCGAAGAGTTGCGAGCCTGCACTCAGAGAACGGGTGAATCTATTCGCTCGTATATACTATGCTGGTCTACAACCAAGAACTCCGCGGCACACATCTCCGAAGAACGGGCCATTGAAGCCTTCAGGGATGGCGTCAAGCGCCCAGACTTCAAGGAGGAACTTGGGCGTGTAAAGCCCAAGACACTCGACCACCTCATGGAAATTGCCAACAGTTGGGCAGACGGCGAAGATTGCATCCAGCGAGCGCAATCAGATGAAGAGGATGACTACGGACGAAGACGCGAACGCCGCAGCAAGAGGAGATCGCGCGTCTACGAGGACCGCGACGGACCCGACATGGTCGCGGCCGGCTACGCCGACCGCCGTAACGACAATAGCCGCAACAGCGGAGGATACCACAGCGGAAACTTCCGCGACAACGGACGACCAACGCAGTCGTGGCAACACCGCGACCGCGACAACGGACCCTCAACATTCGACAAACTTTCGGGTCCATGCACCATCCACTTCTACATCGACAAACAGGATGGCAAAAAGAAAGCCAGCCACATGCTCAAGGACTGCCGCGAGTTCTAGAAACTCAGCAAAGGCATGGTGCAGATGAGGCAACAAGCTCCAATTCCTGCGTTCGGAAACACACCTGCGCCAGGTGAAATAGCACACAGAGCTCCTCCACCGCCGCCTATTGGAGACCCAAATCAACCAACAGACCCAAGAAACAACGCCGGGGTCCCATACCCCCCACCAAAGGGAGCACTAAATATGATCCTGAAGGGACGCCCCACAAACAGGGTGCAGAAGAAAATCACCCGACAAATCAACTTGGTCGTGGCAACTCCGCCTGCAATCCCTGAGTACCTCAGTGGATCGGAGTCCGGCATCACATTCACCAGTGGACCACCCTTGCCAGATCCTCGCCTGGTCATGCTGCCCTGGTGCCGAGGCGCAGATCGGAGGCTTCGAGATGAGTCGCGTCTTCATGGACGGCAGCAAGCATCAACCTAATGTTCGCAAGCACCGCGGCTATGCGGATCCCGCAATGCAACTGGAACAATCGACAAAACGTTCCACGGCATTGTCCTGTGGAAGGCATATTCCCTGGGCAAAATAGGGCTCGACATCATCTTCGAAGCCGGACAACTTTCGGCGGAGCGCCTAGAATTGGCGGTGGATCGGTCACAATACCACGCCATCCGGGCGTAGCATTCGCAAGATTCCTGTCCGCCCCACACTAGCATACCTACAACTTAAGATGCCAGACCAAGGCCATCACACCACGGAGCTTCACCCGATCGACCAATGCGACAGGATTTCAACAAAATCTCCTAGTCTTTCTAGCATGCAAGACGAACTTGTAAGGCTCCGAAGTGATGACAATGGGCTACCCCAACACAAGGCGATCGCGCCGACATGTCCTTCGACTCCACCACAACACCAAGAAAGTATAGGTCCATCCGACGGATGCCTCCAAGACGGCCCTCATCGCCAATGACCTCAAGATCAAGATAGAAGGCGCTGCCGAATTCCTCCGTGAGCTGGAAATTACCGGTGTCCGCGGACATGCCAGGAGTTCCCAGGGAATTCGCCGAGCACGCACTCAATGTCTTTCCAGACACCAAGCCAGTCAAGCAGTCCATCCGAAGACTGTCGGAGCCACGAGCCGAAGCTATCGGCAAGGAAATCAATAGATTACTCGCAGCAGACTTCATCCAGGAAATAAAGGAAAGCGAGTGGCTGGCAAACACGGTGATGGTCCCAAAGAAGGACACGGACATCCTGGGGATATGTGTGGACTTCATGTCACTAAATAAGCACTGCCCAAATGACCACTTCCCTCTTCCTCGGATTGACCAGATTATCGATTCGACTGCAGGTTGTGAGAAACTCTCCTTCCTCGACGCCTACCAAAGATAACCGATTCGACTCAAGGTCAAGATCAAGAGAAAACGGCGTTCATCACACCGCTCGAGTATTCTCACACAACACAATGCCTTCGGCTAAAGAACGCAGTGCCACGCATCCGATGCATGCAGCCTGCCTCAAGGACCAGATCGGTCGCAACGCCCAAGTTTATGTGACGACATAGTAATAAAACCAAGGAGGCAAGGACACTTATCGACGATATCCGCGAGACGCTCGACAACCTTGATCACATGTGATCAAGCTCAATCCAAAAGTGCGCCAAGCGCCCCTCGGTCACCGCCGGGTACTCTGTAACACCCTCAGTATCGGACCGATGCAAGTTTGAGCAAAATTCGCCAAAGCCTCATAGAAACTGTTCAGAGGTGTCCACCAGTCACTTTCGTTCGGGTGGAAAACGAAGTAATTACTTTACACAACGGTCCTCGATGGGACCCACGTAACAAATATATATAACAAATGACTCGAGGAGTCAAGAATACGATATATTATACAAAGATCCAAATCACCTTGAAAATGATAGAGCGTCCGACTACGGACAAGATGCAAATGGGGCTAAGAGCCTCAAGAATAACCAATGGCGCCCATAACCCTGCGCCAAGCCGGAAGGGTAACCTCAACGGCGCCGACTCAAACCCGCTTAAACAAAAGGTGCCGACAAAGGGCAAAGGAAAAGAAGGAGCGCCGATCGAGGCCAAGACATGAGGCTAGAATTCGCCCTCGCCACATAGGTATGGTGGATCAAGCTGCGGCAAAGATGCACTAAACATCCTATAGAGACTGATACAATCAAGGCAATCGTAGAGGGTAAGAAAGACCTATCCGAACGAACTGAAGCTATCATCAAACAAACCCATCTCGGCGTTTCTCGAGACCAATCGAGGAAGTCAACCGAGGAACTCACATTGGCGCTTTATTTAATTAGTTATCGCTAAAGCAATTACTAGTCGTATAGGTATTCATCCCGATAAAATAAGCAAGGGCACTTTTAGTTAATCATTCCGTTATAGTGGCAACACTTACTAGTCGACATAATTAGCATGAGATAACCCAAAACCCAGCAGCTTGTTGGTACTTTTATTCAGCCATTCCGCTAGAAGTTGCAATACTTACTAGTCGGATACAATTGTCGCGAGCGACAACCAAACAAGCAATTGTGGGCGATTAATTAGCCATTCCATTATAGTGAAGCTGATTACTAGTCATTATAAGTCAAATTTATAGCAAAGAAATTTAGTTATGCTTGTCTATGATCGAGATATCAGGCTCCAAGTCGTCCATATCCATGGACACGCTTTTAGAAAGTTTTACTCGCCGGGTGCACCAATAGCAACACACGCCGATCAACCTCGAAAACCAAATCAAAACCCAACGAGGCTTTCACGACCGAACAATCACAGATTCGAAATATTTCAGGGGCCACCCCTTAGATTCCAACGGCTAGCCGACCGAGACGGCTCAAGGTTTGGGTGACGCGAAACGATCGGGAACCCAAAGTGTGGCTGGGCTTGTCGACATCACAGAACGTGTCCCATCCTAACAAGATGCAAAGGTGCTCTCGCACAATTTAAATACGTAAAGTAGCATGGCATAAGTACAGATCGTAAATAAAACCTCAAACTAGTTTGTGGCCCCAAGAAATAAGATCAATCAAGCTCGCCTCGGGGTCCCATATACCTCCGGATGTGGATAGCGATAAATCAAGGAACAGTATCAAGTACTCGGGTCTTACGGGACACAAGTATGCTCGAAACCAAATATTTTCTATCACCCACCGATGCCTCTGCTTATTTCAATTTTAGTTGTTAAACAGAAATTAAAGTGACGATAAGTAAAACTAGAATCATCTCCAACATCAACATGCGGCAATACATCAGCAACTGTGGCATATGACGACACACATTAGCACTCGAGCAAGCGACTACGACGCGCAAGTCCAACTATCTACCAAACAACAGGTAATAGGATGTGTCCAAGGCAATATAGGGCTGCAGAGGATTTCACCGGTACGGAAGCTAAAGCATCGCAACACAGATAGCAATAGATCAACATGAGGGAAATAAAGACTATAAAAGTAAGATAGGTAGAAAGAGGGAGATGCTCGCCTGAAAATATTGTCGAAGGGTTCAACCGAAGATCGGGGCGACGCTCACATCAACTCAACGGCCTTATCCGTGAAGAACCCAAAACGCTAGAAGAAACACCGGATGCAATATTTAATACACGGCAGAAGATCGGCATGATGCATGTACGATGCATGGCATGGCAAGGTGCGATGCAATTAGGTCATATTAAGCGGAAACCGGGGTTCCGACAATTAATTAGATGGTGCATGTTATTTAGATACCCCGCAATTTAAATGTTGTTTTAACATGGCAAAGAGATAGTACCGGTTTGCTACACCAATTTAAATGAGGCCAATATAAGGCTAGATTTTCCCGCATATGGGCCCCATATTTAATTATTAGGTGAATCGGCATAAGGCCCCCAAACCACATGAATGTATGCATGCAAGACAATTATGATGCGACAAGTTGTATATGTTTGGCATTTATAAAAATAGGGGTTCGGATTAGGGTCACACATTAGGGTCTCGACGGTCTTGGGGTTCCGGTTCGGGTTCGACAGGTCCGTGGTCCGACGGGTCCGCTTCGCCGGATCGTTTCTCGTTTCTCGTGTCGGGCAGATCTTGTCGATCGGGGTCTCGATGTCCGAAGCGTAATTGGGTCGTGCTCGCCATCGCGAAGGTCTTGCTGGCCTCACGGGTCGATCTTGCCGCTATGGATCTTGTCGGCTCGCGCATCGAAGTCGGTGTCAACATTCGGACGCTCGTGGCAATCTTGGCGCTCGGGATGCTCCCGGCGATTCCATGTCGTGGACCTTGACGGGTCGGGAAGGCTTGACGACCGGTCCGCTTCATCGATGTCCACGAAGGAGTTCTGGCGCTCGAGAAGGCGAACTTGTGTTCGGCATCTTCGGTCGGGGTCGATGCACTCGCCACGGGTCTCGGTTCAATGGGCCCACGTGGAAGAACTTGGCGTCCGGGGTTCGCTGGTTCAGGCATCGGGTCTTAGGTTCGTCCGCGTGGAGAACTTGAGGGTCCAGCGTCTCGGCACTTGTCGCCTTACGAGTACATCCGCCACGCCACGACCTTGAAGGAGATCTTGGCGGTTGCTAGACGCATCCTCGCATGCATCCCAACGTACATCACCTCTCCATCTGCCTTGGGCTCGCGTACAGGAGGTGAGCGAGGCGGGCGTTAGCAGGTTGCCGGTGGAGACGCCGGGCGGCGGCGGAGGTCGACGAGGCGACGCTGGCGGGCGCTGGGTTCGCAAGCGCTCGAGGCAGCCCGACGTGACGGCGGACGCGGCCAAAGCGAAGGGGTCAAGGCGGCTCGCGAACTGCGCCGGAGGCGGCCGGAGGCGAGGCGCTGGCTCGGTGGGTTGCGGGCTCGGGAAGGCGGGCTGGCCCGACGGACGAAGAAGGCCACATGCGAGGTCGCCACTGCTGGCTCGGCTGGCGGCGCTGGGCGGAGGCGCCAGAGCGCGACGCGAGGAGGGCGCGGTGTGCGGCGGTGGAGAGCACGCCAGGGGCCGGCCTGGGGCGACGGGCCGAGCGCGGGCGCTATGACGGCGCCATGGGGCCTGGAGCGAAGGCGGGGCGAGGCGGGCTCATTGGGACGCGGGCGGCGGCTGCGAGAGAGGAGGCGCACAAGGTGAGCGGGAGGGCGCAGGAGTCATGGGCGGGCTGCGCCACGGAGATGGGGAGGGAGCGCCGAGGAGAGAGGGGAGGAGGAGAGCGGCGGAGGAGGAGGTCACGCCACAAGGAGAGAGAGGCGGCGGCAGCTGGCAAGGGGCGGCGCATGGAGGTTGGCGGGAGGGAGGAGAGGGCGGGTGAGAGGGAGCCTGGCCTGGGCTTGGGAGAGAAGGGGAGCGGGGGACAGGGCCAGGGTGGGTCCCGGAGGTGGGGGTGTGGGGCGCAGCAAAGGCTGTAAGGGGAGAGAGGGGTGTTGTGTGGTTGGGGAGCTGAGTGGAGGAGGGATGAGAGGGGTTGGACAAGTGGCGTGGATAGGATTGTTGGGGTTTTGGGGTGTGCTGAGGTGGCGTGAGCTGATTGGAGGGGGTGAGGTGGCCAGGGGTGTGGGTAGGTTAGGTGGGTGGCTTTAGGAATTAGATGGGGCAGATCTGTTTGGACCGATTTAAAATTCTGGGGCGGTCGTTCGGGTCAATCGGCCCGTTCGACTGCCCCGCTAAAAATTAATTAAAAGTTTTATTTAATTAAACGGACCGTTTGCAAAACAATTTTAACAAAACAAAATATTCCGGCGACCCGGTTTTGGTTTTGAATTAAAGACGGGGCGTTTTAGAAAACAAACGGGCTTTACGAAAATAGTTTTGGCAAACAATGCATGATGATGACGATGCAATGCACAAATTCAACGCGATTTTCTAGTAGTGGTTTTGCGGGATGCCACAATTTGACACCACTAACAAAGGATCTCGCCCTCGAGATCCGCCTCATGGTATCGGAAGGAAGGTCGGCGTTCTCCGTCTTCTCGCTTTGTGTAGATCCTCGCGACACCACTAATAAGGGTTGTTGTCCGTGATCGTCGAGAGAACACTCCGGAACAAAAAGTCGAAGGTAGAGGTATCAACAATAAAGCCACCTCTAGCTTCGATGGAAGAGGGAACCGATGCATTCTCGCCCACTTCAATGTACAAAAGCGAATAGAAAGGGTAGTCGGCATGGGGCCAATCCATCACGCACCCAAACTATTACTCGCAAAATCAGTAGAAGAGCGCAAACCATTCTCGAATCGATCAAGATCTCGACAAGCGAGGTTCGAACAAAGGAGTGATGCACTCGCATCGGATCCGCGTAGAGGGTGTCGTCGGCCGGAAAAACACCGAAAGCACAAACAAGGAACAAAGAATGATACCACAGCAGACGGATTCATCAGCAGCTTGAACAATCGAATGGTAGAACACCGTTATCAAAGGAGGCGAACCTCAAGGTACGACGGAAACCCAACCACGAATTCGGACTCAAGAAAGAGAAGAGAGCGGATTCAAAACACGAGAGTAAGAGAAGAACAGCAGAGGGGTAAGGAGTAAAATCAGACCTAACCAGAACTATCCAACCGGTTTTGCAAAATAGTTTTGACACTCTACTTCGGACGTTGGCTAGGTTATCCTACAGGCTGGACTTGTGGGGTATCGCAACTGCGAAGCTCGATACCACTCAACACCTCGACCGGACCTATGCAAGTTTGAGCAAAATTCGCCAACCCGCATAGAAACGATTCAAAGGTGCTCACCAGCACTTTCGTAAGGGTGGAAAACGGTAATAACATTACACAACAGTCCTCGATGGGACCCACGTAGCAGATATATATAACAATGACTGAGGAGTCAAGAATACATATATTATACAAAGATCCAAATCACCTTGAAAATGATAGAGCGTCCGACTACGGACAAGATGCAAATGGGGCTAAGAGCCCCGAAGAATAACCAATGGCGCCCATAACCCTGCCAAGCCGGAAGGGTAACCCTAACGGCCGACTCAAAACCTGCTTAAACAAAAGGGGTGCCGACAAAGGGCAAAGGAAAAAAGAGCGCCAAGACTGAGGCCACACGAGGCTAGAATTCATGTCCTCGCCTACATAGGTATGGTGGATCAAGCGCAGCAAAGATGCACTAAACATCCTATAGAGACTCGATACAACCGGCGGCAATCGAGAGAGGGTAAGAAAGACCTATCCGAACCAAACTGAAGCTATCATCAAACAAACCCATCTCGGCGCTTCTCGAGACCAATCGAGGAAGTCAACCGAGGAACTCACACGGTTGGCAGTTTTATTTAATTAGTTATCGTTGCAGCAATTACTAGTCAGGTATAGGTATTCATCCTGATAAAATAAGCAGTGGGCACTTTTAGTTAATCATTCCGTTATAGTGGCAACACTTACTAGTCAGATACAATTAGCATGAGATAACCCAAAACCCAGCAGTTGTTGGTACTTTTATTCAGCCATTCCGTTGTAGTTGCAATACTTACTAGTCGGATACAATTGTCGCGAGCGACAACCAAACAAGCAATTGTGGGCAGTATTAATTAGCCATTCCATTATAGTGAAGCTGATTACTAGTCATTATAAGTCAAATTTATAGCAGTAAAATTTAGTTATGCTTGTCTATGATCGAGATATCGGCTCCAAGTCGTCCATATCCGCGACACGGCTTTTAAAGTTTTACCCGCCGGTGCACCAATAGCAACACACGCCGATCAACCTCGAAAACCAAATCAAAACCCAACGAGGCTTTCACGATCGAACAATCACAGATTCAGAAATATTTGGGGCCACCCTTAAGTAGATTCCGAACGGTTAGCCGACTCGAGACGGCCTCAAGGTTTGGGTGGACGGCGGAAACGATCGGGAACCCGAAGTGTGGCTGGGCTTGTCGATACCGCGTAACGTGTCCCGATCCTAATAAAGACAAAGGTGCTCCTCGCACAATTTAAATACGTAAAGCATGGCATAAGTACATGATCGTAAATAAAACCTCAAACTAGTTTGTGGCCCCAAGAAATAAGACGAATCAAGCTCGCCTGTGGGGGTCCCATATACCTCCGGATGTGGATAGCGCGATAAATCAAGGAATGTATCAAGTACTGGGTCTTACGGACACAAGTGGGCTCGAAACCAAATATTTTCTATCACCCACCGATGCCTCTGCTTATTTCAATTTTAGTTGTTAAACAGAAATTAAAGTGACGATAAGTAAAACTAGAATCATCTCCAACATCAACATGCGGCAATACATCAGCAACTGTGGCATATGACGACACACATCAGCACTCGAGCAAGCGACTACGACGCGCAAGTCCAACTATCTACCAAACAACAGGTAATAGGATGTGTCCAAGGCAATATAGGGCTGCAGAGGATTTCACCGGTACGGAAGCTAAAGCATCGCAACACAGATAGCAATAGATCAACAGGAGGGAAATAAAGACTATAAAAGTAAGATAGGTAGAAAGAGGGAGATGCTCGCCTGAAAATATTGTCGAAGGGTTCAACCGAAGATCGGGGCGACGCTCACATCAACTCAACGGCCTTATCCGCGAAGAACCCAAAACGCTAGAAGAAACACCGGATGCAATATTTAATACACGGCAGAAGATCGGCATGATGCATGTACGATGCATGGCATGGCAAGAAAGTGCGCAATTAGGTCATATATTAACCGGGTTCCGACAATTAATTAGATGGTGCATGTTATTTAGATACCCGCAATTTAAATGTTGTTTTAACATGGCAAAGAGATAGTACCGGTTTACACCAATTTAAATGAGGCCAATATAAGGCTAGATTTGCCCGCATATGGGCCCCATATTTAATTATTAGGTGAATCGGCATAAGGCCCCAAACCACATGAATGTATGCATGCAAGACAATTATGATGCCAAGTTGTATATGTTTGGCATTTATAAAATAGGGTTCGGATTAGGGTCACACATTAGGGTCTCGACGGTCTTGGGGTTCCGGGTTCGACAGGTCCGACAGGTCCGACGGGTCCGTCTCGGCCGGATCGTTCTCTCGTTCTCGGTGTCGGGCAGATCTTGTCGTACGGGTCTCGATGTCCGGAAGCGTAACTTGGGTGGTGCCGTTCTCGCCATCGCGAAGGTCTTGCTGGCCTCACGGGTCGATCTTTGCCGTGCGAGGATCTTGTCGGGCGCGCCATCGAGTCGGTGTCAACATTCGGACGCTCGTGGCAATCTTGGCGTTCGGGATGCTCTGGTGATTCCATGTCGTGGACCTTGACGGTCGGAAGGCTAGCTTGACGACCGGGTCCGCTCATCGATGTCCACGGAGTTCCCGGCGCTCGAGAAGGCGGTAACTTGTTCAGGCATCTTCGGTCGGGGTCGGCGCACTCCACGGGTCGGTCTCGGTTCAATGGGCCCACGGAAGAACTTGGCATCCGGGGTTCGCCGAGGTTCGGGCATCGGGGTCTTGGGTTGCCCGCGTGGAGAACTTGAGGGTCCAGCGTCGGCGGCACTTGTCGCCTTCTGAGTACATCCGCCACGCCACGACCTTGAAGGAGATCTTGGCGTTTCTAGACGCATCCTCGCATGCATCCCAAACGTTGTACATCACCCTCCATGTCTTGGGCTCTGCGTGCTAGGAGCGAGGCGGCGTTAGGTTGCGCTTTGGAGACGCTGGCGGCGGAGGTCGACGAGGCGACGCCGGCAGGCTGGCGAAGCTCGGCTCGAGGCAGCTCCGACGGCCGACGGTGGCGGACGCGCCAGCGAAAGGCGGCGGGCTCTGCGAGGCCGGAGGCGAGGCGGAGGAGCGAGGCGCGGCCCGCGGTCTGCGGGTCGGGAAGGCGGGCTGGCCCGACGGACGAAGCGCCAGGGCGAGGCTCGCTGGCGGGCGCTGGGCGGCGGGAGCGCGGACGGGCGAGGGAGAGGGCGGGCGGGCGGAGAGACGGCAAGGCGCGGGCTCTGGGCGACGGGCTGAAAGGCTATGACGGGCGCTGTGGCTGCCGGAAGCGGAAGGGCGAGGCGGCTCGCTGGGACGCGGCGTCTGCGTGGAGAGAGGAGGCGCACAAGGGTGAGCGGGCGGGCGAGGAGCTGGGCAAGGGCCGCCACGGAGATGGGGAGCCGCCGAGGAGAGAGGAGGAGAGCGGGCGGGCGGCGGCGGAGGAGGCAAGGCTGTGGGAGAGGAGAGCGGCCAAGGCTGCTGGCAAGGGCTGGGCTCAAGATGGAGGTTAAGCGGGACGAGAAGCGGCGGGGAGAGGGAGCCTCAGCCGGGCTTGGGAGAGAAGCAGGGGGAGCGGGGCGACAGGGGCCAGGGGTGGGTCCCAGGGAGGTGGGGTCGCGTGGTGCAGTGTGTGCGTCGTGTGCGGGGAGAGAGTGGGGTGTTGTGTGGTTGGGGAGCTGAGTGGAGGGAGGGATGAGAGGGGGTTGGACAAGTGGCAGGATAGGATTGGTGGGGTTTTGGGGTGTGCTGAGGTGGCGTGAGCTGATTGGAGGGGGTGAGGTGGCCAGGGGTGTGGGTAGGTTAGGTGGGTGGCTTTAGGAATTAGATGGGGCAGATCTGTTTGGACCGATTTAAAATTCTGGGGCGGCTGCTCGTCAATCGCCTGCTCGACCGCCCGCTAAAAATTAATTAAAAGTTTTATTTAATTAAACGGACCGTTTGCAAAACAATTTTAACAAAACAAAATATTCCGGCGACCCGGTTTTGGTTTTGAATTAAAGACGGGGCGTTTTAGAAAACAAACGGGCTTTGCGAAAATAGTTTTGGCAAACAATGCATGATGATGACGATGCAATGCACAAATTCAACGCGATTTTCTAGTAGTGGTTTTGCGGGATGCCACACTTCATCTCTCAACGAGGGATCGAGGCGAACCCGAAGAAAATCAAAGCCATCATGATAATGGAGAAGCCGAAAAACCTCAAGGGAGTTCAGCAGCTCGCAGGGAGAGTAGCGGCACTAAGCAGGTTCATTAGCCGCATGGGCGAGAAGGCCCTACCATTCTACCACAACAAAGCGCATGTTCGAGTGGACACGAAGCCAACGACGATTCGAAAGCCTCAAGCGGCTCTCTCCACCTCGCCTGCTTTGGTCACGCCAAAGGAGCGCGAGCCCCTGTACATAGCAGCCACACACCGTGGTCAAGACTGCACTCGTGGTCGAACGACCAAGAAGGCAAGACCCACGGGTCCAATACCAATTTACTACCTCAACAGGTACTCACTCCAACAAAACAGCGGTACCCGACTACTGTGGTTAGCCTACGGCGTGTTCATGACGGCTCGACGATCGAGCCATTACTTCCGTGAGCATCGGTGATGGTCGCCAACGAGGCACCCCGACAAAGATCCCGAATAACCGAAGTTGCCAGACGCGTGGCCCTGGGGCATTGAACTATCACCCTTGGACATCGCTCACGAGGCGACACGCAATCAAATCTCAAGTCCTTCCGGACTTCCTGGTGCACTGGATGGAGCTGCAGCTGCCTGACACCCCAGATATGTCGCAGTCCTGGACAATGCATTTCGACGGCTCCAAGAGCGAAGGAGGAGAGGGGCAGGAGTCATACTGACCTCCCCGCAAGGTGACAAGATGAAGTACGTTCTTCGGATGAAATTCAGAGCCTCTAACAACGAGGCCGAATACGAAGACCTCATCCATGGCATGAAGATGGCAAAAATATGCGGCGCAACGCGCCTGGTAATCTACGGTGACTCCAATCTTGTCGTACAGCAGACGATGAATGAGTGTGACGCACACGCCGAAAACATGATCGCGTACCGCGCGCTATACAACGCACTCGAAGGAGAATTCAACGGCTGCGAACTTTGGCACGTTGGAAGAGAGAGCAACGAGGAGGCCGATAGACTCGCCAACATCGGCTCCACTTGTGCAAAGGTACCACCAGGTGTGTTTCCTCGAACAGATCTGCGTGCCATCCATCAAGCGGAAATTCCCTAAGGGATCACCCGAAGAAGCAGAACACTCGGGGGCTATGCTACACGAAGGTCATGAAGGACCCGAAAAGTTGGATACCGAAGTTGCCATGGTCAACCTGACGCAGGTCATGGCAGTCTAAGAAACTTGGACACGTCCATACCTCTAGTTCCTGATAAACGGAGAATTGCCTGACAGCCCGACAGATGCCCGGCGCATATCTCGCCGGTCAAAAGCCTTCACCATCATCAACGGCGAGCTATACAAATGCAGCATTACGGGTGTACTACAACGATGCGTCACCATGGACGACGGCAAGGCCATACTCCAAGATATCCATGAGGGCATCTGCGGCCACCACGCAGGCAGACGCTCCCTTGTCGCCAAAGCTCTACGAGCAGGATTCTATTGGCCCACGTCCATGAGCGACGCGAAGGACATCGTCCGAAGATGCAACGGGTGCCAACGGTTCGCCGACAAACCGCACGCACCTGGGTCCGAACTTCGACCCATACCCATAGCCTGGCCTTTTGCCCAATGGGGCCTCGACATGATCGGCAAACTGCCAAAGTCCTCGAAAGGGGGACATGTCTTCCTCCTGGTCGCAATGACAAATTCACCAAGTGGATCGAGGCCATGCCACCAACCGTAAGGGCAAACCGCCAAATTCTTCGAATACATTGTCTCATGTGTTCGCATCACACAAAGATCATCACCGACAACGGATCGAACTTCATCACCGAAGAATTCCGTGACTTCGCGAAGGCCTCGGATCAATATCACGATGCCTCGAGCACACCCACAAACAAACGAGCAAGTGGAAAAGGCCAATGGACTAATTGCGCCGCATCAAGAAGCGCCTCATGAGCTCACTCGAGCACAAAGTCGAAATCGGACGAAGAGCTACCGTCTCTGTGGAGCTTACGGACCACGCCAAACAGCTCCACCGGCTACACACCGCTCTTCATGGTGCACGGAGCCGAGGCCGCTACCACCAAGTTTGCCACTGTGCCCCACGAGTCATCGCTACAGCAAGTTTAATCCACGATCGCACTCAAGATGCCGCCAACACACTCGACGAAGCACGGGATATAGCAGCAGCTAGATCAGCGTGTACCAAGAAAGTCTTCGCAACTACCATGTACCAGAGGTCGCGCCCAAGGTCCTTCGTCAAGGAGACCTCATCTTGCGACTCAAGCAAAAGCCGAATAAATTCGAGTCACCATGGAAGGACCCTATGTCATCACCGGTCATCCTGTGGCGCCTATCGCCTCAAACACGTGGATTCCGGAGTCGCATACTCCAACCCATGGAACGCCTCGCACCTACGATTCTACCCAGCAACCTACCCCTTTACTTTCAATAAGGCTTTCACCAAGGCTACTCAAATTAACCATGTACCTTCTCCATTACGATATAAATAAAGCTAAGTTCGCCTCAACCTTCGGTTGACTATTTTCTGCAACTTTACTACATGCTACATACGCACTCGGGGGTTCCCCCCACCTCACGATTTCATCGCCGAGGACCAAACGTATTCGAGTAGTCACCAAGTCGCAAACGAAAAGGGCACGATCAATCAAAGCACCGTGCTCACAAACAAACAAACCTTTACAACAAAGGGCACAAAACCCGCCGCAATATACAAATTTTACATCTATCTGCTTATTTTAGGTCCTACCTATTCAAGAATAACCTAAGCACGCCGCTCAAACAAATCTATAACTGCTCGCATATCGCCTTACAATCAGAATGCGGACGCATGTTCCACTCACCACCATCCGGTCGAAGAGGTGGCCCATCCACATCGCCCAAATCTACGTCGGTGCACCTCACAAGAGACAAGGCATCCTTCACCCTGCGACGAGTTGCTGCCGCATCAGCCTCCTTGACATTGCCGCACCAAACTTCGTCGAAGACCGCAAGGGTCGCAGACGCATCCAAAGGAAACATGACGCAAAGCACCGAGGAAAGTGATGCTGGCGGAGCACCCGCGAAACCTGATAGACACGATCCGCACCGTCGCGTAACCATGGCGCGATCACGATCCATCCGTAAGAAGCCGGCCTCCATGTCCTGTTGAGTCAAGCAATTGACTCGAACAGCGATACGCCCTTTTCTTCCCTCGAAGCAAGATTGGCACCGCGACAACCGCACAAACAAGAATAAGGCCAAGGCTCACCCAAGAACTGAGCTACGGCGAAGAAGGATCAACTTACATTGCAATGCTCGGACACCACCAGCTCCGCCATCAAATACTCCTCTCTCGTGCGCCACGATCCGCCTTGGATTTCCAAACATCGGCACGCACAGAACCCGAGCAAATCCTCTCCAAGCTGCACGCGATCCCAAGAAAAGCGAAGCGAGGAATCATCCAATGATGGTCGCAAGGGCCTTTGATGAAGTGTCAACTGGTCAAGACCAAGGAACCTATAGCAGCAGAAAAGAGAAGGCACACAGACATTCAGCCAAGGATAGAGAACAACTCGTAGGAATTCATTAACATATATAAGGCCACTACGTGGCACAAGGATGGCACTACAAAAGATATTTACAACAAAAGAAGACTACAAACTACCCTACGTCTACTATGCCTAAGGTGCAGGACACTGAGTCGCCGAACCGATCGCTTAGCTTTGGCCTCGCCTCATCGCCGCAATGCGTACTCGCACAACAAGTCAATGAGCTTGGGCCCATATCGTCTGCGAGCGGAGTAGGCGACAAAGGCTACCTCGGATCCATCCGCAGCCGCGACATCCGAGAAGTGATCCGGGCAGGTCCAGCCCGCCTACCGCCATGGCCATTGCCAGCCCGACGGACGCGCCGATGCCCTTCGCTTTGCTTATGCCGCAGCGCTTCCGACAGAGCCTCCGCCAGGCATCCACATCTTCAAGGGTTGCCTTCGGAAGAGCTCTGGTAGAAGCCAAGGACCTCCTTCGCCTTGGCAAGGGAGTTGACGACGGTCTTGCGGCTGCCGCCACGCAGTGGCATCATCTAGAGCACTCCGTGCTCCGAGCACCATGATCGAACTCGATGCTCGCATCTAAGACAAAACAAAGAAAACATGAAGAAAGGCAAGATAGAAGAAGATCCAGAAAAGAAACAAGTCCAAAAGCTTGTACTCACCCGAAATGGCCTTGGCGCAGCCATGAGCTTATCTGCCACCCTCTTTCATGAGCAGCGCGAACGGTGGCTACCTCCTCACGATCCATGCCTCCTGCTGCAGACGCTTCGCTCCGCTTTCGTCACCCACTAAGGCGCTCTTCGCAGCGGCGGTTACTCGCCCGACAAGGCTCTTCTTAAGAGCGTCGACCTCACGGAGCGAGTCGTTATGCTCCTCTGCATTTAAAACAAACAAGTGTCAAAGAACAGGTCAAGGACAAACAAGAGAGGTATTAAAAGGCAGACGGATACCTTGAAGCTACCGCAGCTTCGCCTCCAGCGTCAAGCGCTCCTCTACCAACCGCTTGGCCTCTTGGACAAAAGGCTGCAGAAAAAGGCAATAGCAGTTAGAAAAGGACTTGGGGGCTACGCCCAACACAAAGAAGCAAAAACAACATCAGCACACGAAGACACTCGGGGGCTCCCCCCCGTGACAGGAAGTAGAAAACTTACATGCTCCGAAGGCGAGCCCGAAGGCCCGCCCGCGAAATTCTGAGGCGCAACCACCATCCTCCTCGCATTGGAGGAGCCGAGCATCACCCGAAGTCGCCACTGCCCGAGGAGGAGGCGACGAATGTTCGACTCCCCATCATCTCCGCGCACCATCACTAGAGCCGCTTGAGGATTGCCTCAGATCTGAACCAAACAACACAGTGCAAAATAACGAGGAACAAAGGATAACAGTGGCAACAAGAAAACTTACGAGCCCAACGCTACCAGTCGAAGATAGGAGAAGCCCTTCGGCCCTCTTCTCCTCCTTCTTCTCTTCCTTCTTCTCCTCCTTCTTCCTTCTTCCGCTTTTAGCCGGCGGGCGCAACAGCCCGCACAGAATGGCAGGAAGGGAGAGGAAGAACCCCATGAACATCATCATGACGCCAAGGCCTAGAGGATTTCGGGAGTCGAGGAGTCGAGTCATCCAAGACTCATTGAGTTCGTGATCGCTATGCGAATGGTCCTCACTGACTCGCCGGCATCCTCCGCCGGAGATCGCGCTGACGGTAGCTCGGACACGGAATCCACCACTTCATTATCCGGGGAATTCGGATACCTTTCGGGCAACGGTGGTGCCATGCCTGGAACTTTGAAGCTCTGCAAGATGAAAAGGAACTTTGTTAGCAAACAAAGGAAAAAATACACAGCCGACAAAAACAAAGGGGGAGCACTACGTGCGCAAATCTACACCTTCGGTACGACCAACGTCGAAGAAAAGGAGGAGTCGACTTCCCGGATTTCTTCGTCGGCCTTGAACTTCAACAGGCCAAGAGCCTTGTCAAGTTCCACCTGAGATTTTCTCACTCGAAACCCTCGCCGGATCACGGCGCCAGAGTAAGAAACATCGGTGCGCCTCGCTGAGAGGCCGCACCCGACTCTCAAAAACGTCCGGATGATGTCGACACCGCTCACCTCCTTCTCGTGAATCGCTTGAGATCCTCCACCCGACAGTGGCCTCTATCTCCGCCACCTCACCGCCTAAGATTTGTTTTTTCCGTGATCTTTTCTTCTCAATCAATTGGGAGGGTTCAAAGGAACAAGACCAAAATCTTGCCCGCACTCTGAGTCACGGATATAAAACCATCGCCTCCGCTAGTACTGGACAGATTCGGACATGGAAAAGGAAAAGAATTGCAGATTGGGACTGAGGGAGATGATGAAACCCCCAATGGGGTACACACCATCCGAACCAGATTGCCTCTTCACAGAATAGAGCTTCCGGAAGAGGCCAAAGTGCGGCTCAATGCCAAGCCAGCACTCGCAAAACGTGATAAAACAAGCAATGTGGAGAAGAGAATTGGGTGACAGATGATGCAGCTGAACCCCATAGAAGAAGAGCAGTCCACGAAGGAAGTCATGGACTGGATACAAAAACCCACGCAAAACGAAGACGACAAACATAACCCGGTACCCAGATGGGGGACGGGGGATTACCTCATTGCCGGAGAGTTTGACGGCCGTCGTATCCTGCGGGATTAGACCCCGCTCGCGCAGCTTGCGGAGATCGCTCTCCCGCGTCTCTGATCGCCGCCAGCCACCATCGGTGACGCGAGCAGCGACGGTGCCCTTCTTGCCTCCGGCGGCGCTGGTCCCAACCGCAGATGAGGACTTCTTTGTCTTCCCCATGGCGCTACGGCGGTGGTGGCGATGTCAGTGCAGAAAGAACGAAGGAAATGTGGAAGAAAAGCTCAGTGCGCAGCAAGAATCGCTCAAGAACAAGGAGGCAGTGAACACATGAACTGGTGCGGTGAAAAACAAATCACGATTCACCGAAGATTATAACAGCGAAGACGACGCACACTGGCCGTCCATCGAGAAGACCTAACGCCAACGGTAGATCTGGCCGTACACGTGTCAACACCACAACGAACCGTCGTTACCACGCCGTCCACTACGCGCAGAAATCGAGGGGACGCCGTAATTATCTCCACGCCCCGCGTGACCGGTCAATTCAAAGTCAGCAAGTGGGACCCATGTTCGTCCAGTCAAGTCATCTCTGGCGTAGCAGACGCTTAAAGTCATCAATCGTAAGCACTGACGTCATCAAAAGCTATACTAGCACCACTTCGGCTCCACAGTTAAGAGTACTCAATCGAATCTTCGATTCGACTAAATACTCGGGGACTACTCCTATCAGGAGCGCTGGCCACGCACCCGACAGACAAATAAGGACAAAATTAATTCTCTGAGTCCTACGTCGAGTCTACGACTCCACTACGGACTCGGGGGCTACTCCCATAGGGAGGATGGATTTAAGCATCCGAAAATTTTCGAGTCCTTCGAACTTAACGACTGAAACAACGCTTGAACTAAAGTCTCCGTTCGAGTCTACGACTCAATGTACACTTGGGGCTACTCCCATAGGATACTGCGCGCACCCTATGAAATCTTCGATCGCGATCTTAGGATCCGCACGCAAAAACTTTTTGGCAACTCTGCCCAACAAAACGCTAAGTGAGTAACAATCTCCTTGGCCACCCAAGCACCTCCGAGGTGATAAATGTTCGATGCGTCTGATGCAAAGATAAGACCCAGATATCATCGATGGTCCGCAACGCACTGATCGCCTCGCTAGTATGAATCCGCATCAGCAGTAATGCGATGAAAATCGACGAAGCGCTGGGTACACCAATTAAAATCACCGGAATTTCACTCGTAAGACCTCCGTGGCCCGAGTCGAATTACGCCAAGATATGTTCCAGGTCGTTGAGGACCCGAACTCGAGGAAGATCGTGTCGCTTTCCTAAGACAGCTTAATCGACCGATCCACGGGTGAGTCAGACACACGCATCAGCAATCCCTACACACATATTACTATTAATATATAACTGCACCCGAAGGATGGAAGAGTTCTCAGCCGAATCTACGATTCGACTGAACACTCGGGGGCTACTGACATGGTTATACCCTACGGGTACGTAACTTCAGCATACCTGGTCTAGCCCAAGGAAGGCCCACAGTAGATATACACTGGCCCATGAAGATTTTCGGGTGGCCAAGGCCCATGACGCCTTCGGATCCTTGGAGAACAAGACTAGTGGAGATAGGAAATTCAAAGAGGTAAAACCCTAGAACTTGTAACCGACTAGGACTATGCCCGGGACCTGCCTAAGTCTATATAAAGGCCAGTAGGGCACGTCCTAGATCTCTCGACTCATACTTTCGCACACGCATCCACGCCAGATCGAATCTGCACCTCAGAACTTCGGTTCCGCCGTAATCAAGAGCGCATGCAAGGAGTAGGGTTTTCTCCGGCCTCGAACTCAGGTAAATCTCGTGTCCCCTGGTTGCTTGTCTGTTAACCGTGCCACGATCTCCAGCATCCTCATCTTTTCCAAAACCCAAGTTCATAACAATGGGCATTGACGAGATTAAACCTCTTCAGAGGGGGTGTTGGAGTTGCGCTTACTAGAGTGACTCATCATAATGATAAATGCGATGTTCGAAACAAAAACCTCTCTAATGAACTTCCTTATTTGTTAAATTGGTGTTTTAAAACGCAATAAAAGGAAAAATAAATAGCTGGGTTCTATATTTTTTTATCGGGCGATGAAGACGACGCGACTAAAGTTTGTATTCATCGCTATCTGGTCCTAGGACCTATTTATAATTTGTATTTTCTTTGAGCTTTTTTTGTAGTTGTTAATAATTAAAGCGCAATCCTCCCAATTGCATTTTGTATATAAAGTTTTACTAGGTTTGTCTCTTTTTTCGCTGGAGTCTCCCTTTCCTTCTGAAATTAAACATGTGTCCTCGTCGTCTATGTCTCGATTCATTTTCCATCATGCCTTGTTTGGATAGCACCCGTGAGGCCGTGACACATGTACTATGAAGAAAATTCTACCTAGGACGAAAAGGATGCGCATCTGACTGATGTGATCACCCGCACATCTTCACGAGCAAAAGCAAAGTCACTCTCTTACACATATGTCTCCTCCGATAGTACGGCTCACTGTATTCCATTTTGTTGTGTCCACGTTTGTGCAAAGAGATTCCCGGTTGATCTAGCTCAACCCTCCGTGGGACAAAAAAAACTCTGTTAAATTTATAATAAATGTCACGGACTTAGTATAACCTTGTTTTTTTTTTGAACGAAAGAGGGGTCAGGAAGGACCCCGATGCTGCCATTACTTTTTAAAGCGGTGGGTACAAGATATAAACAGGACCTTAGGTAAAACTAAATTACACAGTAGTCCTGGAATTAAGCAAGAAGGACCTTGAGATAGAAAAAGAAAAGCAATCAAGTCCTTCGTTGACTCCACCGACGAAGAATCGAGGCCGCCACCGCCTTGCCGCCGGGACGAACCACTTGGCTAGAAGCGAGAGAAGCGCCGGCGATGGACTCGAAGGGCCTCCACTGGGAGGTTGAGAGCACGCCATTCTCAGCGCAAGCTGCCTCTGCACCAAGGATGCCGTGGCCATCCAGCCCGCCGATGAGCACGATGATTTGGCGGCCGGCCGCATCCGCGATGAGCACGCATCCGCCTCATCCTCTTCCCTCGCCACCTCGGCCGGGATGAAGAGAGGAGCCATGAGCCATCGAGAATCACCAAGACGCTTATTCACGAGAGTTGCTATCGAGTACCAATCTTCTTCCGCCATGGAAGAAAGAAAACGGACAAACGCCGACAATGCGGCAGGCCACAAAGAACAACTCGCCAACCTCTCCACCAACCTCGAGATCCAGCCATCCCGACGCCATGCCTTGCCTCCTCCCGCCGCCACGGCCGCCAGATGCAAAACAATAGCATAAGAATGCCACAGATGAGAGCGGAAGACCACGGTCTTATTACGGAGATCCCGAGATCTGCAACTCCATGGCTTGCCTTGACCACTGTGGCCTCACCAACGAGCTCCATCTCGAGATGTTAGGGATTTGACCGAGAAACCCCAACCCTACTCCAAACTACCGGCAAGCAAAACACCTATACCTAATCCTAGTATCTACTCAAGACTCTCCCCTCTCCAACCGGCCTTGCGGAGAGGTTGAAGCGGCCAGTATTCCTTCGAACTCTCAAGCGGGGAGGTTGGAGAGGGTTTCTCCCTCTCCAACCAGCGCCCATGAGAGAGGTTGAGGCCGGTATTCCTTCGGGAACTCTCAAGCAGGGGAGGTTGGAGACTTAGTATAACCTTGTTAAATTAGCTATACTTATTATGAATCAGAGGAAATATATCATGGCATGTACCGGGCATATCGATTTTATGTGCGAATATGATATGCATATATCCATGTGCACTTGCTACCACAAATATTCTTATATAGGATTTGTACCCACCCGGAAAGAGAAGTAATAAAAAGGGAGTACTTCTCCGATCTAAATTTTAATGGACTGAGATTTGTGTAAATTCATATGCATTTAGCTCTAAAACATGGTTAGATATATTCAAATCTAGATAAATCTGACTTTATTAATTTGGATCGGAGGTTTAATAAAATAAACGAGGGATATACACTAAGTCATTTATCCTTTATATTAAAACAAAATCAAAAATCATACTTCCAAGTTTCAAAAAACTTTGAAAATAATTCTATACTTTGTCAATAATATATCCTACAAGCATGCAAAACCGCAATAAGATTGTTTTTTATTCCGAGCTACACAAAAAATGGCAAAATAGCGGATCTTGAGTCTTAAATTTTCAACTAATAGTTTGCACGTTTGTGATATACATCATTGGCTGCGTCCTGATTTGTTTTCACAACTTTTTGAAACTCAAAAATATATTTCTCAGTCTTTTTTAGGATCATCACCAGTGCTCCTCTGAACCAAATCTCCGCTCCAAAGAATAATAAACAAACAAACGAGGGATATACTCCAAGGTGCCCCCGAAGGAATTTGCACACAAAAATTCCCCGTGCCCAGTTGCTAGGCCCCACCAGTCAGGTAGCAACTTTCCCTACTTCCCTAAACTTCCCCCCTCATATAAGCGCGCACCCGCCGCCGCCTCCCCTGGACTCCAATCCCATCAGTGCCCCCAAACCCCAGCACACCGCGCCGCGCCGCACCGCACCGCACGCCATGGACTCCTCCTCCTACGCCCTCCACCTCGCCGTCGCGACGCTCGTCGGCGCCTCCTTCGCCGCCGCATCCGCCTACTACATGCACCGCAAGACCCTCGACCAGCTCCTCCGCTTCGCCCGTTCCCTCGACCGCGAGCACCGCCGCCGCGCCCACCTGCTCCCCGACGGCGAGGACAGCGACTACGATCACACGGACGGGGAGGAGGAACGCGCTCCCCTGACCAGGGACCACGATCGCCGGACTCTGCCCATCCCGCCGGGGCTCCCGCCCCTCCACACCGGCCGAGAGGGTACGTCCTCCTGCTCCCTGATTCCTGCTCCCTGCCCAAAGCGATGTGATCGGCGCGGTGCGCGCGCGCTTGCAGCATTAGAATGCATCCAGTATTCACAAGTGTGATCCCGGCAGCGTGATTTATCAAGTGCAGTACGATACGGTTCGGAAATGGTGGTGAATTTGAGCGATATGGCCAAGGGGTCGAGTTAGCCTTGGCGGGGTTAATTCATTTAATAGTGGCTCAGTAGTCACCACCTAAAACTAGTTCATATGTGTATACCATTCTCTTCGGATTTTATAGAGGATCTGGGCATTGGGATTTGACAAAACCTGCACTATGCATATGGGAAATATATCTACTAGCTTATTAACTTATGTGCACTCTCTCGGGTTCCCAAATTATTGCTTTGTAGTGGTGCACACATGTTTAAGAGAGTATAAACAGTAGGAACAAGTGTCTAGTGGGACATGGCTTCTCGTGCAGTTTGAGTACTGGACACCAGGAAACTTGTCTTGTTCAGTTGTAATGTGCAAGCAGTTCCCTACCACCCGTTTTATGCTAATGCTCTTCGTCTTATACCTCTCAGGCAAGCCAACTATTTCTCCTGCTTCGACCAAAAGGATTGGGTCTCTGGTTAGACCAACCACACCAAAATCCTCTGTTCCGAATGTCAGTACATTCGAGAGCATCGAAGATTCAGATGAGGATGTTGATCTTGCGCAGGAGGATTCCAAAAATGACGATGCTGTTTATGTTGGCACCAATGGGGCTATTGTAAGTGCAAGATCCATTTGCTTTGACAAGCAATACCTGATGCTAAATTTTGTGTATAATTTGCATTTCAATGAAAACAAACTCTGGTATCTAAGGATCTCTGCAAATTTCATTGTGCTGAAGTGAAAGAAAACATGTATGTACTGATACAATTTTTTGAGGTTTACTTCCTTCCATTTGGTGCCTGGTCTTCAGTTATATTATAAGTTAATTGAGAATGGTTATAAGGTTAAGTTGCATGTAGTTTCCCCACAATAGTTGTATGTACTATTCCTCACTAAACTCCTTGTTTATTTTTCCTTAAAGTTTAGATATGAATTTCTCTGCAACTTCGTTTGTTACATCTCAACATTATTGTTCAGGGACACCTTCCTACTTGCAAATATACCTTAGTTATGCCTGTACTTGATAGACTATGATTTTTTCCATTACACAGGGATCAGACCCCCTTCCTGTTCAAGCGAGTCAGAATGGGGACGTAAAACCAGTATCATCAACAAACATGATCAGATCTCACAGTGCCACTGGCAGTCTGCATGGGATCCAGTTAAATCCAGTAGCAGCTGATATACTTCGAAAGGAACCTGAACATGAAACTTTCAGTAGGATAAATATTACAGCTGTTGGTATGTTCTCTCTCCTTATATCTATTTAGTCGATAATTCTGGCCAATGTGGATTTTCTCATTAAGTCTTCAGACTGGGTGTTTTCAGCATCACTCTTCAGTTGATGGGATCTTTTCCTTTTCTCTATATGTATATATATGTAGACATATATCAGTTAGAAAGTATGATGAACGTGAACTTGATTGTGTTGATCTTGATAACTTAAATAAAACTTATGGTCACTAGTGTTCTTTGCTTACGTGTTGCTATGTTGTACTTATTTTTGTTTTTGCCTCAGAAACTCCTTCTCATGATGAAATTGAAGCGTACAAAGTTCTTCAGAAATGCCTTGAGCTACGAGAGAAGTACATCTTCAGAGAAGCAGTTGCTCCATGGGAGAAGGAAATCATAACTGATCCTAGTACCCCAAAACCTAACCCAAACCCATTCAATTATGAACATCAGACTAAAACTGAAGTAAGTACAGTTCCCTGTGTATGTCCACAACATGACTGTCTTCACTATGTCGGCTTTCCTTTGTCCTAAATATTTATTTTTCTTCTTTCAGCATCATTTTGAAATGGTTGATGGTGTTGTTCATCTATACCCCAGTAAAGATTGTGAGTGACAAATCATTGCATTACAAACAATTTCTGCATTTGGCGTTTTTTTGGTTTGTGGTGTGTTGATCGTTAAAATGTCCTTATGTTGCAGCTAAAGAAAGACTATATCCTGTTGCTGATGCGACCACCTTCTTTACTGATATGCACTATATCCTCCGTGTGTTGGCTGCTGGGGATATCCGAACTGTGTGTCATCACCGTCTAAATCTGCTAGAACAAGTAAGTCTTTTGGTACTTTATTTTTCATTCATTTGCTCTACTGTAACCTGCATATAATTGATGCGTTCCGGACCGGCCTGTGACGCTAGCTTAATTCCTAATTCTTACTGGAAACATGATAAAGGTGCATGTGGAATATATATTTTAGTTTGTACACTGACTTCTGTTTTCTTTCTTGTGATCTTTTCAGAAATTTAATCTTCATTTGATGGTCAATGCGGATAGAGAGCTGCTTGCTCAGAAAGCTGCACCTCATAGGGACTTCTACAATGTCAGGAAGGTTGATACTCATGTGCATCACTCTGCATGCATGAACCAGAAGCATCTGTTGAGGTTTATTAAGTCAAAGTTAAGGAAAGAACCTGATGAGGTATGCCCACTTTTTTTATTTGTTCGTGTTGATATGTCATGTAATAATAAACCTGCAACCTAGAATGGCCTGCACTTGACCTGCGTAATAAATTCCATTTATGTAGGTTGTGATTTTTAGAGATGGGACATACTTGACTCTGAAGGAGGTTTTTGAGAGTTTGGACTTGACTGGGTAACTGAAACCCTACATCTGTTGTTGCTGTTGTTTGTCTTTTCATTGCCATTTTGAAGTAACCCGTATTATCTCTCTGCTAGGTATGACCTTAATGTTGATCTCTTAGATGTGCATGCTGACAAGAGTACATTTCACCGATTTGACAAGTTCAATTTGAAATATAATCCATGTGGCCAATCTCGACTGAGGGAGATCTTTCTTAAGCAGGACAACCTTATTCAAGGTGCGCATTTGTTTTGTCTTGTTGGCTAAAGACTTTACACTAATCGATATGAGTTGTTATCTCTTTCTTGTCATTTCTCTTAGCTCAGTTGTTACATAGCATATACATTTTCAATTTTATTGAACTGTTATACTGTCTTATTACTAGGTCGTTTCCTTGCTGAGTTGACTAAAGAAGTGTTTGCTGACCTTGAAGCAAGCAAATACCAGGTGATAACTTCTTTATTGATTTGTTGAGTGTTAGAACTAGTTTTTTTTTTCATATTTATGAGTTTCAATGCAGAAATAATGGTCGAGAAGTCATGTTTTACATTTTGATGTAGCATTTTTTTCTCCTTTTGCTATATATCTCCTGCTAAAGGCATGTACTCTAAATATCTTCATCAGATGGCTGAATATCGAATTTCCATTTATGGGAGAAAGAAAAGTGAGTGGGATCAGATGGCAAGTTGGATAGTCAATAACGAATTGTACAGTGACAATGTTGTCTGGTTAATTCAGGTAATGCTCTCTAGTGTCCTCTTTAGTTGTTTCTGCACTCACAGTTTCTAGATTTGTTTATATATATATATTAATTAATATATAAACATTGTGTAAATCAAACTGGAGCATAAATCTACTTGGTGCAGTGAACTATTTTCTTACCAGAGTAGCTGCACTGATGTGTTGTTTATTTTTCTCTGCAGATTCCTAGGATTTACAATGTATACAGGGAGATGGGGACGATTAATTCATTCCAAAATCTCCTTGACAACATCTTTCTTCCCCTTTTTGAAGTAACTGTTGATCCTTCTTCACATCCGCAGCTCCATGTTTTCTTAGAACAGGTCAGTGGAAATACTTTACATATTTTTTACCTGTCTGTGTTATGTAGATGTGTGCGTGGCTTTCAGCATGAATCTAGTCACCTTCGTAACTGTTTTAAGTAGAAAAGCAACTGATTTGTATGTCTTAGGAAAAAGTATTGACTAGGGCTTGAAAGATCAGTTCGTTCTTTCTTTTAGTAGAAAAGGTGTGGACAACTTGAGAAAGTTACCGGCCTACAGTATGGAAACAGTTGGTCAGCAGAATAATTTCACACTTTTCCTCCGCTAAGAGAACCCTTCCATGTTCCTCCCTTTAGTAAATATAAGTGCATTCACCATGTCCGGTATTTCTGATATTATTCTGTTATGGACCATTCATGTAATTTACCTTAGGCTTCTCCATCTATAATTTTTTTGTTATGCTATTATGTTCAGGTTGTTGGCTTGGATTTGGTGGATGATGAAAGCAAACCAGAAAGGCGCCCAACAAAACACATGCCAACGCCTGAGCAGTGGACTAATGTTTTCAATCCAGCTTATGCATATTATGTATACTATTGTTATGCTAACCTGTACACACTGAACAAGGTAAGAACATTTTGTGCCTGGATCTCCTCGTGTCTTTTAGTTAATAAAGAGTAACATGGAGAGAACACTTCATATGCAGCTTCGCGACTCTAAGGGCATGACAACAATCAAACTTCGTCCACACTGTGGGGAGGTATATCAATAAGCATGTTATATTCATTTGTACACTTAACTTGAGCACACTCTCTTACTGATTCTTGTCTTCAGGCTGGTGATATTGATCATCTTGCCGCAGCATTCCTCACTTCTCATAATATTGCTCACGGGGTGAATTTGAAGAAGTCCCCTGTTCTCCAGTACTTGTATTATCTTGCTCAGGTTAGCAGTGGTATTTTCTGCGTTCTTTTTGAACATCCTTTGAAAGAAATCTAACCATCATTTCTTTGCCTGCATTCAGATTGGTCTTGCAATGTCTCCTTTAAGCAACAACTCTTTGTTTATTGACTACCACCGGAACCCTTTCCCAACATTTTTCCTAAGAGGCCTAAATGTTTCTCTTTCAACTGATGACCCTTTGCAAATTCACCTAACAAAAGAACCTTTGGTTGAAGAATACAGTGTTGCTGCTTCGGTAATTTCCTTTGCTCTTTCTTGCCATGCGATCTGTTCCTTGCCCACCTAGATCTGTTTGATTTTGACTAAATGTTACTTATGGCAGCTGTGGAAGCTTAGTTCATGCGACTTATGTGAAATAGCCAGGAATTCTGTGTACCAGTCTGGTTTCTCTCATAGGCTGAAGGTATTCATTTGGCAATTTCCTTTGTCATTTCATTTCCCAATGATTCATGAGCTCTCTCTAAGCTGTGTTTTTTTCTCTAGTCCCATTGGATTGGTAGGAACTACTACAGGAGAGGTCCTGATGGCAATGACATCCACCAGACAAATGTTCCTCACATCAGGATTGAATTCCGTCACAACGTATGCACTTTACACCTTTTCTGCTTCTGTGGTTGCAAGTTTGGTTTGTCATGCTGACAATTGCATCTTTTTTCCGGATCTGCAGATTTGGAAGGAAGAAATGGAGTTAATACATTTTGGAAATGTTAACCTACCACAAGAAACTGATAGGTGAAGATTTTGCAGCAATTTTCAAAAGCCCTTACATCCTTTATTAGGCTGGCGCACTCCGAAATAACAAGTCTGTAAGAGAAGAAGAGAGTTCTGAGTACTTTTCGATGAATCTCTTGCTGTTGTAACTCTGAATAGGCAAATGTAGTATGGAAGGATAAGGAAACATTCTAGAATTTTGATGGATACATATGTTATTGGGAGTTTCTCCTAATACATTAATTAGTTGCGCTTCCTTAAAGTAAGATTGTATCTTTCACTTCAGTATTTCTCAGCATGCTAAATTTTACTGGTTTTACGTGTCTGCTATTAAGCTGCAAAGCCTCGAGTCATTTATATCCTAGCTAATCTATTGGATATTGTATGTATTGTACTCGTGCAGAATAGAATACTTCAGGTTTGGTATTAGTATTATAGCTGAGCATGTGCTGTAGGCCCTAGAGTACGTTGCCTGCGGCTTTCCAAAACCTGACCACCACTTTGAACGGTCCCCTGTGAATTATGAGGATATTGGGGGTGATGCAAGTTGGGCGACACTCACCTCCAGAACTCACAAATGCTAGTGATGGCCACTGCTGCTGTCCCGCTCTCATTATATGGGAGGGATGGGCCACATTGCTAGCGTCCATACTGGGATTGTTTGCCACCTCAAACTCAAGGGAAGTACGATGATGTTGTAGCTGTGACATTAGGAAATCATGATCTCGTATATTCATGATGGAGACTCGCTGGAGAAAGTGTGTCCATGCGTCCTATACCTTTCCTTTTCCGAGGAATAATGGCCCAACTAGTTCAAATTTAGTCGGTACTACTCCCTATCACATTTTGATAATGCATTGTACAGTTTGTACTCCATCATCCACAGCCAACGTACAGTTGTGAGTCTAATTAGCCACTCCCTCATACCTTCCTTCTACAAAAGAATTACTCACAGACCACGGACTGATTACAGAAATAAAGGAACAGAAAACCCAAAGAAAGAAAGAAGAATTCCCTTCAAAAAGAGGAAAAAAGATAAAAGAGGAAGAATCAGTAGTCTAGGCTAGGAGGACGACAGGAGGGGAGCTCCAGAGACGATCTGCGTGTAGAGGAAGTGGTTCCAGGTGTCGGGGAGCCCCGGGAGGCACCAGTGGATGCAGTCGGCGTAGGTGCGCGGGTCGCGCTGCTGCTCCGGGGTGAGCAGCTTCCCCTGCCGGAGCGTGTGCACGGAGGTGTGCGCGTCCTTGCGGAACTCGGACAGCGCCGTGATGTCGACGAGGTGGACGGGCACGCGGCGCATGGACCGGAGCACCCCCTCCGCCATCCCGTGCAGCCGCCAGTCCGTGCCGATGTACAAAGGGCCCGTGTGGTTCAGGATCGGCTGCGTCTCCATCGCGCACTTCACCGCGTCCGGGCTCCCGCCCCACGCGTCGGGCCTGCAAGAACATACATTACATTCATCATGAGATCTCCACACTCATTAGTTCAGTTGCAACTCACGAACACACGCCAGCCTAACATGATCACACAAACACATTGTACCCGGCTTGCCAAAGAAACAAGCAGATCGATCGACAAGTTGGTGGTAAAGGCTAACATGGCTCAGATTCTCCAGGGAAGATTCAGATGCCGGCTGATCTGAATCTCCTACTAGTAGTTTAGCATCGCCATCGTCATAATTCGCCTCACGAGCTGCAAACACACATGCTGCCTTTGCCTGTTTGTTGCTTTTGGTGGAATGATGTGCCTGTCGACTCCTCTTGTGCATACATAAAAGGCAGCACTTGCCAGCCAGAATCAAGGGCTACAAAACCAAAAAGGTACTAACACCTACACTACATTACACGAAACATGGTTAATTATGATACTATACTCCAGTAGAGAGGATTATGGAGCTGTCTCCCTCATTTCTTATCATCAGTTGGGACTTTAAACAGCTGTTAAGGAACGTGGCTTGGCTTAACCCTGGCTGATCGATCAAGGAGGAAAGCGACATAGGGGGTGACTGCGAAAGGGGGTTTGGAGGCTTCCTCTTGCTGAGTAGGTTCTTGGAAATGTATTAGGTGGGGACTTCATGTAGAGATGCATGCATACTACATTGATATCACAACTACTAGGACTAGTCTCCTTCCTATGTATGCACAGGTATTAAATTATGCTATGCAGATGGAATCCTTCCATCGCAAGGACACTTCCCTGTCTACTACCCATCACAGCTAAACTGTGATCGCTCCAGCCTCCAGCAGCAGCCCAGCTAGCAGTGCCGGTATTTGGATTGTTCTGGCTAGTTGTGGAACGTGCACTGACTGAATTATGGAGCCTTGTCTGTGCCAGTTTAGGTCAATTGGTTTTATTAGCAGTACAGTAACAGATGAGTGCTAGCTGAATGCATTTGCCATATGATGAATCGTCTACAATTTATCTGAACCTTACAGCAGGCTCAAGTGTGGTCACACACACAGCTTCTTGACATCAAGAGGGCCGAGTGAGTGAGTGAGTTCGGAGCGCATACAAGTCAGCAGAATAGCTCGTCCGTGGGACAGGCACAATTCAATAGGCGAGGTCATGCCCATGCCCATGCCCATGTGCTCTTGGGGTTTAGATTTTGTTGTAGGGGAACCAGGTTTCTCTTTCTTTGCAATGTGGTGGGTGTGGGTGGCTACCTACTCTGAAGCACGTGTCAACCATGGAAGATCAAAGTTCTTGCTGCACTCGTGGTCAATCCCTTTCTACTACACATTTGTCTGACGTTTCCTCCATCCCGGCTCACTAAACAAATTGACAATGCGGTCTACTAGGAGAGGCAGGGGATTAGCACTGCCCAAGAAAGAAGAACCTTTGTTGGAAGTCTAGCCCGTGACACTAGCACCCAAGAAATCGCAGGGAAATTATTTTATTTTTTGCGGGGAAATCACAGGGAAATTCGGGAAGCCAATTTGCAAAATGCAATGAAAGAGTTGGTGGTGACTTGACTTACGTGTGGTGATTGGGCGACATGCCCATGAAGAAGACCTTGGTTTTCTTGGGGTCGATGTGCCTGTCCACCCACTTTGCCCAGGTCTTGATCACCTCCCGGTACGCGATCGGCCGGTCCACCAGCGTGTACCTGCTCGACACCCTCGGGTTCTTCCTGCAAGATCACCATCCATCCATCCATCCAACAATCACCCATCGAATCGCAGTTCATTCTTGGCACGCAGCAATCTGCGCAGGATAATGTAGTAGAACTGACAGAAAAATGCAGTAGTAGCAACTCACAGGACTTTCATCTCGAAGGTGTTGAGCCACCAGATGTATGTGTTGAAGACGAGGTAGTCGGCGCTCCTCCAGTGCTTGGCGTGCTTGACGATGGAGCGCCAGGCGATGATCCGGTCGGTGACGCTGTGCACCTGCGGGTCGTCGGAGTTGGACTGCACCAGGAAGGGCGCCCAGTAGAACTCCACCGTCGCGTTGTACTCCGTGGCGGTGAACACGTTCAGGGACCCGTTGGGCCCGACGAACTTGGCCAGCGACTTGTGCTCCCGCGACGGGATCGCCGACTGCACCAGGCACACCATGGACTCCCACTGGTTCCGGTTCAGCGAGTCCCCCACGAACATCAGCCGCTTGTTCCGCAGCCGCTCCAGCAGCGCCCGCGCGTCGAAGCTGCGGGCAGAAATCCGATTGGATTTGATGACTGAGATCTACTGATGGATTATTGGCGGCGGCGGAGGTAGGTGCCGTACCTGGGGAGGTCGCAGGAGGAGGGCTGCCAGCGCCAGCGCTGGTACGAGTCGTCGCGGCGGCCGTTGCGCATGCAGGTGACCTGCTCCGTCAGGAACTCGCACTCGTGCTCCTTGTACAGCGGCGCCTGGGCGCCCTCCGCGTCGTACGTCCACCAGCCCTGGTACACGTTGCACGCCGGCGGCTCCGGCACCACGCTCACCGCCCCGCTCTCGACGCTGCCGCTGGTGTCGTTGCTGGGAGGCGCGGTCGTCGTGGCGGGGGCGGCGCGCTTGTCTGCCCTCGCCGGCGCGTCCAGGACGAGGCTGGCCGGCTCGGCTCGCTGCTGCTCTGCTTTGCTCCCCTGAACCTGCAGGTGATGCTCCGCGTCCTCCTCCTGCTCTTGCTGGGCGCGGGAGTTGACCTCGTGGCGGGCGTCCTGGAGGACGCGGAGGTCGGGGGCGGACCTGGCGCGCACGGCCCCGGCGAGGGGGAAGTCCCCGTCGACGGCGTCGGCGGCGGCGGGGGGCCTGACGCCGGTGGCCTCCTCGTTGTAGAGGAAGGTCGCGACGAGGAAGATGGAGACGAGGAGGCCCGCCAGCGAGAGCGGCGCCCTGTGCCGGCGCGCGGGCGCCTCCTCCTCGTCATCCTGCTTGGCGACCGCCGGCACCGCCGCGAACGGCGACTTCCGGCGCTGCGCCATCGCCGCCGCCCCCGCCCCCGTTGCCACCGCCGCCAGGAAGTCAAGCTTGTGCCCAAAAAATCAGAGATCGACGGCCCCCGTTGGCGTGCTGGCCAGAGAACCGGAGACAGATGCGTTTGAAAGCTCGGAAATTAGTTGGGATCTCTCCTCTCTTCACACCTAGCCCCGTGTCCGGACTTCGGAGCTCGGGCTCCGGGGAGACGGATCGCGGTTTGGTCAGCGATGGCGGCGACCGCGCCGCCCCTCCTTGTGTACAGTGCCGGTAAAGCAGAGCAGCGTGGTGGAATTGGAATTGTGGGGGGAGGGAGGACGGATGGGCGGTGGGTCTCTCTCTCGCGCATGTAGCAATGGAGTGCGAGTAGATTAGTTAATAGTAGTGGTACTGGCAGGCTTGTTTGTTACTCCATTGAAAGCTTCCGTATCTCTCATGGACACGGTCAATGGGATCAACAAAAAAGAATGAATCCAAGGAGAACAATGCCGATCTTCATCTACGTGTATGTACATCTCTGCGTGTCAGCTACTGGTCGGCATCCACATTTATGTTACAGCTTGGTTAGAAAATCTTGAAATCAAAACACACGGCCGCTGTGTTATTCAGTTTTGCTATGTAAACCGAGGATTACAAACTCGATCAACTTGGGGACCATTGGATTTGCATTGTAATTCATGCACCGGAGAGTTGCGAACCTCAATTATACAATTGTACCTCATTGTATGTTCTTTTTTGATAAAGGACTCTTTATTTGCTCAAAAGATTAGTAGTATATTCTTTTTGTCGAAGAAAACCCACCAAGAGGTAGCTGACGAGGATTGATCTCGTCAATACATATTGTTATGAGCTCGGGTTTTGGAGAAGGTGGAGATGCTGGAGATCGCGTAATGGTTAACTGACAAGCAACCAAGGGACACGAGATTTATCCAGGTCCAGGCCCTCAGAGGGAAAACCCTATTCCTGCTTGTCCGCTCTTGATTATGGCGCATCCTTATTATTGATTCTCCAAGGTGTCCCATGCGGTAACTATGGTGAAACAACATGTCACAATATTCTGCTCTCTTGGTGCCCACGTTTGGAGCAAGGTTTTGAATTCCACATTTTGTATAGAACTTCCATACCAACTCTCTGAAATTTGGGAGCTTCCCACCTCCACGTTGTGGGAGGGAGTGCCACAGCTGCAACCCACATTCGAACTACCAAACCATGTTTGAACCGCAACGACGATGTTTGGCAGAGCTGTGAGCCATTGCGAGTCAGCAGGAATTGCTAGATGGAGGGAGAGGGGTGGTGTTGCGGAGGAGAGGGGATTGCGGCTCAGGGGCTCGAGGAATGGCACCTAAACCCCCTTCGACACGGGTATATAGAGGGGGAGTGAGACGACATTCGGCTCGCTGAATAATTTTATCCAGGCGAGCCGTTTTTGTGGATATATCTCGAACATAGAAACAACCCAAAGACGGAGAACGGCCAGAGTTTTCCAATTTTGAGCTATTATTGAAGATCTACTAGAGATGCTCTTATAATAAACAATATAAATCATAAAGTCCAAGTTGCACAATCATAGAATGAGAAACTACGCACAATATTTGAGTAATACAAGTGTTCTTTCGTTAAAAAAGGTAGAAACAAACGCAGCACCTAAAAAATTGGGCAAGACAAGCAAATAAAATAAACTACGTATACATAAATCTTTGTTTGATGCAACAGTTTGATGGTTGTGACCTAGGCGCCAGGATGCAGGAGGCCACGATCTCCAGCCCTCCCAGAGTGTAACTTTCGCGCAAAATCAACTGTGTTTAGTAGAAAAAATAACTAATCTGAGCAAAGCCGTATTGTCTGGTTGCGTATACTTGTGCCATATGTATAAATCTTGTCATGGCTTCTCTGACTTTCTTCCTGGAGACGCGAGCGTACATATCTCTGCACCACTAAGCGTCAATCTCTCTATATTCTACTAGTCCATACGCGCGCGTTGATCGTTTTTAATCCCACGCATGCATCATCGATCGACGATGGAGCGGTTGGGACCTGCCTGTAGTCCAGACTAGATGTATTTGGACGCATCACCCGCGAACATATGCTCCACGGTGATCTACGGTATGTATTTGGAAACATAACGGTGATCTGCTGCATCTTTCTGCTACAAGTTGTTCAAGTGCTGGTTAACAAAAATCATTTTTTTCAAACCTTAGGGTTAACAAAAAACATCCAGCACAATGTGACTTATCTATCGAAGTTAGTCAGACGGTTCCTTTTGACAAAATTTTTTTTTTGGCATGGATGAAAGGCCGCTGTAGCCAGACCAGTCGCCATCAGAATAAAAGCCACAAATAAGTACAGATTGTCTGTCTAAACTCTATAAACTCAATTAATCTTTAAATGTGGAGTGTAGATCGCTCGCCTGCGTGACAACAACTTCTAGATGACGTCACTATCTTCTTTGTGACAACACACGCAATTAAACAGGCAGACAACCCATACGGACGATGGTGCCATGACTTGTTGAAACAGTTCTGCAGGTTGTTGTTCAGCTGCATAGGCCACAAACCCCCATGCAATTTATTCAGCTGTCTCACTCGGTCACTCTGCATTGTTGTACTGGTTATAAATAAAACGGTCAACTGATACGTGCGAGCTACTTGCTGCTTATCATGGCTAGTGCGCATTCAAAAAACAAATGCTTCACATATTCAAGCTCTTTGCAAAACACACATTCTAAATAAATATGGACGTATATCCTACTTTATATCGAGACATAACTTTGTTCTCGTGGTTCTGTGCCAACAAAACACTAGTAGAAAAAGGGTCTTCGGTTCGATCTAGAGTTAACACTAGTCCCGATTTGTTACTAGTCCCGGGCGTACCGTTTTTGGTGGCTAGGAGCCCGAGGAAACTCTAGTGCCGGGTCGTTTCGGACCTTTTGTCCCGGATCGTGATACGGGCAGGACTAAAAGGGTTCGGGCACGGGCAACGCCTATTAGTCTCGGGTCGTGATACGGTAGGGACTAAAGTGAGCCACTGCGAAAAACTTAGAATGACTATAACTTTTGCGTACGATATCGAAAAAATGTACAACCTATCAAAATATGCGGAAAAAAATTGTGAGTTCGATTTCAACAGCTTTAGGCCGTTTTGGATTATTTTAGATTTTTAAAATTCGAAAAGGAAAAAAAGTTATTTAAAAAATTAATTTTTTTTGCAATTTTATTTATTCCATATCTGGATTCCTCACATCTTTATGATAATTATGGATATATTATTTTTCGATTTACAGATTTAAAGATATTATTTATGCCATATTAAATGAATAAATGGCAAAAAAGAATAAAATATTATTTTATTTAGTTTTTTACTTTCATTGGATTAAAATATTATTATTACTTATTTATTGTTGTTTACTAAAATAGTTGTTTGTAATTTCAAAAAATAAAGATGTATGGCATATTGATATGGCCTAATAGGATTGATATGGTAGTGTTGACAACAAGGTACAAGTGGGCTTCGCGCGAGGACATCCTAATGGATTAGAGAAGTTAAGCGTGCTGAGGATGGAATAGTGCTAGAATGGGTGACCGACCGGAAAGTTACCACAAGTGTAATTTGACCTAAGATTAAATATACTTAGTGCTACAAATGTTCCAAGTGAGGATTACGAGTCAAACAATTCAAAAGTTTAAGAAAAAATTCAAATTTTTTTTTTGAAAAAAGATCTTTAGTTTAGGGCCGTATTACAAACCGGGACTAAAGGTCCTTTGTCCCCCCGTTATAAAAACGGCCATGCGGTGTCCCATGCGGTGACCTTTAGTCCCGGGTTGTAACAAACTGGGACTAGAGATAGGGGCCTTTAGTCCCGTTTTCACAGTCCCGGGTGCAAAACCAGGACTAAAGGCCCTTACAAACCGGGACTATATGCCCTTTTTACACTAGTGAAAAACACATAAGGATTACCCAAGAAACACATACACAAATGGATGTCATTTTGGGGGGGGGGGGGATTCAAATCTTTCACATCACTCAATAGTTAACAATTTTACATATGGAGATAGCACATCACTCAATAGTTAACAATTTTATATATGGAGATAGACGAGTAAAGCCTTTAGATTCATATTACCATATTACACCATCATCATCCTTAATGAATTGTGCAATCTATAATTAGTTAGACTCAAAGAGTCCAAACGATTTGGACATATGGACCGTTATATCGTCTCTTTCGATTGGATATCAACCATCCGTTCACGGTGCAAATTTTTACTGCATAAAATAATAATTTTGACCATTGCTACAACACACACGATTCGACTCACTGACATTGGGACCAACTTCTCTTGGGCCTATACCACAACCTCTATCTATGGCTCCTCTTCATTGCGCACGTCAATTTTTCACATCACTTTTGCGCTACGAAACAAATGCCATGTAGTATTGTTATGCGATGGGTTGAATCGAGCATATAATTTATACTTCATCATCACACAACATAATAATCACAAAGCCTCAAATCTAATACATATTTCATAACTACCGCTATCTCCTTCCAGTCACCATTGGAAAGTCCTCTATTCCCATGAGCACACTCATCACAAAGGAGCGCCATTCGGTGGTTTACACTCAATTCTGGTCATAAGCTTTTCACTCCGAATCAAAATAAATACAATTATTTATATTAAAAATTCATATTCATTTATATATTTCTTTCTAATTCACAATAATATGTAATATGTTGTGCTACGTTTAAGCCATATTATACAATATATTTATATTAGTGTTTAAATACATTGGGTCTTATAAACTAAATGCTCTCAAATGTGAGAAAATAATAAAATACAAATTTACATGTTTTCACAGATTAATTTTTGTTAGTTGTATGAATATTGTGTATATATTTGTGTGTGTATCCATACCTATCAGCTAGATATCTTAAAATCGTATGGTAAAGACTATCTCGATAGAGGTTTCAACTTTATGGTTAGGTATATTCAGGTAGAAGAGTCTATAATCATTGCCATGTTGTTTTTATATTGGACGACCCTAGGCATTCCCAGGAATCCCAACTCCCATCCCCGTGTCGAGAGCTTGAGATGTGTCCACCTAGCTTACTCAATAGCTATATGTGCAAAAATGTTACAATCGAAGCAAAAAAATTATCTATTGTAGGGAAAACTAGTTCTATCACAAATAGAAAAGAAAGACCCTGCTAGGCATGGAACTTGCCGAAGATCTTTCCAGAGACCTAAAAGCAAAAAAAAAAAATGCTATTATACCAGAATTGTGACTTTGCCAGATACCTCGTAGCAAAATTTGTACTCCCTCCATCTAGAAATAACTGACTTGGATTTCTAGATATAAATATATCTATGCACTAAAATGCGTCTAGATACATTCGAATCTAGACGAATATAAGTCAGTTATTTCTGTATGGAGGGAGTACTATTCTAACAAAACCACATAATGATTACAACAAAAATGTAGCAAAAATTCTCCGGCGATGTCCTCGAATGAAACTCTTAGGATGCAAATGATTGTACAAAAAATCTAATAATTCAAATTTACAAAACTTATGGAGAAAAAATAGAACAATTATAGCTCCGCCGCTAACAAACGGTAGCACCTTTCTATTGGATGCAGCTGAGGCCTGGTATGGCAACAAAGTTTTTATAAAATTGAAGTATTACAAAACTACAATATTTACTTGCCTGGGCTAGCAATACTTTAGTTTTTTTTAAAAGGTCCGGAGTTGTTTTTCCAATACTTTAAAAATAGCACGTTTTGAGAGATATAATGAAGTATTAATACTATGGTATTTAATCATAGCCAAATACATCAAAGTATTTTAAACTGTAGTATTTTAAAAAACTAACGTATTGCTGAAATATTTAAAAAATACTTTGCTATCAAATACAGCCTAACTTAACTTTCGAGCAAATTCAACCGTGTTTAGGAGAAAAAACAGACTACTGCAGTGTGAGCAGGGCCGGCCCATAAGGGGGGGCAACGGGGCGCCCGCCCAGGGGCCCAAGGAGGCAGGGGCCCTAGCCTAGGTAGCTGTCCAATATACTAGTAATCATATTTCTGTATTAGATCCAAAAAAAAGGTCCAAACCCACCACGTAGCTATAAGTCACGGACCAACATGGATTGATCAGTAGTGCTAAATTGAATTAAATTGATCCATCTATGTGAACCTGCGACCCACACGTACATCTCTCTCCTCTGTCTTTACTCCTCCGGCTCGTCTTCTCCCCAAATTCTCCACTCCCAGAGAACAGCGCCGCCGCCTCCCGTGCTTTTCCAATTCCGAGATCTTCGCAGTCATTAATGGAGAGCTATTGCGCTATTCTTCTCCCCAATCTTCTCTCTTTCCATCCTCAATGTTATAGTCGTCCCCATGAACTAGACGTTGAGCCTTGGAGGCATCACCGCATCAGAGATGGTACGTCCCCCTCCCTCCACTTGATTTGTTGTTAAATTGCAGGACTTCATGGCTCTGACTGCTCCACGTCTCCAATTCTACTCTTCTTTCTACGGTATGTTCTTCAAGCCTCCATTGGATCTGATTCCTAAGCATATTAGGACAAGAGAGAGAGAGGGGGGCAGCTGGATGTGGAATGAGCAAGTTATATTTTTCATCATCTTGGAGCTGAGCGGATCAAGGATCCAACATCGACAATTCAAAATCGAACCATATTCCCATATCCAGGATCCAACATCGACAATTTAAAATATAAGTTCTCCAAGATCTGATCATCATAGTATAAACACAGGTGCTAAGTTTGCTTTACTAATTATATATCTTATGCTAGGACAAAAGCTTTACGTAGCAATCAGTTCTGACTTGCCACTTAAGAGCCACTTAAAAGATCAGTCTTTTGTCGATATTATTTCTTACTAATATAATGTAGTTCCTTGTACTGTTACAAATAAAGAATTTTAGTGTAAGTTTTATAATTCAAAGACCACCAGCCTATGATATGTACTTACTAGATTGCTTTTGAAATACAATACATTTTAAATGTGGGTTTGTGAATAAGGGCCCTCAATATGTATGGACCGGCCATGAGTGTGAGCAAAGCCTTGTCTGGTTGCCTATACTCGTGCCATATGTATAACTCTTGTCATGCACATATGCCTTCTCTGACTTTCTTTCTGGAGACGCGAGCGTACATACGTGCAACACTGTCAAGCGTCAACCTCTATATATTCTAGCAGTCCATACGCGCGCGTTGATCGTTTTTAATCTCACGCGCGCATCATCGATCGATGATGGAGTAGTTAGCACCTAGTCTTGGATTAGCTAGCGACCCAGAGTCCGGACGTACGGTTTCCAGGAGTAGATGTATTATTTGGACGCATCGCCCGCGAACATATATATGCTCTACACTGCCCCTGGAAACACACCGGTGATCTGCTGCATCTCTTTGCTAAAATTAAGTTGTTCAAGTGCTGGTTAACAAAAAAAAAACATTCAGCGCAATGTGACTTCTCTGTCGAAGTCAGACGGTTTCCTTTGACAAATTTTTGGCATGGAGGAAAGGCCACTGTGGCCGGATGCAGTTTTGCATTATTCATCGACATGACCTGTGGCCGTCCGAATAAAAGCCACTAATAAGTACAGGTTGTCTGTCTAAACTGAATTAATCTTTAAAAGATAAAAGAGGAGTGCGTGCAGATCACTGGACTGCGTGACAGCAACTCATCGATGACGTCACTATCTTCATTGTGGCTTTGGCTGTGGTTCAGTGATCTTACACGCGCAATTAATCAGGCAGACAACCATACCGCAGGTTGCTACGGTTGAAACGGTTGTGCAGGTTGTCATGCAATTTATTCAGCTGTCTGACTCGGTCAATCTGCATTATACTCCTTACAAGAGAACCCCAATCTATCATCACATCCTCTACTCATTATAAATACTCCAATGGTATATCATGACACCAACTGATACGATGCGAGCTACTTGCTGCTTATCATGGCTGCTGCATATTCAAAACCACAAATGCTTCACATATTCATGCTCTTTGCAAAACCCACATTCCAAGGAAATACATCTCTTAGGGCATCTCTAACCAATCCTCAATAACCGATTAGAGAAGTAAACCGGACCTAACCAAACCCTTAAAAGCGTTTAGAGGGGTAATTCTTCCACGAGACCACCGCTTCGACTCTTATATGTACGCCTGCGAGCACTGGGTGAGGAAAATATTAGCTTCTCTTCTTCCCGTCCACCGCCGGCCTCAAATTCATTCGGCGACCTTGCGCCTCATGACCTCAAATTCATTCCCCTCCACTGATCTTTCATGATGCACCTCCGGATCTAATGGATATGATAAAATCTCCCAATCACGTAATACACGTAACCTGAAGTTAATGAGTACTTTTAATTAGTCTCTAAAGTTAATGAGTGTGCAAACTAAATTATAAGTATTGAGTGGTAAGTTTGCGAAATTAATTGAAGCTTTAGCCTACTATTTTATTATTATTTATTTACGTAAAATAAAATGCGGCTTTATGTGGAAGAATCCTGAATGGACTGAAGCAATGAAGAAGACACTAACTAGTATTTAGGGAATGTATGAGAATATCACAAATAAAAAAATATGAATCCAGCATGTTGAGTACATAAACAAATTAGCTGAAGAGAAGATGAAAGTGGAGGATACATATACTAATCTTGTAGCATATGTGTAGAAGTTGATGACTACTACTGAGAAGACTATGATCAAGAGTAATAATAAAAATGTCAAGCAGTACGGTGAAGTGGATGACTGTCATAATTATCTTTGTTACTCCCTATGTCCTAAAAAGGATGTCTCGGTTTTGTCTAGATACAGAAGTGTCTAGACGCGTTTTAGTGTGTAGATACATGCGAACTTGGATAAATCCGCAATATCCTTTTAGGATGGAGGGATTATATATTTTAAATGTGAACACAAAGAAATATTTTCTTGAGATGACAGAGGAGAAGAACAAACTCGCACTAGTAGAAAACATGTCATCCGTTCGCGTCCCCTCAGAGCATTAGTCCCGGTTGCGCCATCAAACGGGACTAATGCTGGCACGCGTCCCGGTTCGAGCGGGCCCGGGGCCCGGAGGCATGCGTCCTGGTTGGTAACGGGTCATACGTCCCGGTTGGAGCCAGCAACCGGGACTAAAAGTTTGGCCACAGCCACGTGGCGTGGCACACACCTTTAGTCCCGGTTGGTGGCTCCAACCGGGACGTATTCTCCCGCCCTCTATAAATGCACCGTCCCAGCCCTCTCTGCCTCCACTCTGTTTTTTCTCTTGGTGGAAGGTATGAAGGGTGTGCTAGTTTTTCTCCCCTATGTGCATTCAAGGTATTTGATGAAATGTTTGAGTGAATAATCCTGTTTAATTTCTTATAGAACAAAAATATAGAAGGTGTCCGAGACGCACTTGAGCTTTCTCCTCTTTATTTCCCTCGATCGAGGTTAGCAATCTTATCTTTTCTCTGTCATTGATACAATGCATGTGTCGTTGTGAATTGGTCATTTCACTATTTATGATGTCCTATTTTTTGATAAACTTACTTATATGATGCAGATGAACGGTCGGGAATGGATGTACGGTGACCGGCGCGTAGCCGGGTATATGCAAGGCGTGGATAAATTTATCGATGTGGCTACGACAAACAAAGAGAATGGTTTTATACGTTGTCCATGTGTTCAATGTCGGAACAACAAGGAGTACTCTTCCTCGAAAATCATTCGCGGGCACCTGATTATGAAAGGTTTCATGCCCAACTATAATTGCTGGACCAAGCACGGGGAAAGAGGGGTTATGATGGAAGATGGTGAAGAAGAAGATGATGATAACAACTATCATCATATGTTTCCTGAATACGATGATCCGCAATGGAAGACAATGGAGGAAGAGGTGAAGAACGGGCATCGATGAGCGGCTAATGAACTTGGTAGGGTCATTTCGATGCAAAGTGAGACGTGAAACAGAAAATGAGAAGTTGAAGTTAGGGCAGGTTAGAAGATCACAAGAAATTGTTGTACCCAAATTGTGAAGATGGCGGCACAAAGCTCGGTACCACAATGGAATTGTTGCGATGGAAGGCGAGTGTGGTCTAACGACTCCTCATTTGAAAAGATCTGAAAATAATGAAGCGAAGTTTCCAAAACATAACGAACTTCCCGAGAGTACCTATGAAGCAAAGAAGACTCTATGTCCTCTAGGATTAGATGTGCAAAGATAAATGCATGCATTAATGACGCATCCTCTACCGCTGTAAGGAGTATGAGAATTTAGATAAATGCCCGATGTATGCAATGCGTTGCGGTATAAGATCGACGAGATGACCTGGTGATGTTGAGGGAGCCCCTCAGGAAGGGTTCCTGCTAAGGTTATGTGGTATGCTCCTATAATACCAAGGTTGAAACGCATGTTCGAAACAAAGAGCATGCCAGTTGTTGCGATGGCACAAAGAAGACCGTAAGAAAGACGGACGTTGAGACACCCTGCCGATGGGTCACGGTGGAGAAAAATCGAGAGACTTCCGGACTTTGCGGTGGCGCAAGGAACTTATGGTTTGGTCTAAATACGGATGGCATGAATCCTTTTGGGAGCAGAGCTGCGATCACACACTGCACGTGACTCTATGTATCTACAACCTGCCTCCTTGGTTGTGCATGAAGCGTAAGTTCATTATGATGCCAGGCTCATCCAAGGCCAAGCAACTGGCACGACATTGATGTGTACCTTAGGCCATTAGTTGAAGAACTCTTACGGTTGTGGGGCAAACCAGATGTATGCGTCGTGGGATGAGAACAAACAGAGCCATTTGATCTGAGGGTTGTTATTCGTAACCATAAATGATTGGCTGCTCTTAGTAACCTTCGTGACGTACAAACAAGGGATATAAGGCATGCACACACTGTTTAGATAAGACTGAAGGTACATATTTGCATAAATGCAAGAAGGTTGTGTACCTGGCGAATCGACGATTTCTTCCGACCAATCATCCCATAAGAAAGAAAGGCAAGCATTTCAAATGTGAGGCAGATCACCGGAAGAAGCCTGAACTCCCTGCTGGTGATGATGTATTTGGTATGGTCAAGGACATAGAAGTAATCTTTGGAAAGGGTCCCGGCGGTCAATCAGTTCCAAACGAAGTCGCTACAGGACACACACCCATGTGGAAGAAGAAATCTATATTTTGGGAGCTGCCATATTGGAAAGTCATGCGTGCCCGCTCTTCAATCGACGTGATGCACGTGACGAAGAATCTTTGCGTGAACCTGCTAGGATTCCTAGGCATGTATGGAAGACAAAAGATACACCAGAAGCACGGGAGGACCAACAAATTATGAAAGACCCAAAGAACATGCATACACAGAACAAGACGGATAAAGGACGTCACTTAAGTCGTGCCAGCTATGCTCTTACCAAAGCAGAGAAGAAAATATTTTTTGAATTCCTTTACAGTATCAAGGTGTCGTCGGGCTTCTCATCTAATATAAAGGGGATAATAAATATGGCAGAGAAAAAGTTCCAAAACCTGAAGTCTCATGACTATCACGTGATTATGACGCAGTTGCTTCCGATTGCATTGAGGGGGCTTCTACCGGGAAATGTTCGAGTGTAGGGGTTCGTAGCATGGAAAACAAAAATTTTCTATCGCATACAAACAAACAAGCCAAGATCTATCTACTAGATTGTAGCAACGAGTCGATGGAATAACTTACCCTCGAAGATTCCAGCGGTTACGAGCGATTCTCGTGGGTGATGTAGTCGTACTCTTTCGATCTCAAGATCGCGTAGACGATCCTTCCGTAGGCTGCGTTCGGGCGCTTCATGATCGGTCACACGCGTTACTCGACGAAGACCTTCCTCTCCCTTGTTCCAAAGAGGCGGAGGTTGTAGCACTCTCGCGATTCCGCAAGACAACGGCTTGGTACAAGTAGAGGAGATCCGCAGGCTTCGCCTTAAGCGGAGCGAGTATGGTGGAGTATGAGAGAGCTATTAGTGGTCTAGGGATTAGACACACCAATTAGAAGGCTCTAAACCACAGGCTAGAGCAATTAGAAGCTCTAAACCAAAAGCGGCTCTAAACCGAGATTAGAGGATAGGAACTTGTGTGTCTAGGAGGAGGCCCCGCCTCCTTTTATAGGTGGGAGGGCGGCCAAGGAGAGGAGTCCCTCCCCAAGTCGGCCTTGGTTGGCGCGCCAGCTTGGAGGGACTCCTCCCCCAAGTCGGTTCCAACCACCTCTTGCTTGTTTCCCACAGTTTCCTGTTTCCCACGGTTTCCTGTTTTCCACGGTTTCCTGTTTTAGCCGTTTGACTTTCAAAGCTGGCGGTTTGACTTTTCAGTTTGGAACAGCAAGAACACTTAGTACATGATGCAATCATTCAATATGTAATGACACATTCATGTACCCTCTCCCCCGGTCTTGGACAATCCGGAACCTTCTAGAACATTCCGATGAAAACACCTAATCATTCCCGAACTCAAACGGACTTTCCTTATATGAATATTATTCTCTGACCATTTCGGATCACCTCGTGATATCCAGATCCCATCCGAGACTCAACAACATTGGTCTCTTTCTCATAATACCATAACTACTCAAACAACGTCGAATCCTTAAGTGTGTCTCCCTACGGTTCGTGAATTATGCGGACATGATCGAGACACTTCTCGAACAATAACCAATAGAGGAATCGAAATTCATATGGCTCCCACATATTTCTATGATTACTTTGCGATCGAATGAACCACTTACATACGATACCAATTTCCCTTTGTCTCACGATAGTTTACTTATCCGAGGTTATGATCGTCGGTATCTGCATACCTAGTTCAACCTCGTTCGATAAGTACTCTTTTCTCGTTCGTGATATGTGATCCCTTGTGAGCAGTCACATGCTTGCAAGCTAATTGGATGACATTTCACCGAGAGGGCCCAGTATATCTATCCGTCATATGGATGGACAAATCCCACTCTTGATCCATGTGTTTCAACCAATACTTTCTGAACACTCAATGCCACCTTTATAGCCACCCAGTTACGGTGTGGTGTTTGATGTCATCAAAGCATCCATCCGGTAAAGGTGATATGCATGATCTCATGGTCGAAGGAATTAGGTTACTATGTATCAGAAAGCATATAGCAATTGAACTATTGAAATGACTTGATCTTTATGCTACGCTTATCTATAGGAGTATGTCCACCATATCATTCTCCTAATGATATGACCCTGTTGTTAACAACATCTCTATGTTCATGATCAGGAAACCATGATCATATATTAACCAACAAGCTAGTTTAACAAGAGGCTTTACTAGGGACTCTTATTTTAGTTTACAAATCACACAAGTATTAATGTTTCCGGTTAATACAATTATAGCATGGTATGTAAACATTTATCATAAGTGTGAAGATATGATAATAACCACTTTATTATTGCCTCTTGGGCATATCTCCAATAGTCTCCCACTTGCACTAGAGTCAATAATCTAGTTTCAAACCTTTGTGTATTCAACACCTATGGCTTTACGGTGTTGTATGTACACGATTGCTAGTGGTCAACTGATCTCCGGATCTGACACTTCCAGGTCCGTGTGTAATTGCATGTCTTTGCGTCTCTACGCATCACTCATTCTCTAATGAGATGGCTTTGTATAAATTTGGTCTTTGTGTGACCTTTAGTTCTTTGGGGTTAAAACATGTTGATAATATTGTCGCACAATATATCTTCATAGTATTATCCTCTGAACTACACCTAGTTTGATAACAAACTACTTGACACAAATGCCCTCTTTTTCGCTATAATAGTCATATACTTAGCCTTTTGTTGTAGTATCTGTCACAATGTCTTAACTTTGGAACTCATCCAAATTCATTATGGAACTCACTTTCCATTATATTGTGCCACCCTTAGTTTAGATTGAGATAAACTTAATTTGTATTTTGTGACAAAGCTAGTATCAATGTAGTACTTTTACAATGAACTAACCATCTATTTGTCACTTCTACAAATAATATACTCTTAGTTCTTCCAAAAGATCATAAGAATATCCTTACTATTGTCCAATGATCATCTTACAAATCATTCTGGTATATGCTCACAACATTTAGAGCATAAGACATATCTGGATTTGTACATATCACAGTATGATTGATATAAATACTCTTTGTGATTTCATACATCAAGTATCAATCTATACTTGATTATTTGTTTCACTTTACCAAATGTCAATACACTTGAATATATCATCAACATTGAACTCTTTCAATCCTTTCTGTGCGACAAGAACCTTTTCTTGCAGTTTCTATATTGAACTCATTCAATATCTTATCTATGTACTTCTGGCACAACCATATTAGCGTCTATTGATGCCAAATATTTGGGTTTTGCCTAAGTCTTTCATCGGGATGAAATTCTTAATATGTGTTAATAAAAGATACATTATTTCCAATCAACAATATGTCTTCCACATAATGTATTAGAAACATGTCTTAGCGCTCCCACTTAATTTCTTGCAAATGCAAGCATCTTCATTGTCTCTAATGAACTTTTAAACTCCTTTTACAGTTTCACCATAGTGAAGATTCCAACTCCGCAATGCTCACTTCAACCATTGAAGTTTGCATATGCTTTTAGCATCCTATGAATTAACAAAACCCTATGGACCGTGTTATGCACATGTCCTAGGTAACGATTCTATTAGAAGAACTTGTTTTGTTTATTCAACTATCATATAACAAAATTATATGTAGTGGTTGCTACATTAATCCGTCTAGACTAAATATCACTATGAAAGATCAAATCTTGTCATAGTCAACCTTTGAACATTGTTGTGAACTCTTTCCCAATATGTCGATTATAGATGTGAAACATCCATGTCTATTTCTTTATAGATCCGACACAACCGTAAGGTCTTACACCTTTCTCGAGGGTCCTTCAAGTTCAAAACTTGATTTCTCATGAATGGAACTATCACGGATTTTATGGCTTCAAGCCATTTGACGGAGTCAGGGCCCATCATCGCTTCTTTGCACGTAGTCGGATCATTATTGTCAAATAATGATTTAACTCTGAAATCTTGGTATTTGATTGTTCAACCGACCTACTTGTTTCAATAGGAACTTAGATCTCGCGACCACAACCTTTGAGGTACGCGAGCCATGAGCATTGTTGCTAACTCCGAACACTTTTACTGCGCAACTTTGCACATATAGCTAAGGTTCTTTAACCTTATCAAAGTTCTATTGTCCTCCCACTTAACTTTTCACGAAAATTCCTGCTCAAAGAAACGTGGCGTTGTAAGCGACAAACACTTTTGTCTCCGATGTTATGGAGGATTACTTAACAGTTATTCGAAATAACATACAAAGACAGGTTCATCCGACTTTGGTTGCAAACATCTTTCTTATGCATAGCATACCAATGTTTAAGAAAGGACAACTTGGGTTTTATCCCAAACCATAACTTTATATGGTGTCATTTCAACGGATTATGATGGAGCTCTTTTTAGTGGAAAAATGGTAATCTCTAAAGCTTTTAATCTTTAAAATATAATGGCAGTTTTATGAATTATACCTTTGATCTTACCATGTCAAACAAGGTTTAATTACATATCTCGAACGTTCCATACTCTTATGGTGTTTCGGAAATACAAATCCACGAAACGATTCCTTAAATCTTAGGTATTATGCTAAACTTGTGACTTAAATATTTTCCTTTATGATCTTATCATAAACTATTCATATTCTTGTTACAATGATTTTGCACTTCATCTTGAAAGTCTTTGAACTTTTCAAGTGTTTCATACTTTATCCTTATTAAGTAAATATTCATATATTCACTCAAATTTTCGGAGAAAGCATATGAAGTTGAAATCCATCGCTTTTGACTACACATAATGGATTTCGTACAACAATATGTACAAGTTCCAATAAGCTAGTCATTCGTTCCCTTTTGGCCTATGAACGAAGTTTTAATTATCTCTAGGAAAGTTTCTGGCGTCATTTGATCAAAATCGAAGACTCCAAAATTCCATCCACATGGAGTTTCTTCATGTTTTCTTTCCATTATAATTTAAACGGCGATGTCACTTCCTAAGTGATCTTTCAATCAATTTGTCTTTCGACATTTTTAGCACTAGTTTTATGGATGTGATTTCTCCAACGAGATTTGTGAATCATCCATCTTTTATGGATTACGGTAATTTATTTGAACAACCCTTTTGTTCTCATAATACCTGATAAAACAAATCTTGAAGGCAAGCTTTGATGTTTAACGAGCAACACAATAACCCTTTATTTGTTCTCGATGAACATCATCACATATTCTTTTGCTAGTTACTTAGGCCATTGTAGTTCATGAATTGTGTTGTTTCATATGACGATTCACACCAACAAATTCAGTATCAAATACTTAATAACCACATTGTTTAATAAGCAAAGAATATAGTCATAACATGTATATCATCTATATACTTAAACTGAACAATTCTAGTCTTTTCTTTTTACGCCATATATTTATGAGATTCTCTTTCAATATTTCCTTTTCTGTTTGAAAGAATCTATCAATATCAATAGTGGAGTCATACATATGACACATAATCCAAAGCATGTATAATTAAATACCAATGTCTTTGGACTTGCACTTTGAAGTAGATCACCTATCATCAAATGTTTGGTGTTCTTTCAAATTCCTTTCTTTAGTAATCTCTTGGTGTAGTAAATATCTTACCTACATCAAATATTCACCCTCATCATGGATTTATCCATGATCAAGCTACTTTTATCTTGTAACGGTGAATCGCAAGTATAATGTTGCTCTCCAAAAACTTTTGGAGGATTAGTACAACTAGTGTCTCCAACCTTTTGCAAATTCTCATCAAATATGAGAACATGACTTTTGCCATATTATACTCTATCATGTTGTAACCAATACTTTGTTTCAGATATCACAATATCTTCCACACATCATGGTTTCTGAAACAACTCTTTCAGATCCTAGATAACCTTGATATTAAGAGAATCCTTTGAATATCAAGAATCATGGAGACAAACATGATACTTATATACTAACACTTGGAATTGTTACTCTTGATTTAATACTAATTATTAAACTTCATGGAGTAACCGGAACTTACTGAAAGTTTGCAATAGGACTTTTAAACTTTAGATTAACACTTAAAACAATACGATACCAGTTCGTAAAGTATCTAACCAGAATTCTATAGTTCTATCATCTCAATTATAACTAAGCTTTAAGGTGGTAAACGGATGCCAATGACTACAACAACTATGCAAATTCACTTTGATTTAGTTTATGATAAATTGAGTTCTAATTAATAATTAAATTAATCTTGGTGAACTCCCTCAAAACAATATCCCTCACATTGTTTTAGTGATCACACGAACCAAATCCACCACATCAAAACCGATCATCACGAGATTTGATATAGCTTCAATGGCGAACAATCAACATGTTCATCATATCTACTATATGACTCATGCTCTACCTTTCGGTAATCCGTGTTCCACGAGGCCATGTCTCACATGCTAGGCTCGTCAAGATCAAACCTTAGTTTCCGCATGAGCAAATCTGGCTTGCTCACGTTGTATACACTTGCGAATCTAACACACCCGATCATCACGTGGTGCTTGACAACAAGCTTTAGCAACGGTGCTAACTAAGGGTGAACACTTTATGACTTGAAATTCATGTGCATGAGGGATCATCTTATAATGCTACCGTCGTCTACTAAGCAATACAAGATGCATAAAGGATAAACATCACATGCAATTCATAATATGTGATATGATATGGCCTTTCTTCTTTGTGCTTCCGATCTCCATCTTCTAGCACGAACATGATCTCCATCATCACCGACATTGCATCAAGGTCAATGATGCTTCTCCATGGTTGTCGTCCACCGGCTTCAACTATTACAACTACTTTGAATAGACACGCGGGTATTAACAGAATTTAAAGACAACCATATGGCTCCTGCCGGTTGCCAACTTACAATAAGGAACATTGCATACATCATATATAATCACAATCATGGCCATATCACATCACATCACACCCCTGCAAAACAAAGTTAGACACCTCTAATTGTCTTTGCATGTTTTACGTGGTTTGGGGCTTTCAATAAGTGTCGTTCTAACTTACGAACAAGAACCACAACATTGATACTAGTATTGTCAATCACCCGTTGTAAATTGAATCTTAACTATGCTAGGAGAAACAGGCACCATAAAGCCACTTATGCAATACAAGTTGCATGTCAAGCGTGGAGCAAGTCTCATGAACGATGTCATGTAAGGTTAGCCGGCCGCTTCATCCCAACATACCGCAAGATGCAAAGTACACAAGAAGCAATCGACAATAAAAGCATCAACGCCCACAATGACCATTGTGTTCTACTCAGCTGTGATCTACATATAGACACGGCTCGATACCCTTTGTGGGGTTCGTAGCATGGAAAACAAAATTTTCTATCGCATACAAACAAACAAGCCAAGATCTATCTACTAGATTGTAGCAACGAGTCGATGGAATAACTTACCCTCGAAGATTCCAAAGCGGTTAACGAGGCGATTCTCGTGGGTGATGTAGTCGTACTCTTCCGATCTCAAGATCGCGTGACGATCCTTCCGGGCTGCGTTCGGCAGCGCTTCCATGATCGGTCACCGTTCGGTACTCGACGAAGACCTTCCTCTCCCTTGTTCCAGAAAATGGAGGTTGTAGCACTCTCCTCGCGATTCCGCAAGACAACTGGCGTGGTCTAAGTAGAGGAGATCCCGAGCTTCGCCTTAAGCGAGGCGAGTATGGTGGAGTATGAGAGAGAGCTATTAGTGGTCTAGGATTAGACACACCAATTAGAAGGCTCTAAACCGCAGGCTAGAGCAATTAGAACTCTAAAAAACGGCTCTAAGCGGAGATTAGAGGATAGGAACTTGTGTGTCTAGAGGAGGCCTGCCCTCCTTTTATAGGTGGGAGGCGGCCAAGGGAGGAGTCCCTCCCAAGTCGGCCTTGGTTGGCGCGCCCGGCTTGGAGGACTCCTCCCAAGTCGGTTCCAACCACCTCTTGCTTGTTTCCCAGTTTCTGTTTCCCAGTTTCTGTTTCCACAGTTTCTGTTTAGCCGTTTGACTTTCAAACCTGGCTTTGACTTTTCAGTTTTGGAACAGCAAGAACACTTAGTACATGATGCAATCATTCAATATGTAATGACACATTCATGTACCCTCCCAGTCTTGGGACAATCCGGAACCTTCTAGAACATTCCCGATGAAAACAGGAATCATTCCCGAACTCCGAAGCAGGACTTTCCTTATATGAATCTTATTCTCCGTACCATTCCGGATCACCTCGTGATATCCGGATCCCATCCGAGACTCAACAACATTCGGTCTCTTTCTCATAATACCATAACTACTCAAACAACGTCGGATCCTTAAGTGTGTCTCACGGTTCGTGAATGATGCGGACTTGATCGAGATACTTCTTCTAACAATAACCAATAGAGGAATCTGTAAATTCATATGGCTCCCACATATTTCTACGATTACTTTGCGATCGAATGAACCACTTACATACGATACCAATTTCCCTTTGTCTCACGATAGTTTACTTATCCGAGGTTATGATCGGGTATCTCTGCATACCTAGTTCAACCTCGTTCGATAAGTACTCTTTTCGTTCGTGATATGTGATCCCTTGTGAGCCGGTCACATGCTTGCAAGCTAATTGGATGACATTTCACCGAGGGCCCAGAGTATATCTATCCGTCATATGGATGGACAAATCCCACTCTTGATCCATGTGTTTCAACCAATACTTTCGAACACTCAATGCCACCTTTATAGCCACCCGATTCACGGTGTGGTGTTTGATGTCATCAAAGCATCCATCCGGTAAAGGTGATATGCATGATCTCATGGTCGAAGGAATTAGGTTACTATGTATCAGAAAGCATATAGCAATTGAACTATTGAAATGACTTGATCTTTATGCTACGCTTATCTATAGGAGTATGTCCACCATATCATTCTCCTAATGATATGACCCTGTTGTTAACAACATCTCTATGTTCATGATCAAGAAACCATGATCATATATTAACCAACAAGCTAGTTTAACAAGAGGCTTTACTAGGGACTCTTATTTTAGTTTACAAATCACACAAGTATTAATGTTTCTGGTTAATACAATTATAGCATGGTATGTAAACATTTATCATAAGTGTGAAGATATGATAATAACCACTTTATTATTTCCTCTTGGGCATATCTCCAACATCGAGTACCCGTTGTGAAGCTGTGTGCATTCCTCAATGCAATATCTCAGAAGGTAATCAATCCAGATATTCTGCCAAGGTTACAGAAGGATGTGGTACAATGTCTTGTTAGTTTTGAATTGGTGTTCCCACCATCCTTCTTCAATATTATGACGCATCTCCTGGTTCACCTAGTGGAAGAGATTGCCATTCTCGGTCCGGTATTTCTACACAATATGTTCCCCTTTGAGAGGTTCATGGGAGTCTTAAAGAAATATGTTCATAACCGTATAGAATGAAGGAAGCATCTCAAGGGATATGGAGCAGGAGGTCATTGAGTTTTGTGTTGACTTTATTCCGACCTTAAGCCGATTGGTGTTTCGACTCGCGGCATGAGGGAAGACTAAGTAGAAAAGGCACTGGGAAAGAAAGCAATGATATGTAGGGACGGGATTCTTTCACTAAATCACACTACAGTTCTACATAATTACACCTTGGCACTCCAGATATCGAGGAACACAAGAATATTATGCGCTCAAAAACCCGGAAGCTTTGAATCATGGATTACGGATGAACACATGAAGTCTTTCGGTGGTTGGATGCGGACACATCTCTTGAATGACACCCTTGTTGGAGATCAGCTATACTTGTTGCGCGTCACCATCTTCTCTTGTATTGAATTTCCAAGTCGAAATAAATGGAATACATTCTACACGATCGCCCAAGATAAAAAGAGCACCAACCAAAATAGTGGTGTCCGCTTTGATGCAATAGACGAGAATGGACAAAAGGACACATATTATGGTTACATAGAGGAGATATGGGAACTAGACTATGGAGTCTCTTTTAAGGTCCCTTTGTTTCGCTGCAAATGGGTCAACCTGAATGGGGAAGGGGTAAAGATAGACCAGTTATACGGAATGACAACAGTGGATCTCAACAATCTTGGTTATAGAGATGAACCATTCATCCTAGCCAATGATGTGTCTCAGGTTTTCTATGTGAAGGACATGTCCTCCAGACCGAAAAAAAGAAAAAATATGCAAAAGAATACATCATATGATGAGCCAAAGCGTCACATAGTTCTTTCATGGAAAAGAAACATCGTGGGAATCAAGGACAAGAGAGACATGTCAGAAGATTATAATAAGTTTGATGAAATTCCTCCCTTCACAGTGAAAACTGACCCAAGCATTTCGTTAAGTAAAGAAGATGCTCCATGATTATGTATAAAGCGATCATAAGGAAGGACATATGCCAAGAAGTTCATGCTCATATTATGTAACTCTAGTTCATGTCTTTCGCGGTTTGTGGCTTGACCGAAGGATATCTTTCGCGGTTTGTGTCTTGACCGGGACTATATATAGGGGGGCCTTTAGTCCCGGTTTTGTAGTCTCAGTTTTTAATATTAATAAACATCTTGAGTGTTAGTCCCGTTTTGTGGCTGGACCAGGACTATAAAGAAGTTGTCCCGATTCGTACTTACCATTAAGATCTGATCTCCAAACGCGTGCGGTCACATATTAGGGAGTGCCTCTATGACCAGTTTCTTTGAGATGCCGGAGGACTGAGATCCGGCGGCATCTCCCTGAAACTGGTCGTAGTGGTGTCCCTGCTCTCGAAAACCATCTTGCAGCTTGTAACTTTTCTAACTAGATCAATACACCTAGGAGCTAACTAATTTCACATATTAGGGAGTGCCTCTATGACCAGTTTCTTGGAGATGCCGGAGGACTAGGCTCCATCGGCATCTCCCTGAAACTGGCCGTAGTGGTGTCCCTACTCTCAAAAACCATCTTGCAACTTGTAAATTCTCTAACTATATCAATACGCCTCGGATCTAACTAATTTCACATATTAGGGAGTGCCTCTATGACCAGTTTCTCGGAGATGCCGGAGGCAGGCTCGTCGGCATCTCCCACAGCCGTAGTGGTGTCCCTGCTCTCGAAAACCATCTTGGAGATGCCTCAAACTGGCTGGAGGACTGGACTTGCAAGGATGACTATTTATAGTACAAGCAGCTCGGCATAGTGTCGACACTTACGAAATAATATCGACACTCACCCCTATTATTAGTGCTGACTCGTGTTTTGTCCCGGTTGGTGTGTCCAACCGGGACTACAGGTTCATCTTTAGTCCCGGTTGGTGACACCATCCGGGACAAGGTACACGCCGCACGACATAATGTCAACACTCACCCCTATCATTAGTGTTGCCTGGCCCAGCCTGCCGAAATCCCTCCGCGTGGTGTCGACAATGAAAATCCTGTTTCAGAATGCTACCGTCCCATTTTTAGAACAATCCAAACAATGAAAATCCTTCGCGTGGTGTCATATTATGTTACACAGTTGAAAGGAAAAATACTAGACTTGGTATATTGATTATGTTTCGAAAAACCCTTCACAAAATGACCTATCATGTCCGAGGTTTCATGGCTTTCGGTCCAAATGACCGATGTTATGTGTTGAATCACGGCATAGTTTGTGATGTTATTCCCATATTATGCATGTGTGTGGACATTGGTATGGAGAACAATGTTGCAGGAGGAAGTTATCCTTTTGCATGCGGAAAAGCTCTTTTCCATTTTCCGAGCGCAAAAAACGGGTCGTTTTGTGAAGTAACCACCAAAATGCCGTTTCAGAATGCTACTGTCCCATTTTCCAAAAATACTAGACCACCTTACATGGACTATCTCCCAACCGGGACATCTCAAACCTTTTCGTCCATCCCGGGTAAAAAGGGCAAATGTCTGCCGAATCGGTAGGAAGTGGGTCGGTTTGTACTCTGGTACATGATCTATCGCGTGATTTTTGAAAAATCATTTTATACTGCAATATGTGGTTTATTCAGAGATCCAATGCAAGTTCTAATGATGCTAGTCGCCCCCTATCTTCATGCACAGGTTCGACCATAGTTAAAAATTCAGATAATTCAAAACGGGCATAATAAATTCAAAAAAAAATCCGAACAATTAAAATCCTTCGCGTGGTGTCATATTATGTTACATAGTTGAAAGGAAAAATACCAGACTTGGTATATTGATCATGTTTCGAAAAAACCTTCACAAAATGACCTATCATGTTCGAGGTTTCATGGCTTTCGGTCCAAATGACCGATGTTATGTGCTGAATCACGGCATAGTTTGTGATGTTGTGCCCATATTATGCATGTGTGTGGACATTGGTATGGAGAACAATGTTGCAGGAGGAATTTTTCCTTTTTGTCGCACGGAAAAGCCCTTTTCCATTTTCCGAGCGCAAAAAACGGGTCGTTTTGTGAAGTAACCACCAAAATGCCGTTTCAGAATGCTATCGTCCCATTTTCCTAAAATACTAGACCACCTTACATGGACTATCTCCCAACCGGGACATCTCAAACCTTTTCGTCCATCCGGATAAAAAGGACAAATGTCTACCGAATCGGCAGGAAGTGGGTCCAGTTTGTACTACAGGTACATGATCTATCGCCCGTGATTTTTTGAAAAAATTATTTTTAGACTCACAATATGTGGTTTCTTCAGAGATCCAATGCAAGTTCTAACGATGCTCGTCCCCTATCTTCATGCACAACGGTTCGACCATAGTTAGAAATTCAGATAATTCAAAACGGGCATAATAAATTTAAAAAAATCCGAACAATGAAAATCCTTCGCGTGGTGTCATGCTATGTTACATAGTTTAAAGGAAAAATACCAAACTTGGTATATTGATCATGTTTCGAAAAAACCTTCACAAAATGACCTATCATGTTCGAGGTTTCATGGCTTTCGGTCCAAATGACCGATGTTATGTGCTGAATCATGGCATAGTTTGTGATGTTGTGCCCATATTATGCATGTGTGTGGACATTGGTATGGAGAACAATGTTGCAGGAGGAAGTTATCCTTTTGTCGCAAAAAAGCCCTTTTCCATTTTCCGAGCGCAAAAACGGGTCGCTTTGTGAAGTAACCACCAAAATACCGCTTCGTAATGCTACCGCCCCATTTTCCTAAAACACTAGACCACCTTACATGGACTATCTCCCAACCGGACATCTCAAACCTTTTCGTCCATCCCGTAAAAAGACAAATGTCCGCCGAATCGGTAGGAAGTGGGTCCGGTTCGTACTACGGTACATGATCTATCGCCTGTGATTTTTGAAAAATCATTTTTAGACTCGCAATATGTGGTTTATTCAGAGATCCAATGCAAGTTCTAACGATGCTCGTCCCCTATCTTCATGCACACCGGTTCGACCATAGTTAAAAATTCAGATAATTCAAAACGGGCATAATAAATTCAAAAAAAATCCGAACAATGAAAATCCTTCGCGTGGTGTCATATTATGTTACCTAGTTGAAAGGAAAAATACCAGACTTGGTATATTGATCATGTTTCGAAAAAACCTTCACAAAATGACTTATCATGTTCGAGGTTTCATGGCTTTCGGTCCAAATGACCAATGTTATGTGCTGAATCACGGCATAGTTTGTGATGTTGTGCCCATATTATGCATGTGTGTGGACATTGGTATGGAGAACAATGTTGCAGGAGGAATTTTTCCTTTTTGTCGCACAGAAAAGCCCTTTTTCATTTTCCAAGCGCAAAAAACTGGTCGTTTTGTGAAGTAACCACTAAAATACCGTTTCAGAATGCTACCGTCCCATATTCCTAAAATACTAGACCACCTTACATGGACTATCTCCCAACCGGGACATCTCAAAACTTTTCGTCCATCCCGTAAAAGGACAAATGTCCGAATCCAGAGGAAGTGGGTCCGGTTTGTACTACAGGTACATGATCTATCGCCCGTGATTTTTTGAAAAAATCATTTTTAGACTCGCAATATGTGGTTTCTTCAGAGATCCAATGCAAGTTCTAACGATGCTCGTCCCATATCTTCATGCACACTGGTTCTACCATAGTTAGAAATTTAGATAATTCAAAACGGGCATAATAAATTCAAAAAAAATCCAAACAATGAAAATCCTTCGTGTGGTGTCATGTTATGTTACATAGTTGAAAGAAAAAAATACTAGACTTGGTATATTGATCATGTTTCGAAAAAACCTTCACAAAATGACCTATCATGTTCGAGGTTTCATGGCTTTCGGTCCAAATGACCGATGTTATGTGCTGAATCACGGCATAGTTTGTGATGTTGTGCCTATATTATGGATGTGTGTGGAAATTGGTATGAAGAACAATGTTGTAGGAGGAAGTTTTCCTTTTTGTCGCACAGAAAAACCCTTTTCCATTTTCCGAGCGCAAAAAACGGGTCGTTTTGTGAAGTAACCACCAAAATGCCGTTTTTGCTGCTGATCCCATTTTCCTAAAACACTAGACCACCTTACATGGACTATCTCCCAACCGGGACATCTCAAAACTTTTCGTCCATCCCGGGTAAAAAGGACAAATGTCTGCCGAATCGGCAGGAAGTGGGTCCGGTTTGTACTACAGGTACATGATCTATCGCCCGTGATTTTTTGAAAAAATCATTTTTAGACTCGCAATATGTGGTTTCTTCAGAGATCCAATGCAAGTTCTAACGATGCTCGTCCCCTATCTTCATGCACACCGGTTCGACCATAGTTAGAAATTCAGATAATTCAAAACGAGCATAATAAATTAAAAAAAAACGAACAATGAAAATCCTTCGCGTGGTGTCATATTATGTTACATAGTTGGAAGGAAAAATACTAGACTTGGTATATTGATCATGTTTCGAAAAAACGTTTACAAAATGACCTATCATTTTCGAGGTTTCATGGCTTTCGGTCCAAATGATCGATGTTATGTGCTGAATCACGGCATAGTTTGTTATGTTGTGACCATATTATGCATGTGTGTGGACATTGGTATGGAGAACAATGTTGCAGGAGGAATTTTTCCTTTTTGTCGCACGGAAAAGCCCTTTTTCGTTTTCCGAGCGCAAAAAACGGGTCGATTTGTGAAGTAACCACCAAAATGCCGTTTCAGAATGCTATCGTCCCATTTTCCTAAAATACTAGACCACCTTACATAGACTATCTCCCAACCGGGACATCTCAAACCTTTTCGTCCATCCGGATAAAAAGGACAAATGTCTACCGAATCGGCAGGAAGTGGGTCCAGTTTGTACTACAGGTACATGATCTATCGCCCGTGATTTTTTGAAAAAATCATTTTAGACTCGCAATATGTGGTTTCTTCAGAGATCCAATGCAAGTTCTAACGATGCTCGTCCCCTATCTTCATGCACACCGGTTCGACCATAGTTAGAAATTCAGATAATTCAAAACGGGCATAATAAATTCAAAAAAAATCCGAACAATGAAAATCCTTCGCGTGGTGTCATGTTATGTTACATAGTTGAAAGGAAAAATACCAGACTTGGTATATTGATCATGTTTCGAAAAAACCTTCACAAAATGACCTATCATGTTCGAGCTTTCATGGCTTTCGGTCCAAATGACCGATGTTATGTGCTGAATCATGGCATAGTTTGTGATGTTGTGCCCATATTATGCATGTGTGTGGACATTGGTATGGAGAACAATGTTGCAGGAGGAAGTTATCCTTTTTGTCGCACGAAAAAGCCTTTTTCCATTTTCCGAGCGCAAAAAAGGGTCGTTTTGTGAAGTAACCACCAAAATGCCGTTTCAGAATGCTACCGTCCCATTTTCCTAAAATATTAGACCACCTTACATGGACTATCTCCCAACCGGGACATCTCAAACCTTTTCGTCCATCCCGGGTAAAAAGGACAAATGTCTGCCGAATCGGCAGGAAGTGGGTCCGGTTCGTACTACAGGTACATGATCTATCGCCCGTGATTTTTTGAAAAAATCATTTTTAGACTCACAATATGTGATTTCTTCAGAGATCCAATGCAAGTTCTAACGATGCTCGTCCCCTATCTTCATGCACACCGGTTCGACCATAGTTAGAAATTCAGATAATTCAAAACGAGCATAATAAATTCAAAAAAAATCCGAACAATGAAAATCCTTCGCGTGGTGTCATATTATGTTACATAGTTGAAAGGAAAAATACCAGACTTGGTATATTGATCATGTTTCGTAAAAACCTTTACAAAATGACCTATCATTTTCGAGGTTTCATTGCTTTCAGTCCAAATGACCGATGTTATGTGCTGAATCACGGCATAGTTTGTGATGTTGTGCCCATATTATGCATGTGTGTGGACATTGGTATGGAGAACAATGTTGCAGGAGGAATTTTTCCTTTTTGTCGCACGGAAAAGCCCTTTTCCGTTTTCCGAGCGCAAAAAACGGGTCGTTTTGTGAAGTAACCACCAAATTGCCGTTTCAGAATGCTATCGTCCCATTTTCCTAAAATACTAGACCACCTTACATGGACTATCTCCCAACCGGGACATCTCAAACCTTTTCGTCCATCCGGATAAAAAGGACAAATGTCTACCGAATCGGCAGGAAGTGGGTCCAGTTTGTACTACAGGTACATGATCTATCGCCCGTGATTTTTTGGAAAAATCATTTTTAGACTCGCAATATGTGGTTTCTTCAGAGATCCAATGCAAGTTCTAACGATGCTCGTCCCCTATCTTCATGCACACCGGTTCGACCATAGTTAGAAATTCAGATAATTCAAAACGGGCATAATAAATTCAAAAAAAAATCCGAACAATGAAAATCCATCGCGTGGTGTCATGTTATGTTACATAGTTGAAAGGAAAAATACCAAACTTGGTATATTGATCATGTTTCGAAAAAACCTTCATAAAATGACCTATCATGTTCGAGGATTCATGGCTTTCGGTCCAAATGACCGATGTTATGTGCTGAATCATGGCATAGTTTATGATGTTGTGCCCATATTATGCATGTGTGTGGATATTGGTATGGAGAACAATGTTGCAGGAGGAAGTTATCCTTTTTGTCGCACGAAAAAGTCTTTTTCCATTTTCCGAGCGCAAAAAACGGGTCGTTTTGTGAAGTAACCACCAAAATGCCGTTTCAGAATGCTAACGTCCCATTTTCCTAAAATACTAGACCACCTTACATGGACTATCTCCCAACCGGGACATCTCAAACCTTTTCGTCCATCCCGGGTAAAAAGGACAAATGTCTGCCGAATCGGCAGGAAGTGGGTCCGGTTTGTACTACAGGTACATGATCTATCGCCCGTGATTTTTTGAAAAAATCATTTTTAGACTCGCAATATGTGATTTCTTCAGGGATCCAATGCAAGTTCTAACGATGCTCGTCCCCTATCTTCATGCACACCGGTTCGACCATAGTAAGAAATTCAGATAATTCAAAACGAGCATAATAAATTCAAAAAAAATCCGAACAATGAAAATCCTTCGCGTGGTGTCATATTATGTTACATAGTTGAAAGGAAAAATACCAGACTTGGTATATTGATCATGTTTCGTAAAAACCTTTACAAAATGACCTATCATTTTCGAGGTTTCATGGCTTTCGGTCCAAATGACCGATGTTATGTGCTGAATCACGGCATAGTTTGTGATGTTGTGCCCATATTATGCATGTGTGTGGACATTGGTATGGAGAACAATGTTGCAGGAGGAATTTTTCCTTTTTGTCGCACGGAAAAGCCCTTTTCCGTTTTCCGAGCGCAAAAAACGGGTCGTTTTGTGAAGTAACCACCAAAATGCCGTTTCAGAATGCTATCGTCCCATTTTCCTAAAATACTAGACCACCTTACATGGACTATCTCCCAACCGGGACATCTCAAATCTTTTCGTCCATCCGGATAAAAAGGACAAATGTCTACCAAATCGGCAGGAAGTGGGTCCAGTTTGTACTACAGGTAAATGATCTATCGCCCGTAATTTTTTGAAAAAATCATTTTTAGACTCGCAATATGTGGTTTCTTCAGAGATCCAATGCAAGTTCTAACGATGCTCGCCCCCTATCTTCATGCACACCGGTTCGACCATAGTTAAAAATTCAGATAATTCAAAACGGGCATAATAAATTCAAAAAAAATCCGAATAATGAAAATCCTTCGCGTGGTGTCATGTTATGTTACATAGTTGAAAGGAAAAATACCAGACTTGGTATATTGATCATGTTTCGAAAAAACCTTTACAAAATTACCTATCATTTTCGAGGTTTCATGGCTTTCGGTCCAAATGACCGATGTTATGTGCTGAGTCACGGCATAGTTTGTGATGTTGTGCCCATATTATGCATGTGTCTGGAAATTGGTATGGAGAACAATGTTGTAGGAGGAAGTTTTCTTTTTTGTCGCACGGAAAAACCCTTTTCCATTTTCCGAGCGCAAAAAACGGGTCGTTTTGTGAAGTAACCACTAAAATGCCGTTTCAGAATGCTACCATCCCATTTTCCTAAAACACTAGACCACCTTACATGGACTATCTCCCAACCGGGACATCTCAAACATTTTCGTCCATCCTGGGTAAAAAGGACAAATGTCTGCCGAATCGGCAGGAAGTGGGTCCGGTTTGTACTACAGGTACATGATCTATCGCCCGTGATTTTTTGAAAAAATCATTTTTAGACTCGCAATATGTGGTTTCTTCAGAGATCCAATGCAAGTTCTAACGATGCTCGTCCCCTATCTTCATGCACACCGGTTCGACTATAGGTAAAAATTCAGATAATTCAAAACGAGCATAATAAATTCAAAAAAAATCCGAACAATGAAAATCCTTCGCGTGGTGTCATGTTATGTTACATAGTTGAAAGGAAAAATACCAGACTTGGTATATTGATCATGTTTCAAAAAACCTTTACAAAATGACCTATCATGTTCGAGGTTTCATGGCTTCCGGTCCAAATGACCGATGTTATGTGCTGAATCACAGCATAGTTTGTGATGTTGTGCCCATATTATGCATGTGTGTGGACATTGGTATGGAGAACAATGTTGCAGGAGGAAGTTATCCTTTTTGTCGCACGAAAAAGCCTTTTTCCATTTTCCGAGCGCAAAAAACGGGTCGTTTTGTGAAGTAACCAAAAAATGCCGTTTCAGAATGCTACCGTCCCATTTTCATATAATACTAGACCACCTTACATGTACTATCTCCCAACCGGGACATCTCATACCTTTTCGTCCATCCCGGGTAAAAAGGACAAATGTCTGCCGAATCGGAAGGAAGTGGGTCCGGTTTGTACTACCGGTACATGATCTATCGCCCGTGATTTTTTGAACAAATCATTTTTAGACTCGCAATATGTGGTTTCTTCAGAGATACAATGCAAGTTCTAACGATGCTCGTCCCCTATCTTCATGCACACCGGTTCGACCATAGTTAGAAATTCAGATAATTCAAAACGAGCATAATAAATTCAAAAAAAATCCGAACAATGAAAATCCTTCGCGTGGTGTCATATCATGTTACATAGTTGAAAGGAAAAATACCAGACTTGGTATATTGATCATGTTTCGAAAAAACCTTTACAAAATTACCTATCATTTTCGAGGTTTCATGGCTTTCGGTCCAAATGACCGATGTTATGTGCTGAATCACGACATAGTTTGTGATGTTGTGCCCATATTATGCATGTGTCTGGAAATTGGTATGGAGAACAATGTTGTAGGAGGAAGTTTTCTTTTTTGTCGCACGGAAAAACCCTTTTCCATTTTCCGAGCGCAAAAAACGGGTCGTTTTGTGAAGTAACCACTAAAATGCCGTTTCAGAATGCTACCGTCCCATTTTCCTAAAACACTAGACCACCTTACATGGACTATCTCCCAACCGGGACATCTCAAACCTTTTCGTCCATCCCGGGTAAAAAGGACAAATGTCTGCCGAATCGGCATGAAGTGGGTCCGGTTTGTACTACAGGTACATGATCTATCGCCCGTGATTTTTTGAAAAAATCATTTTTAGACTCGCAATATGTGGTTTCTTCAGAGATCCAATGCAAGTTCTAACGATGCTCGTCCCCTATCTTCATGCACACCGGTTCGACCATAGTTAAAAATTCAGATAATTCAAAACGAGCATAATAAATTCAAAAAAATCCGAACAATGAAAATCCTTCGCGTGGTGTCATGTTATGTTACATAGTTGAAAGGAAAAATACCAGACTTGGTATATTGATCATGTTTCAAAAAAACCTTTACAAAATGACCTATCATGTTCGAGGTTTCATGGCTTTCGGTCCAAATGACCGATGTTATGTGCTGAATCACGGCATAGTTTGTGATGTTGTGCCCATATTATGCATGTGTGTGGACATTGGTATGGAGAACAATGTTGCAGGAGGAAGTTTTCCTTTTTGTCGCACGGAAAAGCCCTTTTCCATTTTACGAGCGCAAAAAACGGGTCGTTTTGTGAAGTAACCAACAAAATGCTGTTTTAGATTGCTATCGTCCCATTTTCCTAAAATACTAGACCACCTTACATGGACTATCTCCCAACCGGGAGATCTCAAACCTTTTCGTCCATCCCGGATAAAAAGGACAAATGTCTGCCGAATCGGTAGGAAGTGGGTCCAGTTTGTACTACAGGTACATGATCTATCGCCCGTGATTTTTTGAAAAAATAATTTTTAGACTCGCAATATGTGGTTTCTTCAGAGATCCAATGCAAGTTCTAACGATGCTCGTCCCCTATCTTTATGCACACCGGTTCGACCATAGTTAGAAATTCAGATAATTCAAAACGGGCATAATAAATTAAAAAAAATCCGAACAATTAAAATCCTTCGCGTGGTGTCATATTATGTTACATAGTTGAAAGGAAAAATACCAGACTTGGTATATTGATCATGTTTCGAAAAAACCTTCACAAAATGACCTATCATGTTCGAGGTTTCATGGCTTTCAGTCCAAATGACCGATGTTATGTGCTGAATCACGACATTGTTTGTGTTGTTGTGCCCATATTATGCATGTTTGTGGAAATTGGTATGGAGAACAATGTTGCAGGAGGAAGTTTTCCTTTTTGTCGCACGGAAAAGCCCTTTTCCATTTTCCGAGCGCAGAAAACGGGTCGTTTTGTGAAGTAACCACCAAAATGCCGTTTCAGAATGCTATCATCCCATTTTCCTAAAATACTAGACCACCTTACATGGACTATCTCCCAACTGGAACATCTCAAACCTTTTCGTCCATCCCGGATAAAAAGGACAAATGTCTGCTGAATTTGCAGGAAGTGGGTCCGGTTTTTCCCGCCATTTTTTCCCGCCAGTTCTTCCTGCCAGTTTTTCCCGCCGGTTCTTCCCTCTAGTTCTTCCCTCCAGTTATCTTCCTGCCATTTCTCACTATATATATATGTAGGGTTGGCCTCCATTGTCATTGCACATCCTAGACTCATATCTGCAACCTCATCACTCTTTCCCATGACTTCCACCGTAGCACTAACTCCCAGGGAGGCGGAGGCGCTTTGTGCCTCGAACTACCCCTGCCCGCCGGGTTACAGTGTCCCCGTCGGCTGGATGAGCGCCGGAGGTATGCCGGTTCCTCATGTCCCTCTAGGTCTGGCGCGTCGGATGGCCATCACGAACCACTACTACTTCGAGCTCACGCCGGAGCAGCGGAGGAATCCCAGATGGCATCCCAGCTATTTACCCACTTGGGAAGCCTTCTTCGTGGATCGGCGTGAGAGGGCGCTCGCCAGGCACGAGGAGGATGGCCCACCTCCTCCGAACTTCAACGAGGCCGGCCGTCGACTGTGGTGGCGCGGCCGGACTCTCCAGAGCGTCATGGCCTACGACACGGCCGCCGACTTTAGCCCTCGTCTGCGCTACCCTCAAGTAAAGCCCACTCGTACTCAGCCTTCAAGGTTCAACTACGGCGACCCCGACGACGACAGCGACGACGGCCGCGGCGAGTACAACGACTACAGTGGCGAGTATTACAGGTGTAGGCAGGAGCATGACTGAATCATTCCAACATTGCAAAACAAGTTCGGCCGATTGTGGCTTAATCTGGCCATGTATCTTAATTTTTAGTTCTTCTATGTAACTTTGTGTTAGTTGCGTTATGTACTTTAATTCTAGTTCTATCCTAATCAAATTTTCTTTCCGCCCATTATTTTCCGTCCTTTTTTTCCACCCATTAATATATAAAAAATATAAGTTAATTCAAATCCAAATTAAAAACAAACAAATGGTTTTGAATTATTTATTCAAATCCAAACACCTTTTATGTTTAAAGTTTTTCTAAATCCTAAATTAATATTCAAAAAATATAAGTTAATTAATTTTTAATTTTAAATGGTTACATTAATTATTTTTTAAAAATAGAAAATGGTTTTGAATTATTTATTCAAATCCAAACACTTTTTATGTTTAAAGTTTTTCTAAATTCCAAATTAATATTCAAAAAATATAAGTTAATTAATTTTTAGTTTTAAATGGTTCATATTTTAAATGGTTACATTAATTATTTTTTAAAAATAGAAAATGGTTTTGAATTAGTTATTCAAATCCAAACACTTTTTATGTTTAAAGTTTTTCTAAATTCCAAATTAATATTCAAAAAATATAAGTTAATTAATTTTTAATTTTAAATGGTTCATATTTTAAATGGTTACATTAATTATTTTTAAAAATAGAAAATGGTTTTGAATTATTTATTCAAATCCAAACACTTTTTATGTTTAAAGTTTTTCTAAATTCCAAATTAATATTCAAAAAATATAAGTTAATTCATTTTTAATTTTAAATGGTTCATAGTTTAAATGGTAACATTAATTATTTTTAAAAACATAAAGTGGTTTCGAATTAGTTATTCAAATTCAAACACTTTTTATGTTTAAAGTTTTTATAAATTCCAAAGTAATTATCATTTAAAAACATTACAAATTTAAACCCCAAAATAAAAAATAAGGCGAAAACAGAGAGAAAAATCCTGAAAATTTTAAAAACAGGGTAATATGTCCCGGTTGGAGCCACCAACCGGGACTAAAGACCCCTGCGCGCGCCAACCCTTGGTCTGCTAAAAAATCTACGTCCCGGTTGGTGGCTCCAGCCGGGACGTATGACCCTTTAGTCCCGGTTGGAGCCACCAACCGGGACGTATACTCCCTCCCCTTTATAACTTGCGCGCTTCTTCTTCTTATTCTTCTTTACCATCTCACTTCTCTGCTTCTTCTCTGTTTCATCGACGACGCCGCCAGGCTTCCCACACCCTCCATCGTCGTGAGCGCCTCCGCCTCTGCCTCCGTCTCCGGCCGCGCGCCCTCGGCCGTCTCCGTCATCCTCGCCACAAGCGCTCAGTGCCATTGCCGCTCGCCATTCCCGACTTTCGCGTCTTTCGATCAAGGCCAGCGCCCTTCCTTGCCGCCTCTCGTCCTTCCCCTTCACGATCGCTGCGTCCACATTAGCCGGTATACCCATTTCTAGATGTATTTAGATTTAGGTGTATGTATATATTAGGCAGATGTGTTTAGATTTTTTTGACATGTGTAGATGTATTTAGATTTAGGTGTATGTATTTGACATGTGTATTTTTTTGACATGTGTAGATGTATTTTTTGACATATATTATTTTATTAGGTGTATGTATATATTATTTTAGGTATATATTATTCTAGGTGTATGTATATATTATTTAGATTTTAGGTGTATAGTTGTTAGATGATTTAGGTGTGTATTTAGATGATGTAGATCCCGACGCGCGCGCGCACTAATTGATATGATCCGACGCGCGCGCACATGGAACCGCCCCCGACCGGGACTAAAGGTCCTTTGGTTATAACTGACGCGCCTCCTCTTCTTCTTTCCAATCTCACTTCTCTGCTTCTCACCGACGCGCGCATAGGAACCGCCCCCGACGCCGGCAGGCTGCCCGATCTCACCGCCGCCCGCGCGTTTCGTCCGCCACCACCGACGCCTCCGTCCGTGCGCGCCCCAGCTACTTTTCCCCCTCGCGAGTGACCTTAATCGCCTGGATTGAAAGCTCCGTCCGCCGTCTGTCTCCGTCGATTACGGCGTCTCCCGAGCTCGCCGGCCTCGCCACCACCTCTGTCGTGTTCCTGGTGAGCTGCTGATCCTAACGTTGCTCTTCTTTCTCTCCCTCTCCTCGTGTACTATTCTCCCGCGTGTTCGACGCCGCTCGAGCTTCGGAGGCGACGCCCGGTGACCAACAAGGAGCGCCGCCACTCTCTTTCTCCTCGCCACGCCCTTCTCTAACGCCCATCCGCGTCGAGCGTCCGATATCGCCGTCTCTGCCGCTGCCTGGGAGCTCACCGCCAGCGTGACGTCGTGCTGACGTCACTCGTGCGTCACCTTGCTCACGTGGCAGCTGATGTGGCCTCAGTGGGTAGGCTCCTCTGTGGTATAAAAATGATCTGTATGCGTGGAGGCTGAGTTGGCACTGGGGCCCTTCTGTCAGTCTCATTGGCTAGGGGTCGCCCCGGTGTAAAAACTATTTGCCTTTTTTTTAATTCTAGAAAATGATTTAATATTGTAAAATCAATAACTATTGTTTATAAGTCAGAAAAATACAAATAATATATCAAACTGTTCAGAAAAATGAAACCTATCCATTTAACCTATAATCATGCATTGTTCAACAACTTAAATGACAAGTATAATTAGAAGAACAAATGCACCCCTCTCATATGTTCCGGAGTTTCCCCGAGTTAGGGTTTTCACCCCTCGGAACCCCGATTAAATCATCGAGCATGTCTTAGGGTTACATTCCAATGCAAATTAACTTGTAATATCATCATACTTGCTTGAGCATTGCATCGATGCCATGTGTTGATTGTTTCCCTTTATTTTTGGTGTTTGGATTATTAGGTTTATTATTAGTTAGGTATTATTAGGTTTATTAATTACTTTGGTATTATTGGTATTCGGCCCCACTAGTATGTACATATTAGGGTTTCTCTGAATTAGGGTTTATATCTCTCAACACCGTACCTAACTTTCTCCCTTAGCCGCTTTGACTTATTCGTTTTCCCACCTATGCAGAAAATATGGACCCACACGTCAGAGACGAAGAAAAGGAAGAGTTGATCCAAGGTGTGATCCGCGGGGAAGAAAATTTTGATGTATCAACGTTTCTGAACAACTCCGGTGAGGGTGATCCTCTTTTTACCAGAATAGATGACTTGTTTGAGGTTGAAGGTGTTGCCTTCCGCGAGGAAGGCGATGCCTTGTGTAATCGAGAAGACGACCGCTCCGGCGAGGTGCATGTAATATAATTAATTCATTAATTAATCATCTGCTATCTATATAGAAATAGTAACGGCGATCTTTCTTCTTTTAGCCCTCCGGATCGAAGGAATCTACTGAAAAGGGCACACGAGGCCCAACCAAAAAGTTGCAAGACCATGAGAGGTTCAGGATCGAAGATGTCGCTGAAGACGGCAAACCGACAGCTCCCGAAGTTGTCGCAAACAAATTTGTGGCACAATGCAGAGTAATCGTTAGGGACTTAATCCCGATTACCATTAGAAATTGGAATAGGCCTGCTAATGCGGATGAAGAGGGAACATGTTTATTTGTCCCTAACCACGCCAAAGATTTACTGTGGAAGAGGCTCATGGTTAATTTCAAACTACCGAAGATAGAGCTGGATCCAAATACGGAGGATCCAGTTGAGGACGCCTTAGAACATGGGAGAGCCATGGAGGCTAAGGTCAGGGAGTGGGCTTTGAAGAAGATGGCCCAATGTTTCACCAACTGGAAGAAAAGATTGCACCTTGACTATGTCGTGAAAGGGAAGACTCCCAATTTCAAGAATATTCAGTTTGAGAAGATAAAACCATTACAGGCTAAGTTTGTGGAATACAAGACATCGTAAAAAGCTAAGAAAATGTCCAGAACGAATAAGTGAATCTTGCTAACAAGAAGTATCACCATACTATAGGGCAAGGTAAGGTGGCTGGCATTACTAAGTGGGAGAAACTTGAGAATGAACTACGTGCTAAAAATATCAACCCAGAGACAGACGATTGGGTAGAACGTGCAAGGAATTGGTTTTACGGGCATGGGGGCACGTTGGACTCGGAAGAGATGTGTATATATAACATACGACATAAAGAAGACCCCTTGACAATCGAGAGGATGAGAAAAGCAGTAAAGGCTGTTAAAGATGGGGACTTCATTCCCGATAGAGAGAATGATGAGCTCACACTCGCCCTTGGAAATAAGGAACATGATGGACGAACACGAGGCACAAGAGGCTCCCAACCATGGAGGACTGGGTTTCCCGAAGAGAGGAAGAAATATCCTGATAGAAGACGTCAGAGGAGAAAGGACAGGGCGGAAGTTGAAGCAGATAGTCAGAAAGAGCGAATGCGTATAATTGAAGAACGAATAAAGCAACAACAAGATGAAATTAACGCACTTAGTAGCACACTGCATTCAATGCTACCGGCCTATCGAATAATCGAAAAAGCAGTGTGGCTTCCACCGAGGTCCCGGGTGATGACAATGGCGATGACGATGGTGCACTGACGATGGCTCCGGTTGGCTACCCAGTGGATGATATCACAGAGATGACACACTGCGAGCTACATGTCAAAGTTGTGAACATATCAATGAAGGTGGCGGTCGGCTATGCCTTACCAATTGGACCCACACCAACTTACCACCGTAAATGCGGTTCCAGAGGGCTACGCTGTTGTCGGGGTGGATGAAATCATGCCCACCTTTGAAGTTTTGGATCTTGACTACCCTGCAGGTGAAGGGGATGTGACCGTACTGGGAGACACAACAAACGTCACCATTATATGGCCGAAGGAATGTATGGTTCTTCGAAATCACACGCCAAGACCATCTTCGCCGCCGCCTCACCCGTCTCCAGCGAGGTCGTCGCCGCCGCGGCAGCCGTCTTCGTCGCCTCACCCGGCTCCGTCGCCTCACCAATCTCCGGCGTAGCCATCGCCGCGGGAGCCATCGCCGGCGCCTCAGGATAAAAAGCGTAAGCGTACCGCTACTCTGCGTCGTGGTAAGCGATCGCCGAAACGTAAACAAGAGCCTCTTCCAAAAGTACCAAAGGTTCCTCCCAAGAGAGCTTATGACTGTACTGAAGAGGAGACTGCGGCGATCGTTGATGCGGAAACGACGACATTTTTTGCTAAGCTGAGGCGGCCGAAAGAGCCAGAGTTCCCCAGCACCAAAGAAGAAAAAGGCAAAGTGTTGAAAATGCTAAATACTCTTCATCAACCTGAGCCAAAGCTGTCATCAGACTATGAGCGTTCTATTCTCAAGTCACATGCGGCACAACAAGCCTCGAAGAGCAGTACTGATGCAAGCGAGAAATCTGTTGCCCAGCTCGGAGAACAAGCAAAACAGTCTTGCGCCCCTCTCAAGGTGATTTCCCAAACCAATGTGGGGTCGAGCAAATATGGGGCCGAAGAGCAGTATGATCCAGAGGTAGTTGCACAATACGGAGAAGCTGCCGCTGCTCAAGGTATGAGTATTGCCTAGTACTTATCCCAGTTAGAGTACTTCCCCGTGAGTGAAGTAGCATACAAATACCAGTACGAAAAACCTCTCGTCAAACCTGAGAAGGTAAACAATCTTCCATCAAAAATGCAAAGATTGCATAACTGGTACATGCATGCCACAAAGGCCGGGGCTAACTGGATAGTGCTGAGGGTTACAAAAAAGCATCATGGGAAAGAAAAGGATGACATGATATCCATTGAATTTGATAAACTATTTCAATTATTCAATCAAAACGCCTTGGACAAATCGATCATGAGTGCCTATTGTCTGTAAGTACTAATTCTGTAATTAATTTAGTCTCCAGCTATCTCACCTTATTTACTGCATGTATATAATCATACTGTAATATGCAGAATGAAGATTCTCGAATGCAGCAGAGGACAAATCTATGACATTGGCTTCATTGACCCATATTGGGTTCATGAAGCTAATCTCAAAACAAGCCCCCGGGATACAGAGGATAATATAGTACACGCGTTAAGGTTTCAAGAAACCAGAAGAGAAATACTTTTTCCTTACAACTTCGAGTGAGTGTTATTGTCTTCTATACACTTTCTATTTCGCTTACTCAATGTTAAGTATATAATTGATTAGTTATGCATTCGCAGCTTCCACTATATTCCGTTAATCATTCAACTTGACAATGGGCGTGTACTAGTCATGGACTCGAAAAATAAACCCCTTGAGCAGTGGAAGGACATGCAGATGCTTCTACAGCGGTAATTCTAATCATTACGACACTATATCGGCAACGTTCGTGAATTTTATGATATCAAGTAATTAATAACTTCTTTTATTCGTTTTCTTCGCCGGGCAGCGCTTGGAAACGGTTCACCAGCAAGGCTAGGGGTGTTTGGAAAGATGAGCTTACATTTCAACCACTAGATGTAAGCACCACTAGCTATATCCGCGCATATCTTTGATTCTAGTTTTGATACAGTTATTATCATGCTTGATTATTATTTTGATTTAACTCTTTTCTCGTAAAGTGCCTGACGCAGGGACCAGGTAACAATCTATGTGGATACTATGTTTGCGAGTTCATCCGGCAGACGTGCGATAAGAAGGGCAGAAATTTAGAGCAACTCCATGTACGTAAACAATTTTTATAGTTTTTAATTACAATCAAATTGTGTTTAGTTTCATTCATATAGGCTGACTCCTTTTTTAAATCAGATTGAACGTCTACGGGACGGTGTTCTGCCAAAGGATCGCGTACGAGCAATTCAGGAGGAATTGGCGGGATTCTTGGATGCAGAAGTCCTAAACCCAAAAGGGGAATACTATTCGGCTGTGTATAGACAATAGGGATTGTAAAAATAGCAACTTTTGTATGTAGTGCATGAACTCGATCCGTGTATCGAATGTAATATTTTCATGATGATCTTGTGTAATATAACGGTTCCTTCATTAATAAGTGCAAAACACTAAATAAACAAAAAAACAACCTAAATGAATTCTCTGCCGCGGCACAAAAAGTGGCGAAAATGCTGCCGCGACAACAAAATGTGCCAAAATGAATTCTTCGCGGCGGAAGAAAAACCAAATCTACGTCAGAGAAGGTTATTTGTCCGGTTATTTAACCGGGACTAATCTCCACCCCTCGCCTCTGCTGCCACGTGTGCACCCATTTGTCCCGGTTGGTGGGACAACCGGGACTAAAGGTTAGGGCTTTAGTCCCGATTGCCCCGTCCCGGTTGGGCAACCGGGACTAAAACCCCTTACCAACCGGAACGCATGGCACGTTTTCTACCAGTATCGATTTGGGGCGACATGGATTACTTGCAGAAAGTGACAAGGACGATATATCACCGAGAAGACTAAGAAGTTGGATGACAAGATCACTTAGCTTCTCAAACAATGTGTTGATAATTTTTACCAAGTTCATTTGAGATGAAGAAATTATAATAAGTTAGATATATGTGTTTCCTTTAAATTATTTTGCAATTTGTATTGTCGGTCATGATTAATTATCTGGTAGTTAATTGTATGAACAAACCTTTTTGCTGACATATTTTCATTAACAGTTCTCAATTGAATACACATTATTTAAGAGTTTAAGCCTGAGATGCAGGGAGTGCTCTCAGGCCTCCTGTGGTACGCCTTATTGCTTTGGGTCGCTGTTTGTGGGCCTGCTCGTTCGACATGTGCTCTGGACGTGGGATGTGGACGTGTCATTGTGCGTGTTTTCTCGTTGGTGGTCGATGCTTCTCGACGCGCGCTGGTTCAGAAACATATGGGTGCCGGCTGTACGGATGATGGTTGGGCCACTCTTTCGGGGCCCGGTTTGTCATAGATACTGTTCTGTCGCTGGGTAGATTTTCTACGTCTCTTCCATGGGGTGGGGATCGGTACTCCATCTGGGTTTCTCCGTGCATTGACTCGGTCCAGTCATTTTCTCGCGGTGGAGCGGAGCGACGGGAATGGTGTTGTTTCTTGCCTAAGGCGGTGCCGCTCTGCTCTGCTGCCGGTCCTTCTGCCGCCGGTGGTGTTTCTTGGCGCGAGGGCGGTGGTGTTTCTTGGCGACGGCGGTCGTCATCCAGTTTCTATGTTCCTGTAGGAAAAGTTCACCGCTCGCCTTCTGCCTATCCACCCCCATTCTCCTCTACCCACTTCTCCACTCTTCCCGTTGATATCTCTTCGAACCCTAGGTCAAGGAGGCCGCCTTCAGCGCCTACCTTGCCCTCACCTTTCCCATCGACGCGCTACCTAGAGTAGGACAGCTCCTACCCGGCCGCCCCTTTCCCTTCGTCCGCAGCCGCCGCCCTCGGCCCAGGGGAGCTTGCGCTGCACATGGCCTTCCGTGGCGACATCAATCACCCAGCCGACGAGCCACAACAGCGTCGCAGTGAGTGTTGCCTCCCAATACCGCATCAGGTTGACCCTTTCTCGAATCCTCCCCAGTCACCACGGCCCTCTTACTGCTCACCTGGCCGCCCGGAGGCGCCAACGAGAGAGACATGCAATTGTATCTATTGAACACTAATTCTTCTTGGCTGGATCTGGGGTACACCTTTCCTTTCATGTTTTTGAAATTGCTTTCTCTTTCTAGCAGAATATGTTTGCTTTAGATAGTTTTTGTTTGGTGAGATTGGAGTTAAATTCCTAACAACTATAGGCCTGCTACTTTTTCTAGGATTTGGCAAAATCAACGACTATAGATATTTTTTTTATTCAGAGCATGTGACATCAGTCCTAGATAACATGTGGTTGTCCTGGTTATGTCATGCACTCATAAGAAGCAAGATTGTAAGACCGGTTGTCTTTCTTCTTAGTTTTTCTTTCGTTTCTTTGAGTATCCGAGGCTATGGCTTTTCTACTTTAAAAAGTTGCATCTGTTTTTTTCTGTGGCCACTACAGCTATACTGGATGTTTCTGTTAAGCTATGGATCTCAGTTTTGCTTCTGCGCAGATATTCCAGGGGTACTTGCCGACTTATATTCCAGGGGTGTGATAGTGCTTTCTCGCATTTTTGTTCTGTTTGGATTATGTCCGTTGTTGTTATGTGTGGCAAGAGGGCGGGGTGATGTATGTGTTGGGTGGCTTACTCTTCTCCAAGCGGAATTTAAGAAACTTAGAATAATCTGTTTTGTGTATGGATGTAGAATGGAATCTGAAGACTTATGATTGAATTAGTGGTGTGCTCAAAATTTGTATGATCTATATTTCTCCTTATACGTTCAGTTACAAAAGTTAGGAAAGCAAACCCCTACCACAGCGCTCCTCCTAAGATTTTAGTCCTTTCAAGCCATGCGTATTATTGCAGCAGTTCCTTCTTTATTGTGACATTAGAGAAATATTTGGAAAATCCTGAGTTCATGCTAATGATTTGAAGTTGCATTTTGACTTTCTAGGATTTGGTATTATTGGTTCCTTATAATATTGTCCTGGAATCCGGAAATTTATGCCTATGAAAACCTATGTAGTGCATCTGCAAAGGTTTGTACACAAGAACATAATTCAAACTTGACTTATGATGTATTTCTTTCTCGAATCGTGTTTTGAGCTTATGTCATTGATTTGAGGTTTCTTTTTGACTTCCTAGGATTGGGTATTATAGGTTCCTTATAATATTATCCTTGGTTTAAAAAATGTGAGTCTGTGAAGTTTTGTAGTGCCTGTGAAAAGCTTTGTATAATTCAGACTTGAGTTAGGGTGTGTTCTTGTTTAGAACCTTTCTTTTTGAACTATGCTTGGAGAAATGATTTATTTATTTATTTATAGTTGCTCCGAGCCTACAATGGTTATACGTATTAGCAACTGGATGAATTAATAGCTGCAGGGTTGTGCACATATTATTCTGGTCATTTCCTTTTTAGTAGGTAGAGATCCATTTTTAAGTTAGAAATCATGTTAGTGTTAGTGAAAATTAAGTCACTGACGATACATGTTACTTTCTGGATAGCCGATGGATCTTGCTAACCGTTTGATGATGTGTACTTATTTATTATAGATGCTTTGCCTATCACTCGATTAGCATGGCTACTATAGTTGAAATAGCTAATGTTTCATCATTAATTGATTGGAGGTCACTGATATCACTGTGAGGTCATGTGCAGGCTGGTAGGATCCGTGTAACCAGTTGAGCTTATTATGGAAAGGGGCCACGGTTTGAATCCAGTAATATCCAGGTCATCACTGTGTCAGAATTGTTTGTCATTAATCTGCATGTCACCACGGTATGCACACTCTATGCTCTTGTTTTCTCAGGTTTGTCTGCCATGGATGCTAACCTGTCTTTTTGCAGGGTAAGAGATTTAGAAGTAAGATTATGATCTATGGTCTTCAGTCTAACCAGGGATGGTGGTACCTGGCTTGCGATGACTGTAATTGCAAGGCATTTGAGGAAGAATCTGCTTACAGGCATAGCAGTGAGAAAGTGGGGTAACAAGGGTGCAAGCCCGAGGTTTGTGTTGATTGTAACATACTCATCTTTGCCATTTTATGTATCTTGGATAATATTTTTTTTCTTTTTGTGTTTTGTTTCATCCTTTTCCTTCCGGGCCGTGGCTTCTGGAGGTGAGGCCTTTGTGGAGATGGTTTTCTTCGGTGATGTGGCTTGCGGATTTTGTTTGGTAAGTCTGCTGACCTCCTTATTGCCAAGAATCGCCCTCATCTCTCTGTTCCCTTGAGATAGCTGCTTTAACAGGGGTGATGTTGTTGATGTTTCTGTGTCTTTGTATTCATTCCGCATCTAGGACATTAGCTTCAAGGTCGTTGAGTTCTACCCTGAAGGGAGTTCTGTTTTGTTGTCTTGAGCGGTGGTAGCGAGGCACCTGAGACAGTGCCTCGCTCTGGAGCTCTGGTGTGTCACGTGCAGGAGATTGGTGTTGGTATGAGATCCTTGCCGATTCAGTTGTTTTGGCTTTAGTTTCTTGCTGTTGTGTTCCTTATCGGCTTTGATTTTCAAGGGTCCGGAGATCTGGGGATGACCGCACTTGCTGCTCCTTTTGTTGTTGGGTGCTGCACACTCCACCTCTAGCTGCCACGGTCATGCAGCGTATGCTAAGATGTCCTGCTGCTTTCGACTATGAGCTGGCCTTGCTGAAATTATTTTGGCTCCAGAAAACTCCAACTGACAAGTCATTGGTCGACACTGATCAGGCTGACGATCTGGGCGATGTTGATTCGGAATAGCTTCTAGGAAATCTAACTGAGAAAAGGTATTTTCGCTGTCTGCCATTGTCCGTTCTTGTTGATTACTGGATGATTACCGTTGTTCAGGCGCCTTCTTCCATGCACGGAAGGCACCGCGAAGAGTCTGCTCTTTCCAGAGGGTAATGGATGGTCGGTAAAGAAGGTATCGTGGCACTTTTTTTTTTGCATTGTCATTTGTGTTTTTCCTTCCGCTCCAAACATTGTGTTGACTGATCTGATTGGCATGTCTTTTCAGTATGCCCGGAAGGGCAAGTAATCTCAGATTTCTTGGAGCGGGTTGCAACAGAAGGGGTGTCTGTCTGAATAATATGTATATTCCTTCGTTTAGCTTGTGGGTGTCCGTATGGTTTTTATGTTGCCGAACCTAATGTGTGATTCTGGTTGGCATGCAAGTATGTTACTAGGTGTATGTATAGTCTCTATGTAGCCCAATCGAACGGTTATTTAGGTTGTCATGCAAGTATATTAGTACTAGGAAACTCCTAAGATTGGGTTATACTGTGTACGTTATGTGTTGTTGGCGCTCTGTTGTTGTACCCGCTCAACACTTTAGGCATGCACAACACATGCACCGCAACTCTAAAGCACAATCAAAATAACCGCGCTATGTTGCACCAGGCAACACAGCGCATGCGACAACAAGTGGCAGACGGCGCGGCAAAGCGCGCGTGCACGTCTAGTATGCATTATATTTCAAATGCCTTGCCTAATTTGAGCAACAATTGGCAATGGTGCGAGTGGTCTGAAGAATATAATCATGGTTTTATGAGAAATATAATCCATGAAAAGTACACATTAATTAATATCAAATTCTGAAAAATAAAATGACAAAAACTATAAAACATACATATTGATATATACCGACTAGTTGATAGGAAAAAAATACTAAACTTGAGTTATGACAGTTTACTAAAAAAAGTCTTCACAAAAAGTGTCATGTCTAACTTATCTTGGCTTTCAAGCCCAATACCAAGGAGATGATCGCATCCATGGCATATCTTGATAGTGTACCCCAAAATTTCCACATAGGTGCATCCTGACATGGAGAACAATATTGCAAAAGAGATTTCCAACTTTTTTTGTTACAAAAACATGATTTTACAATTTTTTAGTGCTAGAAATGATTTTAGAAGTTTTTTGTGAAGCAATTATTGCAAATAATATGCAAAATGGCATCACTCCAATTTCCACAGAAAGTAGATGATATGTTATGAACATTTCCAAGATACGAATTTGTTTATTGTGTCTAGCCAACATTTCCCATTTAAACGAGTTTCGGTCAATTTTCTAACAGTAGGTCAATTGCGAACTGCATGTGTGTCATAGTTTGGTCCTAAAAATGTTCAAAAAACATTTTAAGTTACCCAAGTAGAATTTTGTCCTTAGCCATAAATAAAATTGTAAAATTTAACCATTTGATAAAAATGGCCAAGATGACAATTTTGATCCCATTTTAAAATATCAAACAAATTCAAAAAAATAAACTATTATAAAACCTCTACAAAGTGTCCTTTCATACCAACTAGTTGTCAGGAAAATACCAAACTTGTGTATGACAATCTGCTAAAAAGTATTCATAAAAATATAATCATATCTAACCATGTATTGGCTTCCAAGCCAAATACCAAGGAGATGACCACAACCATGGCATAGTTTACGATAATGTAATCAAAATCTGCACAAGTGCATCTTGGTATTGCAAACAATATTGCAAAAGAAACTTTCCAACTTCTTGTTACAATATGATTTTCCATTTTAGTGTCAGAAATGAGTTTAAATGTTTTTTACTAAAGTAGCTTCACAAGTACTATGCAAAATAACACCTCTCGAAATGTCATAGAAACTAGAACATATGTTATGGCAAATTTCTTAATATGAAAATTTTCATTCATTTCTAACTATTTTTCCCGTTTAAATTATTTTCAGTTGATTTTCTAGAAGTATGTCATATTTGAGCTACATGTGAGTTTGGTCAATACTTTTTTTCAAAAATCCTTTTAAGGTACCAAGGTAATATTTTTTACATTAATTGCAAATAAAGATACAAATTTAGCCATTTGATATGAATGGCCAAGTCAACAATTTTGACCCTGTTTTGAAAAGTATCAAACAAATCAAAAGGATAAATTGTTGAAAAACCTATGCAAAGTTTCCTCATATACAAACTAGTTTGAGCAAAAATACAGAACTTGAATTATGATAATTTACTAAAAAGGTATACACAAAAAATGATATCATATTTGACTCATCTTGACTTTCAAGCCAAATACCATGGGGATGACCACATCTATGACATAGTTCATGATAATGTACCTAAAATTGAGGAAACCATTTCAAAATTATTCGTCCAAGTTTTTTCAAATTTAAATAAAATTCAACTAAATATGAGTTTAATTGTAATTTTATAAAAAATAGTCCAATATTTTGAGAAAATATATTTAGGAACCCACCGAAATATCATATTTTTTTAGAAAATTATTCGAATGTTAATTCTGGCATTGAAGTTATATAGGCCTCTAGCTATTTCTAGGAGGAACTTCAAAAGAAATAGTACAATTCTGAAATGGTTCACTAGTATCTCGTTTGTTAAATATAATCGATATATCTTATTTTTTGTTTCGTTGTGATTGCTTATTAGAAAGCTTACCACCCGATATATACCTAGTATAATTGTTGATGGAGTGTTTCTTACAAAATGTCAATTTAGGGGTTCTAACTATTAAAACTACCGAACTGAATTTTTTAGAGCTAGATTATTTTCGAGAATGTTTTATACCTAGAATTATATGAAAATTCGTGCAATTTCAATTTAGGAAGTGTGGGTACCCAATTATGATAAATTTTAAATCGTATTGTTACACACTCATGAAGTGAGCGACAATGTACTAAATAGAAACAGATACTGAGATAGTGAGATACAGAGCCTAAAAATGTAGGTAACAAAAGCAAATAATCAGGAACCCTGCAAATACAAAGAATGCAGCAACAGTCTGATGGTCGTGACCTAGGCTAGGATGCAGCTGGTCACGATTTCCAGCTCCCCTATGGTGTAACTTTGGTGCAAGATCAAACGTGTTTAGGAATAAATACAGACTACTGCATGTCAGCAAAGCCAACTTATCTGATCGCGTGTACTCGTGCCATATGTATAACTTTTATCAATAATTAGTTATGGTCATCGTGGTCCGGAGACGCGAGCGTAGATACCTGAACCACTGTCAACTGATCTCTATAGTACTCCATACTCCGTACGTGTTGATTGTATTTAATCCCATGGCGTGCCTCAATCAATCGATGACGGCGAGCGATCGATGATGGAGTGGTTAGCGCCTGCCTGTCTTGGATTAGCGACCCAACATAGTCCAGACGTAGTGGTTAGCGCCTGCCTGATTGTATTTGGACGCCTCGCCCGCGATCATACGATCTATAGTGCCTCGGAAACGTACCGTTGATCTGCGGCAGCTCTCAACCAAAAACGAATCAGGTGCTGGTTAACAGAAAGCATTCGGCGCGATGTGACCCATCTGTCCAAGTCTGACGGTTCCGTTTGGCGATTCTTTGGGCATGGATGACAGGCCAACATCGTCGCTGTGGCCAGATTCAGTTTTGCAAACTCATTGGCAACACCAGTCGTAGTCTGTCTAAAGCCACTGATAAGCACAGGTTTGTCCGTCTAAACTCCGTTAATCTTCGAAGAGCAGAGCACCATGGTGGAGTTGGAAACGGGGGAAGGAGGATGAGTGGGCGGTGGGTCTCTCCCACGTACCAATGCAGCACAAGTAGATTAGTGCTTCCTCCGCACTAAAATATACTACTCCCTCTTACCCATAGTAGTTGACTCACATTTTCTAAATTTAAATGAATCTAGACACTATTTAGTATATAGGTTCATTTAAATTTTGATAAATCCAAATCAACTAATATGAGTCGAAGGGAGTACCAGTATGTAATACTCCCTCTGACCCATATTACTTGACTTGGATTTTTTAAAATTTGGATGAACCTATATACTAATAGTGTCTAGATTCATCCAAATCTAGACAAATTTGAGTCAACTAATATGGGTCGGAGGAAGTATTAGTTTTCATTAAAATTACATTTCATAAAACTTGGTCAAGTATTTTTTTTCTCTCTCGGAAAGGAGGTTGAGATTTAACAAAGTGTATATACAAGAATATACAGAAACAAAATCACGACCACCTACAGTTTGCAACAAAAATAAAAGGTATGAACAGACCCACTGATAGATTGATCGTGTGTCTTCCACGAGGAGGAAATTGTCAAACATGTGCTATTTGAACTGTAGCAGCTGGGCAGTTGTGAGAAAAAACCTAGTGCCTTCGTGCTTTGCAATGGAGGAACCGGGGAACTTAAAAAAAAATGGAGGAATTCTTCCTTGATAATCGGAAAAAAAAATGCAGGAACGCATACCTGCACAACCGATCCTTGTCAGATAAGTACTTTGTGCGTGTTGATTCTAATAAGCTCCTGCATATATCATCAATCGATGACAACCGGCGACAATAGAGTTGTTAGCGCGTGCCTGTCTCGGATCAGCCACCCAGCCGTATGGGAATGACCAACGGTGGCATGACAGGAATAACAAATGTAGATGTACACATTTGCCCTTGCTCTCCACGTACCAAATGTTGTTGGTTGATTTGTCGGGTTAACCGGAGACAAAAGACAGAGACATTTTTTTCTCTTAGATTGACAAATAACAAAATTAAAAGGATAAATAACGTTAAAGAAGGGGTCTACAAAACTAGTTTTCAGCCACCTTGTACGTAACCAACGCGTCCTGATTGTGGGCACCAAAACCAACTCGATGGTTTGGTCCTTCCATATGAAGAAGAGAGCCTGACGGCGATCTGCTACACATGCTCCCTTACATCCCTAAAACCCTGCCAACCTAGGGATGCACAACAGCGACAAGAAGGCCAGCCTACACCCTGTCGACGCCAGGGCAGTGCCGCCAAAGGCCGGAGGGTATCCGTACCCTCGCAAGATCCTCTACTCCAACAAAGGATCAGGCCTGCATCACGTAGACAACGATGGCCTCTTCATCCTCAAAGTCTGCACCTAGTAAAGATCACCTACCTCTTTTATCTATGTTCATTAGGTATTCTAGTTGTTGTCATTGTGTCGATCTTGTGCTGCTACCGATTTACATCGTGAATTCCGTAGCACTAGAACCCTGCTGTGATCTGTTGATCACAATTAAGATGAATAAATCATGTTTAGACAATTAAGATGTTAATTATGTTTCATAATGGCCTCGGATTAGCCACCATGTAATCTGATTGGAGGCTTATATCTAATTGGCTTGCATACATCCACTGGTTTTGATTATAGATTAATATGAATTAACCGATGTCTCTGTTAATCATTATTGATCCAACGTTATTCATATGCAAGCAATTAGATTAGGGGCACGCATATGCAAGTTAAAAGAAAAAACCAGCTTATGAAGAAACCCTAACCCTAGAATTTTTTTCCCCAATTCACATGAACCCAAAAATTTGCACACCTTTCTGCAATCAAACTCATATGCACGAGTTTGGGGATTAACGTCACAAGTTGTTCTTGGACTGAGGTGTGGATGTTGTCTTCCAACAATCTACACCTTAACCTTCTGATAAGTGCAAAGAATGAGGCTCTTTTCATCCAGAGCATATGTAGAGCCTGTACATTGTTGTAGTTGAAGATTTAGTTTAAATTGGTCATCCTCTCTTGATCTCAAATCAACATAGAATCGTACGTCAACCGAGAAAAGGCAGCACGTCTAATAGCTCTCTGGTGCAACAGCAAGATCAGGCATGCTTGAATCACAACTATAAGTGTAACCACTTGATGGATAAGTGCCATCATGTCGACCTAATGAGGTTCTAGCATGAGTTCTTACTAAATCGATACTTCAGGCGTAGTCGAAACAGTAGGGGAGAGGGATCATGCTGGTTTACCTTCGCCCGGACGATGCACAACTGGGGAGGGTGGGGATGCGGGGTGACTCTCCGGGTCATCACTCAGCTGCCAGAGTAGGAGGAAGTGGGTGATATGCTAGATATGTCTCTCAACCGCCAAGACACCGCCGTAGCTACCACAGTTGTCGAAATAGGAGAAATGGGATTTTTTTGAAAGGGACAATGCGAGCTGTCACTTCATTTTACAGCTCCAAGACATGGCTAAAAAAAGCTCTATTTGGGTGTTCTCGCTAGGCATATCTACGCAGGCCACAACACTGACATCCTGTAATGTAAGCAGCCAAACGACCTGATACCGCACCACTTGGGCCTGTGCGGAGGGTCTGCACACTACCAAACAACGTCTTTTGTGATCGGGGATCGGCCGCAGTACCAACCGTAACGTCAACCTTTTGCCTCCACCACGCTCGTCATCTAGACAAGTCAACCCCGCCCAGATCCTCCAATCCAGACCCCCCCCAGCGCCCTCTGGAAACTCCGGCGGCGATGACCAACTTCGTCAAACTTCCGAGCCTCATGAGCGCCTTGGTACGGGCCCGTGCCGCTTCTTGTTAGCCGTCGGGCTCGGCACCAGGACCACGGGCGCATGGCAAGGCGGCGACTACGGCGACCACGGCTCGTCAACTCTGGCGACAGTGGCCCATTTTTCTTATCTCCCGATTTTCACTCAATTCAGCTCACCTTCTCCAACCCTAGTCCATCTCTGCACTCGTATGGTGTTCCCCATCTCCGTGGTCGTGGTGGTTCTGCTCACTGGATTCCGGATCTGCAAACCGAGCGGTCTCAATTCGAGTTGTCACCAAGGCTCATATAAACAACGGAGGGATTCAAGACTCTCACTTTATTGCGAGATTAGCGGCCCTAAGATCAGTCAAAATCAGAAATAGGATCGCTTTACATACACAGTCCTGGCAATTGAATTTAGCTAGAGACAATGTCTAAGCGTCAAGATCGGCAACACGACGGCAGCCGTGAGAAGGCTCAAGTTGAAGCACCTCTATATGGCGCTTGATGATTGGGACAATGGCTTCAGCATCCACAAGATTGATGCTGACACTTTGCAAGACACCTGCACCGACCTGCAGTTTGGGTTCCCTGACCCTGCTGTCCTCCGGTTACCGGCACCAGTACTGTTGGAATTATGTCCTAGAGGCAATAATAAAGATGTTATTATTATAATTCTTGTTCATGATAATGTTTATATTCCATGCTAGAATTGTATTAAGCGGAAACTTTAATACTTATGTGGTTTGTGAACAACACCGTGTCCCTAGTACGCCTCTATGGACTAGCTCATTGATCAATGATGGTTAAGGTTTCCTAACCATAGGCATGAGTTGTCAATTGATAATGAGATCATATCATTGGGAGAATGATATGATGGACAGACCCAAACTAAGCGAAGCAATTAGATCGTGTCATCGTGTTCGTCTTTGCGAAGCTTTTCTTATGTCAAATATTGTATTCCTTAGACCATGAGATAATGCAACTCTCTGGTATCGGAAGAAAGCTTTGAGGTCATCAAACATCATCCTATGAGAGGGTGATCATAAAGGTGTCTCTCAGGTGATCGGAAAGTACTTGTTGGGTTGTATGTATCGAGATGGGATTTGTCCCTCCCAAGTCGGAGAGATATACTTCGGGCCCACTCGGTAATCGATATCAACACCGCTTGCAAGCATGTGGTTAAGAAGTTAATCACAAAGTGATATCGTATTACGGATCGAGTAAAGTACTTGCTGTGAACGAGATTGAACTAGGTATGACGATACCGACGATCAAATCTCGGGCAAGTAAAATATCGCGAGACGAAGGGAATATAAATATGGGATTGATTGAATCCTGGCATCGTGGTTCATCCGATATGATCATCGATGAATGTGTGGGAGTCAATATGGGTTTCCAGACCCCGCTGTTGATTATTGATAGAAGATCATGTCTGCATATTCTCGAACCCGCAAGGTCACACACTTAACGTGTCTCGACGCTAGGATAGATTGGATAATTGGGTTATGAGTTTTTGTTCGGAGTCTCGGATGGGATCCGGGATATCACGAGAGGTTCCAGAATGGTCCGGAGAATAAGATTCATATAAGGCAGTGCAGTTTTTTGGAGTTCGGAATTGTTCCGGGTTAATCGGTATGCCGAAGCTTCTAGAACCTTCCGGAAGGGGACCAACGTGGACCCACCTTCCGGGAGGGGGCATGGGCCTATGAGGGAGTGCCCTGGCCGCATTGGGCCAGGGGCACAAGGCCCCATAGGGCCCAGCCGGCCAAAGAGGGTTTAAACCCTAGATAGACCTTCTAGAAGGGGGGTTTCCTTGCCCCCCACTCCTCCTCCTTTGGGGCCGCCGGTTTTGGACTTGGGGGAGGGGCTAGGGCAGCCGCCCACCCCTCTATATATAGAGGGCTGGGGGCGCACCACCCCTCCACACCTTCCCCTCCAAAGCTAGCCGCCCTGCTGCCCTCCTCTCTCTCTCCCTCCCGACTGCGTGTAGAAGCCTGCAGTAAACTCTCCACCATATACCACGCCGTCGTGTTGTAGATCCAATCTCTCCACCATACTTGCTGGACCGAGGAGGAGACGCCGAGGTGCCGCGTGTGCATCTCACGGAGGCACCGCCACTTGTGGTGCTAGATCGGATCGGATCGCGAGGAGAAGCGATGCGACTACATCACCCACGTTCAGGCGAACGCTCATCTGCGAATCTTCAAGGGTATGAAGATCTAATCCAATCTCTCGTTGTTTGCATCTCCTAGATTAGATCTTGGTTTCCTCCGCTCGCATCCAGAAAATTTTGATTTACTATGCCGAAACCCTTCGATTGGTATCGAGCTAGATCTATGCGTAGATGTGATTCACGAGTAGAACGCAACATGGTTGTGGGCGTTGATGTTTTCATTGCAAGCGTCTTGTTTGTGTTCTTATTATGACGCGGGATAGTGCGATTGAAGCGGTCCAGGCCAACCTTACGCGACGTCGTTCGTGAGACCGGATCCGCACTTGACGTGTGGCTTGTTACACACATGCGGCTGGTGGATGTCGGTTCTCTCACTATAGTTGTCATGGGATTAAACCGAGTTTGGCAACCATAATATCACCGTTGTGGCTTTCCGTAGGTAAGAATCGTTCTTAGCATCTACTCCCATAGGCCACGTAAAACATGCAACAACAAAGTAGAGGCGTCTAACTTGTTTTTGCAGGGAGTGTTTTCTGTGATATGGTATGGCCCAAGATGTGATGTGTATATTGTATGCGATGATCATGTTTTGTAATGTTTCACGACTTGCATGTCGATGAGTACACAACCGGCAGGAGCCATATGGTTGTCTTTATAATTGTGTATGACCTGTGTGTCAACTTCTTATGCGCCATGTAATAGTTTCACTTTATCGCTAAGTAGTTAGCAATAGTTGTAGTTGCTATTCATGGTGGAGGCAATCATGGTGGAGTGATGGAGATCATGCCGGCACGCACAAGATGGAGATCATTGCGCGAAGATTGGCTATACCATGTCACATAAAGTTATATGCATGTGATGTTTATCCTTTTATGTATCTTATTATGCTTAGATCGCGACGGTAGCATTATAAGATGATTCCTCACTTAAAGATCAAGATAAAACTGTGTTCTCCCCATGTATGCACTGTTGCGAAAGATCGTCGTGTCCAAGCATCACGTGATGATCGGGTGCTATAGACTCTACGTTCACATACAACGGGTGCAAGCCAGTTTTTGCACACGCGGAAATACTTGGGTTTTACTTGACGAGCCTAGCATGTACAGACATGGCCTCAGAACACATGAACCAAAAGGTTAAGTATGAGTCATATGAATGATATGATCGACACTTTGTTGTCCACCATTGAAACCACATCTCTTATCGTGAAGATCAGATTAGGTGTGGTGAATTTGGATCATGTTCACTAAACAACTTGAGGGATGTTGAATTTAGTGGGAGTTCATCTAGTAATTTGATTAAAAGTTGAACTAGTTATCATGAACATAGTCTAATTTGTACTTGCAAATATTGTAGATCAAATGGCTAAGTCCAACTTCAACTTCAACGTTTTTGCTGAGAAGGAAAAGCTTAGAAACAATGGGTCTAACTTCACCAATTGGTTCCGCAATCTAAGAATCATTCTATCTGGCGGTCAAAAGGACTATGTCCTTGGGAAAGCGTTAGGTGACCCCCCTGCTGCAACTGCGACGGTTGATGAGAAAGCCGTCTATCAGTCGCGCAAAGATGATTATGGTGTGATTAAGATCACCATGTTGTTTGCTATGGAACCGAAACTTCAAAATCGTTTTGAAGACTATCCCGGGCCCTTTGAGATTCTCGAGGAGCTGAAAACCATGTTTCAAACCCAGGCCCGTTCTGAGAGATATGAGATCTCTGAGAAGTTCTTTAACTGCAAGATGGAGGAAGGGAGTTCCGTTAGTGAGCACGCCATTAAGATGACGGGCTACACTCAACGCCTTGAGCAACTGGAATGCACGATTCCAGAAGAGATCAAGATTGACAGGGTTCTGCAATCACTCCCTCCCAGCTACAAAAGTTTTGTAGTGACTCACAATCAGATTGGTTCCACTGATATTATCACCGAGCTCTTCGCAAAGCTAAAGGCTGCGGAAGTGGACATCAAAAAGGATAATCATGTGTTGATGGTCAACAAGCCCACCTTCAAGAAAGGTAAGGGTGCAAAGAAGCCCTTCAAGAAAGGCGGCAAGCGCTGCTGCCTCGCCGAGAAGAAGCTCAAGTCTGGTCCCAAGCCGGACACTGAGTGCTTCTATTGCAAGGAGAAGGGTCACTGGAAGCGCAACTGTCCAAAGTACTTAGCGGACAAGAAGGCTGGCACCATCAAAGGTATATTTGATATACATGTTATTGATGTTTTCCTTACTAGCCCTCGTTGTAGTGCCTGGTATTTGATATTGGTTTAGTTGCTAATATTTGTAACTCAAACAGAGCTACGGAATAGACGCCGGCTTATAGGGATGAGGTGACGATGCTGGCGTAAGCGGATCAAGAGTTGATGTGATGGCCGTCGGCACGCTCTCCTTAGTTTTACCTTCGGGGTTAGTTTTAAACCTTAATAAGTGTTATTATGTGCCTGTGTTGAGCATGAACATTATTTCTGGATCTTGTTTATTGCAAGACGGTTATTCATTTAAATCGGAGAATAATGGTTGTTCTATTTATATGAGTAACATCTTTTATGGTCATGCACCTTTAGTGAATGGTTTATTTCTTCTAAATCTCGAAAGGGATGAAACACACATCCATAACATAGAGGCTAAGAGATGCAAAGTAGATAGTGATAATACTACTTATTTGTGGCACTGTCGTCTAGGTCATATTGGAGTAAAGCGCATGAAGAAACTCCATTCTGATGGACTTTTGGAGTCTCTTAATTTTGAATCATTTGACACATGCGAACCATGCCTCATGGGCAAGATGATCAAAACCCCGTTCTCCGGAATGATGGAGCGAGCAACGGACTTGTTGGAAATCATACATACCGATGTATGCGGACCGATGAGTGTTTCGACGCGCGGTGGATATCGCTATTTTCTCACTTTTACCGATGACTTAAGTAGATATGGGTATATCTATTTAATGAAACATAAATCAAACATTTGAAAAGTTCAAAGAATTTCGAATGAAGTGGAGAACCATCGTAATGTAAAGATTAAGTTTCTACGATCCGATCGTGGAGGTGAATATTTGAGTTATGATTTTCTCACGCATCTTAAAGCAAGAGGAATCGTTTGCAACTCACGCCACCCGGAACACCACAGCGCAATGGTGTGTCTGAACGCCGGAATCGAACTCTATTAGATATGGTCCGATCTATGAGGTCTCTTACTGATTTGCCGTTATCATTTTGGGGTTATGCATTAGAAACCGCTGCATTCACTTTAAATAGGGCACCATCTAAATCCGTTGAGACGACACCGTATGAACTGTGGTTTGGTGCTAAACCTAAGTTGTCGTTTCTTAAAGTTTGGGGATGCGAAGCCTACGTCAAAAAGTTGATGCCGGACAAGCTCGAACCCAAAGCAGAGAAATGCGTCTTCATAGGATGCCCTAAGGAAACTATTGGGTATACCTTCTATCACAGAACCGAAGGCAAAGTGTTTGTCACAAAGAACGGTTCCTTTCTTGAGAAGGAGTTTCTCTCGAAAGAAGTGAGTGGGAGGAAAGTAGAGCTAGACGAGGTTGTTGAACCTTCTCTTGAGTTGGAGAGTAGCGCATCACCTAAAATTGTTCCAGTGCCGCCTGCACCGATAATAGAGGAAGCTAATGATAATGATCATGATGCTTCGGACGATGCTACTACTGAACGTCGCAGGTCGACAAGGTCGCGTGCCCCTCCTGAGTGGTACGGCAACCCTGTCTTAACTGTCTAGTTAGTAGATGACAGTGAACCTGCGAACTATGAGGAAGCAATGATGAGCCCAGACTCTGAGAAATGGCTAGAAGCCATGAAATCCGAATTAGGATCCATGAGCGAAAACCAAGTATGGACTTTGGTGGACCCTCCTAGCGACCGAAAGGCCGTTGAGTGCAAATGGATCTTCAAGAAGAAAACGGACGCGGATGGTAATGTTACCGTCTATAAAGCACGGCTTGTCGCGAAAGGTTTTCGACAAGTTCAAGGTGTTGACTACGATGAGACTTTCTCTCCCGTAGCGATGTTTAAGTCCATTCGGATTCTATTAGCAATTGCTGCGTTTCATGATTATGAAATATGGCAGATGGATGTCAAGACTGCGTTCCTCAATGGCAACATTGATGAAGAGTTGTATATGATGCAACCCGAAGGTTTTGTCGATCCTAAGGATGCTGATAAAGTATGCAAGCTTGAGCGTTCCATTTATGGACTGAAACAAGCATCTCGGAGTTGGAACCTTCGTTTTGATCAAGTGATCAAGAGCTTTGGATTTGTTCCAAATTGCTACGAAGCTTGTATCTACAAGAAAGTGAGTGGGAGCTCGGTGACATTTCTGGTATTATATGTGGATGACATATTGATTATTGGAAATGACATTAACATGCTTAACGATGTGAAGAGTTACTTGAATAAATGTTTTTCAATGAAAGACCTAGGTGAAGCTGCTTATATATTAGGCATCAAAATCTATAGAGATAGACAAAGACGCCTGATAGCTTTAAGCCAGAGTACATACCTAGACAAAGTTCTGAAAAGGTTCAGAATGGATAAGGCAAAGAAAGGTTCAGTGCCTATGTTGTCAGGTAAGACATTGAGCAAGGCTCAGTGTCCAGCTACGGTAAATGATAGGGAAGCTATGAGCAAAGTGCCTTATGCCTCGGCCATAGGTTCTATCATGTATGCCATGCTGTGTACTAGACCGAATGTGTCCAATGCTCTTATTTGACGAGCAGGTACCAAAGTGATCCAGGAGTGGAACACTGGACAGCCGTGAAGAACATCCTAAAGTACCTAAATAGGACTAAAGAAATGTTCTTAGTCTATGGGGGTGATGAACAACTCATCGTAAAAGGTTACGCCGACTAGTTTCGAATCGACAAGGATGATTCTAAATCTTTATAGGATACGTGTATATTTTGAATGGAGGAGCTGAGTCGAGAAGTCGCAAGCAAAGCGTGATCGCAGGATCTACAGAGAAGCGAATACATGGCTCAGCAGCGAGCGTCAAGTGAAGGAGTTTGGATCAGAACTTCATCGAGCTTGACGTGGTTCCAAGTGCATTGGACCACCGAGATATTGTGTGACAACACCGCGCCATAGCACTCGCTAAGGAACCAAGATATCATCCAAAGACCAAGCATATCAACTGCAAGTTTCATATAATCCGAGATTATATAGCGGATGGAGATCTGAATATTAGCAAAGTACATACAGATCCGAATGTCGCAGATCCATTGACTAAACCTCTTCCACGTAAACATGATCCAAGACCTCGATTGCCATGGGTGTGAGATTGTTGCCAAATGTAAACTAGATTATTGACTCTAGTGCAAGTGGGAGACTGTTGGAATTATGCCCTAGAGGCAATAATAAAGATGTTATTATTATAATTCTTTTTCATGATAATGTTTATATTCCATGCTAGAATTGTATTAAGCGGAAACTTTAATACTTGTGTGGTTTGTGAACAACACCGTGTCCCTAGTACGCCTCTATGGACTAGCTCATTGATCAATGATGGTTAAGGTTTCCTAACCATAGGCATGAGTTGTCAATTGATAATGAGATCATATCATTGGGAGAATGATATGATGGATGCACAAACTAAGCGAAGCAATTAGATCGTGTCATCATGTTCGTCTTTTGAGCTTTTCTTATGTCAAATATTGTATTCCTTAGACCATGAGATAATGCAACTCTCTGGTATCGGAAGAAAGCTTTGAGGTCATCAAACATCATCCTATGAGAGGGTGATCATAAAGGTGTCTCTCAGGTGATCGGAAAGTACTTGTTGGGTTGTATGTATCGAGATGGGATTTGTCCCTCCCAAGTCGGAGAGATATACTTCGGGCCCACTCGGTAATCGATATCAACACCGCTTGCAAGCATGTGGTTAAGAAGTTAATCACAAAGTGATATCGGATTACGGATCGAGTAAAGTACTTGCTGTGAACGAGATTGAACTAGGTATGACGATACCGACGATCAAATCTCGGGCAAGTAAAATATCGCGAGACAAAGGGAATATAAATATGGGATTGATTGAATCCTGGCATCGTGGTTCATCCGATATTATCATCGATGAATGTGTGGGAGTCAATATGGGTTTCCATACCCCGCTGTTGATTATTGATAGAAGATCATGTCTGCATATTCTCGAACCCGCAGGGTCACACACTTAACGTGTCTCGACGCTAGGATAGATTGGATAATTGGGTTATGAGTTTTTGTTCGGAGTCTTGGATGGTATCCGGGATATCACGAGAGGTTCCAGAATGGTCCGGAGAATAAGATTCATATAAGGCAGTGCAATTTTTTGGAGTTCGGAATTGTTCCGGGTTAATCGGTATTGTACCGGAAGCTTCTAGAACCTTCCGGAAGGGGACCAACGTGGCCCCACCTTCCGGGAGGGGTCATGGGCCTATGAGGGAGTGCCCTGGCCGCATTGGGCCAGGGACACAAGGCCCCATAGGGCCCAGCCGGCCAAAGAGGGTTTAATCCCTAGATAGACCTTCTAGAAGGGGGGGTTTCCTTGCCCCCCACTCCTCCTCCTTTGGGGCCGCCGGTTTTGGACTTGGGGGAGGGGCTAGGGAAGCCGCCCACCCCTCTATATATAGAGGGCTGGGGGCGCACCACCCCTCCACACCTTTCCCTCCAAAGCTAGCTGCCCTCCTCTCTCTTTCCCTCCCGACTGCGTGTAGGCGAAGCCCTGCTGCAGAAACTCTCCACCATATACACCACGCCGTCGTGTTGTAGATCCAATCCGTCTCTCCACCATACTTGCTGGACCGAGGAAGGAGGAGACGCCGAGGTGCCGTGACGTGCATCTCACGGAGGCACCGTCACTTGTGGTGCTAGATCGGATCTGATCGCGAGGAGGAGAAGCGAGTACGACTACATCACCCACGCTCCGACGAACGCTCATTGGCGAATCTTCAAGGGTATGAAGATCTAATCCAATATCTCTCGTTGTTTGCATCTCCTAGATTAGATCTTGGTTTCCCTCTGTTCGCATCCGTAGAAAATTTTGATTTACTATGCCGCGAAACCCTTCAAGTACGTCTTCTTCACATGACCCTCACCGCCCTGGACAGCAACATCCTCATCGGCACCAACCCACATTGTCGACTGACTCCCACACTTCTCTACAACACCGAGACAGCGGGAGTCACCATTGGCCCTCGCCTACCGCTTACACTACTTGATAGTAATGCCATCACCGTGGCTGCCGGTGGTACGCTGTATGCATTGACGACTCACCATTTCAACGAGCAGCACATTTTTATGGCCATGTCGTGGGCAGCGACAGGGAGCGATGAAGATTGGTCTCCAAGGCCAAGCATGGACTGGTCCTGGAAAAGCGTGCCCTCGACGCCACCATTTGACATGGAGGATAGGATTACCTCCTACGCGCTTCACCCGGATGGCCACACTATATTCATGTCGGCGCGCGATACGCACTATCCATTTCTTCCCGGTGGTACCTTCTCCTTCGACACCAAGAACTCCGAGTGGAGGTGTCATGGGGAATGGGTGCTTCCTTTCCAAGGCCAAGGTTACTACGACTACGAGATTGACGCATGGGTCGGGCTTCACAAAGATGGGTACATTTGCTCCTGTCAAGTCGCCTCCCGCAGCAGCACTAGTACCGTGGAGCCGGAGTGGAAGATGGTCAAGGAGAAGTTGTTCCACAAGGTCCCGGAGAGGCGAATCGACAAGGGCCGTCTCATGATATGGGCGACAAGAATTTTGCATTGTCGAGTGTGCTGCGTGAGGGAGTGGAGTATGGGCGCCGGTGACCGTGAAGGTTGCTTGCTCCATATGAGCACATTTGGCCTTAAATATGATCATAGGGGAGAGCTACGAATTACGCCACATCACGAACTCTTATGTAGTGCCTAAGCACCACCCGCATTTTCTCCTGTAGTGTTCGGATGTAAACCTGTTTGACATGTTTTATTCAAATTATGTCCCAAAGAATGTAAGCTATGATATGTGGCTCTATAAAGAAGAAAGAAAGGTCCGCTTCTCTTGGCTATTTTAGAGAACCCGAGGAATTGTTTTGTACTTACACCAATTGGCGAAGCACATTTGTGTTAAGAAGAAATCAGAGTTCTGTTATAACACAATGGAATTATCTATGAATACACAAACCTGCTTAGTAAAGCCCAGTTTTGTTAAAATCATTTTTTCTCAAAGAGAAGTAGTAACAACTAACAACATCAGATTGAATCAGCAGGTAATTTGATCAGTAATAGCAATTTCTTTGAGAAGATAGAAATGGTTAAGTTCCAAATGAAACAGACTAGTGCAGAGTTTTTGCATCTCTGTTGAGTTAATCAATTTCATCCCAACCGAGACAAAACAGTAGAATGTCACAAGATAGCGTATATCAAGCCATGTACACAATATTTTCTCATGTTTGTAGGCACGTGTATTTGTACATCTCACTTGCGACATCAATAGGGATTTCTGCAGCCTAAATAACTCCATGCGAGAGATCAAATCTTTTGGATTACGCATTAAGAGAACACACTGGTGGGTTAGATCCATATTCTTTGAGGTGCATTAGTCATGCATAAAAATTAGTATATATTTGGGTTTTTGGTATAAGGAAGTCCTCTTTCTTCCACTAATATGTCAAGTGAACAAATTTCGTAGTTTGGGATAAAAAATAAATGGTTCAGAAAATGTGAACCCTAACTTAGCAACTCCATCTTTTCTTTTCAAAAGGAATATTTTGCTTATTTTATTTTAGTAGAATGAAGAGGATCTTGCAACTCCTGTTAAACCCTGGCTGGATAAGCTTCCTCAGTTGTAGCCTTTATAGTTGCTCTCCCCCCTTGTTATTTGTATGTTCCTTCCTTCCCCTTCTACTGTAGTTACCCCTGGAGTATCTTTTAATAAAAGTTTATTGTCGGGGCTACAACTTTCAGTTAAAAAAAAGGTTGTTTAGGATTTGAATGTTGTGAAGTGAACTTCGTTAAGAGTTTAAGATTTCAACTTTACTATCATTTATGTTTAATATAAAGAATTTAGGTTGGTTGGAACCTAGGCTTTCCAATATTGTTGCATCCATAACAGACTAATGTGCAACTTTACTTCATGAGGTGACTTGACAGTCAATAGTACTATCTTGTTCTTGCTGGTAGTAACTCCTTTGTTATGGACTCGACCATGCATAAATTAGTTCCATACAAGGAGCTGAAGACCAGGACAACATTCTCTATTTTCTCAAGTTCCAATGTTCTTTCAGTGTTTGTTCACCCTCTAGAACAACTCAGTCTCTTAACTGAAGAACTAAAGGAGTTAGACACTCACCTCAAATCTGGCGGAGACAAGATTTAATAGCACGCGGTCATCCTTGCTTTTGATGTTGTAGCTGCATTCCCACTCCCCTTTTTAGTGAATGAAGGTCTTTTGATGAAATTAACCGTTTGTGGAGGTGATTAGTCCTGTTGTATTTCTGCTCTGGTTACTTGCTTGTTTTGGCCTTTCAGGGGTTTCAGTTCTAGTCCCTCTGTGTCTGTGAAGGTATTGTTATCATTCCTGTAACATGTGTTCTTCCTTGCGATTTCTGATGTTGCTTTTCATGATGATGAATTCTTCGTGCTCTGTTAAAGCCTCATAGAAAAGTGTCTTTTTCTGAGTTTTCGAAGTGATAGCTGCAGTTATATCTGTTTTCATAATGATCTCTTGATGATGGGATTTCTCTGAAAACTTTGGCGTCCTGATAAAAGCTATACTCTTTTACTATTAAATAATTGGTACTAGTGTTTAACATCTCTCTTTGTTACCTGCACATCAGGCCACGAAATATCAACATCCCAATTCGTTGGTGAGAGAAATGGGCAGAATTAACCGTCAGTTCTTTGTTGTAAAAAAATTGACATTATGTATCATCATCATGAGGGAATACCTTTTGTTAACAGCTTTCTCCAGGTTGGGTTCCTTGTTGTGCTACATACTGTGTTCTTCAGCGTGGATGATTTTATCGGTGTTAGTGGGTTTTTCCTTCCATTATTAAATACTATGAAAAATGTTAAAATCTCCAAATAGTCATGTTTTACATCAACATCCTACACCATCATGCATGTAGCACGAAACAAATGTACAACCAGTCTGTTGGTTTAGCCGTCTGCTAATCAGATTTATAACTATCAAACACACAAATTGGTCTAACTCTAAAGCTACTCGTGCATTAGTGATGCACAAAGGTACATGGGAATGGATTAGATATAATTATCAAACACGCAAATTGGTCTAACTATAAACTTACCTGTGTGAAATATTTGATGGATTAGTGCTGCACAAAGGTAGTCCCTCCGTTTCAAAATATAAGATGTTTTAGGTTTGTAAAGAAAATGTATCAAGACTAATTTTAGTGTGTAGATTCACTCTAAAAGTAGTCTACACACTAAAACATCAAATATTTTGATGTTTGAACCTACACACTAAAAGTAGTCTAGATGCATTTTTTTTCACAAACCTAAAACATCTTATATTTTAAAACAGAAGGAGTACATGGAAACGAATTAGATATAATTATCAAACTACAAAGGTACATCGTGCAGATTGTGGTAAACACGCATATTGCTGACGTAACTGATAGGCAATTTCTAGTACGAAGTCAGTTTTCCTATGAACCATCGTAACTAATCTACCTACATTTTTTTGCATGAAACCAAACCATCTAATTTAAGCATATACATCTGGACAGATTAAAGCAAGGTATTTCAAAAAAAATACTGAAGATAGATAGCACCGTGTAATTCTTCATCACAACATATGTTGTCACTTGAGTCTAACTAATCATGGAATGGAGAAAGAAACAAATCGTAACCATGAAATCTAGAAAAAGGTGTACGGAAGACAACAAAAGCAACATTTAGGATATGAAGAACCACAGATTTCTTTTTCTTTTTGCGTGGGGATTGAAGAATTTAAGTGAGGAGAATATCAGGAGATGTTGGCAGGGTAAACTTCTGGATATAGGCTCCTGGGTTATTCTTCAAGATTCCTATATGTCTACTGATCCTATGTACATGCTTTATTTCTATAGAGTACCTCAAGGGGTTAGGAAAAAATGGGATATCTTTAGGAATATATTTTTTGGCAGGAACAACAAGGGCTTGGAAAGTATAATATTTTGAATTGGGAATATTTATGCTCTCATAAAGATTTGGGAGGACTAGGGGTTCTCAATTTAGAGATGATGAATATTAGTTTGCTTTGTAAGTGGTTCTGGAAGCTTGAAAATGAGGAGGGAGCTTGGCAGGGTATGTTGAGTATCTTCAAAAAGATACTCTGTCTCAGGTTGGTGAGAAACCTGGCGTGTCATAGTTTTGGGCAGGCTTAATGAAGGTAAAACCTATCTTCTACAGATTTTGTGATAGGGTTCTGGTACCTAGGAACAATATCAGATTTTGGGAAGATATTTGGCACAAGAAAAAAGTCAATGGATGATATGTTCCCAAGGCTATATGATCTGTCGTTTAATAAAAACATTACAGTTGACAGAGTGGTGCAATATTTTGGGGGATGCCTGGTTTTTAGGAGATGTTTATGGGGAGAGTTGTCTATAGAGTGGAAATTTCTTTATATCATTCATGGGGTACAATTAGGGGTTGGTGATGACAGGGTGACTTAAAAGTTATGGAATAAATGTTTTCATGTGAAAAGTTTATATAATGCCTTGCAAACCAGGGTACCAGTTAATGTATTCCAAAAACTTTGGAATCTTAAGCTGCCTACCAAAATTAATGTTTTCTTGTGGTATCTGATGTGGGGTAAAACTTTGACTAAAGATAACTTCAAGAAAAGGGATTGGGATGGATATAAACGATGCATGTTATGTGTTTCCGATGAAAGCATTGACCATCTATTTTGCACTTGTCCTGTTGCAAGTTTTTTTTGGAGTATGCTTCAATGTGCTTTTGGTAGTCCTAGTCAGCCTAGAAAAATGTTTGAAATAGGTGGATAAGTTGAAAAATTTCAAGGACAAGATAGTGGTAGCAAAAATTTGCTTGGTCGCTGTCTCTTGGTCCATTTGGAAAACCCAAAAATGTGCCTGCTTTGATAATGTGATGCCTAGTGATGTAATCTTTATGATTTGTCATTGGATAACTTATTGGAATGAATTACAGAAAACAAAATTTTGAAAGGTACTGCCGGGAGGAGTTGATATCCTGAAAATGATGGCCAACAAAATCTTCAGCAGAGCGCGAGGGTGGTCTCCACTATGTTGAAGAATTGTCAGTGGTTCATCTTTGAAAGGAATTCCTGTTTCTGGATTTTACTTGAGAGTGGAAGAACTGTTAGTGTTGTACTGGAGTTCCAATTTTTGCTATAGTTGTCTTATTTTGTTTTTTAGTTACTTTCATGCGAATGTGTTCTTGTTCACAAGGTTGTGACGATATGAGTCATAATAAGAAAAACGATGTAGGCATTTGTTGCTTTGTTATAAAGCAGGAGGAAACTCCTTTAATAAAAAAGGGTAACAATTATGCTATCAATTTGATTGATAGGGCGTGTTTGGTTGGGCTGACGCCTGTTTCTCGCACCACGCGGGCAGAAATAAGTCTGCTTGGAGAGCTAAACTGCATGGAATCTCTGCACCGCATGATTCTTAAAGCAGGCCAAGTTTTGGCCCGCTGGGAACGCCCAAATCGGCCGTTTGCACGGAGCTAGGCCCTGGCGAGCGCGGCGTGCCAGCCGCTTGCACGCGTGGGAAGCACGAGGAGTTTTCGCCTTAACCCCCAGACCACTCTGCTCACTGCCTAGTCCCACTCCCCTCATCATGATTCATGACCATGGTCGCCGCTCCTCCACCTCCTCCCCTTTGTTCTGCGGCGTCAGCATCGGCGAGGTGAGCGCGCACAACCTATGGGCTGCCGTTCAGCTCGAGAAGCTTGTCGGCGGCGACGAGTCGGCCCTCGCGAGGGCGCTCAGGGCTCCCGCGCCCATATGCTCATGTGGAACTAGGGCGGCCACGTCGACTACGACCGCATCGGAAGCGGCATCTGCGGCCAAGCAGGCCGGAGAAGCCCCAGCTAGAGTCGGGGTTACCCTCGACTCGGATAGGGTTTTTCCGACCGTGTCGATGGCCCCAATACTCGCGCCCAAAGCTTCTTCTCTCGCTCTGGCGGCGCATTCTACGTCTCCCTCGTCATCGACTGCGCCACCGCCGACCAGGATAAGTTCCCGATCTACATTTCGGTTAGGGTTTGGCCCCAAATCGGCGGTTGTTAAGTCTTGATTTTCGGTAGTTCTTGCGTGATTTGGGCCTTTACGTAGTATGTAGCAACGGATTTCGTAGTTTTGTTGTCCGATTCGTCAATTTGGATGTTGTCCTAGGGTATTGCCTGATTGGGGAACATAGCCGATTCCTCAATTTGGGTCTTATTCTGGGGCATTGCCCGATTGAGGATACTTGTGCATGTGTGTACCATGATTTCTCCATGTTCATACCATGTGTATTGCAAAATTTGGCAAAGCTGCTTGCTCCCAGATTTTTGCTGACCTTGTTTTGCTTCATGCCAAGGTGGTTAAGTTTTAATGGGAGACCGTGGGAGGGGCTGACACCCCCCACCGGGTTATCAGGACGTGCTCCCAAATGAACCACTGGCAATTCAAGTCGGTGCTCCTCGGCAGGGTGGAGGCGGCGTCGCAACCGCAGAGCAAGAAGGGCCGGCAGCCGAAGCTTGGCCACCATCCTATCGTCAAGATACCGTGCCGGTTCATCATCCAGCTGAACCCGGCGGACCTCCACATGTTGGTGATCCTGCCGGCGTTCAGTTTGGCCTCGGGACCTGGATAAAGCAGCCGCTGCCGCGCGTTGTGCAGGTCATGGCATGTCGGTGGTGCGCCGAGTGGGTGCACGTGGACTGTTTCTCCGGCCAGGTCGCCTTCAGGAAGAACTGGCCGAAGCTGGTCTACAAGTACGACCCATAGCGTGACGACGTCCTTGAGTTCAAGCTGAAGCCGTTCGTCGTCAATATGGCGATCTACAAGGCGGCTCCTCCAGCGCCAAGCAGTACACCTGCCTACACCACGGCTAGCCGGCGGCGCCGTTCCAATCGTTGCATATATAAGTTTGTAACTACTAGTGATGGGCAACTAGATGATGAACTTAGTAGTTCTTTTGATTAGGAGTGAAAACCCCTGGTGATGGTTCAGGGACATGGTATGCCCCAGTGGATGTTATGTTTCATCAAGGGTTAAGACCCTGGTGGTGGTTTAGGGGCATGGGATGCCCTCGTGATGGTTCTTTTGATCAAGGGTCAAGTTTAAGACCCCTGATTGCTACCTGTAATGGTGACTGCTAATGGTGATTGCTACCTGTATGGTGATGATCTAAATGTGTAGGTAGCAATGTTTTATGTCTTCATATGATCATGGTTGTGTGTTGTGTGCATCTGATCATGTGTTGTGTATGTGCTGCGGTGATAAGATCATTAGATTTAAAATGGATGATCATCACACATATGATCAGATGCAAAGCAGCACACCAAACACCTATAAAATATATCATCGAGAAAAAAGACAACAATCTAGACAATCAAAGCGGGCTAAATATTTTTGCAGGAAACAAGAATATAAAAGTCTAAACAACTCGACTAAGTTGACCCAAGTAAAATCTTCTTTCGTACAGCACCAACGGGTAAGTGGAAAAACTGAAAATCCTGGACCGAGCGACCAAACACGCCCATAATAAAACCGCTCCTGTTCGTCCCGTTCGTCCAGGCGTGACCGCCGCCGGCCGCCGGCCACACAAAGCCGACCACGGACGGCGCGGCCGCACCAAGGTTCCGGCGAACACGGACGTGGTGGCGCGTCTCCATTCGCTTCCAGACACACGGGCTTGGCGGCGACTTCAGGACCACAGGCGCGTGGACCACGGTAAGGCGGCGACTTCGGCTCGTCAACTCCGGCGACCAGGTGACCCATTTTTCTTACCTCTCCCTATTTCATTCTCAGTTCAGCTCACCTCCCCCAACCCTAGTCCCCCTCTGGCTCTCCTGTAGGGTGTTCCCCATCCCCGTGGTGGTTCTGCTCCGACTCGGATTCCAGGATCTGCAAACCGAGCCGGTCTCCAACTCGATTTGTCAGCCGAAGGCTCGCCATATAAACAAGAGGAGGGATTCGAAGACTCTCACTTTATTGCGAGATTAGCGGCCCTAAGATCAGTCAAAATCAGAAATTGGATCTCTTTACATACACAGTCTGGGCACTGAATTTAGAGACAATGTCTAAGCGTCAGCACTGGCAACACGACGGCGACCGCGCCGTGAAAAGGCCTCGGCTTGTGCCGAAGAAGCACCTCTATCTGGCGCTTGATGATTGGGACAATGGCTTCAGCATCCACAAGATTGATGCTGACACTTTGCAAGACACCTGCACCGACGACCTGCAGTTTGGGTTCCCTGACCCTGCTGTCCTCCGGTTTGCGGCACCACTACTTTATCTTGGCATGGATTTCACTGCCTTTGGCAACAACATTTTCATCGCCACCAACCCGCACTGCGGGCAGACTCCCACCCTCGTATATGACACCGAGACGGCAGGACTCACCATCGGCCCAGGCCTACCGGCTCCACTGCTTGGTGGCATTGACATCTCTGTGGTTGCTAGTGATACACTGTATGCATTGAGATCTTTCCATGGCAGTGGGCAGCACTCCTTTGAGGCCATGTCGTGGGCACCAACGGGGAATGATGAGCTGTGGTCTCCAAGGCCAGCCATGGGTTGGTCCTGGAAAAGCTTGCCCTCACCACCACCATTTTCCATGGATGATGAAATTACCTCCTACGCGTTGCACCCTGACGGACACACCATATTCATGTCTGCGCACGACAGGAACTATCGGCGTCTTCCTAAGGGTACTTTCTCCTTTGACACCAAGCATCGTGAGTGGAAGTGGTGTGGGGAATGGGTGCTGCCTTTCCAAGGCCAAGGCTACTTCGACGGCGAGATTGATGCGTGGGTTGGGCTTCGTAAAGATGGGTACATTTGCTCCTGTCATGTCGCCTCCCGTAGCAGCCCAAGTACAGTGCAGCCGGATTGGAAGATGGTCAAAGAGAAGTTGTTCCTCAAGGTCCCGGAGAGGCGATTGCCACATACAAGGCCCACTCTTGCGTACATGGGCAACAACAGCTTTTGCCTTGTCGAGTCTGTGCTACGGGAGGGAGTGGAGTTTAAACGCGCCTTTGGTGACCGTGATGGTTTCCTGCTCCATATGAGCACATTTGGCCTTAAGTATGATCATAGGGGAGAGCTGCAAACCAAGCACCACCGCACTAACTCTTTTGTAGTATCTAAGCATCTCCGGTCTTTTTCTCCTGTACTGTTCTGGATGTAAGAGGTGTTTCACTTGTTTTATTTGAACCATGTCCGAGTGTAAGCTATGGTATGTGGCAATATAAATAATGAAATAAAAATAAATTGGTTCTCTTTGCAATTTTCTTGAACGGTTGAACCTGAGCCCAGAGGTGATCATTTGCTGTTTGCAATATCATGATAGATAGGGATGAGAAAAGGTATGTACTGCAACTGAAGTAGTGTATCCGCATTCCAGTTTTATGCTTGTGTCCTTTCATCTAGAATGGCTGCTGCTTGGTCTTCAGTGAGCGAAGTGCTCAAAATTTTTTACAAACAACATTAAATAATCATGTATCTTACTGCCAGGGTCACCCTGTTTGGCAATAACAGTCTAAGATCCTCATGTCTGCATCTTATTTCAGGATTAGTGGCAGGGAAGTGTCTAATCATCTCTCTTCTCAAGGTAGCATGGATTGATAGGTACAACAGTTAAATAATACACAATACAGTTGTTATGAGACTAACCTGTTTTCTCAAGATAGTACTCCCTACGTTCCTAACACACCCTATGTTCATGCATAATGAATTTAGATTGGATGGAACCCTTTCCAATATCGTCGCAGCTCCCTCATGTTCTTGGAACTCCCTTCAAGTAGAGGAAAACAGTTAGAAACGGCATAGTATCCACTGTAATGGCAAGTTGTTTGCGTGCTATATCAGATTAATTTAAAAGCAGTAACTGCTTTATGATGGACATGGTCATAAAATTTCCAAATAACAGTAGATCAGAAGGCTCCTTTTTTGCAAGTTGCAACGTTCTTTCTGTATTTGTTGTTCACCCTCTGGAAGAATTCATTCTCCAACTGAAGGACCGATGGAGTTACAGTTCCAGCTAGAATTATTTGACTTTTATAATATCCAAGAAATGATGAATCATGATTGAATGAGATGCAACTTTCCTTGGTTTTGACATTGTAGTTTTGTGAGATCAAATACTGTATATTTTTATATTTGGGTTCGCAAGATCAAATATTTCAGCCAAAAGATTACGAGAACACACTGGTGGTAAGATCCCTGTTTCTTTTGGTGCATATAAGTCTTTCATGAAAGAACATAATATTTTGTATTTTGGTCTGAGGAAATGCTTCCTCTTTCCTCCACTTTTAGTACAATGGAAAAGTTAAACGTGCTGTTTAGCTTTGGAGGGTCTGTGTAACATGATTACTTCATTAGCAATTTGAGTTTTTACATCCCAACCAGCATAAGTAAAATAGGGAAGGAGGGAGATCACCATCGTAGTTGAAATCAGAGAAACAACCCTATTTTACAAAGATTGCTAGTGTTGTTGGAACGTATCATGTTGTTTTCTGTCCTAGGGCAATTCCTGGTTGTCTGCTGGATGAAGATGTAGTTGCTTGGGATTTGGATAAACATGTCTTGAACTCTGTCAGGTGTCCTAACATTTGCTCACTAATGACTGACTAAGTGACCAGGAAAGAGGCTGAGAGTGGCTTGTGCAGCTTTGCTCTACTGGCACTGAAGTGGTAAACTACTTGTATGGAAGAAGTTGAGGGAGCTCAACGTACCAAAGAGAGTTCGCAATTTCTGGTGGTGAGTTCTGCATAATTTCAAGGAGGGGATGGGAGGCTGCTCACGAGCAGGAGATGGAGCAGAGAAGTGCTTTCTCGGCAGCTCAAGGCACCTTCCCCTCACATCCTCCTTGTCCCACCCTTTTATTGCATTCTTGTTTTACTAGTTATCCCTTCTGTTCACACCATCGCTTAATAATGGCTGGCAGTCTGTCTACACAATGAAATATTGAAAGCCTCATTCATATCTTAATGCCATCTCGACGTTATAAGGCCTCTAGGAATAAAATTGTATATGTTGTAGCCCGCCGCAGTAAAGCTTCCATTGAAATTTCTAATACCAAAACTTGTTCCATTGGCCCACTCTCATATGAGTTAGAGCCATCAATATTCATTTTAAGCATTTTGGAAAGTGTTTCTTTATTTCGATCACACCGGGAGAAGCATTCCTTAACAGAGAGGAACCTCATCCACCACATCACACACCCATCCGGCAGCAGACTGGTTGCAGGCCTTCACTGCCATGCCAAAATTTGTTTTTGTTAGTCCTATTTGTAACCTAGAGGAGGATGCTGGTATAACTTTTAGTATTCTTATTTGAAACCCAGGTTACAAATAGTTCCATCCAAAATGTCAGTTTAACCCCTGTGGCTTTGATTGCACATCAGAATTCCATAGCATGTGAGCATCTGAAACTCATTCGTGCATTTCATATTTAGCTTGAGCTGATTTAGCTTTCTCCACCCTAACTCATTCGTGCATTTCATATTTGAATATGTATGTAAGTTATTGAATTTGTTCATTTGCTGGTGATTAATTTCTATGCACGAATATGTGTGTAATTATTCAATTTCAGCAAGGAATATTTGGTGAAAATGAACAACAGAATCTGAGTTGATGGAAACATTTGCTTCTTGAGTTTCCCAGATCTCTAGCTCATCTTGAGTATGGCTGCGATGATCAAAGTGCAGAAGGTACTGGCCACTGGGGCATGGCCTTTAGTCCCGAGGACTGTTCTATTCTAGGCCAAATTCGGGCATTCAAAGAAGCAACTGCAATCTGCTACTATGTAATAATGACATGCTTGATCCGTTCAATTGAAATGTTACTGGATGAAGGCAAGATGGCTTGTGTTTTCTCAAGATGGCTCTGTCGTTGGTCAGCTCCTCAGTTTGGTGTGTTCTTCGGCAAATTCAGGATCTTACTCAAGGCTTGTAGGAATAGAATTTTAGAATTGATTATGTCTAGGGAGGCTACCAAAGCCGCACACCTGGTGCTCACTGCTCAGTATGTGCAAATGTTACGATGAGTTTGTGTATTTTTCAAACTGTATTCATTATGAATTATATGGCTAAGATGTTAAGTTATGATGAATGAAGCTGTTTCTACAAAAAGAAATACAAAAAAGGATAGTGAACATTTTTATTTCAGCCATAAACACAGTAGACCAAGGAAGAAAATTTACATTAGGTTGTTCTGAAAAAAAAAAGGAACAGCCAATCACCGATAACATTTCTTACTTCTGTGTTCTGACTGATGAGCTGAATCCTGGATTGTTATGAATCAGTAGTACTCCCTCTGACTCGGGTTTACATGCGAATACAAACCCAAGTCACTTATTTTGGGACCAACAACCAAACAAACTATTATCACCGAAAAGATGAGGTCACAGCGAACTAATATATTTGTATCTAGTCTCTTTTTCTCTGTAACGAACAACCAATGGCACTGTTCCAACAAATTGTTCTCAATTGGTGAGATGCACACCCTAAAAAATTTAGAGAGATGAAATGTACACATTGAGAAACACTGCATATCCTAAGGTTCAGATTTACAATCTTAAACTGGTACTTCCACCCTACCAGAGTTATACAATCGAAACCATCCACACTTAAAATCTCTCTGAGGCCCTACGCATTCAAGGCCAGAGCTCAGGAAAAGGCCCTGGTCATCAGTCAGACCCTGCCTATACATTCACTCATTGACTTAAGAAGCTTCAGAAGATGTGGTTGTGAGACTTCGTGGACTCACTAATGGCTCTTCATTGTTAAGTGGCTTAGATAACCTCCGTCGTACAGTGCTCTTTGGAGGTCAGACAACAGTCTTGGATAATCTGCCAAGACCATATGAACAAAGGACTTGACCTCACGTTTCCCTCTGTGCTTCGAACAGTTCCATATAAGCCTTAAGAGCCCTCTGATGTCATCTTCATAATCAACCAGGTACCCATTCAAATCCGCGTAGCCAAAGGTCTTCAACATGAGATGACATCTAGGATGTGGCCAATCATCATAATAGCTCAGAGCATTTGCTATATCTGTCCACCCTGCAGTACTTTGTATACTTGAAAACTGAAGGTACATTGTGACGAAAGCTCCAAATGCCTGAAATGGCTCCATCAAGTAAATGAAATTCGAGAGAACATTTGGATGGCACGCAGAAACTCCTTGAGAGATAATGGAAAGCCATTCAGCTAGATCTATTGGAACAGGCTGATCAAGAAAGACCTCTTTCTCTACCATCTTCACAAAGCTTCTGTAATCTTTGTCACCGTCACTGTCACTGTAGATAACAAGCTGAGTCTTAGGTATATCAAGAACTACCGTGTCATCCGCGTAAATACGAAAGTCTCTTGACGAGAAGTGGCCGCCCAGAGATTTCATTTCCTGGTGCAGAGAAGGCAGTAGTTTATAACATCTTCCGAGGACGAACTTAGTAGAGGTCTTGCATAGCTTGAAGCTTCCTGGTATCCCTGGTAGAATCTTGTTCTCGTAGGTTCTAAAACTCAGAGCATAATCATATAGAGACTCTGACCGTCTCTGGTCTGCTTCACAGGATAAGATGTTATGAAACATGCTACTTGGAGAGAGCTTCAGCTTTCTTCGACTAGAGCTTGGCTGAGGCTGAAACATGCTACTTGGAGAGAACTTCAGCTTTCTTCGACTAGAGCTTGGCTGAGGCTGACTGGTCCCATGCCTGTGCTTACACAGTTTCCCCTCAGATGTGCAGGTCCTGAAATAAACTCTCCTATTTATGGCATGTACACCATGTACTCAGCAGTATGTACCCAATCATTAAGGTGAGACTAGTACCTTCCAATGTATTTTTTGCTTCCCAAAGGTGTCGCATTAAGGGCTGGTAATAGACTTTCAGAAGACTCCTTGGCTGGATTAGGAAGCAATCTCCCTTCCTTAAAACAGTTATCAATCCACCTTGTCGTAGTCACCACCTTTCCATCACCCTCCCAGATTGCTCGCCCGCCTGGTTGTATGACACCCTACAAAAGCGTTGATGTAATCCCTTCATTAAAATTACCAATGATTAAATTCTAGACAATTAAACAAAGCAGTCAGAGATTAAAATAGTTATACTGCGTTCTGACCATAAGTGTATTTGTTGTGTTAATGGTATGAAGGCTTTCAAGAGCAGATCCATACTTAAGTAAGTCCAATGTTGATACCATAGTACAACTGAATTAAAGCGGAAAGAGTGTAGAGCTTGACGATAAATGATACCTCCAAGGCGATATGCGTGGCTGCCCTATAGTCGAATCCAGTACCAGCTATTCCACCCAAAGCTTCAATTTTATGCTTGTAAACTGCAAAGTTCTGCACAAAGGATGCTTATCTTAGTGTTTTTTTAGAATAAGGCAGCGTTTAATTAAGACAATTGTATTGAACGCCAAGACAGTTGAACAACTAGCACCAGAGGAAACCTTAAATTCAATTGCAATGCCACATAAACATACAGATACAGTTGCATACTGTGTGCTGATCGTAATACATCTCCTAGCTAAATCATGTAAAAGGCCAAAAAGCAACACCAGTATACGCATTCCATTATCTGGATGAACATACGCTTTATTATCAATCAAGGACCAAAAGTCTAAAAGACAACTAAACTATGGACCAGAACTCACATACACAATTGATTTTCATTTTGCAAGAATTTTTTGGCGGGGAGTAGAAGGCCTGGACTGTGTCCAAAACCCACTGTCCAGTTTCAGGATCAAAAGGAGCACTTACAGTTTGCATATCTGGCAATGGTATTATAGGAGTGACCAAACCCATAATTTGATCAGGTACCCATTTGTCATGAAATTCTCACAGACTAGCCGTTGCTGCCCGATACCTCAAGCAACACCCTGTTTCAGAATTTGTAGGCCAAAAAGACTACTGCGCCAAACTCAAGCAATGAAACCATATCAAGGACTAAAATCTTCTGAAAGACAAATAAACTAAGGAGCAGAACTCATATATACAATTGATTTTCCTTTTGCAAGAATTTTGATGGGGACAAGAAGGCCTGGACTGTGTCCAAAAACCCAGTTTCCAGTTTCAGGATCAAGATTAAAAGACTACGCCAAACGCAAGCAACGAAAGCCATATCACAGGGAACAGATCAAGATCATAATATAGTATGCGCAGGAGTGATCGCATGTTCTCACCTCAGAAGAAACAAGAAACCTGCTTAAAAAGTAACAAAGTATGCGCAGGAGTGTTCGAGATGGTCTCACCTCTTCCGTGCAGTCAATGCACAGCACCAGAAATTCGGAGAAAGGCCCACACGCGTCGTTCCCCCCGCCGAGGTCAATCCCGGTCCATGCACCATCTTTCCCACCGCCATGGAGATCGCTCCATCCCGCTCCACTGCCGCTCACTGCTCCTCCATAGCTGTGGGGAGTCCCTCCGGTCCCGTCCTCGTTCTCGCCGCCCCGGGACGGCCTTCCGCTGTCTTCCGCGGCAAGACCCTTGCCACGGCTGTGAAGTCGTCCACCTCCAGCGCCCCCGGGAGTCCCTCCGATCAAGTGGTAGGGATCGCGGACCCGCGCCGGCCTCCCGCTCGGTTCCGCGAGGTTGGTCTTGCCATCGCCTGGCCCTCCCCTCCCTCCACCTCCACCTCCATCGTCGCAAGGGAGCCCACCGCCCCCTGAGCCTCCATCACCGGAGGGGATCTCTCCCCCTCCACCTCCGCCACGGCGCGGTGGTCCTCCGCTCGCGGGAGCCCGCTTCCTTGCTCCCATCACGCCGCCAATTTCTCCGCTCAGCGCTGGCGTTCGATTTGGGGGGAAATGGTTTTGGCCGGGAGCCGTGGAGAGAGAGGGAAGGGAGGAGGACGGGTTTGAAGCGCCCGATGACGGATCGGGTGTGCAGGTCTTCGTGTGGTCTTGTGTTCCCTTCCTTCCTTTCTTACCGTATATTTCCAGGGACGTTGCTACACAGTGCCCGGGCTCTATATTATCTTACGCGATGCCCCCTGTCCAAATTTAAAACTTTTCCAAAGTAGAAAGAGGTACCGTTTTCCAACCCAGCTCAGCTCATCTCCTGTTTCAGGCACCAGCCCAGCTCGTGTTTTTCAGTTGCCAGCCCACGAAAAAAGTACAGGGGCAACGAGATCTCCATCCCCCACGTTTCCTTTCCCAAACCCTACCTACTCCCTTTCTTCCTTCTCCAGCCGCCTGCTGCAAAATCTCCATGGCCGTTCTTGTACAAAACTTCAGGAAACAATAATATAGGGGGATCTGTCCTCCCCCCTTCTCCCAATACAGGGGAGCAGAAAACTACAAGCAGATTACTGGAGTAAAAATACATAACAAAGGGACAAAAAGCAAGAACACAGGTATATCCCTGCTCGATTTTGCTTTTTTACAAGCAATTGTCATGAACATCATGATTTTCCAGATCTTTCTTACTATGTACAAAAATAGACCACTTCCATGTCCAAAGTAGGTACTTGCAGGGGGGGTATCTGGACGCTGATCAACAGGTTTTCAAGATGTAAAAAAACATCACTGCATCATAAGAACAGAAGTGAATCATTTACAGGGATCCATCAAACATAACATGTAGAAAAACAAAACCTTCAGTAGCAGCAATCCTCTTCCAGCATTGGGCATCTCCAGAATAACTCTAGTTGTAAAAAAAACAGGGTTTTATTAGCTTATATGTAAAAGAAAGGAAATGCTGGTTCAATGTTTTGTACATGCAAGTTTATTATATGTTAGGTTGACACTAAAGTAGCTGGGATATACTAACATGTAAAAACTTCTTTTTTTTAGTATCAGGATAGAAAGTAACATGTAAAAAAGTTTACACACTTGGTTAACTTTTGTTGTTTTTGTGTAGAAGAAAATGTAAATTTCTTTTGTGTTTTTTTATAGGTATGGATTTTTGGTTCGGTGATGCTGGTATTGACCTAAACAACCCTGCACAAGAAGATGATGCTGACCAGGACATGCTAGGCAACCCTGGGGATGATCTTACAGGGGATACAGGCAATGTTCCTCCTTCCGGGCGATACCGGCCATCTATTGACACGGGTCCCAAACAGAAAATACATTGTCTAGCTACCGATTCAGTGGAGAGGAAGATGTTGAGTCAACACCTAGCCTTACTCCTAGAGAAAACCATACCCACAGATGATATTTGAAACTCTAGAAGATGCAAGGTTATGCTATAATAGATATGCTAAGAGTGTTGGTTTTTCCATCAAAGCCAAGACTTCCGTAAATTCTGCTGGACAAACAGAAGGACAAACAGCTTTTGTATGCAACAAAAGTGGAAAATGAAGACATTAACCAGCAAGAAGCTCCACCTGTAAGGCGGAGGAACCGTAGCATAACAAAGAAGACGGACCGCAAGGCGCTCGAGAGTTAAAAGAAGAGTCAAAAGTGGCATGTCACAATGTTCATAGAGGAACACAATCATCCATGCATCAAGAAATTTTCCTTGAAAAGTACTTGAGGTCTCATAGAGGAATACCCAAGGAAGAAAGAGATTTTATCAAGATATCGCATAAGGTTAACCTCTCGCCGGAGGGTGATGTCTATTATGGCGAGTTGTATGGAAACTTGGCTAATGTTCCATATCATTCAAAGGATGTCAAGAACTTCATGTCTACACTAGATGAAGGGCATGAATATAAAGACATGTCTTTGTTGCTTGCCGAGTTTGAAAAAGTAAAAAGGATGATCCAGATTTCTTCTACAGTCGGATCTTGATCATGCGCATGTAGTTCAGCATCTTTAATGATGGGCGACAAGGGCTGCGACAAGCTCTACGACGATTGTGTGTCATTTGATGCAACGATATGACTAATGCTTACAAAATGCCATTTTCACCATTCATTGGTATAAATCGGTATGGCAGTCTATTCACCGATGTGGGTTTTAAAAATGAAAGAATTGAAGATTATGTTTGGTTGTACAATCAATTCCTTGAAGCTCATGGTGGTTTGCAGCCTACAAACTTCATCACCGATCGTGATGGGTCCATGAAGAGTGCTATCTTAGTTGTGTTTCCGGACACGTGGCATCGGAGTTGTAGATGGCACATCATGCAAAATGTGCAAATGTGTTGGGTAATTTCTTGTTCACACATGAGGAATCGCGAAGGAATTGAATGATATTATAGATCACAACATGTCAATTAGAGAATTTGAAGCAAGTCAAGAAATGATATTACAAAGACAATGTGGGGACAATAAAATTTGATGGATTTGTATGATCCGAGGGCCGAGTTTGTCCCTGCATACCACAAAGATCGTTTTCCCATTCCTACAAACTACGCTACAGAGTGAAGGGTTTAATGCGCTCAAAAGATATGTAAAGCTAACAATAGCCTCTTCCATTTCTTCCAAAGACATGAAGTTGCAAGAGAAGATAGATGTGGCAGAAGAGTCGAATGAGTTTCAGATGGAAGACAAAGTTCTAAGGGTGTGGGGAGATTACCCTCTGGAAAAGCAAGCTTTGAGCGTGTACACATGCCCCATTTACTTGCGTTTCCGTGGTGAGCTCCGAAAAGTTACGTCCTACAATGTTAACCATGTCGATGGGCAACACTTTGATGTTGTGCCAATATCGGGAGCTGTGTTTGGGTATGGAAACAGATCATACAGAGTGGAAGCTAACTTGCAGGAATCAATATATCAGTGTGAGTGTAGTAAATTTAGTAGGGATGGTCTTTTATGCGCCATGTGTTGAGGGTCATGGCACGCTTGGTGTCAGATACCTATTCCGCCACGATATATACTTCCTAGATGGACAAAGGCAGGATGTAATTGTGCCGAAAAGTTGGAGCTCCCGATGTGCCAACCGATAGGAAATTGACAAACAAGGAAAGGAAGTTGCTGCGTTACGGGACACTATGCAATGATCGGACGCAGACGCTAAGGTTGCAAAATTAATCAGACAAAGGAAAAGCTCTAGCGGATAAGTACATGCAAGCATTGGGTAATGAGCTAAAAGATATGAAGTTAAGTGAATCACCTAAGAGGAAAGCAAATAAGGGTAAAACCAAAACAAAAGAAGCTCCTTCTGGGCTGGAGTTTGTGGGTGATGACGGTCAAGGGAGTGCATCGCAATATCAGCATGTTCGGGACCCTGAATGTACTACAACTAAAGGTCGTCCTCCAGAGAAGAGGAAGAAGTCTGGGCTACATTTGAAGTCAAAGAAACCCAACAAAATCTCTCCTGTTCCAAAGCCACTAGTGTTCAACTTCTTTGCTGATATGGTTTAGTGTGCAAACATGTTTTATTAAGTACTAGTGTCAAAAGAAATGCAAAGAATGTTCTATTTTTTTTGCTGGATAGAATGTTTTATTGTATGTAAAAAACCTGAAGTCAGTTTGATGCAGCCTTTTTTAGTTTGAATTATATGATGCAATCTGTGTCATGGTACATTCACAACTTTTCATACTAAAACACATGTAAAAAATGTATCCTCGAAGTTAAATTCAAATTTCGGTAATTAAAAAGAACCATTTTGTACCTTTCTAACAGGTCATGTATTACTTTGTTCTCCTGAATGAACATCATGTCTGAAAAAGCACTTCGTGCCAGTTGATTACTTTGTTCTCCTCGCGATCCAACCATTTCTTCACGAGAAGCTTCCTGATCACAGGCATATCAGATTGCTTGAAAGGCAGCATCCTCCTCCTGTTCCAGCACTCAATAAACTTCAGCATGAAAAACCCACAATCGAAACTGTTTGTGGCAAAACAATGGTTAGCAATGTAAAAAAAGAATGTGAACAGTACATGAATGAAAACAAACAAGTTTCAAATTTTACATTAGTGTAGAAAAGCATTATTAAAGTTAGTTGAAAAGCTGGAGTAAAAATTTACATGTACAAATTTACATGTTCTGAATGTATATGCATCAAAAGTACACTGCATAAATTTTTGACATGTTAATAAAATGTAAAAAAACCTAAAAATTACATGATCTGTATGTAAAATTTACATATACAAATTTACATGATCTGTATGTAAAGTAAACATGTTGGTAAAATTTACATGTTCTAAAACTGGTGTTCCAAGAAAATGTAATTTTTTTTAGCAATTTACATGTTATAAAAAAGCTACTGTAGTTGCAGTTATACATTCTTATTTTGGAGCAAAAAAGGATATCTTACTTCGTGTTTTGCATTGGAGTAGGAATGTACAATGTTTTGTATTTTGAGATGTTGAACTTGGACTGATTGTAGTTTCGCGACCACATATTCTTGATAGACCCAATAATTGCTCTGTAGTCTGATTGAAATCCCTTGTCCCCCTCCCTCCTCAATGAGTCCATCACTTCAAACCTCTCTGCCTTTAGGTTCAGAACAATCAGATAATAGTGCCCTGTTGTTGCTTCAATATCCGGTGTGAGATCTTGGAGAACAGAGAACATGATCTGTACATGGAGAAAACTTAAACACTTGTAAAACATGATATGTACATGATATTGTGGGTCTGAATTGAAAAATTTAAAACATAGACGTAAAAAAGAGTACAAAACAAATTACCATCTCCTTGTGGTCTAGCCAGTTTGAGGGGGAATTTTCGAATGCTTTCTTGACAGATTTATCCATAAAGCATGTGGCACTCCTAAGCTTTCCCTGTAAGTAGGAGTTTTAGAAGAATGTAAGGTTGAAATAGCTAAGTGGCATCTCATAAGCATATGTTTTTGCAAAGAAAAAAGTATATCTTACCGCAATCCTAAGTGGCATCAGAAATTTCTTCTGTTGCGCCATCTCCATGGACATAGCGTTAAGAGCCATCTCGCATGTTGAGTTGCTCAACTTTCCGCCTGGCCTGACTGAGTCAGCCAAATCTTTCAGGTTGATGAACCATCGTCCGTTGTCGATGATGATAGGTTCTTCATTAGGGTCATTTACATCCTTTCCCGTGTATTCGCAAACTTTGTTGTACAGCTCAATTGCTGACTTTGACGCAAACGCCTTTCTCTCAACATCAACAAACGGCGACTTCCTTGCTGGGCCTGGCTTCACCACCCTTCTCTGATGAGCTTGAGGGATTGGTGTAATACTGTTATGACCATCCTCGCCAACTGGTGTCCTGGTAGGCATATCGATGATGGCATAGATTTTGTCCAAAGAATCCCCGCTGTCATCATTGCTACATGCAATAACATGATCCCCTTCTACCTGAACCGGTACCTCTGTTTTGGCAGCTTCAAAATCCTCACAAGGTGATTCATCTAGATCGAACGAGGGGCAATCTTCTATCAGCTTTAGGAGCTTCATTTTTTGTTCACTTTCATTTATACCTTCTACACTTCCAAACAACCTCTTATTCATGCTATCGCATAGAATAGTAGAATCTGCAACTTTACAACCTTCAGCAACAATTCCTGAGCTTGTTGTTATTGCCATCTGGTTGTTACAGTTTGCCCTTGCTTCAGCTGTAGCAAACCTACTTGACCTTCTTGGGCTAGGTGAAACAACTGTCACATCTTCATGGACCAGCCCCTTCTTTTGCCGAGGACTTGCTTTGGAAGTGGCAACCAATGATTTTAGAGGAGACATTGATCTAGTGATTGGTCTACCAATTGGACTCCCTCCTAAAGCTGTAGCTTTGAGTTGCTCAACAGGAGATGCTTTCACTTTAGCAGAGATGTTGTTGGGCTGCATGCATTTACTTTCATCTTCCTTTTCAGTTTCCTTTAATTGGTCCACAAATGATACACACTTCTTTCTCTTGCTTGATGATACTTTAGGTTGTTGCTGTTTGCAAGGAGGCGCAGCTGGTAAAGGAGATAGCAGCGGGGCAGCCCCACCAAGGTTATCTGCACTGGACTGTGACCCAGACCCATATAATTGAAGCAATTTTAGTGGGTCCAGCGGCAATGTCGAATGTTATCCTGTTGGCACATGTTGGCACATGTTCAGGTTCTGCAAGACTAAGCTCACTCTCTTTTGAAATCTCTGGAGTGCCACTACCCGCTCCATTTTCACAAATCCCATTTTCTCTCCCGCATGTTATTATTCGACAACAACTTGCTCATTAACTCTATTCTGGCTTACAGAGATTTTGTATCATCTACAATCTGTTCACTTACTTCCACCAGCACTGGCCTTGATCGCCGTCTCCGCATTCTTCGTTTGGGCTGCTTCACGACTCGTTGCACCTCCTCCGCAAAAATTTTCTTCTGCTCTGGTCTGAAATCCTTGTGTTCTTTGTTTGACAAGGTAAGAAACTTGGCAAGCCCATCTTCAAACACATTACACATCTCTATTACCACTTCCCTGTATTTTGCCAAGTCTACACATACAAAAAAAGCTAGCTTAGTAAAAATACACTTGAATAAGCAAAAAAAGAAAGAGAAAAAAGGAACTACTAGATGTAAATAAAAGAGACACTATGGTCCAAACCTCACAAGATGGTCGCCTGAACATGGCGCTGACTAACATATCCACATCAAGGCTCACGAGAACAGAGAGAGCCTAATCCTAAAACATTTCTTTAGCTGTAGGCGAAAAAAATCATGTGAATAAACATTTCAGAAAACAGTGGGAAAAACGCATGAGAAAGATATGCTTAAAGCCTAAGAAAACACTGCTTTATGAGAACCTACCGGTAATTTCCCAAACGAGCCATCGCCGTTTGTATCAAGGTCAACTATAAGTCTCACCATCTTGTTTGTCCAAATGCATATCCTAGTTCCATCCTCGGGTATATCTAATGCATCTGTCTCAAGAGAATCAACATATAAAACCTGTACAATACAAAAAGATGATATATATCATATGTATATGATTTGTCAAACAAAACACATACTAAAAAATCCACAAGAACATATCTTTTAAAAAGACAAAAATTTCGTTGACCTTGAACTACTACTAACCATGAACAACAGACTACATAGCATCCTACCATGAACTACTACTAATCACGCCGTGGATACTACATCAGACAAATTCACCATGAAAAAAATACATCCTACATAGCATAAAACAGAACTTGGTAAAAAAAGTAAAAACAAGAGTTGGATTATGTAAACTCACCATGAGATATGGCATGCATGCTTTAAACCAATTCTTGGTATCTTTAGCGGTTGCTGTCTGAATTAGAACATCGATAATGAATCTGGCCCAATTGAGATGATGGATTGCGTTTGCGTTGATGAAAGATGGGTAGCATCTAGGGCTAACAAGAGTCCCTGTGTTTGGGGCGAAAACTGAAGACACGCTGTAGATGACAAACTTTCTCAAGTAATCCTGATTAGGAGGGTTGGTTGGTGTGGCATCCCGCAAAAACCACTACTAGAAAATCGCGTTACTTTTGTGCATTGCATCGTCATCATCATGCGTTGTTCGTCTAAAACTATTTTCGCAAAGCCCGTTTTTGTTTTCTAAAACGCCTCGTCTTGCCTTCAAATCCAAAACCCGGGCCTCCGGATTACTTTGTTTTTGTCTGCTATCGGTTTACAAACGGTCCGTTTAAACAAATAAAAATTATATTATTTCAGTGGGGCAGTCGAACGGGCCGAATGACCCGAACGACCACCCCAGAAAAATACAAACGGATCAATCTAAATCCTACAGCTACCAATCCTATCCTACCCAACCCCCCTCCACATCACCCCACCCAATCCCCACCTGACACCTCACCTCTCCCCTCCCTCTACCCTATCCCACGCTGCCACTTGGCCTCTCTCTCTCTCTCTCCCCAATCACCCACCCAGCCACACACAAGCACACACGCACTACACACACGCACGCCACGCGCCTGCAGGCCCCCCTGACCCGACCGACACGCCTCCCACTCAACCGCCCCCGCCTGGCGCCCCACCATCCCGCACGCGCCCGCAGCCTTCCTCTCTTCCCCTTCTTCTCCCGCTCCGGCCACCGCCACCCACTCCACCGCCCTTCCTCTCCGGCGAGCCCTCCCGCCTTTCACCTCCAGCGCCCCTCGCTCACCGCCTTCTCCGACGCCACGCTTTTCCTCTCCGGCTGACCACCTCCCGCGGCTTGAGCTCGCCCTCGCCTGCCGGCTCCTCTCCACCGCCTCGCGCCTCCCAAGCAGCCGCCGCCACTGCCGCTGCCGGGCCTTATCCTCCGTGGCCGCCCTCAGTTGCGGCAGCCCACTCGCCCGCTGGCCACCCAGGCCCGCCTGGCCGGCCTCGCTGCCCTCCCCTCACGCTGCCATGGCCGCCTGTCGACAACCGCCACCGCGACCTCCTTCCCCACCGCCTGCCTTCCGCTTCGCCCGCGACCGCCACTTCCCGAGCCCCTCGCCTTCTCGCTCAGCGGCCCCGCCTCGACGCACGCCTGCCTGGACCCACCCGCCGCCGATGCCATCCGCCTCCACCTGCAGGTGTTCTCGTAGTACCAAGATGGTGCTAAGTTGTTGGGTGTGGAGACAACAAGATCGACACCCACCAAAACAAACCCCAGGAACCACGAAAAGTGCCGCCGAGACCCCGGTTGTGCCGCCACGGAGCCGATGACCGAATGTCTTCTACACGGTAGCCAAGACCACCAACGCGGAACCAAGATCGACACCGGCAATCAAACCCCGAAACCCCAAGTTCACCCCTCGCCAAGATCTTCATCGAAACCCGGTGATCTCCGACATGGACCTGAGAACGAACCCGAAGGCCACCGACGGCGAACCCTAAGGCCCTCGAAGCGATGATGCCTGCTTCCAAGATCTCCGGCATGGATCGAAAAGTTCCCCGAAGACCGATCCCGATGTACCGGAGACCGGACCCTCGACACGCCAAGATCTACCCTCGGACGCCAAGACCCGAACCGAGGACGCAAAGATCGCCACGAACGACAAGCACTTCACCCCGGGCCAAGACCGACCCGACTTGAGGACCCGACAAGATCTGAACGACAAGATCGGCACCGACCAGGCGGACTACACGCCTGACGCCAACCAAGTCCCGCTCCGAGCCAAGACCTACCTCCGATATCCGAGAACGCTTCCGTCGAACCCCGAACCCCAGATCCGTCGAACCCTGAGACCGAAGCCCGAACCCCGGAACCTCAAGACCGTCGAGCCCCTAATGTGTGACCCCTTTTCTCGAGCCCTATTTTATAAATGAAATAACAACTTGTTGCATCGTAATTGTTCATCGCGCATGCATATTTGTGTGGGTTGGGGGCCTTATGCCGATTCACCATATAATTAAATATGGGGCCCATATGCGGGCAAATCTAGCCTTATATTGGCCCCATTTAAATTTGTGTAGCGAACCGGTGCTATCTTTTGCCATGCTAAAACAACATTTAATTTGCGGGGGTTCTAAATAACTTGAACCATCTAAATAATTGTCGGGACCCTGGTTCCGCTTAATATGATCTAATTGCATTGTACCTTTGCCATGCCATGCATCATACATGCATCATGCCGATCTTCTGCCGTTGTATTAAATATTGCATCCGTTATTTATTCTAGTGTTTTGCTTCTTCGCGGATAAGGCCGTTGAGTTGATGTGAGCTTCATCTTATCTTGGTTGAACCTTCGGCAATGTTTTTCAAAGCAGCATCTCCCTTTCTACCTATCTTACTTTTATAGTATTTATTTCCTCCTTGATCTATTGCTATCTGTGTCGCGATGCTCTAGTTTCGTACCCGTGATATCCCTCGCAGCCTTATATTGCCTTGGACACATCCTATTACCTGTTGTTTGGTAGATAGATGGACTTGCGCGTCGTAGTCGCTTGCTCAAGTGTTGTTGCGTGTCGTCAAGAACCACAGTCGTTGGAGTATTGCCGTATGTTGAATGTTGGAGATGATCATGGTTTTACTTATCGTTCACTTTAATTCCTGTTTAACAACTAAAATTGAAGTAAGCAGAGGCATCGGTGGGTGATAGATAACATTTGGTTTCCGAACGCCCACTTGTGTCCCGTAGGACCCCGAGTACTTGATACTGCCTTGATTTATCGCGCTATCCACATCCGGGAGGTATATGGGACCCCCGAGCGAGCTTGATTCATCTTATTTCTTGGGGCCACAAACTAGTTTGAGGTTTTATTTACGATCCTGCATTTATGCCATGCTTTATCGCTTTATTTAAATTGTGCGATAGCACCAGACTGCTTAGGATCGGGACACGATTCCGCTGTGTCGACAAGCCCGCTTTGGGTTCCCGATGCTCACACCAGATACCCAAACCTTGAGTCCGTCTCGAGCTTGCTTACTTGCTATGGTAGCTTAATGGGGTGGCCCCCTGAAATAATTCTGAATCCTGTGATTGCTTTGTCGTGAAGGCCTCGTTGGGTTTTGATTTGGTTTTTCCGACGTTGATCAAGCGTGTGTTGCTATTGGTGCACCCCGGCCGGGTAAAACTTTCTGAAAGCCGTGTCCGCGGTTATGGACGACTTGGAGCACAATATCTCGACCATAGACAAGCATAACTAAAGTAGTACTATAAATGTGACTCTATAATGACTAGTAATCAGCTTCACTATAATGGAATGGCTAAATAAAACTACCAACAATTGCTTGTTTGGATTGTCGCTTGCGACCATTGTATCTGACTAGTAAGTATTGCAACTACAACAGAATGGCTAAATAAAAGTACCAACAACTGCTTGGTTTTGGGTTATCTCATGCTATCTATATCTGAATAGTAAGTGCTGTCACTATAACGGAATGGTTAACTAAAAGTGCCCACTGCTTATTTTATCAGGACGACTATCTTACCTGACTAGTAAATGCTGCAACGATAGCTGAATAAGTAAAACTGCCAACTGTGTGAGTTCCTCGGTGAACTTCCTTGTTTGGTCTCGAGGGGGGAAATACCAGGATGGGTTTGTTTGGTGTTAGCTTCAGGTTGGATCCGGATAGGTCATTCTTATCCCTCTCTGATAACCGCCAGTTGTATCGAGTCTCTATAGGTTGTTTAGTGCATCTTTGCCGCCGCTTTCGATCCACCATACCTATGTAGGCGAGGACCGCCAATTCTAGTCTCGCCGTAATCGCCTCAAGATCGACGCCTTCTTTCCTTTGCCCTTTGTCGGCACCCTTTGTTTAAACAGGTTTTGAGATCGACGTCGTTAGCGTGGTTACCCTTCCGCTTGGCTGGCAAGGTTATGGACGCCATTGGTTATCCTTCGTGGCTCTTAGCCCCATTTGCATCTTGTCCGTAGTCGGACGCCTATTATTTTCAAGGTGATTCGGATCTTTGTATATTCTATCGTATTCTTGACTCATTGAGTCATTGTTGTATATATATCTGCTCGTGGGTCCCATCGAGGACTGTTGTGTAATGTTATTACTTCGCTTTTCCACCGCACGAAAGTGCTCGTGGGCACCTTTGAATCGCTTTCTGCGGGTTTGGCAGAATCGCTGAAACTTGCATAGGTCGATTCTGAGGGTGTTACAGAGTGGTATCGAGCTCAAAGAATTGCGATAACCCACAAGTCCAAATTGTAGGATAACCTAGCTAACTACAAGTAGAGTGTCAAAACTATTTTTGCAAAATCGGTTGGATAGTTCTGATTAGGTCTGATTTTACTCCTTACCCCTCTGCTATTCTCCTCTTATCTCGACTTGTTTTGAATCTGCTCTCTTCTCTTGCTTCGAGTCCAGGACTTCTCGTGGTTGGGTTTTCCGTCGTACCTTCAGGGTTTCGCTTCCTCTTTGGTAACGGTGTTGCTACATCTGGTCTTCATGCTATCCGAGGAATCCTTCGTTTGGCGGACTTCTCTTTGTTCCTTCTCGTGTCTTCCGGTGTTTTCCGACGCGACGACATCATCTACGCCAGATCCGATGCAGAGTCTGCATCACTCCTTGTTCCTGAACCTCGATTGTCGAGATCTTCAGTCTGATTCCGAGAATGGGTGCACGTTTTTCCACTGATTGTGCAGAGTAATAGTTTGGGTGCGTGATGGATTGGCCCCCATGCCGACTACCCCTTCTATTCGCTTTTGTACATTAAAGTGGATGAGAATGCATCGGTTCCCTCTTTCTATCGAAGATAGAGGTGGCTTTATTTGTTGATACCTCTGCCTTCGACCTTTTGTTTCCGGAGTGTTCCCTCGACGATCACGGACAACGACCTCTTGTTAGTGGTGTCGCGAGGATCTACACGAAGCGCGAAGGTTCAGGTCGCCGCTCTTCTTCCGGTACCATGAGGCGGATCTCGAGGGCGAGATCCATTGTTAGTGGTGTCGAATTGTGGCATCCCGCAAAAACCACTACTAGAAAATCGCGTTACTTTTGTGCATTGCATCGTCATCATCATGCGTTGTTCGTCTAAAACTATTTTCGCAAAGCCCGTTTTTGTTTTCTAAAACGCCTCGTCTTGCCTTCAAATCCAAAACCCGGGCCTCCGGATTACTTTGTTTTTGTCTGCTATCGGTTTACAAACGGTCCGTTTAAACAAATAAAAATTATATTATTTCAGTGGGGCAGTCGAACGGGCCGAATGACCCGAACGACCACCCCAGAAAAATACAAACGGTTCAATCTAAATCCTACAACTACCAATCCTATCCTACCCAACCCCCTCCACATCACCCCACCCAATCCCCACCTGACACCTCACCTCTCCCCTTCCTCTACCCTATCCCACGCTGCCACTTGGCCTCTCTCTCTCTCCCCAATCACCCACCCAGCCACACACAAGCACACACGACGCCCACGCTACCGAGCCCCCCCGACCGACCGACACGCCCCACTCAACCGCCCGCCGCGCCCCCACCATCTCAAGACGCGCCCAGCCTTCCTCTTCCCTTCTTCTCCTGGCCCGCCACTGGCCCACCGCTGGCCCTCCCTCCGGCGAGCCTCGCCGCTTTCACCTCGCGCCAGCGCCCCCTCCTCACTGCCCGGCTCCTCCTCTGGCTGCTTTCTCCAGCTGGCTCCCCTCTCCACCTCGCCGCCTCAGCTGCGCCACCTGTCGACCGCCGCCTGGCTCCTCCGCGCTCCGCCTCAAGCAGCAGAACCACTTCGCCTGGCCACTCCGCTCGCCGGCCATCGCCGCTCTTCCTCCCGCTGCCATTCCTTGCGGCTTTCGACAACCGCCGCGACCTCCTTCCCCATCGCCTCCTCGCTTCGCCCGCGACCGCCACTTCCCGAGCCCTCGCCTTCTGTCTGCACAGCAGCCGCCCCCGCCTGACCCACACGCCTGGGACCCACCGTCGTCGCCGATGCCATCCGCCTCCACCTGCGGGTTCCTGTGTAGTACCAAGATGGTGCTAAGTTGTTGGGTGAGACAACAAGATCGACACCCACCAAAACAAACCCGAGAACCACGACAAGTGCCGCGAGACCCCATGCCGCCACGGAGCCGATGACCGAATGTCTTCTACACGGTAGCCAAGACCACCAACGCGGAACCAAGATCGACACCGGCAATCAAACCCCGAAACCCCAAGTTCACCCCTCGCCAAGATCTTCATCGAAACCCGGTGATCTCCGACATGGACCTGAGAACGAACCGAAGGCCACCGACGGCGAACCCCGAGGCCTCGGCGATGATGCTCGCCCAAGATCTCCCATGGATCAAAAGTTCTCAAGACCGATCCCGATGTACCGGAGACCGGACCCTCGACACGCCAAGATCTACCCTCGGACGCCAAGACCCGAACCGGGAGGACGCAAAGATCGCCACGAGAACGACAAGCACTTCACCCCGAAGCCAAGACCGACCCGACTTGAGGACCCGACAAGATCTGCGCAACGACAAGATCGGCACCGACCAGGGCGGACCTGCTACGCCCCGACGCCGAACCAAGTCCTGCTTCCGGAGCGTCAAGACCTACCTCCGATATCCGAGAACGCTTCCGTCGAACCCCGAACCCCAGATCTGTCGAACCCTGAGACCGAACCCCGAACCCCGGAACCTCAAGACCGTCGAGCCCATAATGTGTGACCCCTTTTCTCGAGCCCTATTTTATAAATGAAATAACAACTTGTTGCATCGTAATTGTTCATCGCGCATGCATATTTGTGTGGGTTGGGGGCCTTATGCCGATTCACCATATAATTAAATATGCGGGCAAATCTAGCCTTATATTGGCCCCATTTAAATTTGTGTAGCGAACCGGTGCTATCTTTTGCCATGCTAAAACAACATTTAATTTGCGGGGGTTCTAAATAACTTGAACCATCTAAATAATTTTCGGGACCCCGGTTCCGCTTAATATGATCTAATTGCATTGTACCTTTGCCATGCCATGCATCATACATGCATCATGCCGATCTTCTGCCGTTGTATTAAATATTGCATCCGTTATTTATTCTAGTGTTTTGCTTCTTCGCGGATAAGGCCGTTGAGTTGATGTGAGCTTCGCCCCGATCTTCGGTTGAACCTTCGGCAATGTTTTTCAGGCGAGCATCTCCCCCTTTCTACCTATCTTACTTTTATAGTATTTATTTCCCTCCTGTTGATCTATTGCTATCTGTGTCGCGATGCTCTAGTTTCGTACCCGTGATATCCCTCCCAGCCTTATATTGCCTTGGACACATCCTATTACCTGTTGTTTGGTAGATAGATGGACTTGCGCGTCGTAGTCGCTTGCTCAAGTGTTGTTGCGTGTCGTCAAGAACCACAGTCGTTGGAGTATTGCCGTATGTTGAATGTTGGAGATGATCATGGTTTTACTTATCGTTCACTTTAATTCCTGTTTAACAACTAAAATTGAAGTAAGCAGAGGCATCGGTGGGTGATAGATAACATTTGGTTTCCGAACGCCCACTTGTGTCCCGTAGGACCCCGAGTACTTGATACCTGTTCCTTGATTTATCGCGCTATCCACATCCGGGAGGTATATGGGACCCCCTGAGCGAGCTTGATTCATTTCTTATTTCTTGGGGCCACAAACTAGTTTGAGGTTTTATTTACGATCATGTACTTATGCCATGCTTTATCGCTTTATTTAAATTGTGCGAGATAGCACCAGATTTAGGATCGGACACGATTCCATGGTGTCGATAAGCCCATTTGGGTTCCCAAATGCTCACAACAGATACCCAAACCTTGAGTCCGTCTCGAGCTTGCTTACTGCTATGGTAGCTTAATGGGTGGCCCCTCAATAATTCTGAATCCTGTGATTGCTTTGTCGTGAAGGCCTCGTTGGTTTTGATTTGGTTTTTCCGAGGTTGATCGAGCGTGTGTTATTGGTGCACCCGGGTAAAACTTTCTGAAAGTCGTGTCCATGGTTATGGACGACTTGGAGCACTGATTCTACCATAGACAAGCATAACTAAAGTAGTACTATAAATGTGACTCTATAATGACTAGCAATCAGCTTCACTATAATGAAATGGCTAAATAAAACTGCCAACAATTGCTTGTTTGGATTGTCGCTTGCGACCATTGTATCTGACTAGTAAGTATTGCAACTACAACAGAATGGCTAAATAAAAGTACCAACAACTGCTGGGTTTTGGGTTATCTCATGCTATCTATATCTGAATAGTAAGTGTTGTCACTATAACGGAATGGTTAACTAAAAGTGCCCACTGCTTATTTTATCAGGACGACTATCTTACCTGACTAGTAAATGCTGCAACGATAGCTGAATAAGTAAAACTGCCAACTGTGTGAGTTCCTCGGTGAACTTCCTCGTTTGGTCTCGAGGGGGGAAATACCAGGATGGGTTTGTTTGGTGTTAGCTTCAGGTTGGATCCGGATAGGTCATTCTTATCCCTCTCTGATAACCGCCAGTTGTATCGAGTCTCTATAGGTTGTTTAGTGCATGCTGCCGCTGCCGCTCAGTCCACCATACCTATGTAGGCGAGGACCGCCGAATTCTAGTCTCGTCGTGTACTGGCCTCAGTACTGACGCTCCTCTTTTTCCTTTGCCCTTTGTCGGCACCCCTATTGTTTAAACAGGTTTTGAGATCGACGTCGTTAGCAGGGTTACCCTTCCGGCTTGTCCTGGGCAGGGTTATGGACGCCATTGGTTATCCTTCAGGGCTCTTAGCCCCATTTGCATCTTGTCCGTAGTCGGACGCTCTATTATTTTCAAGGTGATTCGGATCTTTGTATATTCTATCTGTATTCTTGACTCATTGAGTCGCTGTTGTATATATATCTGTTCTGTGGGTCCCATCGAGGACTGTTGTGTAATGTTATTACTGCTTTCCACCATTCGAAAGTGCTGGTGGCACCTTTGGATCGTTTTATGCGGGTTTTGGCGGGAATCAAACTTGCATAGGGTCGATTCCGAGTGTTACAGATTGGGCCTAGCCTTCTCGACAAATGCTACTGCTGGTCGCTTCCCATTGTGGATCCCAAACATCTCCGTAATCAAGGTGGAGTTCACATCTGACAATAAGGAACTTTATTGCCCGGTACTCCCATAACCCCGACAACAGATCGAGTGGTTATAGGATCTTCCCTATCACCAAAATCCATTCGCATGTTCGAGGATTGAAGGATCCCATTAAATATCCGCATAACTCGCATAAGCTTGGAAACCTTCATTCCTAACAAGCCGTGAATTACGTCATGGATAACGGCCCGTGATCATCGTCATTGATCTACAAACCCGACAATCTTCATCGGGAGCGGTTGAATAAATTGCTCGAAAAAGAAGCACAAAAGGGACTAAATATGTCGAACTAACAAGCTAAAATGACGAAGAAAGTAAAACAGAGAGGAAAGTGACGTCCATTACTTGATTTTTATTGTTTCGGATGGTCCTTCCACATCTCCTTGGTCGTCATCCCCATTGTCTTCATTTCCGTGGCTCAGTGCTCTCCTTCAGTAACATTCGCCTTGTACTGCAATCGCTGCTTCATCCTCCCTAACTTGGACTGTCCAATTTTGGGTGTGCGAGAGACTTTCTATAAGCAACAAAAAAAAGGAACTATTAGTACGCAAAAATGAAACTACTACTATTTTTAATTCTATATGTGTTCATACCGTAGCTACTGCTGGAATCATCTTATAATAGAGGAAAAACAAAATAAAGGATTTCCTTCAGATAGAATTAAAAAGCCTGCAAAACAGTGGCAAAAAAATGAGTTAAACACCATTTAAGAAGCAGCATGTAATTATCCCCTATAATTTACATCTCATGCTGTCTAAGTATAAAGGTGTGGTAATCATTTTAAAAACAACATGTATTTATGAATTAGGGTTCAAACCCCCATAGCATGAGATGTACATCTCTCAAAATGATTACATCACATGCCCTCCCCATTTATCATGTATTTATTGTCAAAGAAAAAGAAAAGTGGTCTCCACGGCCCTTCCCCACGTACACGATACAAACACATGGTAAAACAACAATCAGTACTGAACAAAGCACCACCCTGACTACTTTATGAGCTCTACTTTACATTAGCAGTATTTCACAGTCCATGTCCAGAACATTTACATGCTAACAAACATGTCTATTAATTTTGCAGACCTATTCTACGACAGTACGAACATAGCCTGTATTATTTAGAGAAATTTTACATCCTATATTAGCAGGATTTCACAATCCATACCCTAGAACATTTACATGCTAAACACGTTTATTTACATGCTAACAAAAATCATATTGACCAGCAAATGTAAAAAGGGTCAAAAAAATACATCCTATTAACATAGCACCACCCCTGACTACTTTATATTAGCAGGATTTCACAATCCATACCCTAAAACATTTACATGCTAAACATGTTTATTTACATGCTAACAAAAATCATATTGACCAGCAAATGTAAAAAGGGTCAAAAAATTACATCCTATTTTGTGCGACGGTACGAACATAGCCTGTATTAATTATAAAAAATTTACATCCTGCCAGATGTTTTTTGAGCCAACCTAACATAATGTGGCTGATGTTTTCTATAGAAAAGTTGCTAGGGGTTCATGTGTACCTATTTTGAGTCAAAAAATACATGGGATGCTTGCATATTAAACCTGCTGACTACTAGAGAAATTAACTAAGGACACTTATCTTATGGAAAAGTTAACTAAACCCTATGAGCAAATCTAAAAGACTACTAGACGAGTATCACGGTTTTGTATTACCAGCAAAAAAACACTGCCTACTAGAGTAGAACAATAGGGAAGTACCATCGTGACCCAAGAAAATTGGGATAACATGTCCTTACTCTATAGGCGTTTCGATCTAAATAGCCAGCCCCCAAACAGCAATAGCACTTGATGAATTCGTTTCAGAGTAAACAAACTAGACCACGAACAATCGAAACATCAGAGAATGCGAATCGGGAACCACTAACCAGCTCGAAAAATCTGAGAGAAGCGCACCGCCGTTTGGAAGCGGAACAACGCCGTCAATGCTGACTTGCCGACACCTCCGAGCGCACGGCCGCCACCTCGAAATCACCTCCGCCAACTCCACACCACGGGCGATTCGCCGAGCCGACACCCCGAATCGTACTCGGATCCGCCGTCTCGTCGACGGAGCTCGACCACTACTCCGCCCTCGCGACTTCCCGTCGGCCAGGTTGCCGCCGCGTTGGTTGATTTTGTGGCGGATTTGATAGGGGAGAGAGAGGAAGAAGAGGAAGGGGAGAGGATAGCTCGACGAGTTTGAACAGTCGACGTAACGCCTGGAGACGGGGAGTGTTGTCCGTGCGTTTCTTTTGGATGCTAGCGCCCCTTCATCAACGCCATCAACTCACGATCCAACGGGCACAAAGAGTGAGCACCGCGTAAGGCGAGAGCGAGCCCATGCAAGAATTAGAAAACGGGTATTTCCAGCTCTACTACCTGCACTTTTGAGCGCGCGTAACCAATGCGCTCACCAAACACTAACCACGACTTTCTCCTTCCAGACCGATATAGAGACATAGTATAGTTATAGGTCTTTTCGTGTTGCCAAATAAAATACGTATGTAAAATAGAGCAGTAGGACTAATTGCCATATTGACTAATTGCCATATTGATTTATTCTAATTGTTAGAGTAATTGTCAGATTATTTAGCCTAATTGTCAGGTTCAGATCATCTAATTATCAAAGTAATTACCAGATTAATTCAGCCTAATTGCCAGGCTCAAACCATCTATTACTACCAGGATGAGAGTAACTAATAGCAAAATTAAGATAAACCTAACTGCCAGATTAATTAAATCTAGTTGCCTGGTTCAGACCATCTAATTGCCCGATTGATGGAAAATCTATATCAGAGGCATTCCCAGCTACCTCTCTCATACCAGATGTTTCTCCTAACAATGGACAACATGCATCAGTCGACGTCCCCGCGTCGCCGTGAAGCTCCTTCGCCATCATCCCGCCGAGCCCCGTCATCGCCAATCCTTCTCCGCCATCTCGCCCACTCCTGCCGCTAAGCCCTTCTCCGTTGGACCCTTAAACAACCGCATGGTCCAGGACTCCTCGTGGCCATGGCTCAATGTGCTCGTCGGCGCCATACTCCACACTCTGCGCTCGGTGGCGGCGAGCTTGCATTCAGCTGCGTGCTTGTGCAACGGCGGCCACCCCCGCTGCTGCCTACTCGTGCGGCGGTGACCTCCCCCGTTGTTGGCTGATGGGTGGTGGCAGCCTCCTCATCTCTTCCCTCTCCTGTGCGGGCTAGTTCCCATGGTGGTTTCAAAGAGATAGAGGAATTGTGTGGTGGAGAACAGTCGTGAGGAGATAAGGGCAAGCGAGACTAATGGAATAAGAAGGATTAGCCACGCGAGCGGTTGTCACGACAGCGACTAGGGACACATTTTTCTAAATAGCGATCCGTCGCACGTGAGGCCGAGCGATGCGGCGTCTATCGATAGATTTTCCCTTCTTTCTTTGTTTGTTTGTTTCTTTCTTATATCTCAAACAGCTAGAGATTTGGACTCCGATCATAAAAAGAATTAGTCCCTATTTTTTCTTAAATTTTGAACAATTTACTATTAGGAAAAATCCCCCGGATTCGGACGATTCCATAGTCCGGGTCGCTCGCTCGCTTTGCCTCGTGCGGTTTTACCACGCACACATCCTTACTGATAAGGAAAAATATACAAACGCCGTCTTTCCCAACCGCCCAGCACCACCACAGCTTTCTCGACGGTCACTATCCTCTTCTCCGCTCTCTAGCGCCAGCTTCCTTAGCCTTCGCCTCTCCCGCAAGACGCACTCTTCTTTGCCAGAGCAGACGTCGCGCTACCATAGATAGCAACGCATGCTGCTAAAAACTGTTGTCGTTTTGATGATTCTGTCACTTCCTTTGCTGCCATAGTCGGTCGGTGTTGCTTCCTACCGGCACCGCCAAAGCTGTGTCTTGTCGGCACCCCCGCCCTCAACTCCTACTCTCATCTCTCATCTCATCTCTCTCTCTCTCTCTCTCTCTCTCTCTCTCTCTCGCTCGCTCTCTCTCTCCTCGTAAGCCATTGTCGGCTTGCTTCCAACACCTTTCGCCTTAGCTACAAACGATGGCCGTCGCAGCTACAACCGTTCATCGTCGGCACCACAGGAATCCGCAGCCGATGACCCTTTTGCTACAAACGACGGCGGTTGCGCTGCCTCCTTGCTACATACGCCGACCAGCGTAGCTACATAAGCCCGCAACCGCTGCTACATACTCTGGCGGTAACTTCATCGCTGCGCATAGCAGCTGAAGCAGCGTGTCGCCGTTCTACATACTCACGGCCTTTCACGCATGTCGTATTGCTACATACTTCGACTGCTGTCCATTGCTACATGTGGTAGCTACTGGCGTGTGTCGCCATTGCCGCCAGACGCCATTGCTGCTACATCCTCCGTCCACCGCTGCTACACATGCGTCTCGTCATTGTAACATCCCAGTATTAGATCTTAGAAATAAACTAAACTCAGATGTGTGCATTGCATTCATGCATAGAAAATCCAAATAATTTTTGCGCTTTTGAACAAAACTTGTCAAAGTGATTGAAGTTTCTCTCAACTTGATGGAATTGAAGTAGATCATCAAGTTGACTGTGATAAGTTTTAATATGACCTTTGCTAAAACCTCATTTTTGGGTAAAGATGATTTGATCTAGGGTTAGATCAAATATAATAAACTAAATCACAACACATTGTTTAATGATTATTATCATATCCTTAAGAGATCATATCATAGTATTCATTACAATAACTCCTGAATCCTAAGTTAAGGATATAACTCAAGTAACAAGAATCTAATAACTAAATCTTAACTTATCTTATTCTGATATATTTTTATCATGAGTATCATGATAATACTTAACTCTTCAGATACACTGGAGTAGGAAGGAAATAAATTCAAGACCATTCATCATATATGTCTCTTTCCATATCAATCTTTATCATCTCTCACAAACCTTATCCTAATATCTGTTGATCATCAATGTTGAGTAATCAATTATTGATTCACCAATTCTTAACTTATCAATTCTTGGTATTTTAATCTTGTCCTTATCATAGAATTCACTTAAGGCCTATAAAGAAATAAGTAAGAAGAGGTAGGTGGTAATGCTAGTTTTAGATATTATCTTTACGATGAGAGTATTTGAAGAAAAGCAGATCAAAATATTAATTGGTGGGGTTAACTCACTCCTGAATAGATAGAAGAGTTATCCTAAATAATGATATATATATATATATATATATATGGTAACAAAGAAGATTATAAGGATGAATTCTGAAGATAGTTACCAGGAGTAATCCTATTGGATCAAGTAGGTATAGTTAATGAATAACATCTCTTAGTCAGATAGAAACACCGAGAAGATAATTATAATACAACTGTAATGTCGTGGTGGTATCACGGCAGAAGCCATGGGTAGGCTAAAGTATGAGGCCAATAGATGCTAGAGGGATCTGGGGAGGGAAGATGTAGTTGATTCTACACACAGAAGACTAAGGCAAAGATCTTTATTTCTTCTTCCTTGGGCTACAAGTGCTCCTTGAGCTGTATACAGGGAGAAGAGAAGAACTTTACCAGCCTAACGGCTCTAACTCTAGTCGATGCCTCCTTCTGAGTCCAAGCCTCTCCTTATAAAGGAGAGCCCTGGGCTCCTCTAGGGCTGGCGTGGCAAGCATATTCGAAGAATATGCTTGTCCCAATATAGTAGTTCGGCGCCCCCTTTTCCTGTCGCCCCTCTAACGACGGCAAGGTTTTAGAGGGCCCCTCCTGTGCGCCTTGGTCTTCTGGACTGTCACCTCCGTGACCTCCTCCTGCCTCTCTGTCGCTCTGCGCCTTTGTCCGTAGCGCTTGGCTCCGCTCAGATTCTCCCTAGCTTGCAGCTAGGGTTTGACTTCAGGCTTCTCCTTCTCCTGCAAGCTTTATATCATTTGGTCCTTCTTCGCATAGCTCGGATCGTCCTTCACCTGCATCAAGATCACTCAGGCTAACCCGGCGACTTACGTAATATCTCGGCCGGGTAATGTCTTAATATACACATACGGGTCTCTCGCCTCCATATGTCGGCCGACTTCTACGGGATTCGGCCGACTTAGACTGTAACTCGGAAATCAGACGGGGATCGTACCTTCGTCTTTCCCCGGCTTTAACCTATCAGGGTCACCCCCCAACATTAGTCCCCGAAGCTGGTGAGGCCCTGCCGATAACTTCGGCCGGGTCATATCAGCTTCATCACATTTTTCTGTATTGTTTCCGAGTTATCTTTTTCTCGTCCGAGGTACCCACGTTCCTTCTCTCGTACGCCTTGTCCTACGTGTCACCCCCATCATTGTTCTTCTAGTTTTTTGTTCCTCTACAGTATTCTTGACAAAGGCTACGATTAACATTGTACTGCTACTTGGCCATTTCGACGCCTCGTGTGCCGTTTCCCTGGGGGATCGCAACCTTCTTCGCTGCTGTGTGGCCGTTGGTGCGGTTCCACTTAACGTCGTGCGTTCGTGCCGCACCCACGATCTACACGGTCAACTGCTGCACCCACGATCCCACTACCTTGTTTGTGGCTCGATTATAAAGAGGGGCGCGACGTCTGGGAATTCACTTTTCCCCTTCTCGTTCGCCTGTGCCCTTCTTCTTCCTCTCGCTTCCGCCCCCTCTTGCAGCTCCGCCGCCGCGCGCTCATCAGAACTTTCGACGGCGAGGACTCCGCCGTGTTGTTCCGTCGCCTGCGCTTCCGACTCGTCTTCGGTGAGTTCTTTCCGGCCGCATTGCCTTGGTTTTATCCTAGATTCCTCCGTTTCGATCTTGTATTCGTGCGGCGGTTCCTCTGCTCCTCCGCCGCTGCTCCCGTGCAAAATCACAACGGGGCCTCGTAGCTCTAAACTTCCCTCCGCCGCCAGCTCTTCTTTTCACGATCTTTCCGTGAACCCATGTCTAGCTCCTTTAGTGGTGCTCGGTAGAGGATGATGGCTGGCTCTAGGCCCGGCGAGGCTCGTGGCAAGGCTCTTCATTACGCCGCGAGATTGAGTGGCTTATCCGGACTCGGAGGATTCCCGCCGAGGTCTCCTGTCGTTTACCCGGCAGCGAGTCCTCTCCGGATGTTAGGGAGGGCGAGTATGTAGTGTTTATGTCGCACTTCGCGCGTGGCTTTGGTCTCCCTCTTAGCGATTTTGCTAGAGTTTCTCGACTATTTTCGTCCTTGACGCATCATCTTCCTGCGAACGCCATCGCTTCTCTTTCTGCTTTTATCTCCGCCTCGGAGGGATACTTCGGCCTATGGCCGTCAGTGCACGTCTGGTCGAAGTTCTTCCAGATTTGTTCCAACGTAGTCCCAGACAAGTCTCTGCACCCTTCCGAGAAATTGCTTACTCAATGTGGGGCAGCATCCATTACACCTCGGAGGAAATCCGTATTTCCTCGTGTCACCGGGTTAGAGTCGTGCAAGAAGTGGCACAAATCCTTCTTTTACGTCAAGAATAGAGGGAAAGAGGACAAGATTCGGCTTCCTGCCTTCTCAATTGGTCCGCCTTCTAAGGTGAACTAGACTTACAATCCGAGGAAGAGTCATGCCTTGGCCGAGGCTTTTGAGATTCGGCTTAAATAGCTGATCCGCACCGGGTTATGCGGAGAAGACCTGATGGCTACCTTTATTAGTAGCCGAATCTGCCCCTTCCAGAAGCGGACCCACAAACTGTGCTACATGAGTGGTCCTCTTGACCCTAACCGAGTCTCGACCGTGGAGCTGGACAATTACCTTATCTATAAGCGTGTCCGAGCTATCTTTAAGACGGAGATGCCTGAGGATTGGGCTTGGGGATTGAAACCGTTCACCCGCGATCGTCCGCCTCCCGAAGTAAGCTTAATCAATAACGCTATGTTATTCCATTGTTTTCGTAACGGATTCCGCTAAATTTCTTTTTCCTCGTCTTGCAGAAGTTCACAGAGCAGAAGAATGAAGATGCCGAAGTTTTGTTGCTTCCGTGGCCCGCGGACCGGAGCACCCGGGATACTGGTGAGCCGGACTCAGAAGAGTTCGTCCCTAAGTCGGATCCTGCTCCGGCTCGAGCTCGTGGCAAGACCTCGGCGCACGAGGAGGAAGGTGATTCAGACGAGGTCCAAGTTCTTGAGGTAGTTGCCGCAATGCCTATTTCTTATGCATTTCCGGCTTCTACTTTCCCAGCTAATCCGGCCGGTCAGGTTCACGACCCGAGCCTATTGCTTCTCGACCCCTATTACCTCGGGAAACGCGGGGCTCCGGCTAGTGCCTCGAGGCGGTCCCAAAGAAACGAACGAAGAAATCCGCTCGAATCCTCCCGTGCACAAGATTATGCACAGGGTCGCCGTAAGTTCCTTTTGCTCGTATTTCTTGTTTCTCTCTTCGCTTTTCATCTTGACACTCTTTTTCTTTCTTATTTTTGCGATGCTCCGCTTTCATTAAGCCGGCGGTCCTAGCATGACTAGACGCCCGATTCGGCACTGCCTCCCCGCCGTCGTTGATACTAGGATTCCCAGTCTGCTCGTCTTTGCCTCTCCAGCTCGAATCGTCGCCTCCTCGTCGCGACGTGCCTGAAACTCCTTTTGTCGACATTGACTCTAATCGGCCCTCCGAGATTTCCATCGAACCCGTTGCCCCTTATGTGGGTCCCAGCGCTCCATCGAGCCTCTATCTGCCCAAGGTTTCTCTGACACTCCCCGGCCGAAGAGGTCGTTATCTCGGCGCCTTCTGCGACCGTGACTCCTGCTGCTCCTGAAGACACCGTCCCCATTACCGAGGTATCGCTTCCTGCTGATGCCTCTTCTAAGGCGAGAAAAGCTGTTGCCACCAAGGCTTCCTCTTCCCAAAAAGGTCTTGTCGGCTCTTCTCAGCCGAGTATTACCGACGTCTTTGCGCAAAGGCTGCCTACCAAAGCCTCCGTTGCCTGCGGCACCAGACTTGCTCTTCATAAGAGCCCTGCGGCTGCAGTGGTTACACAACATGTCCGGGGTAAAGTCTTAACTCGGAGAGCTAGTGGGAACAGCCTCGGCTCGCTGGTGGAGTATGCCAATAATTGGAATGTTGCTGATCATTTTGAGGGTAATCCCATCAATCAGCCCTTTCAGCTTTCCGACATCAGCGGCCGTTTTGACCAAGCTGCCAAGTTCATCCTTGATACCAACAAGATGAATGAGTAATTGCCGTTTTACAGAGTTTTTAGATTAGTTGCCCAGATGTTACTATATGCTCTAGTCCCCGAAACTTGCAAGGAAATAACTTGTTATATGCTTGGAAGTTTAATGATGCTTTACTTAATCTAACTTCATCTCTAGAGTTCGAATTTATATCCGACTAGGTTTGTTTTATAGTTTGCTTGATTTTCGTTTTAGTTGATCTCGAAATATTCAGCCACCTAGACCCGAGTTAAGTTTTGCTTGACTCGAATTTGGTTTAGCTTCGAATATCCAGCCACCTAGGTCCGAGTTAAGTTTCTCTTGACTCGGATCTGGTCTAGCTTCGAATATCCAGCCACCTAGATCTGAGTTAAGTTTCACTTGATTCAGATCTTGTTTAGCTTCGAATATCCAGCCCCCTAGATCCGAGTTAAGTTTCGCTTGATTCGGATCTGGTTTAGCTTCGAATATCCAGCCACCTAGGTCCGAGTTAAGTTTCTCTTGACGCGGATCTGGTCTAGCTTTGAATATCCAGCCACCTAGATCTGAGTTAAGTTTTGCTTGACTCGGATCTGGTTTAGCTTCGAATATCCAGCCACCTAGGTCCGAGTTAAGTTTCTCTTGACTCGGATCTGGTCTAGCTTCGAATATCCATTTACCGTTTTGCTCCATTGTTCAGGTTGCACATGACCGGCGAACTGCCGAATTTCAGAGGTTGCTTTTTTCGCACCGCAAACTGGAGGAAAAGTATGAGAAAATCCTTCCTGTGGTAAAAAAAGGCCGGTAAGTTGATAGTTCCTTTTCGTTATTCTCGACGTTCTTATTGATTTGTCCGTTAGATGCCGGCTCACTTTTTTGGTGAACAGGTAATATTAATAACCTCAACATTCATCTTGAGAAGAAAGTCAAGAGCTTGGAAGGTTAGTTTCCCTTTTATCTTAGACCTTTTCCCCTTTAACATGTGTACTAAGCTTGTTTATTTCGTTTGGCTTTCGTAAAGCCGAGTTGCAAACCTTTGCAGCGTCTCACCAAGATTGCACGCCCATCCCTGACGTGATGCTGCATTTTTTAGAACAAAGCGCTGCTCATTCGGCACAGCTACAAGAAAAATATGATGAAATAGCCCGCCTTCGAGCCGAGGTGGATACCCTTAAGCTCTCTCAAAAATCTGAACTAGAGAAGATCGACCAGGAATTTTCCGAGAAGGAGAATCGGCTATCTTTGGAGCTGCAGAAGAATAAAGAACTCCTCGAGGCTGCCGAACTGAAAACTCAGGGATTAAGCGAGGAAATTGCTCGTTTTGAGAAGAGCAAGGTCGATTGGGCCAAAGACCTTCAGATAATGATGAGTTACATTCATCGTAAGCTTCTTAGCACAGCCGAATCATATTTTTGTCTTTGTCCCTGCTGCCACCTGACACGTTCGTGTTTTGCGCAGATCATTTTCCCAAAGCTAAGCCCGTGAGTTCTAAAGCAGTTCTTGCAGCTTGTGTGCGCCGAGGTGTCCCTGTTACCGCTGACTCGGAGTATTCAATGGAGGATTTCCTGGTTGCTGTTGGTGCTGCAGTTGGTCCAATGAAAATTATGGGTCGGGATTTGGTGCAAGAAGCTATTCGAGCTTACCACGTTCTTTGGCCGAACACTTCTGGGACTCCTGATATCAATGAGGTCGAATTACTGGTGAAAAGACTGATGGCATCTGAGAGGCAACTAAGTCTCTGGAGGGAATCAGCCGGGCGCGCTGGCGCTGATATGGCCCTTAATGTCATCATGTCATGGTATGAAGACATTTCTCTTGATATCCTGAGAAATTTGCGCACTGGTTCCCGTTGGGTTGAGGATCCCACTTTTGTTGCTCTTCGGCAAGCTCGCGCCTCCCAACTCGTCGAGTATGCCGACGTGCATACCTGGAATGAAGGGTCGAGTTTTCTTCCAAACCCGGATGAGGAGGTCGTAGTTGAGGATGCCTCGAATATCAATTCGGCTGAGCAAGGGGAGGGTGAGGATGACTCGGCCACCTCTGGCAGCTCCAGTTCAAGCTCGGACAGCGACGGCGATGCGCGGTCCTCCTAAAAAGGTACTAGGCATTCAAGCATGCATCGATGCTCTGAGCAGCCTCGGGCTTCTGAAGTTGCACTGGGTCTATGGGCGAGAGGCAACCTCGGTCAAGTTCCTCCTACGTCAGTGTCAGCGCTGACCCGATTCTTGCCTCTCCCGCAAACAACGCTTAAGTTATTTCTTATCCCTGGCATGCCGGGCGTATGATGTACGCGAAACATTTGTCCGCTCTCTGTATGACTCGAATTTCTTTTGCCGTGTACTGCTGTGACATATACGCTTGTAGTTGTTATCATTTTGTTTAAGTGGGTGCTCGTCCGAATTCTTGCTTTGATGGCCCACAATTTCCTGATTTTAGGATGTATCCTTCCCTTCGTTTTTTCGTGGTTCAGCCGAGTTGTCTAGGTGTGAGCTCTGAGTATCATATAATATTGATCTGTTCTGAACAGAGGTTAACTACTACCTTGGAGCAATATATGGCAATCCCTGGATCACTGTTTATCGCGTCGAATTTCAATATGTAAACCAAATTTCGGAAATAATATAAGACCAATACCGAGGCGCTGCTCAGGGTAGTGCTCAACATAAAACTGGGACAGCATATGACAGTCCCTGGGTCGCTGCTTTGGATGCCGAGATTCAAATATTTAGTATGAAATGGAAATAATATATGGCAGTCCCCGAGTCACTGCTCTGGGTGCCGAGATTTAGTACATAAGATGACATTGAAATAAACAGACGACAGTCCCCGAGTCACTGCTCTGGGTGCCGAGGTTCAGATATATAATATGATTTTGAAATAACGCACGGCAGTCCCTGAGTCACTGCTCTGGGAGCCGAGGTTCAAATACATAACACGAAATTGAAATTACATATGGCATTCCCCGAGTCACAGCTCTAGGCGCCGAGGTTCACATATATAACACGAAATTGAAATAACATATGGCAGTCCCCGAGTCACTGCTCTGGGTGCCGAGGTTCACATACATAACACGAAATTGAAATAACATATGGCGTCCCAGTCCGCTGCAGGTGCCGAGGTTCACATACATAACACAAAATTGAAATAACATATGGCAGTCCCCGAGTCACTGCTCTGGGTGCCGAGGTTCAATACATCATTGGTTCTTGACCTTGAGATATAATGCTACGAGTAAAATGGTCGAAGCAAGGCTACATTCCATGGACGCTTCGTTTCTTCGCCAGCTTTATCTGCCTTGTTCCCTCCGGGGGGCTGAGCGTCGATTAGATAATAGGCATCGTTATGCAATGTTTTGCTCACAATGAATGGTCCCTCCCATGGAGGTGACAACTTGTGCATGCCGGCCGTGCGTTGCACCAGTTGGAGGACTAAATCTCCTTCCTTGAACACCCTTGGATTCACCTTCTTGCTGTGATATCGTCGCAGGTTCTGCTGATAAATAGCTGATCGTGATAGTGCCAGTTCTCTGGCTTCTTCTAGCAGGTCTACAGTATCTTGCCGAGCTATCTCGTTTATCTCCGAGGTTGTGTACTGAGTAACTCTTGGCGAGTCATATATTATGTCGGTTGGAAGTACGGCCTCTGCCCCGTATACCAGAAAGAATGGTGTATAACCCGTTGATCTATTCGGAGTAGTTCGGAGGCTCCATAGTACGGCTGGGAGTTCCTCAATCCAACATCCTGCCGACCTTTGCAACGGTTCGACAAGTCGTGGTTTTATTCCTGATAGCACCAATCCATTAGACCTTTCCACTTGCCCATTGGATGCTGGGTGAGCCACAGAGGCAATATCTAGTCTTATGTGTTTCTCTCTGCAAAATATGGCGAAGGCTCCTTCTGCAAAGTTTGTGCCATTATCTGTAATAATGCTGTGCGGATACCCATATCTTAAGATAATATCTTTGAGAAATTTTACTGCTGTGGACCCATCGCATTTTTTTATTGGTTTCACTTCAATAAATTTTGTGAACTTGTCCACCATAACCAATATGTGGGTCATTCCTTCTCTTGCCGGCTTAAATGGTCCCACCATATCTAAACCCCATACAGAAAATGGCCAAGTGATGGGTATTGTTTTTAACTCGGCCAATGGCATGTGTATTTTGGTTGCGTATCTCTGACACCCATTGCATTTTTCAACTAATTCTTTTGCTTCTTTCAATGCCGTCGGCCAATAAAATCCATGCCTGAATGCTTTGGCTACCAAGGCACGAGATGAGGCATGGTGCCCACATTCTCCTTGGTGTATATCTAGGAGGATCTCCTGACCTTCTGCCGAACTCACACACTTCTGCAACACGCTTGTGACGCTTCTTTTATATAGCTCATTGTTTATGATTGTATAAGCTTTTGCTCTTCTTACAGTTTGTCTAGCTAATACCTCATTACTCGGCAACATCGAGTCTTTTAGATAAGAGAATATGGGTTGCGCCCATAGCGGTGTGACTTTTTCTGGTGTGATCTCACTGTCTATTTCCATGTTTTCTGCCGACATACCTATCTCGTCTTTTCCCATGATTGTGCTTACTTCGGTTGTTATCCTCCTGGGGGGTTCCGAGTTATATTGCTGATCTACTTCCATCGGCGCGTTATCTTCTGCTGAAGTTGCCGGGATAATGATAGATTCAGATTCTGGTGATGGGATTATTGATGGTTTCCTGAGGTGTTCCAGGGCAATACCCGGAGGAATTGATTGCCGGGTTGATCCTAGTTTTGACAACGTGTCTGCGGCATCATTTTCTGCCCGAGGTATGTGGTGAAATTCACATCCTTCAAAGTATCCACTGATCTTTTGTACGTGAAATATGTATAAAGCCATATTAGCATCTAATGCGTCCCAACTACCTGAGACTTGCTGTAATACCAGGTCTGAGTCGCCATAGCACAAGATTCGGCGTATGCCAATTTCTTTTGCTACTTTCAATCCATGGACCAGTGCTTCATATTCGGCTACGTTGTTGGATGCGGCAAAATATATTTGTAGCACATACTTCAGTTGGTCTCTTTTAGGCGAGGTTAACACTATTCCTGCCCCCAAACCATTCCTTAGTTTGGAACCATCAAAATGCATAGTCCAATAATTTGGGTCTGGCAATGGTGGCTCATACTGCACCTCGGCCCAGTCTACGAAAAAGTCGGCGACCGCCTGAGATTTGATTGCATCTCTCCTATCAAATTGTGGAGCGTATGGTGACAACTCGATTGCCCATTTTGCTATTCGGCCACTTGCGTCTTTGTTGCTCAATATGTCGGCTATGGGCGCCTCACAGATCACTTTGATGGGATGCTCTTCGAAGTAATGTTTAAGCTTTTTCGCCGACATATATACCCCATAAGCCATCTTCTGATAATGTGGGTAATTCTGCTTTGAAGTGGATAACACCTCACTTAAATAATACACCGGCCTCTAAACCGACTTACCATCTTCAAGTCGCTCCACTACGACTACAACACTCACTACTCTGTTGGTAGCCGCGACATAGAGTAACATAGGCTCTTTCGATAATGGAGAAGCCAAAATGGGTGCTGTGACCAACATCTTTTTCAACTCATGAAACGCGATGTCCGCTTGCGGAGTCCAAATGAATTTATCTGATTTCTTCATCAGCTGATAGAGTGGTAGCGCCTTCTCTCCTAGCCGACATACAAACCGGCTAAGCGAGGCCAGACAACCCGTGAATTTTTGTACATCATTTAAACATCTTGGTAATTCCATTCTTTCAACTGCTTTTATCTTTGTTGGGTTGGTCTCTATACCTCGGCTAGATACAAGAAAACCGAGTAACTTTCCTGCCGGCACGCCAAACGTGCATTTTTCTGGATTAAGTTTCATTTGGAACCTTCTCAGGTTCGCGAAAGTCTGCCGTATATCTTCGAGTAACGTTTTGCTTTCCTTGGTTTTGATGACCACGTCATCTACATATACTTGCACATTTTTTCCTATCTGGTCGTGTAGACATTTTTGCATGCATCTCTGATATGTTGCTCCTGCGTTTCGCAGGCCGAATGGCATTGTGCGATAGCAATAAGCCCCGTACGGGGTAATAAACGCGGTCTTTATTTGATCGGTCGGATTTAACGGTATCTGGTGGAAACCAGAATACGCGTCTACAAATAACAATAACTCACAACCAGCGGTCGAATCAATGACCTGATCTATTCTAGGCAATGGAAAAGGATCTTTTGGACACGCCTTGTTCAGGTTGGTGTAATCGATACACATTCGCCAGACAATGGCTACATTGGGATCATCTTTCTTCTTTTCTACTAGCACCGGATTCGACAACCAATCCGGATACAGCACCTCCATGATGAACCCGGCCGCGAGGAGCCGAGCTATTTCATATCCTATTATTTTTCTCCTGTCTTCGGCGAAGCGGCGGAGAGGTTGCTTCACCGGCCTTGCTCCTGGCCTTACGTTCAAAGAGTGCTCCCATGGAAAGTGGTCCTCGTGGGTTGCAACATATTCTGCGATATTCCGAGTTTATGCATGGTATCTTTGTACATGATGTTGATACTGCTTCCGTTGTCAATGAGTACTTTTGAGAATTTCACATTGATGCTCGGTCCAACAAATGTTGGGTCTAATACAAGTGCGTATGACCCAGGATTTGGCATTATCTTGGGATTATCCTTTATGCTCCAAGTTACTTCTTGATCCGACCAAGGCATATATCTTGGTACCGCTGGCATAACTGCATTTACTTCCATATGCCGGCGCTGCACACTCTGCTTGTCTTGTTGTTCCGTTGTGAACACGCAATAAGACTGATGATGTTCTCTGTAATCATTGCGTCCGATTACTCGGATTCGGCCCTTCCATCTGGACTTGGTTCATCACTTGATGTACCCGTCTCTCTCGATCCGAGTTATCGCATTACCTCGGGGGGCGGTAACATCGATTCTGTGCATTTGCTCCAATCAAGCGTGGTTGATCTGTGATGTACTTGATGGGGTGCTGAGCTCTGCGGTTCCCCATTGCATTTTTCATCCATGCACATTGGCGGGTCGTATGGTTGGCTGGCCTGGATGGGTTTGACGTGTGAAATTTGCACGGCTGATCTAACATGGATTCGAACGTGTATTTCAGCCTCTCGTGCCACTGTTTATTTTTTTCCGGGGTCCACTGCCTTTTTCCTTCATTCTTTGGTGTCCACTGCTGAGGTTCATTCTTCTGCCGTTGAGTTGCTCCGTGACTCGGCTGATCTTGTGCTATTGTCGCCACTTGGGCCGAATTATATCTATAATCCGGCCTTTCCTCTCTTGTTCTTCCTCTGAAATCACTGCGCTTGGATGATCCGGACAAATCTCTTGCATAATGGTCCTGTTGCTCGCGATGATCCGCCGACATTAATTTTGGTTGCATTGGGTCTCCTAATGCATAGGAGTCTGCTATTCTGATAGTTTTTGCTAGTGTGGTCGGCATATCTCTTTGCAGACGTTGCCACAATACGCTGCCATAGCGGCATCCTTGCGCGAACCAAGCTATTGCTTGAGATTCTATAACCCCTTCGCATGAGTTTCTCAGGTTGCACCACCGAGTTAAAAATTCTCTGTCTGTTTCATTCAGCCTCTGCTTGCACATGGCTAACTATTGTGGCCTGTTTGGCCTCTTGTATGTGCTGGTAAAATTGCTGACAAACATTTCCTGAAAATCCAGCCAGTTGATCTTGCATTGGTAGATTATTCACCACACCGGCTGGTCCTTCCAGCATTTGTGGTAATGCGTCTGCATCGCCATCGCAAGTTTCCACCCGCTATTTTCATAGCAGTGGCATAATCAATCAACCAGTCCTGCGGTTTGGTGCTCCCATTATATGTTTTCGTACCCCTTGCTAGCTGAAAATTCGGCACAGGCGATTCGCCCATGATCCGTGGTCCAAAGCATGTTGGCCCTGGTGGACCCTGTTCTTCCAACAGTTCGGACCGGTATAGCCGATCCAGCTTTACTCTTGCATCATTTGATGACAAATCCCTGTACAGAATTCTATCTTGTACTCCATAGTGGTTGTTTCCGCCATGGATCGCATACTCCATCTCGGAATAACCATCATTGTATCTCTCATTAATTTGATTGTGTCGAGCTGGCCTTGTTTCTCTTTCCTGCCGGGGTTCATGCCTTGGTTGCGGGTTGAGCGGCAGCTCTCTCTTTGCTTCGACCGGGGTATTGTTCTCATGATTGCCTCTTGCGGGTTCTCTACTGCCGAGATCTCCATTGCCTCGGCTTCCGTCGTCTTTTTCCATACGACCGTGGTTCCTCTCCCCACTGTTACCTCGGCATGCATTGCCTCTGTTCTCATTTGCCTTTCCAGCCATTGCCGGATCATATGGAACAATTTGCTTGTTCCTCTTTCCTGAGTTTACTGCTTTGTCCCTTCGTGCATTATTTCCGGGTGAAGATGCTTTGCTGCACACGGATAAGGCGGTCTTTGCCGAAAGTGAACCATTCGCGAGGCCCCCGACCTCTCCGGGTTTGTTCTGAGCATTTCTTTGTTTTGCTGGTTCGCGATGCGCACCAGCTCATTCACTCTTTCCTATTGTTTCTGTCGGGCTTCCCCGGTCAACCCCTCTAATTCCAATGCTGCGGCATTTGCCGCTCTCAGGTTCTTTGCCGTGGTATTGTACCTCGGCAAACCCAAGTCAATCCGATTCCCCTATGAGCATCATGCTCTTTGTTGATATCATCCATGAGGTTCTTCCCCTTAATCTTAACTTCGTCCACCGCTCGGTGCGACATCAAGCTTATTAGCTTTGGCATATTCTCCTGTGGTCCTATTCAGGACTCCCGCAAGGCGACACCTTTTGGCCTCTACCAGACCTTTTGCGGTTTCTTCTAACTCAGCTGAGCATTTGCGGATCAAGTATCGGCGCTACGGTGTAGTCAAGTTTTCTATGGTTGCTGAAGAATGTTCTCGGCCTTTCGAGTGGCCCTCTTACTCTTGGTGCTTTTGGGGTGGTGTCCTGCACCTCGGTCGGGTTGGTCCTTGGCGGGATTACCTCGGTGGGTTGTGGTGCGATGCCTGGTGCGCCTTGTACACTGTGGCGGGTTCCTGCTTGACCATTGCTTGCTGCTCTGTTTGCACTCCAGAAGCGACCATCACCTCGACGCTGCCGGCAGGATGGGCTCTGGGCGGACGGCTGGCTGCGTTAAGAGGTGGCTCTCCTGCAACAACAACTCGGTAAGGATAAATGCCGGAGATGTCGGCCGACGTAAACCTTGTGCTCGCCAGATGATGAAGACACCATTACGCGGGGAGTTTTCCCCACAAGCTCCTGCATTGTCACGACATAGTCACAGAGACCAAATCTCGACCAAGCTGAAACAACGCGCTGCCCGTGTTGATGAAGTTTCCGTCCGGATCATAACTCTAGCTAGCACTGGCTGGCCCCACGGTGGCGTAACCGTGGTGGTATCACGGCAGAAGCCATGGGTAGGCTAAAGTATGGGGCCAATAGATGCTAGAGGGATCTAGGGAGGGAAGATGTAGTTGATTCTACACACAGAAGACTAAGGCAAAGATCTTTATTTCTTCTTCCTTGGGCTACAAGTGCTCCTTGAAATGTATCTGAGGAGAGAGAAGAACTTTACCGACCTAACGGCTCTAACTCCAGTCGATGCCTCCTTCTGAGTCCAAGCCTCTCCTTATAAAGGAGAGCCCTGGGCTCCTCTAGGGCTGGCGTGGCAAGCATATTCGAAGAATATGCTTGTCACAATATAGTAGTTCGGCGCCCCCTTTCCCTGTCGCCCCTCTAACGACGGCAAGGTTTTAGAGGGCCCCTCCTGTGCGCCTTGGTCTTCTGGACTGTCACCTCCGTGACCTCCTCCTGCCTCTCTGTCGCTCTGCGCCTTTGTCCGTAGCGCTTGGCTCCGCTCAGATTCTCCCTAGCTTGCAGCTAGGGTTTGACTTCAGGCTTCTCCTTCTCCTGCAAGCTTCATATCATTCGGTCCTTCTTCGCATAGCTCGGATCGTCCTTCACCTGCATCAAGATCACTCAGGCTAACCCGGCCGACTTACGTAATATCTCGGCCGGGTAATGTCTTAATATACACATACGGGTCTCTCGCCTCCATATGTCGGCCGACTTCTACGGGATTCGGCCGACTTAGACTGTAACTCGGAAATCAGACGGGGATCGTACCTTCGTCTTTCCCCGGCTTTAACCTATCCGGGGTCACCCCCCAACATGTAATGTTGTATTGATGAAGCCTTGATTAGCCAACTAAAAATCTAAGACACAAATGATCAAAGGATTATAATGATCATGCTCAAGTCACTAAGAGTGAATGATTATATCTGGTATAAGTGACATTGGTGGATAGAACATGATTAAACCCTAGTATAGATATATTATCCTAGATTAGTCATGACAAGTCACATTAATATAATGTGAGGATGGAGTAGGAGTTACTAGAGATAAGATAGTAGGATCAAGATCATACTAGAGAAGCATTGAATTATAGTAGTAGTATTATTCCCTTTAGAGAATACTAAACACCTGAGGTGAATTAGAATTTGATATATAAATATATTGGAGTAATATTAGTGATGGATGGTAACGGAAGTGTATAAATGGAGTTAGAAGTAACTATTTAATGGATTAGAGATTATCTTTATCAGCGTAGTTTGGTATAACCAAGTATAGATATGAGAAAGTTATGAAAAGCTTTAGTGACAAGCTTCTAAGATTTGTAAGTGAGATTACAAAGTAATGTGCGAAGTAAGAGAGTAATCATTCAAGTGGAATTAGATTCATAAGAAGTACTCTAGAGATGGGAATGATCTCTATGGGGAGATCATGTTGAGCTTTAGAGTCAAGCTCATTGGATTTACAAATGGATTTAGAAGGAGGAAGTATTGATAAGAATATTCTTGTGAAGTTAAGCTCATCATGTTAACACATGACGATGGATATGAAGAAGTAGAATATCTAGGAAAGGAATTCCTTAATTAGAAGTCCAGAATTATAAAGTTTGGAAGATAGGAATTCTTGGTAAACATTCAACCTTAAATCTATAATCAAACTATTTCATCTGTATGATCAAACATCTTATTTCCACAATGGCTTATAGGAATATTTTCCTATAACAAATCACTTAAGCATACCTTTGCCACTTCTAAACATTAAAATCCTATGTGCCTAGAAACTATAATTATCAACTCTTTATCTTAAGCCATTCTAAAGAACAACTCTATTAATTTACTTTAAATGATGGTATCATTCTTAATTATAAGCATAAAGACAAAATGTCTTCAACCTTAAATGTTATTCCTATCTATAAAATCATATATAAATTAAGCCTCCTAAAACTGATAGTAAACAGTTATAATTTAAACCCTAAATTTATATGCAAGATATAACAAACTATTTATCTTGATATCAATTAAGCTCATGGCAATAATATTAACCATATTAATTATTTAGAACATCATGTGTCATATAATAATGAAAGATCACCATATAAAAGTTCCTTCAATATGATAAGTTAATAAGAATCAAATCTCATGAATTAATAGTAATGCATCCTTTAATAAGTTATGGTGTTTATAGGTAAATAAAATTCAAAATAAAAGCCTCTACAAAATATTAATAGAAAGAGGACCTATATAAAGAAAATAAAGAAGTTATAACATTATGTAATAAAAGTTCACCATATGATATTAAATATACTTTATTTTTACTACAAGTAATTAGCAAATAAAATCCTATAAGGAATATTCAAAACAATTGTTAAAATACAAAGGCTAGAAAAGTAAACAAAATTTGAAAAAGGAAAGAAATCAAATAAACTACTCAGCCTAGAATCTGGCCCGAGGCCCATTCTCTCTCTCTCTCTCTCTATCTCTCTCTCTCTATCTGCCACTCACGAGCAGTACCCACCAAACTACTTGGCCCAACACCAACCCAACTTACCAGCCACAATGACTGACATATGGGACTAGAGGAGGGATCACGGGTTGAGAGGAAAGAATTGCCAGGGGGTTTTCTGGAAAATGTCGTTGTCGTCTTCCTCGTGCGTCACAAGCAGCTCGTTGGAGGAATCCACCGCCGCCCGATGCCATCGCCATCGTCAACCGTGCATCGAGATGCCAGCCGTCGTTCCAGAGGTGGATAAGAAGGCCACCACGGCACACTGCCTCATCCTTATCCCCATTCCTCTCTTCTTCCTCTCGGTCTCTTCTATACTGAAATCCTAGCTCGCTGGAGACGCTCACCACCGTCGCTCTGAAGCCTCCCTTGCCCTATCAATCTCACCGTTGGAACCACCGTGCTCTCCTCGTTCTTTTGCCCCAACTCGCACAAGTTGGGGAGGTGCACATCAGTCTAATTGCAACCTCGGTCACCGACGCTGTTCGTCGACCTCACTGTCGTTTTCGACCTCGCCTCGCTTCACCAACTGCACCATCGCGTTCCTGGTGAGTTACTGATCACGCTAGTACCGTCCGTTTTCTAGATTGCTTCTGAAATCACCACCTCAATGAACACCTGACACCGCCACCGTTGTTTGCCGTCGTTTCCTAGCCTCCAACGATCATTAGCTAGCGGCGCCGCCACTATTAGGTTCGCATCGACCTCCTCTTTCCAACGCTACCCTCTATAATTATGCGCATGCATCCAATCGGCCGATGGATCCTCGATCTGTGAGGATCACCTCATGCCGACGTCAGCTTGACGTCATGCTCGCGTCACACTTGACCCACTCCACTCATTTGACTAGTCCACGCATAGGTGGCAGATGACATGGACATGACCCCACGGGTTAGTGACCTAGGGTAGGTCTGGCTTCGGTGTAAAAAGTTATTTCCTGTTTATTAAATAGACAAAACAATATAAATTCAAATATAAATATTTTCCAGAAATTAAATAAAAAGATTAAACATTGTAAATTCAATAACTTTTGTTTTATAATTCAAAAAATATGTTTAATATATGAAAATTTTCAGAAAAATAAAATATACAACTTAAAACTATTATCAAACATTATTATGTTAACTATTTAAATAAGTATTATTGAATAAAGATTTTACAAGTAATAATTCTTTGATAATTCATATTATAATAATGGTAAATGATAAAAATATAAATAATATATCAAAATTCTTAGAAAAATAAGAACCATAACTTAATACCATAATCATGTATTATTACTTCATTTAATTAAATATATGTTAATTATTAAGTGATTATTAAATAATAAATTTTATAAAAATCATATCTTATTATTTATACATCAAAAATATAAATATAATACCAAAATTAATCACAAAAATAATATCTACATGTTAAAAATATAACATTCCACTTTTGAAGTAAGTAAAAATTAAATACTCTAATAACTTAAATTTAAATCTAATTTCCTTAATTGATAATTCATATAAGGGTAAATAAAATTTGTTAATATCTCTAAAATTATACATCAAAGGCCTAATAATAGTATTTAACTTAAATAATAATAGTATGAAATTCATATAATTCAAAAACATCTTAATTACAATTTTTGAAGAATTGTCATTCATCTATAAATAATAAATGTAAGGTTCCCAACCTTTAATAAGGTAGAGATCCCTGTGTTTACAATGCTAGTCCCTGGATCAATAGCTAGCATCCACAGTTAAGATGTAATATCAAGAAACAAAGGTCATAATACAACTTTATAACCAGGAATAAAATAATTTATTACATCTTACATAGCTCATTTGGCTATCTCATTACAATGCAGCAGAATATAACAATAGCATGGGGTCCTTCATCTTCAAGGTGCCACAGGCAGTCATGTTGGTTGTAGACTTGTAATCCTAATCATTACACTTCACTAATATCAAACAAACCTGCAACATAACAAGTTACAACCACAAGGGTCAATACATTTGAATTGTATTGGCAAGTGATACTATGGTAGTATAGTGGAGTCTATCATCTATATGCATTTGGCTAAGTGGATCTTAGGCTTGCTTTGCTCAAAATAGATTTTCCTTATCATTTGAAAATTCTAAGTTTTTGTTTTGACAAAATCACCCAAGGAACCACCAATATAAATTGGTGAACCTTAAACCCTTGTTCAACCACAAGTTTTTAACTTAGAAATTGGGATGATGAGATTATTGATAGCTTCCATGTCTTGATGCTCAAATTGTCCTTTGCCAGGGACATGGCTAAGTACTTAGATTCTTCCATCTGCAGAGGTTGTGCACTTTCCCCACCAGACTTGATTTTCACCAAGACAGGACCTTTCAGAAGCCTTCCCTTAGACCAAATGGACGCGCTCCAACCTATCATTCCCACTACCACCAACTGTCGAAATGTCTAAGTTCTAGCAACCTATATGATCCAGGCAGAGCCCATATTGCCAAGTGGCTGCACTTGAAGCTTCTCAACATTTGACATCTCAAATCTCTTTGTTCCTGGGTGGCCATCCACAAGTGAGGTACACAAGGTTCACCAGTCCCCTGGCCTTGTGTAACCACTCAACATAAACCATTCCTTCCATTCCACCCAGGTGATTCATTCACTTAGTTGTTTTATTAACAAAACACAAGTCCTTAGACATAGAAATTTTTCCATAGTATGAATATATATTCCACCCTTGTTTTCTATTAGCTAAGCTAAGCATGATAGTAGTAGGAATCTTAACTTAGGAAATTCTACTAAGGTTTCATTTACTAGGTTTTCCCATAGCATGGTTTATACTTAGCAAAATTCTATGCAAGTCCTACTTAGAAATATCACTAATGCATAGTGAAAATAATGGGACAAAAGTATGAAGCATCACTTGCCTTTTTGGTAGAGAGTATAAGTTCACTCCTTGATCTTTGCAATGTTCACTCACTTCAAATCACTACAATTCAATCAAGCAAACAATATTTCAATCTACCATTCAAGCAATTCATCACATAAAAATGATAAAAACAAAGCAATGCATGCAAGCATGCTAAAGATTGTTTTATTTGTAAAAGTGGTTTCTAATGGGTCATAAACATTTGAAAACACCTAATGGTCATTTTATAAAGTGGCAAAATCATTTGTATAAGATTTTACTTCATAAACCATTTTTAGATCAAGTCATTATTTTATGTGGTGAAGAAATGCTTTTAATAAGGCAAAATTCTATAGGTTTCACAAAATATGTTTTCAAACCATATAACCTTGTGTTTAGGGTCAGAGAGTTTATTTCCAAAACATTTCTCAAAGGTTTTCTTCCAAAATCATTTTTAATAATTAAACATATTTTTATTTGACTAGAATTGGTTTAAATCCAAAGTTTATTCTTTTGTTTCACCAAATACATTTTTGAAACCACAATTTGTTTCCTATGGTCAGTAGGTTCAAAACAAACCATTTTCCCAAGATTTTATCTTTAAAATCATTTTAGAACAATTTTTATATTCTAAACATGCATACACAAGTTTCTGCAAAAAACAAACATTTTACCAGAAGCTTTTTACTAAACAAAGTGCATGGTTGGCTAGGGCTTGTCTTGCTGAATCCATTGATATAAAATTTGCAAAATTTGGATGTGTGGTTTGAAAGTTATGAATTTTGCAAACTTGAACATCTAGTAGGAAAATTTCTGGTTTTTACAATAGTCACAGGCCACGTGTCGTGTTCTTATTCGTCTGTACCGGTTTGGTTGGATCGACAGACAGCAGCCGTTAGATCTAAAGTGGATCGTGTGGCACAGGGGCAAGCGTACCTCTTCGCTTATTCAATTTATCGTGGCCACGCGATTAAGATCCTCTGACTAGTAGCTTGCCGAACTGCGGCGGACGCTGGCGGCTCACGGCAATGACCTTGCCGGCGATTCAGGAAGCTAGGGAGAGAGGGGAAGGGCTCACCGAGTTCGGCGAAGCTTGGGGAAGCTCAAGGTGGTACTGGCTGGCAAGGGGGCGCACGAGGATGCCCTTAATCGCTCGCCGGAGTTGAGCTACGCCTCGGGTTTGGTCAGTCGTCGTCAAGGGCGACGCTACGGTGCACAAAAGGCAAAGATAACAGTGGCATTAGATGCGTAGAATATTAGGGAGTGCGGGAGTTTCACAGAGAAGGGGCGGCGCGGTCAGATTCTTACCAGGGACTTCGCCGGAGTGGTGGTAGTCGACGGTGGTGTTCTGTGGTTGACCTTGCCGACGCTATCGTTCAAGCGCGAGCAAGCGGAGGCTTGGAGAGGCAGGGTGCAGGAACACGCCCGTGTGGTTAAGGGGCGTGAGGTGTGGTCGTGTCGGAGGTGGTGCTCGCCAGTGGTGGCGGTGAAGGAAATTCAGCACTGGGGCGCACTAGGTTGACGGAGGAAGAGAGGAAGGTTGGCGATTAAGAAGGCGCGGTTGCAGAGTGGAATCACTGCGGCGTTATGGCGAATTTACGCGAGGTTTCAACGGCAGAAACGGCCAGGGAGGAATGACGGGCGAGGTCGTCACGGGGTTGAAGACGGTGACATGGGCGTGGGGTCGTCTGGCAGCGAGAGAGAGAAGGGTGCGGTGGGGTCCTTCGGTCAGCGACCTTGCGGGTTCATTCGTAGGTGCGAATCGTTTTCTGCGGGAGAGAAGGAGAGGTGGGCTAACTGGGCTTAGTTGGGCCAGGCTAGTTGGGCTGGGTCTTTTTTTTGTTGTTTGTTTTTCTATTTCTATTTCTAATTTTCTGCTTTGATTTCATTTAATCAATTCAAGCATCCATTTGAATTCAAAACTTTGCCATAATTTGTGTAGATTTAAAAATTTATTAGACTTATATTCTGAGGTCAATTTTGAAATAAAATTTTATTCCTTTTGGGGTCTTTTTATTATTCAAATAAACCCTTGTTTTAAATCAAATATGATTAAATAATATTTTTTAAACACCATTTAAATTCTTTAAACTTTCCCAATCCTTTTTAGTAGGTTTTTATTTGTTTATATGGGTTCAAATAATTCATCTTGAATTATTTGGAAAGTATTTAATATGATTTATAAATCATTTGAATTGGATATTGTTTTAATTCCAATGGGATTAAATATAGTTTTAATTCCCTAAATTTATTTGGAAGATTTCTTTAATCTTAATTAAGTTGAATTAAACAACTTTTATTTCACTTGGGTAAATTACAAAATGGTAAATAGTCTGCCTGTGAGGATAGCTGCCCAGTGGATGCCGCCAGTGTGCCTTTGAGATACATGCAAAACAAGAATAAGCTAGACAGTTTGATTAACCAAACTATAATAAAGCTGACAAGCTACAACAAACATTTTGTAAAGCTGACAGGCTACATGCAAACAAATGGTCTCCTAGATATACGTGTACGTTGTTTGCTTGTGTTAGCATGGTTGTGCACCAGAGCACGTGCAAAAAACTCTCTGCCAACCCATTGTATCCTCATTACATATGTGTTATATTGTTGCATACCACTATAAATATCATCATATTTTCTTACTAGCTAGTTGTACTGTACTCGTTAGCATGGATGTTTGGTAGATGGAAGTGGTTTGTATAAAAAGCCATGAACAAGCTAACGAGTATAAGCTAGCTTGTATAAGCCAGTTCCTATATGCTAGCTAGTTGTACAACGACCATAGCGCTCCTGCTCGATCACGTGAACAAGGTAGTCATGGACACGTGAAGAAACTAGCTAGGAAGGACCCAACTAGATTGGGAACAAAAATCTCTACACTCGTCAGTCCAACCATGCAAAAGGCGCCAACAAGATGACTGCTGTGCTTGACACAGCCTAGCGCTGCATGCAGACTGCGACATAGCCCGGCAGTCCAAGCAACCTCTAATTATCTGTTAGCGCAGTACATGCGGTAAACAACAAAATGACAGACAGGCGTAGGTGCGGATCTCAACACACATCGTACGATGCTGGCTAGAGGGGGCAGCTATCCCCCTTGGCAGCAAATCCACACTCATTACAAAATACTATTTTCTCATGCATTATATAATTATTCTTATTAGAGATTTGTCTTTATTAAAATAGGGATAGAATGGTTAATGCCATTTTATTTTATTTTTATTTTGGAAATTCTTTATCCTTTTATTTCATTTGATTTGGTTTTTTATTCATTCCATTTGATTAATGGATTAGGCCAAGATTTATTTGGTCTTTGAATATTCTTTATTTAATATTTCTTTCTTCATCTTATAAAAACCATATCTTTTTATTTATAGATCCAAAGTTGGTGATTCCAATTTGTAAAATATTATTTAATATTTGTTTATATTTTTAAATATCTTTAGGATTATTTGCTCACCACTTGGTATGGATTTATAGATAGGTTCTTTATTAGCTTTGGAAATTCAATTTCCTTATCTTATTATATTCATAAGATTTTATTCAAGGCTCCAAATTAAGTGAAACCAATTTATATGGTTTTATAATATTTCTATTTGTCATTCTTGATCATTTTGTAAATGCTTGTTGACAGGATTTTATAGGGATCAAATCGATAGGCTTGGAGATACTTGGAAATGATTTTATTCCATTTGGGTTTAGGGTTTGGATTCATTTTCCAAGTGTTTAAATTTCCAGATGCATTTTATGAGGAATGCATTTCCCTTGATTTGGATTTTGTTGGATTCAAACTTCAATTAAAGTTTGTTCAAGATGGGATTTTAAGTTTCCATTTAGAAACAAAAGTTTCTTTTCACCCTGATTTTCAACAATAATTTATTTTATTTATTTATTTTTCACATAACAAGATTTGGAAAATCTTGGGATGTGACAGGCTACCACCCTTAAAATAAATCTCGTCCCGAGATTTGGTGAGGCTAGGGGTTACAAGTTGGCTTCAAGGCAACTAGGGTACTACCACCCTTAAAAATTTTCCAACTAGATTACATCTTTGGATTTCTTGGGATCTTGTTGAAATCTCTCTGGACAAACATCTGCATAGTGTCCTTTGTTTCCACATTTGAAACATGTGACAAGGCTGAGATCCTTTATAGGCTTTATCTTGTGCTTCATCTTTTCTGGACAGTTGCTTGCATAATGTCCTTGGTTACCACAATTGTAACATGTGATAAGATTGAGTTCTTCACGTATCTTCTGTGAACATGTTGCCACATAATGGCCTAGCTCTTTGCAGTTGTTGCACCACACTTGGCCAATTTCCTTATACTTCTGCTTCTCTGGACATTCACTGGCATAGTGTCCTATTTCTTTGTAATGATTACATTGCACATGGCATTTGTCCTTATTTTTCTTGGGTTTATCCAAAGCTAGGAGTGCTTCTAGTTCATGTTCTTCATATGTTATCTCAAAGGTAGGAAAAGTTCCTGGTCTCCTTGACCTTCTATTATTCCTTGGATAATACATATGTCTCCTTTTTGGTCCTTTAAATTGAGTCATGTTGCTGGGAGGTACAAGCTGAGATTTTCCTTTGTCTTCACCCTTCTTGGTAGACTTGGCTCTCTCATGGTAGTCTGCAATCAGTTGTTGCACTCCACCTTGTTTCCTTTGTTCAACTATGGAATAGATGGGGCATTGGATAGGGACATGATTGTTTCCTTCACATAGGTAACAAGTAGCTTGGGATGTGGGGCATTGGTTGGCTGGATGTTTCTCTTCACAGTTGGGGCATTGATCTCCATGCTCCTTGGGAGTGTGATCCTTGTCTCCACAAATATTGCAAGCTTGGGTTCCTCCTAGAATAATATCTTTGTCATCCTTGTTGTCATAAGCTCCTTGGGAAGAGTTTTCTCCCATGTTGGTCATTTGAGTAGCCAATCCTTGCAACAATTGGGATTGAGTTTCCAAAACTTTTTGCATGGTTGGGTCTAACTCATTGTTGTTGGCTAAAAACTGAGCTGTCACTTGGTTCAACTGGGTTTGTCTTGCAAGTAGTTGGTCTCTCATGTTGATCTCTTGGTTGTTGTTTTCACCATCCTTGATGTTGGAGTTTCTTGGAGAAGTCATCTGTTTGGGTTGGACTGGGATTAGAATAGGCAAAATATTTCTAAGGAATCAATTCTAATCACACACATCACAATTCACTCAAGCAATGTGCAAGCAATCACAAACAAGCATTCCACTCAATCATCAAGTTTCAAGTATATTTTTAGGCAACCAAAAATATTTTTGTTACACCACATAAGTTGGTGGGTTTGACTTATACTAAATATGGTGGTCCATCTAGGTGGTTCACTTGAGATCTTTCCATCCTTCTTAGTTGATTCTTCATGAACAGATCTTTGTATCCTTAGAGAATTTCTTGCATCTGGGTCTCGAAATTTCAAAGGTGATGATGGTTCCTTCTAAGTTGTGTTTCCTTAGTCCTCAAGTCTTGAGTAACATTTCTTGTCACACTTGTAGTCCTTAGTAATATCTGAGGTTGAAGTCTTTGGTGAAAATGTTGAAGATGTTGAAGTCATTAGAGTTGAAGATGTTGAAGTATCTAGAGTTGAAGAAGTCCTTGGCTCATGGTGAAGTCTTTGGCCATGGGGTAGGCTTTATCCATCAAGTTTGAAATAGAAGAGATGTAGAGTCAAAACCAAAAATGGTTGAGGAAAGAGTTTACAAGATTGTTTGTAAATAAATTTTGGAACAAATACAACTCCTATTTTCTAAGGGGTTTTGTCCAATCCTAGGTTTACAAATCGTACAGGCAACACAATGCTCTGATACCATCTGTAAGGTTCCCAACCTTTAATAAGGTAGAGATCCCTGTGTTTACAATGCTAGTCCCTGGATCAATAGCTAGCATCCACAGTTAAGATGTAATATCAAGAAACAAAGGTCATAATACAACTTTATAACCAGGAATAAAATAATTTATTACATCTTACATAACTCATTTGGCTATCTCATGACGATGCAACATAATATAACAATAGCATGGGGTCCTTCATCTTCAAGGTACCACAGGCAGACATGTTGGTTGTAGACTTGTAATCCTAATCATTACACTTCACTAATATCAAACAAACCTGCAACATAACAAGTTACAACCACAAGGGTCAATACATTTGAATTGTATTGGCAAGTGATACTATGGTACTATAGTGGAGTCTATCATCTATATGCATTTGGCTAAGTGGAGATTAGGATTGCTTTGCTCAAAATAGATTTTCCTTATCATTTGAAAATTCTAAGTTTTTGTTTTGACAAAATCACCCAAGGAACCACCAATAGAAATTGGTGAACCTTAAACCCTTGTTCAACCACAAGTTTTTAACTTAGAAATTGGGATGATGAGATTCTTGATAGCTTCCATGTCTTGATGTTCAAATTGTCCTTTGCCAGGGACATGGCTAAGTACTTAGATTCTTCCATCTGCAGAGGTTGTGCACTTTCCCCACCAGACTTGATTTTCACCAAGACAGGACCTTTCAGAAGCCTTCCCTTAGACCAAATGGACGCGCTCCAACCTATCATTCCCACTACCACCAACTGTCCAAATGGCTAAGTTCTAGCAACCTATATGATCCAGGTAGATCCCATATTGCCAAGTGACTGCACTTGAAGCTTCTCAACATTTGACATCTCAAATCTCTTTGTTCCTGGGTGGCCATCCACAAGTGAGGTACACAAGGTTCACCAGTCCCCTGGCCTTGTGTAACCACTCAACATAAACCATTCCTTCCATTCCACCCAGGTGATTCATTCACTTAGTTGTTTTATTAACAAAACACAAGTCCCCAGACTTAGAAATTTTTCCATAGTATGAATATATATTCCACCCTTGTTTTCTATTAGCTAAGCTAATCATGATAGTAGTAGGAATCTTAACTTAGGAAATTCTACTAAGGTTTAATCTACTAGGTTTTCCCATAGCATGGTTTATACTTAGCAAAATTCTATGGAAGTCCTACTTAGAAATATCACTAATGCATAGTGAAAATAACGGGACAAAAGTATGAAGCATCACTTGCCTTTTTGGTAGAGAGTATAAGTTCACTCCTTGATCTTTGCAATGTTCACTCACTTCAAATCACTACAATTCAATCAAGCAAACAATATTTCAATCTACCATTCAAGCAATTCATCACATAAAAATGATAAAAACAAAGCAATGCATGCAATCATGCTAAAGATTGTTTTATTTGTAAAAGTGGTTTCTAATGGGTCATAAACATTTGAAAACACCTAATGGTCATTTTATAAAGTGGCAAAATCATTTGTATAAGATTTTACTTCATAAACCATTTTTAGATCAAGTCAATATTTTATGTGGTGAAGAAATGCTTTTAATAAGGCAAAATTCTATAGGTTTCACAAAATATGTTTTCAAACCATATAACCTTGTGTTTAGGGTCAGAGATTTTATTTCCAAAACATTTCTCAAAGGTTTTCTTCCAAAATCATTTTTAATAATTAAACATATTTTTATTTGACTAGAATTGGTTTAAATCCAAAGTTTATTCTTTTGTTTCACCAAATACATTTTTGAAACCACAATTTGTTTCCTATGGTCAGTAGGTTCAAAACAAACCATTTTCGCAAGATTTTATCTTTAAAATCATTTTAGAACAATTTTTATATTCTAAACATGCATACACAAGTTTCTGAAAAAACAAACATTTTACCAGAAGCTTTTTACTAAACAAAGTGCATGGTTGGCTAGGGCTTGTCTTGCTGAATCCATTTATATAAAATTTGCAAAATTTGGACGTGTGGTTTGAAAGTTATGAATTTTGCAAACTTGAACATCTAATAGGAAAATTTCTGGTTTTTATAACAGTCACATGCCACGTGTCGTGTTCTTATTCGTCTGTACCGGTTCGGTTGGATCGACAGACAGCAGCCGTTAGATCTAAAGTGGATCGTGCGGCATAGGGGCAAGCGTACCTCTTCGCTTATTCAATTTATCGTGGCCACGCGATTAAGATCCTCTGACTGCGTAGCTTGCCGAAGCTGGCGGCGCTAACAGCTTCGGCTCGCAATGACCTTCGGCGATTCAGGAAGCTAGGGAGATAGGGGAAGGGCTCACCGAGTTTGCCGAAGCTTGGGGAAGCTCAAGGTGGTACTGGCTGGCAAGGGGGCGCACGAGGATGCCCTTAATCGCTCGCCGGAGTTGAGCTACGCCTCGGGTTTGGTCAGTCGTCGTCGAGGGCGACGCTACGGTGCACAAAAGGCAAAGATAACAGTGGCATTAGATGCGTAGAAGATTAGGGAGTGCGGGAGTTTCACAGAGAAGGGGCGGCGTGGTCAGATTCTTACCAGGGACTTCGCCGGAGTGGTGGTAGTCGACGGTGGTGTTCTGTGGTTGACCTTGCCGACGCTGTCGTTCAAGCACGAGCAAGCGGAGGCTACTGGGAGACGCGCAGGGGTCTGGGGAACACGCCCATGTGTTCAAGGGGGCGAGGGGCGGTGAGGTGTGGTCGTAATCGGAGGTGGTTCTCGCCGGATTCAGTGGCGGTGAAGGGCGAAATTCAGCAGCCTGGGGGTGCGCTAGGGTGGGGCGACAGAGGGGAAAGAGAGAGGAAAGGTTGGCGATTAAGAAGGCGCGGTTGTAGAGCAGAATCACTGCGACGTTATGGCGAATTTACGCGAGGTTTCAACGGCAGAAACGGCCAGGGAGGAATGAGGGGCGAGGTCGTCGCGGGGTTGAAGACGGTGACGTGGGCGTGGGGTCGTCTGGCAGCGAGAGAGAGAAGGTTGCGGTGGGGTCCTTCGGCGACCTTATGGGTTCATTCGTGAAGCGAATGCTTTTCATGGAGAGAAGGAGAGGTGGGCTAAGCGGGCTTAGTTGGGCCAAAGCTAGTTAATGGGTCTTTTATTTTTTTGTTCTGTTTGTTTTTCTATTTCTATTTCTGATTTTCTGTTTTGATTTCATTTAATCAATTCAAGCATCCATTTGAATTCAAAACTTTTCCATAATTTGTGTAGATTTAAATATTGATTGGACTTATATTCTGAGGTCAATTTTGAAATAAAATTTTATTCCTTTTGGGGTCTTTTTATTATTCAAATAAGCCCTTGTTTTAAATCAAATATGATTAAATAATATTTTTCAAACACCATTTAAATTCTTTAAACTTTCCCTATCCTTTTCAGTAGGTTTTTATTTGTTTATATGGGTTCAAATAATTCATCTTGAATTATTTGGAAAGTATTTAATATGATTTATAAATCATTTGAATTGGATATTGTTTTAATTCCAATGGGATTAAATATAGTTTTAATTCCCTAAATTTATTTGGAAGATCTCTTTAGTCTTAATTAAGTTGAATTAAACAAATTTTATTTCACTTGGGTAAATTCCAAAATACTATTTTCTCATGCATTATATAATTATTCTTATTAGAGATTTGTCTTTATTAAAATAGGGATAGAATGGTTAATGCCATTTTATTTTATTTTTATTTTGGAAATTCTTTATCCTTTTATTTTATTTGATTTGGTTTTTTATTCATTCCATTTGATTAATGGATTAGGCCAAGATTTATTTGGTCTTTGAATATTCTTTATTTAATATTTCTTTCTTCATCTTATAAAAACCATATCTTTTTATTTATAGATCCAAAGTTGGTGATTCCAATTTGTAAAATCTTATTTAATATTTTTTTATCTTTTTAAATATCTTTAGGATTATTTGATCACCACTTGGTATGGATTTATAGATAGGTTCTTTATTAGCTTTGGAAATTCAATTTCCTTATCTTATTATATTCATAAGATTTTATTCAAGGCTCCAAATTAAGTGAAACCAATTTATATGGTTTTATAATATTTCTATTTGTCATTCTTGATCATTTTGTAAATGCTTGTTGACAAGATTTTATAGGGATCAAATCTATAGGCTTGGAGATACTTGGAAATGATTTTATTCCATTTGGGTTTAGGGTTTGGATTCATTTTCCAAGTGTTTAAATTTCCAGATGCATTTTATGAGGAATGCATTTCTCTTGATTTGGATTTTGTTGGATTCAAACTTCAATTAAAGTTTGTTCAAGATGGGATTTTTAAGTTTCCATTTAGAAACAAAAGTTTCTTTTCACCCTGATTTTCAACAATAATTTATTTTATTTATTTATTTTTCACATAACAAGATTTGGAAAATCTTGGGATGTGACAATAAATAATATTATTTACTTACTCATAAAACATAACCACACTTTTATAAGGAGATAACTGTTTCTATTCCATTATAATATAAATAAATCACTACTTAAATAGAAATAATATCACTCTTAAGTAACTTAAGAAAACATTATGAAGTAAACAAAGTATAGATATCATAAGCATTCCATTTTAAAGTCCATCTATGCCCTTAAAGTTAAACTTTAGTCTACAAGATTGTAAACACCATATTAAAAGTTTCATTATGTGTTTTATAGTTTACTTTGGTCTATTTCAATTAAGACCTAATGCATCTCAAGACCAAACTAACCGAATAAACACTAAGAGACATCGACCATGATATATTAACCATCGAGATTGTTTAAACATTAGAAAAGAAACCCTTTCTTCAAAGGTTATCCTTTTTGCTTCTTCAAACAATAAATGACAATCAATAATAATCACATTACTTTATATTTTACTTGTATACTTAGGATTGTTAACACCTAAGCTATTTATAAATGTCATTACTTGTAAAGTAAAAGTTGAAGATAGAACAATTCTTATATAAGCAGCCTTTGCGTAGCATTCCACAATTGTGTATCTTATTGTTGTATGATATTATAATTACACATTGTTTCACACACACTCACAAACCTTAATAAGAAGCACAAGTGTGAAGCTTATCTAAAAGTATAACACATTCTAAAGAAACCATTTCTAGTTTCCAAACCCTATATCAACACTTATTCTGGGATATGAATTTACCGAATTACATTACATTGCTTATGCATAATAACATCTTGCTTCTTTAAACATTAGTCCTTACCGGACCAATGATGCTGATTTCAGATATTGGATCTTATATTATCTTGAAGATCGTGAGTGCATAATCTTGCAATCACAAAAGGCAAGTTCAGACTTTCTCATGTCCTTTGATTTTTTTTGTAAAGTATTTTGCAAATCCAATGTTGTCATCACCTGCATTTCAAAAGGGTCAGAAAACACTATTTTCATAATAATATGATTATAGGTTATTTACCATGAGGTAATAACCTAATATGAAAGTTATGGTGGTAAAGGAACATATTATCTAGGACCTAACAACCAATGTCGCCAGTGATTCTTGTGTCGTATATTACGCGTTAACCATGAGATTTGGAATGAGACGGAGAAGTCACCTGTATACTTTTCCTTTCGTATGGAGGCAAGGTGTGGCATCCCGCAAAACCACTACTAGAAAATCGCGTTGAATTTGTGCATTGCATTGTCATCATCATGCATTGTTTGCCAAAACTATTTGCGCAAAGCCGGTTTTGTTTCTAGAACGCCTCGCCTTCATTCAAACACGCAAACCCGGTCTCCGGATTATTTTGTTTGAATGCTAACGGTTTGCCAAAGGTGCTTTTAAATTAAATAAAAAGTTTATTTATTTTAGTAAGGCGGTCGAGCAGGCCAACCCGACCCAACGACCGCCCAGTTTTCATCGGTCCAAATAGGCCAGCCTCTAAATCCTAAACCTACCCAATTAGCTACCCACACCCAACTGGCCACATCACTCCACCGTCAATCACATGCCACCCACTCCCTCAACCAACCACACCGCCATGTCACCTCACCCCTCTCTTACCCCTCACCAAAGCACACACATGCACTGCAGCCTGCAGCCCAGCTCAGCCTTGGACCCCAACCGCCAGCTCCCCCACGGACCAGTCCGCCCTGGGATTCCACCTGCACGCCCACACCCCACGCCCACCCCTTCCCACCTGTCCACCCAACCCACGCCACTGGGCCGCCCAGGGCCCCACCACGATCCCCAGGCCACCTCTGCCCCGCGTCCTTCTCCCTCCTCCCCTCTTTCTCCTCCTCTCCCTTGCAGTGCACCCGCCTCCCCAGCCTTTCAAGCCCGGCACACACCGCCTCCATCGCCACGAAGCTTCCCTTTGCCCGGCCCCAGCCAACCTCCCTTTCCCGACGCCTCTCCCCGCGAACCTCGCCCCTACCTCCCGCTCTCCCTCTCTCTCCTCCCTCCCCTAGCTCGCATCCACATTCCCGCCCTCACTTCGCCACCCTCCGCCCGTGCTTCTCCGCCTCGTCTGAGCCGGGCGCGCCGGTGGCTCCCGCTCCGCCCGCCCGCCCGCGCCGTGCTTTCGACGCCGCCTCCCTCAGCGCCTCGTCGCCCGCTCGCGCTCCACCTCCCGGCGCGCCGCCAAGGCCGCCGTCCTCGACCCGGCCAGCGCCGCCCTGCCGCTCCCGAGCTCGTCGCCGTCGCGATCCCGCCCGCCGCGCCGCGAAACCTCCTCCACCGGTCCGCGTCGCCGCTGGGCGCGACCGCTCAAGCCCGACCGCTCGGCCGCGCCCCAACCGGCTCGTCCTCTGCCCGCCGTCCGGTCCCGTCAACGCCCGGCCATATTCGGCTGACGGCCGAAGCGCCATCCTCGTCGCCTGGCCTTGCCCTTGCGGTGTCGCCCGACGCCCAAGTGCTGCGAGCATCTCTCCATGTAGCCTCACATGCGTGTGTGTAAGAAGTTGCAGTGTAATGCATCTTGCCGATTCGGTGCCACTCCAAGCCTCTACCAAGGGGCGGAACTAGCACCACGATGCCAACGAGGAACCTAACAAGATCTCCTTCACGGAATCGCCGCGACGTCGAACCCGAGGATTCACCAAGTTCAACGACTACCCGTATGTTGAGCCACCGGCGCCTAAACTCCCAGAACTCCATCATGGACCGTCAAGTCCCTCGATCTCGGATTTAGAGACCGGAGACCCTGAAGACACGTTCCCGGGGGCGAAGTCCGGACCCGCTGACCGCCAAGAACGCCACCGGTTCAACAAGCACTTCGCCGCGGAGCGCCAAGTTCTCCCTCCCGGATACCAAGACCGCCTCGATGGCGCGGACCCGACAAGACCCTCGCAACGGCAAGACCGACCCCGTGGACCCGACAAGACCTACGCGACGATAAGAACGGCTCCGTCCCGGAAGAATCCGACGCGCCCCGACACCGACCCAAGTTCTGCTCCCCGGACATCGAGATCCCGATGCGACAAGATCTGCCCGATGCCGAGAACGAGAGAACGACCCCGGAGGCCGAGAACGATCCCGTCGAACCCCAGATCCGAACCTCGCCGATCCGTCGAACCCCGAGACCAACCCCGAACCCCGGAACCCCAAGATCGTCGAGCCCCCTCTAATGTGTGAACCTTTTCCTCGAACCCTATTTTATAACATAACAACTTGTTGCATATTTAATTGTCATCTCGCATGCATATCTGTGGTTTGAGGGCCTTATGCCGATTCACCTAGTAATTAAATATGGGGCCCATATGCGGGCAAATCTAGCCTTATATTGGCCTCATTTAAACATGTGTAGCGAACCATTGCCATCTATTGTCTTGCTATATAACATTTAAATTGCGGGGTAGCTAAACAACTAGAACCATCTATCTAATTGCCGGGACCCCGCTTAATATGACCTAATTGCATTGCACCTTTGCCATGTCATGCATCATACATGCATCATGCCGATCTTCCGCCGTGTATTAAATATTGCATCCGGTGTTTATTCTAGTGTTTTGCTTCTTCGCGGATAAGGCCGTTGAGTTGATGTGAGCTTCGCCCCGATCTTCGGTTGAACCCTTCGACAATGTTTTCAGGCGAGCATCTCCCCCTTTCTACCTATCTTACTTTCATAGTATTTACTTCCCTCCTGTCGATCTATTGCTATCTGTGTTGCGATGCTTTAGTTCCGTACCTGTGATATACCGTGCAGCCCTATATTGCCTTGGACACATCCTATTACCTGTTGTTTGGTAGATAGTTGGACTTGCGCGTCGTAGTTGCTTGCTCAAGTGCTGATGTGTGTCACCATATGCCACAGTTGCTGATGTATTGCCGCATGTTGATGTTGGAGATGATCATAGTTTTACTTATCGCATATTTTAATTCCTGTTTAACAACTAAAATTGAAATAAGCAGAGGCATCGGTGGGTGATAGAAAATATTTGGTTTCCAAACGCCCACTTGTGTCCCGTAAGACCCCGAGTACTTGATTCCTGTTCCTTGTTTTATCGCGCTATCCACATCCGGGAGGTATATGGGACCCCCCTGAGCCAGAGCTTGATTCAGTCTTATTTCTTGGGGCCACAAACTAGTTTGAGGTTTTATTTACGATCCTGTACTTATGCCATGCTACTTTCTGTATTTAAATTGTGCGAGGTGCACCTTGTCTTTGTTAGTAAAGCGGAGTGTTTTCGCGGTGTCGACAAGCCCAGCCACACTTTCGGGTTCCCGATCGTTTCAGCCAGCACGCAAACCTTGAGCCCGTCTCGAGCTTGCTTACTCGCTATGGGATCTACTCAATGGGGTGGCCCCTGAAATATTTCAATCTGTGATTGTTCAATCGAAAGCCTCGTTGGGTTTTGATTTGGTTTTTCCGAGGTTGATCGGCGTGTGTTGCTATTGGTGCACCCGGGTAAAACTTTCAAAGCCGTGTCCGCGGATATGGACGACTTGGAGCACAGTTTCTTGATCATAGACAAGCATAACTAAAGTTTATTGCTATAAATTTGACTTATAATGACTAGTAATCAGCTCCACTATAATGGAATGACTAAATAATACTGCCCACAATTGCTTGTTTTGTGTGTCGCTTGCGACCATTGTACCTGACTAGTAAGTATTGCAACTACAACGGAATGTCTGAATAAAAGTACCAACAACTGCTGGGTTTTGGGTTATCTCATGCTATCTATATCTGTTTAGTAATTGATGCAACTATAACGGAATGATTAACTAAAAAGGGCCCACTGCTTATTTTATCAGGACGATTATCCAAACCTGACTAGTAAAGTGCCGCAACTATAACTGAATAAGTAAAACTGCCAACTGTGTGAGTTCCTCGGTTGACTTCCTCGACGGTCTCGAGGGGGAAACGCCAGGATGGGTTTGTTTGATGCTAGTATCAGGTTGGAACCGAATAGGTCATTCCTACCCCCTCTGATATCCGCCAGTTGTATCGAGTCTCTATAGGTTGTTTAGTGCATGCTGCCGCTGCCACCACCATACCTATGTAGGCGAGGACCGCGAATTCTAGCCTCGCCGTGTCTTGGCCTCGATCTCGACGCCTCTTTTTTCCTTTGCCCTTTGTCGGCACCCTTTGTTTAAGCAGGTTTTGAGATCGACGTTAGCGGGTTACCCTTCCGGCTTGGCCTGGGCAGGGTTATGGACGCCATTGATTATTCTTCAGGGCTCTTAGCCCCATTTGCATCTTGTCCGTAGCTGGACGCTCTATCGTTTTCAAGGTGATTTGGATCTTTGTATATTATATCTGTATTCTTGACTCTTTGAATCGCTGTTATATATATTTGTTCTGTGGGTCCCATCGAGGACTGTTGTGTAATGTTATTGCTTCGTTTTCCACCCGCACGAAAGTGCCTGGTGGGCACCTTTGAATCTTTTCTATGCGGGTTTGGCGAATTTTGCTCAAACTTGCATAGGTCCGATTCTGAGGGTGTTACTGAGTGGTATCGAGCTCGGCGATTGCGATACCCCACAAGTCCAGCCTGTAGGATAACCTAGCTAACGGCCGAAGTAGAGTGTCAAACTATTTTTGCAAAATCGGTTGGATAGTTCTGGTTAGGTCTGATTTTATTCCTTACCCCTCTGCTGTTCCCCTCTTACCCCTACGTGTTTTGAATCCGCTCTCGTCTCTTTCTTCGAGTCCAGGAATTCTCGTGGTTGGGTTTCCGTCGTACCTTTAGGGTTTCGCTTCCTTCTTCGATAACGGTGTTGCTACATCTGGTCTCCATGCTATCCGAGGAATCCTTCGTCTGTGGTGCCGTCCTTGGTTCTTTGTTTGTGCCTTCCGGAGTTTTCCGACGCGACGACCTCATCTTTGCCAGATCCGATGCGCATCACTCCGTTATTCGCACCCGCATGTCGAGATCTTGACCGATTCAGAGTTGGTTGCATAATCCGCCTATTCGTGTGCAGAGTAATGGTTTGGGTGCGCGATGGACTGATCACCATCCGACTACTCTTATCATTCGCTCTTGTACATCGAATCAGTGGATCCAGCAGTTTTACTCCATCCATCGGAAGTTAGGGGTGGCTTTATTTGCGATACCTCTACCTTCGACCTTTTTGTCCCCGGAGTGTTCCCTCGACGATCAGGAACAACGACCCTTTGTTGGTGGTGTCGTCGTTTTCAAGATGGAGGATGAACCCTTGTTAGTGGTGTCGCGAGGATCTACACAAAGCGAGAAGACGGAGAACGCCGACTTTCCTTCCGGTACCATGAGGCGGATCTCGAGGGCGAGATCCCTTGTTAGTGGTGTCGAATTGTGGCATCCTGCAAAACCACTACTAGAAAATCGCGTTGAATTTGTGCATTGCATTGTCATCATCATGCATTGTTTGCCAAAACTATTTGCGCAAAGCCGGTTTTCTTTCTAGAACGCCTCGCCTTCATTCAAACACGCAAACCCGGTCTCCGGATTATTTTGTTTGAATGCTAACGGTTTGCCAAAGGTGCTTTTAAATTAAATAAAAAGTTTATTTATTTTAGTAGGGGCAGTCGAACGGGCCAACCCGACCCGAACGACCGCCCCAGATTTTAAATCGGTCCAAATAGGCCAGCCCTCTAAATCCTAAACCTACCCAATTAGCTACCCACACCCAACTGGCCACATCACTCCCCCCAATCACATCATGCCACCTCAGCTGACCCACTCCCTCAACCAACCACACCCTGCCATGTCACCCCTCACCCCTCTCTCTTACCCCTCGTACCACACAAGCACACATGCATCAGACCAGCGCCCATTGCCTGCTGGACCCCAACCGCCAGCCCGCTCCCGTGGACCGGTCCAGACCCACTGGCCCACGCCCCACACCCCACGCCACTGTCCACCCTGTCCACCCCAACGCCACACTGGCCCGCCCGAGGCCCACCACGATCCCGGCCACCTCTGCCCCCGTCCCTCCTCCCTCTTTCTCCTCCTCAAGACGCGGCACCCCGCCTCCAGGCCAGCTCGACCGCCCATGCCACCGCCTCCATGGCCCCCACGAAGCTTCCCGCCTGCCCGGCCCAACCTCCTTCCCTCACGCCTCCGCCTGAACGCCCTACCTGCGGCTGCCCGCTCTCCTCTCTCCTCCCCAGCCTCGCATCCGCTCATTGCCACCTCACTGGCTGGCCGCGCCTCATGCTCGCCCACGCTTCTCGCCCGTGCTTCTCCGCCTCGTCCAGCCGGGCGCTCCCGCCTCCGGTGGCTCCCCGCTCCGCCCTGTGGTGCTCAACGCCGCGCCGCCGCCGCCCTCGCTTCGCCGCTCCACCTCCCGGCATCGCCGCCGAGGCCGCCTTGTCCTCGACCCGCCAAGCCCTGCCAGCGCCGCTCCGCCTTGCTCCCCGCCCGGCCGTGCCGCCATGCCCTCCTCCTCCGCCCGGCGCTGACCGCTCAAGCCCGACCTCCGCCAGGGCCTCGTCCCAACGCCCGCCCGTCTGTCCGGTCCAACCGCGCCCGGCCATCTTCCGCTCGGCGCTGCCCGCGCCATCCTCGTCTCGGCCGCCGCTTCGGTGTCCGCCGTCGCCGATCAAGGCCCAAGTGCCGCGAGCATCTCTCCATGTAGCCTCCTGTATGTGTGTAAGAAGTTGCAGTGCGTGTGCGTGTACATCTTGCCGATTCGGTGCCACTCCAAGCCTCTACCAAGGGACGGAACTAGCACCACGATGCCAACGACAGGGAACCTAACAAGATCTCCTTCACGGAATCGCCCCGCGACGTCCAAACCCGAGGATTCACCAAGTTCAACGACTACCGTCGTTGAGCCACGGCGCCTAAACTCCCGAACTCCATCATGGACCAAGTCCTCTCGATCTCGGTTAGAGACCGGAGACCACGAAGACACGTTCCGGGCGAAGTCCGACCACCGGACCGCCAAGAACGCCACCGGTACGACAAGCACTTCGCCGCGGAGCGCCAAGTTCTCCCTCCCGGATACCAAGACCGCCTCGATGGCGCGGACCCGACAAGACCCTCGCAACGGCAAGACCGACCCCGTGGACCCGCCAAGACCTACGCGCCCGACACCGACCCAAGTTCTCGCTCCCGGACATCGAGATCCGTCGCGACAAGATCTGCCGATGCGAAACGAGAACGACCGGAGGCCGAGAACGATCCCGTCGAACCCCAGATCCGAACCTCGCCGATCCGTCGAACCCCGAGACCAACCCCGAACCCCGGAACCCCAAGATCGTCGAGCCCCCTCTAATGTGTGAACCTTTTCCTCGAACCCTATTTTATAACATAACAACTTGTTGCATATTTAATTGTCATCTCGCATGCATATCTGTGGTTTGAGGGCCTTATGCCGATTCACCTAGTAATTAAATATGGGGCCCATATGCGGGCAAATCTAGCCTTATATTGGCCTCATTTAAACATGTGTAGCGAACCATTGCCATCTATTGTCTTGCTATATAACATTTAAATTGCGGGGTAGCTAAACAACTAGAACCATCTATCTAATTGTCGGGACCCCGGTTCCGCTTAATATGACCTAATTGCATTGCACCTTTGCCATGTCATGCATCATACATGCATCATGCCGATCTTCCGCCGTGTATTAAATATTGCATCCGGTGTTTATTCTAGTGTTTTGCTTCTTCGCGGATAAGGCCGTTGAGTTGATGTGAGCTTCGCCCCGATCTTCGGTTGAACCCTTCGACAATGTTTTCAGGCGAGCATCTCCCCCTTTCTACCTATCTTACTTTCATAGTATTTACTTCCCTCCTGTCGATCTATTGCTATCTGTGTTGCGATGCTTTAGTTCCACTGATATATACCGTAAACCCTATATTGCCTTGGACACATCCTATTACCTTTTGTTTGGTAGATAGTTGGACTTGCGCGTCGTAGTTGCTTGCTCAAGTGCTGATGTGTGTCACCATATGCCACAGTTGCTGATGTATTGCCGCATGTTGATGTTGGAGATGATCATAGTTTTACTTATCGCATATTTTAATTCCTGTTTAACAACTAAAATTGAAATAAGCAGAGGCATCGGTGGGTGATAGAAAATATTTGGTTTCCGAACGCCCACTTGTGTCCCGTAAGACCCCGAGTACTTGATTCCTGTTCCTTGTTTTATCGCGCTATCCACATCCGGGAGGTATATGGGACCCCCGAGCGAGCTTGATTGATCTTATTTCTTGGGGCCCAAACTAGTTTGAGGTTTTATTTACGATCTGTACTTATGCCATGCTACTTTTCGTATTTAAATTGTGCGAGGTGCACACCGTACTGTTAGGAAAGCGGAGTGTTTTGTGATGTATCGACAAGCCCAGCCACACTTTCGGGTTCCCATCGTTTACAACCCAGCGCAAACCTTGAGCCGTCTCGAGCTTGCTTACTCCGTGCGGGATCTACTCAATGGGTGGCCCCTCAAATATTTCTGAATCCTGTGATTGTTCTCGTGAAAGCCTCGTTGGGTTTTGATTTGGTTTTCGAGGTTGATCGGCGTGTGTTGCTATTGGTGCACCGCCGGTAAAACTTTCTGAAAGCCGTGTCCGCGGATATGGACGACTTGGAGCACAATTTCTTGATCATAGACAAGCATAACTAAAGTTTATTGCTATAAATTTGACTTATAATGACTAGTAATCAGCTCCACTATAATGGAATGACTAAATAATCGCCCACAATTGCTTGTTTTGTGTGTCGCTTGCGACCATTGTACCTGACTAGTAAGTATTGCAACTACAACGGAATGGCTGAATAAAAGTACCAACAACTGCTGGGTTTTGGGTTATCTCATGCTATCTATATCTGTTTAGTAATTGATGCAACTATAACGGAATGATTAACTAAAAGGGCCCATCGCTTATTTTATCGACGATTATCCAAACCTGACTAGTAAAGTGCCGCAACTATAAGAATAAGTAAAAGCGCCAATGTGAGTTCCTGGTTGACTTCCTCGACGGTCTCGAGGGGAAACGCCAGATGGGTTTGTTTGATGCTAGTATCGAGTTGGAACCGAATAGGTCATTCTTACCCCTCCGATATCCGCCAGTATCGAGTCTCTATAGGTTGTTTAGTGCATCTTGCCGCTGCCGCTCGATCCACCATACCTATGTAGGCGAGGACCGCCAATTCTAGCCTCGCCGTGTCGCCTCGATCTTGACGCCTCTTTTTCCTTTGCCCTTTGTCGGCACCCCTTTTGTTTAAGCAGGTTTTGAGATCGACGTCGTTAGCTGGGTTACCCTTCCGGCTTGGCCCGGGCAGGTTATGGGCGCCATTGGTTATTCTTCAGGGCTCTTAGCCCCATTTGCATCTTGTCCGTAGCTGGACGCTCTATCGTTTTCAAGGTGATTTGGATCTTTGTATATTATATCTGTATTCTTGACTCTTTGAGTCGCTGTTATATATATTTGTTCTCTGGGTCCCATCGAGGACTGTTGTGTAATGTTATTGCTTCGTTTTCCACCCGCACGAAAGTGCCTGGTGGGCACCTTTGAATCGTTTCTATGCGGGTTTGGCGAATTTTGCTCAAACTTGCATAGGTCCGATTCTGAGGGTGTTACACAAGGCGACCTTAACATGACGTTGTGATTCCTTGTACGGATCCAACATATGGGTGGGCACCTTTAGGCCCCACGATTTTGGTGTCTATATTATCTATGAGTGGCTACCGGAGGTATAGCCAGACCTATATGGTACTTGCCAGGGGCATCACCAGCTCATAGAGTCTTTGGGAACTCATCAGGGTTTTAGCCTGCCCGAAAGGGGGCTTAACGGAGGTGAACCAGCCCCAAAGGATCATGCAGATATACGGGGTCGTGGAAAGGGCAGTGATTGTCTTGGATCACCTACTGAGTCGCACATCATGGAATTGTGGATGGGTAAGCTGTCCGGTTGTGCAACAAGGAGTTGATCTCTCATGGGTAAAGTAACGCACCTTTGCAGAGTGTAAGAACTGTAATTTGTTACTCCCTGTTCCGGGAAGGAGCTATGAACACGGCAGGAAAGGAACTCCATGAAAGTTCTGGTAACCTGTGAAGGCTGACGGACATAGTTTTTTAGAGTAAAAGCAACCTTTAAAGATTTTTTTACGAAAACCTACATTGCCTACGACCTACGGTCTGTGGATGTAGATATAGTGCATCAAACAATCTTTTCTAGTGAACTTGCTGAGTACGCTCGTACTCAACATATCTTCTTAACCCTTGATAGATTCTAAAGCCATTAAGACGACGTCTACATCAAGTTATGCTCCAGGAATCATCATCAAAAGCTCAAGATCTCCAATGAAGAAAAGGAAGTCAACATATACATCAACTAAAGTGAAGACGAAGTTGCTGATTAGATAGGAATATAATATCTATCCATAAAACCTACTTTTGTAGAGTATTGCAATAATACAATACAAGCCAAATAGTTAGATGCTAATCTTATTAGCATAATAGTTATGAGTTGATTATTTTTGATTCTTATTTGTAAGAAGTTTATTTCTCTCTCTTTAACCTAGAGCATTCTCTGGATCTTGTGTAAAGAGTCGAGTAGTAACCTATGGTCATGTCTTGGACCTGCTGTGTTTTTGTTGTACCACTATGAGGGATGTAATACTAGTGAACGATGCCTCATTGGTGTTATGTCAACGACTATAGTGTACTACATCATGCAGTGGTATGCCGGGTCACCGCAGCTGGTATCAGGGCATATGCTTTGACCTTAGGTTGGAAACCTAGTAAATGGGTAGAACCTCTAGGAAAGATATCCGCAATGATAAAGAGTTCTCTAGTGATATGATGGATATTCAACTGAGAATAAGCCTGTCATGTTGCTAGTGCAATAATTATTTATTAAGATTGCAATTCAAATAATTATCATGAGTTTTAACTCTATATGACTAATGATAATTTCTTATCTACAGTATCAAATGGCACCTCGGTATCCACCCCGGAATGTTCAAGTGTTTAACATGATGTTAAATGACTACAGAGGGGATTGGAGAAATACTCTCCGACAACTTCTATGGAGTTTAGATTGTGAATCAAGACTTCTGGTCAAGATTTACGTTACTATGACAGACATGTATTAGCCAAATACCGTGTCATGATTATGTTACCCAAGAAGTTAGGACTTAATGGAGAAATGCCATCAGGAGAAGCAAGATGCATGGCATTTGCATATCAGATTGCAGTAATGGCAGCCATAACCATGATTCGAGAACAGAAATCCCAAGCCCTGGAAGGTAGTAATGGTATGAGTACTACCTTCCAGAGCTTTGGATTTCTGTTCTCGGATCATGGTTATGGCTGCCATTACCGCAATCTGATATGCAAATGCCAATCACCTCCGTTAAGACCCTTTCGAGCAGGATAAAACACTAATGAGTTCCCAAAGACTATGAGCCGGTGATGCCCCTGGCAAGTACCATATAGGTCCGGCTATACCTCCGGCAACCACTCATAGATAATCTAGACTCCAAAATCATGGGGCCTAAGGGTGCTCACCCATATGTTGGATCCGCACAAGGAATCACAACGTCACGTTAAGGTCGTCTTGCCTATATGCGGAAGGAAAAGGATACAACTGACTTCTCCGTGCCATTCCAAATCTCATGGTTAACGCGTGATATACGGCGCAAGAATCACTGGCGACATTGGTTGTTAAGTCCTAGATAATATGTTCCTTTACGACCAAAACTTTCATAGTAGGTTATTACCTCATGGTAAATAACCTATAATCATATTATTATGAAAATAGTGTTTTATGACCTTTTTGAAATGCAGGTGATGACAACACTGGATTTGTAAAATACTTTACAAAAAATAATCAAAGGACATGAGAAAGTGTGAACTTACCTTTGTGATTGCAATATTATGAAATCACGGTCTTCGAGATGATATAAGACCCAATATCTGAAATTAGCATCATTGGTCCGGTAAGGACTAATGTTTAAAGAAGCAATATGCAGTTATGCATAAGTAATGCTATGCATTTTGTAAAATTCCCAAAGTGGATCCCTAATACTTTGAATGAAGTGAGTTTAGGTGATTCTTTTAAGAGTTGGTTTATCTTCAAGTTTTACTTTACAAGTAATGGCATTTATAGGGAACTTAAGTGTTAACAATTCAAAATATACAAGTAAAAGATAAAGTAATGTGATTATGATTAATTGTTATCTGGTGACTATGATAAAAGTCCTTGGGTTGAGTTGTTAAGAGTTGGAGGAACTATTATAGTGTTGTTGTTTGAAGTGGCAAGAAGAATAACCTTCGAAGAAAAGGTTTCTTTGATAAGGTTCAAATAATCTTTAAGGGTTAATAGAATGTGGTCGATGTCTCTTGGCGTTTGTTCGATTAGTTTGGTGTTAAGATACTTTATGTCTTAATTGAAATAGACCAAAGTTAACTATTAAAATATAAGTAGTTTATTAGACATGATGTTTATAAGCTTTTAAGACTAAAGCTAATTTAAAAAAGGTAAATAAACTAAAGGTGAAATTGGTTTTAATTATTCTCAAGTTTTGGTTTTATGATAAGTATGACTAAGGTGTGGAATTATTCACTTTATTTTAAGTGAACGATTAGATTAAATTTGTTTTGCTCTTATGAAAATAATGTGCAACTATTAAATGAAAGTATAATTTGGATGATATTATTAATGTGTTAGATTTAAAGTCATGTTGATTATTATTTAGATATTAAGATCATTCCCTCTTCATATCAGTGAATGATGTATAAAATTATCTTAAAGGTTGTGGTTTTGAATTATGATTTAAGGTTTCTAAAATAATATTATAAAGTTAATGACTTATGCTTAAGTTTTATTATAAATCCTTGTTATGGTTTAGAACTCTGGTAATTAGATTTTTACGTTTTCATATTTCTAAAGAAATGTAATTATTTCTTACTTAAGAAATGTTTTTAAAGAATTTTCAAAATAGGTAATAGATTTGGATATATTACTTTAAAATATTAAAAACTTTTCTAATAATATATTTAATATTTTTCTAGTGTAATATATTTATTCAAGATTTCAAAAATGATTTTTATTTATTTTTAAGTAATATTTGTATTTTAATAATATTCCCCAAAAGATTCAATGTTTTTAAATACTTGCTTCAAGTTTTATTTGTACAAAAATAAGTTCATATTTTTATAAAATAGTAGACTTATTTTTATATGCAAAATGATTTTTATGCATTTTTAGGACTTTTACTTATTATATTATATTTCATTAAGGAATTTAATGGTGTTTATATTTAGTTGTGTTTTATCTAACTTAAATAAGAAAAGTTATATTTTTATTAGGTACATTTTATTTTTGTGATCATTTTGATATATTACATATAATCTTAGGATTGTTTTTTTATATTTTTTCTAGAGCTAAAACAATCTTTGAGTATTTTGGTAATTTTACATTTTATCTTTCTATTTTCTTTAAGTTTGGCTTAATTGTTTTGGGAACATGGGCTGACCTGGCCCAGCTAGACCTGGCTTGGGGTCACCTTGGCCCCAGCCCATCTCTCCCCTCACACGACATCCACACCCACACTCAACACACGCACGCACGCACCGCCCCCCTCCTGGCCTCTTGCAATGCCGCTATCGCCGCCAGCGCCGCCGCTTGCCTCACCAGCCCTCGCCGACATCTCCAGTGCCGCTATGCCTCTCTCTCCTCCTTCGATTCCCCTCTGCTATGGTGCCCAGTACCCGCGCGCTCTCACCCTAGGAGAAAACCTAGCCCCCCAGGACCTTCTTGGCCAACTCCGACTCCTCAGCGCCACCACACGTCAGCGAGGCCCCGACTCAGGCTTCTCTAGTGATTACCTCCGCCTCGGTGTTGCTCTGCTTCACTATTTGTGCCCCTGTGGAAGCCTAGCCATGCGGTTCGGTTAGGTTGCCGACACGATTCCGCTGGCCCCCGATGCCCCTGGCTGCTACTCGAGGGAGACCAGGACATTCCTTTCCTCGACCCTAACATGCTTCTCCCATTATTTTTACTACGGTGTGGTATTGTAGCAGTTTATGTGGTTTACCCTAATCCCCGATGTCGGAGGGATGGTGTTGCGGTGCAACCCCGACGCCCTCAAACTGAAGGGAATATGCCCTGAGAGGCAATAATAAAGTGTTTATTATGTGTATTCCAAGTATATGATAGATGTTTATTTTGCATGCTATAATTGTATTAATACGGAAACGTTAATACATGTGTGTTTAATAAACAAACAGAAAGTTCCTAGTTATGCCTCTCTCATAAACTAGCTCATTGATTAACAAGATGATCAAGGTTTCCTGATCATGGACATTGGATGTTGTTAATAACGGGATCACAACATTAGTGTAATGGTGTGATGAACATTCATCCGAAGTATAGCATTACGATCAAAGTCATTGAGTTTATATTGCTATAACAACTTACGAAGTGATCCTAATCCTTAGACCATGAGATCATGTCAATCACTAACACCGGAAGAGTTTCTTGATAACATCAAGCGTCACACCGTAAAGGTGATTATAAAGATGGATTCAGAACTAATAAAGTGTTATGTTGAGGCTCATGGATCGAGTGGAATTTGTTCATCCCGATGACGGATAGTTATACTGGGCCCTCTCGGTGATATCACATTGATTAGCTTGCAAGCAAGTGATTTGATCACTAGAATGTTATATCACGAGAAAAAGAGTGCATGTCGATAGCAGATCAAACTAGGTATGGAGATAGCGATGATCGAATCTCGTACATGTAATATATTGTGAAACAAAGGGATTAAGATACTAGCGTAAAAGGTTCCGACGATCATAAGAAAGTCATCGTTGAATGTGTGGGCGTCGGTATGGGTCTCGGATCCCGCTCGATTCTTGATCCGAGAGGATCTCGATCATGTCCGCATTATTCACGAACCGTAGGGTGACACACTTAAGAGACACCGACATCCAATTGGAGCAAAAGTTTCATGCGAAAGAATGAACAAGCGCAGGAATTTATTTCACTAGATCTGAAACGGTTTTCGGGTGAAATTACATAAAGTGGTTATGCATGTGAAATGGAATTCTATCAAGGGTTATTTGTGAATGTTTGTCATTAAAGTAATTGACAAAATTCTGAATAAAATAAAAGAGTTTTATTTAATGAGAGTTTGCATTAAATTTGGTGGAAATTTAATGGGAATTTGAGTGGACTTTTGAGTGGAGGGAATTTAAAGGAGATTTGTGAGTGGAGTGTCCACCCACATGAAGAGGGAGGGCAGGGGCAGCCCCATGCGCTGCCACCCCTTGGGGTCCTCCTCCTATAAAAGGAGCCCCCCTCCTCACTTGTCTCTCACATCTCCTCGTGAAGGATCTCTCTCCCCCTCTAGAATTTATCCCCCATGGTCTCGGACTAGCGAGATACATGTTCCCGGTGGCTATTCGGCAATAAATAGTTGTGCTTCCGCTGCATCGCTGGAGCGAGGAGGCGGAGGTTGCTCGGTGCCTCGAACGTGTGTGCGAGCACGGATGCGCTGCTGATTTGTGGCGCTAGGACTTCCTCTCGATCTTGAGATCGACAAGAGATCGTCTACATCAACCACGAGTTGAACTCGTTAAGCTTTGTCGGTCTTCAAGGGTATGTTCTCTACGGATATACATCCGCCCGTTGTTTGTATCTAATATATAGATCTTGGTACATAGTTCACATCGTAGGAAAATTTTGTTTTCTATGCTGCGAAACCTACAGTGGTATCAGATCCGGATCTATGCGTAGATGCTTTACACGGTTAGTACACATATGAGTATGTGGGCGATGATGATCATGTTGTTGCTCCTTTGTTGTAATTTTGGATATTGGTGGCATAGTGGGATGAAGCGGCCCGGACAAACTTTACATGTCCTCGCACATGAGACCTGTTCCACGCTTGACATGCAACTAGTTTGTATAAGTGGCTAGAGGGTGTCTGTCTCTCCTACTATAGTCAATATCTATTTTGCAAGCGAGTTGTCAACACTTTGGTTATCCTCGTTGTGGTTCATGTTCGTAGGTAAGAACGGTTCTATCTCGAAAGCCCTAAGCCACGTAAAACTTGCAATGGATAAATTAGAGGCGTCTAGTTTAGATTGTTGCTGGGCTAGTGTTATGATATGGTAGTGTTGTAAGTATAAGTATGAGATGATACTATTACAACACACATAGCGTGTAAACTCCATAGACCTTGGATTTACACATATAGGTATGATAGTGATCATACCACGATGCACATGATAGAGATCATCTGCGGGAACCATAACATTTCACTAATAAACATGTGATGTTTGATTGCATCTTATATTGCTTGTTTAGCGCTTTGTTAGCATAATAAGATGATCCCTCATTTAAATATCAAGATAAGAATGTGTTCTTCCTTTAGTATGCACCGATTATGTTTCGTCGCTCCAAGACATCACGTGATGATCGGGTGTTCTTGGATCCACGATCATATTTGGTGTAAAAGCAGTTACACGCGAATACTAAGGTTCTAACTTGGCGAGCCTAGCATGTCTGACATGGCCTCGGAACACGGACGAGCGGTTAAGCATGAGTCATATAGTTGATATGATGCCCATTTGATGCTTGCCTTTGAAGCTGCCGACTCACGTGATGATCGGACTTGGTGTAGAGGATTTGGTTCATGTAATCACCAAAAAGGCACGAGGGATGTCGTTTTGAGTGGGAGTTCATTCGTAATATGGATTAGTTGAACTCAATCTATCATACACTTAGTCTAAACTTTACAAATTCTGTTGTAGATGGCACCACACCTTTTAATTTCAATGTGTTCATGGAGAGAGAAACTAGCAACGAACGGTAGCAACTTTCGAATGGGCCATGAATTTGAGGATTCTCCTCTGCTGCACAAAAGCAATATGTGCTAGAAGCGTTAGGCCCCCACCTCTTGATGATGCCTGACGAGGAAAGAATGTCTATCGGACTCGTCGGAGGACCACAATTTAGTTCATTGCGGCATATTGTATGGGCTAGGCCGAACTTGGCGTTTGAAAGCGGCAATGCATTTGATACAATGGGTGAGTTGAAAATGATTTTCGACACACATCTGCTGTGAAACTACGCTTGAGAAAAGTTCTTTAGCTGCATGATGGAAGAGCATAGCTCGTTGTTGAGCATGTACTCAAGATGTCGGGTTCTGCGATAAGCTTGTGTCCTTAGAATAACGATTCCCATTGACTTAGGCATCCATCGTGCAGTCTACGCCACCTAGTTATAAGAGCTTCGTGATGAACTATAATATGCAAGGCATGAAGAAGTCTCTCTCGAGCTTACATCAATGCTTAAAAGCTGCAAGTGGAGATTAAAAGGAACATCAAGTGTTGATGATCAATAGGAACACTGGTTTGAAGAAAGACAAGAAGGAAAGCGGAAGGGAAGTAAGGCGGCAAGCACTTTGTTGCACTGAAAAGAAACCCGAGATGGACCTAAGTCGATCGAGTGCTACTATTGTAAGGGGTAGCCCTTTGGGCATAGCGCCCCAAGTATTTGGCAGACAAGAAAGCCGGCAAGGCAAACAAAGGTATATATGATATACATGTTATTGATGTGTACTTGACTAGTGCTCACAGTAGCACCTGGGTATTTGATATCGGTTCAGTTGCTAATATTTGTAACTCGAATTAGGGGCTGCGGAACAAGCGACCGCTAGCAAGGGGTGAGGTCAAGATGCGTGTCGGCAATGGATCAAGCATTGATGTGATCGCCGTCGGAACGCTGCCTCTCCATTTGCCGTCGGGATTAGTTATAAACTTGAATAATTGTTATACGGTATGCGCGAGCATGAACATTGTATCTGGATCGTGTTTGATGCGAAGTGGTTATTCATTTAAATCCGAGAACAATGGTTGTTCCATTTATATGAATGAAATCTTTTATGGTCATGCACCGATGGTGAATGGTTTATTTCTATTAGATCTCGATGATAATGTTACACATATTCATAATGTTGATGCTAAAAGGATTAAACTTAATGATGATATATCCACATATATGTGGCACTGCCGTCTAGGTCATATCGACGTTAAACGCATGAAGAAGCTCCATTCGGATGGGCTTTTGGAATCACTTGATTATGAATCATTTGATACATGTGAGCCATGCCTTATGGGTAAGATGACTAGGACGCCGTTTTCCGGTACAATGGAGCAGGCGATGATTTTGGAAATCATACATTCTGATGTATGTGGTCCAATGAGTGTGTCGGCGCGAGGTGGATATCGTTATTTTGTTACTTTCACGGATGATTTGAGTAGATACGGTTATATCTACTTGATGAAACACAAGTATGAAACCTTTGAAAAGTTCAAGGAATTTCAGAATGAAGTGGAAAATCATCGTAATAGAAAGATCAAATTTCTACGGTCCGGCCGTGGAGGTGAGTATCTAAGTTCTGAGTTTAGCACTCACATGAAAGAGTGTGGAATTGTTTCACAACTCACGCCTTGAACACCACATAAATGGTGTGTCGGAGCGTCGTGTCGTACTTTATTAGATATGGTTCGATCTATGATGTCTCGACGGACTTGCCGTTGTCATTTTGGGGTTATGCACTAGAAGCTGCTGCATTGACTTTAAATCGGGCACCATCTAAATCCGTTGAAAAGACACCGTATGAATTGTGGTTTGGAAACAAACCTAAGTCATCTTTTCTTAAAGTTTGGGGATGCGATGTTTATGTGAAGAAACTTCAACGGATAAACTCGAACCCAAAGCGGAAAAATGCGTCTTCATAGGATACCCTAAGGAAACTATTGGGTATTCCTTCTATCAGATCCGAGGGCAAGGTTTTTGTTGCCAGAATGGATCCTTTCTAGAAAGAGTTTCTCGCGAAAGGTGTGAGTAGTCGGAAGGTAGAACTCGAAGAGGTTATGGAACCTTATCTTCAAAGTATGGCGAGTAGCGCAGCCGGAAGTTGTTCGAGTTGGCTCCACAGTTGAAGAGGGAACTAATGATAATGATCATGAAACTCGAAAGAGTACTACCGAACCTCGCAGTCAAGTAGGGACGTCAGCTCCGAGCTGTCGGAAATCTGTCATGAATTTCATGGTTGATGAAAATGATGACCTGCGGTATGAAGAAGCGATGATGAGCCCGTTCAACAAATGGTTAGAAGCCATGAAATCGAGATGGAATCCATGTATGAAAATCAAGTTTGGAACTTGGTGGAATTACCTCACGAGAAAGGCCGTGGAGAACAAATGGATTTTCAAAGGAAAAGCGATCTTTGATGGTAATGTAACCGTCTATAAAGCTCAACTTGCAAAGGGGTTTGAAAAATTCAAGGAGTTGACTACGATGAGACATTCTCCGTGGCGATGCTAAAGTCGATTAGGATTATGTTAGCAATTCTGCATATTTCGATTATGAGATATGGCAGATTGATGTCAAAACCGCGTTTCTCAATGGTAATATTGAAGAAGAGTTGTATATGATACAACCAAAGGGTTTTGTCGATCCTAAGGATGCTAACAAGGTGTGCAAGCTTCAGCGATCCATCTATGGATTGAAGCAAGCATCACTAAGTTGGAATCTCCGCTTTGATGAGGTGATCAAAGAGTTTGGATTTGTCTAAACTTATGGAGAAGCTTGTATTTACAAGAAAGTGAGTGGGAGCAATGTGGCATTTACGATATATGTGGATGACATATTATTGATCGGAAATGATATAGATCTTTAAGCGTGTTAAAAGTTATCTAAGCAAATTTTCAATGAAGGACCTAGGTGAGCGTCATACATATTAGGCATAAAGATCTATAGAGATAGATCTAGGCGCCTAATAGGGCTATCACAAAGTACATACCTTGATAAGATTTTAAAGAAGTTTAAAATGGAATGAGTAAGAAGGGGTTCTTACCTATGTTGCAAGGTAAGACATTGAGTAAGACTCAAAGTCCGGCCGGCGGAAGAAAAGAGAGATAATGGACAAAGTCCCTATGCTTGACCATAGGCTCTATAATGTACGCCATGCTATGTACAAGACGGATGTGGAACATGCTATTAGTTTGACTAGTAGGTACCAATCGGATCGAGTTGAACACTGGATAGCGGTCAAGAATATCCTTAAGTACTTACAAAGAACTAAGGATATGTTTCTTGTATACGGAGGTGAAGAAGAGCTCGTCGCTAAGTGTTATGTTGACGCTAGCTTTGACACCGATCCGGATGACTCTAAGTCTCAATCCGGATACGTATTTCTCATGAATGGCGGAGCGGTTAGTTGGAGGAGCTCCAAACAACCTGTGGTAGCGGGATCAACAACGGAGGCCGAATATGTTGCTGCTTCAGAAGCGGCTCAGGAAGCAGTTTGGATGAAGGAGTTCATATCTGAACTAGGAGTGGTTGCAAACGCGTTGGACCCAATGGTGATCTATTGTGACAACAATGGTGCCATTGCCAATGCCAAAGAACCAAGGTCTCACAAGCATTCCAAGCATATTAAGCGTCGGTTTCACTCCATTCGCGAACATGTCAAGGATGGAGATATAAAGATTTGTAAAGTACATACGGATCTCAATGTAGCAGATCCGTTGACTAAAACTCTCCCTTGAGCAAAACATGATCAACACCAGAACTCAATGGGGGTTAGATTTATCACTATGTAACTAGATTATTGTCTCTAGTGCAAGTGGGAGTGAAGGAATATGCCACGAGAGGCAATAATAAAGTGTTTATTATGTGTATTCCAAGTATATGATAGATGTTTATTTTGCATGCTATAATTGTATTAATACGGAAACGTTAATACATGTGTGTTTAATAAACAAACAGAAAGTTCCTAGTTATGCCTCTCTCATAAACTAGCTCGTTGATTAATGTAACTACCTCGGTGAATTACGCTCCTAGTTACAAGCCTGGATGAGCGGAAATGGTTGAAATAGTACGGTGGGGCCCAAATGCCACTCACGGTGAACCTTCGGCCGTCCCAACCATTTCCAAACATCGGGACAAGAGCAGGCGGCGTAATCGGCGTGAAGGGATCAACTACATACACAAATGAGTATGTATGCAAGCCACCATACAAAGACATCGAGCCATTCCATCTAAAAGAAAGGAAATATAGCAACGCCATACGACAAGATTCAAATGTCCTAGATAGAGATAATAGTTTAGGATATCTCCTCATACATCAAACATCAGAGTATCAGGCGGAAGAGGCAAACAAGATCCGAGTACGGATAAGAAGCAAATCGGCATAATATGCCCCATAAATAAACACATCCGCCACAGATCTCACGGATCCCGTTCCGAATCTCTACACGAACGATCGCTGCCCACATCGTCCGCCTCACCCACCGATCCATCTTGTGAGTGTACTGTTCATCGAATCAAATAATTTATCGTGTGAGACCCTAGGGTACTCGGCAAGTCTTTATGCCTCTAAAGGGACACAACCTAGGGTGACGAATTGCAGCAAAAGATAAACCCTAACAATTCTATAGATACTCGCTAACCATCCGCCTAACCACAAAGATGAGCGGATGTCCGGAATTATTAACATGATTATAATAGTAATATTATGAGATCCATCCTCCTCCTCGCTTACCACGAGGAAGCGGACAACAACCCCATCCGATTGGCGGTTTATTATCCATTCCATGAGTGTTGCACCATTTACTAGTCGATTACTTAGTCAAATTAAAAGCGGTACTTTAGTTATGCTTGTCTATGATCGGAAACGTGCTCCAAGTCGTCCATAACATGGACACGGCTTTCAGAAAGTTTTACCTGCGGGGTGCAAAATAACAACACACACTCGATCAACCTCGGAAAAACCAAATCAAAACCCAACGAGGCCTTCACGACAAAGCAATCACGAGATTGAGAAATATTTGAGGGGCCACCCCATTAAGCTACCCAGCGAAGTTAGCTGCCTCGAGACGGACTCAAGGTTTGCGTCGGTGGCTATAAGCTGGAACGAAAATGTGGGCTTGTCGATACCGCAAACACTCCGGCTTCCTAAGCGATAAGGTCGTTACCTCACAATTTAAATAAAGCGATAAAGCATGGCATAAGTGCAGGATAGTAAATAAAACCTCAAACTAGTTTGTGGCCCCAAGAAATAAGAATGAATCAAGCTCTCGCTCGGGGTCCCATAAGCCTCCCGGATGTGGATAGCGAATATTCAAGGACAGGAATCAAGTACTCGGGGTCCTCACGGACACAAGTGAGCATGAAAACCAAATAGCAGATATTGCTCACGGTGCCACTTTCATTAGTTATCCCATACTACTCAAAGTTAAGTTGTTTAGGTACCTCGTTATCCATCGACACTCACATACCCTACACATGTTGTTCTCGACTAGCATGGCTCAAACATCTCACATAGTAATGGCTCATGGGATGGAGGAACAAGCTTTGGGGTTTAAAAGTAAAGGCTATGCAATACTTGGGATTCAATTTAATGCAATCGTGACTCAATGATGCAAGAATAAGATAGAGGCAATAGGTACTATATGTATGCAAGCATGTGGTAGTGCTTGCTGGCAGCTCGATTGAAGCGAGAGAAGGATGCAGGTAGTGCTCACAGGTTTCTTGATATATCCCTTTCGGCCTATTCAAGAAGAACCAAACAAACAAGGGCCAACATAAATAAAGTGCACAAGCATAAGAATAAAATGCGACAAGCAAACAATCATGCCATGATGAATGATGCACAATTTGCATGGCAATAAAGTAGCATGGCATGGGTGAGGTGTAGATTACAAGAAATAAACATTTTATTGAGTTTTGGTCACATTTTATACCCAAATAAGTTGATGTACTCTTTATATTTATATGATGCATGCTGCAAAACAGAACATGGAATGCATAAACAGAAAGGTCTTGTCGAGCTGATCATTTTAGACATATCATTTGTTAAATTTGGAGTTATAAAACAAAAGTTATTAATTAATTAAGGGAGAAGGGCATTTTCTTGTAATTTTAGCCAACTTGGAATTTAAAGTGTTCAAAATATATTTTGGAGGGCATATTTGAATTCCTCACATTTTCCTGATTTGAAAACATATATTATTTGTATTATTTGGATTTATGAATTTAAATTTATTTTTAAGTCAAAATTGGTCAAATGGAGTCAAAGTCAAAGGTTTGACTAGTTTGAATTAGTTTTGAAAATATTTGAATAAATATTTGAATTGACATTCAAAAACAAAACATTTTTCATATAAGGTTTGAATTCAAATTCCAAACCATTTGAAAGTTATGAATTAGTTTGAATTTAAACAGATTTGAAATTTGAATTTGAATTGATTTGGAAAAGTTTGAATTTGAAACAGATAACAGAAAACATTTTGTTACCCAGGCAAATCTAGCCACAGTCACAGACAGGTGGCCCGCAGTGCTGACTGGGTGACACAGTGGCAGATCAGGTTTTTCTCACTGCGAGCTAAGCTAGACCTAGAGGATGACAGGTGGGCCAGGCGGGCGGGGCCACGCCTTGACGGCCGGTGGGCGACACGTGGGCGATCCAGGGGAGTGCGGGATGAGGTGTTCAGATCTGCGGGGTGCTTTCTGCAAGATGGAACGGGAGGCTGACTGGTGGGGCTTCGCGGACGGCGGGTTGAGGCGGGAAAAAGGCCAGGGTGTTTTCCAGAAAAGCGTCTGCGCAGGTCTGATGAACTGAAACCCGTGTCTGGGAAGAACAACATCTGGAGCCAAGTTTGGAGATCGATGGCGACGAATCTAGAGAGAATCTGGCTAAACCCTAGAAACATAAAACACAGATACGACTAAGGGCTACAACTTTCGTTGGGTAGCGTCTCTTCGGGTGGCAGGGTGTTCGACGGATGGTGGCGGCGCTGATTGGTAAGAGGAAGGGGCATGTGTCAGGAGGTCAAGGGGCTCACCGTGTTCGCTGAGGTGGCGCGAGGATCTGGCGGGCTCGTCGGCGTTGAGCTCGCTCGAGGGCAGCACCGGCGCTGCTCGGCGTGGTCTGGTGCTACCAGCGTCTTTGGCGTCGAAGAGGAAGCAGGAGGTCCCGTGCTCCTGATGCACTTGGCTCCATCTCGTCTAGAGGAAGAAGTGGGCGAGGCTAGGGTTTTGGGGCATGGTGGTGATCATGGTGGGAAGAAGAAGGGGAATGGAGAGGGGTCAGGTTCCTCGGATCTTGATCCAGGATGCCTAGGTGGTTGAGGTGATAAGGGAGAGAGGGGAGAGGCACATGGGATGGTGGTCACCTTTATGCAAAAGAGAGAAGGGGTGTCTCGGGTTAGAGCTAGGGTTTGGAGAGAGGGGGACCAGGGGGAGGCACATGGGATGGGGTGGTTCCAGGGTGGTCAGGTGGGGCCTGCTAGGTAGAGAGAGGGGGTGAGAGAGGTGTGGTTAGCTAGGGTTAGCTAGAGGGTGCTCGGGTTAGGGTTAGATGGGGGTGGTATGGTAGATGGTGAGGGTAGTGAGATGAGATTGAGATGAGGTAGGGTGCTTAGGGGTTTAACTCATGACCAAAACCAGAGGTGACAAAAAGAGAGGAGGGATTAGGATTTAGATACTTGCATGCACCAAAATAGATCAAACGAGAATAGGTGGAAAAAGGTTAGGGTTTGGGTTTTAGAAAAATCCCCTTGATCATGCATATATGGAGGTGAAAAGGGAGGGGAAGATGAGGAATAGAGAGAGAGAGATGTGGTGTGGTTTTTAGCAAGACCAACAAGATCAAGCCAAAAGAAGGGAGAGAGAGATGAGAGATGAGCCACTCAAAATTCAAATAAAACAAAGGAGGACCAAAGTTGGAGAAGGTTGCATGGCCCATGCATAAGCATTAATTACCACATTGCTAATTGTGAAAACATCTAGAAATACACATGGGAATTTATATCATGCATGCACTCAAATTTGAATACTACCATGCAATATGGAAAATATTGATCTTATGCACATATATGGAGCTATATGACCATACTAGTGTGTGTTTCTCCACTAGATCATCCCATGGCCAAATTATAGCTTCATGCATGTACACATATTGGATAGTTCCCACATGGAAGCTGGTAGAGGCAAATCTGCAACATAGCATGCAAAGGTGGCCATGTGGCTCTCATATACCAATATTGTGAAAACAACATGGTGCATACATGGGAGCATGTGGAGCTAGAATTGGATCCATCCCAACCCACATGAGCTAGAGGCAAAACCAAATAAGTTGCAATGCTCATATATGGTGGAATGGTGGAATGATGGGGTGATGACAAGAAAGGTGGTGGAGTCAATAAAAGATATGCCCCCAACTCAACTTGGGCATTTAAACAATATATCAAGAACCAAATACAATATCAAGAGGCAAATACAATTTACAATGCATATGAGAGAAGAACCAACACAAAAAGGGTTTTATATGATGCTCCAAAGCAAGGTGGCATGATGACATGAGCATGATATAATTATGATGCAACAATTATATATATATGAAGTAGCCATTATATTACTAAACCAAGTAGCATTACAGTTGTTAGACAAATGGGATGCTACAATTAACAAGATGATCAAGGTTTCCTGATCATGGACATTGGATGTTGTTAATAACGGGATCACAACATTAGTGTAATGGTGTGATGAACATTCATCCGAAGTATAGTATTACGATCAAAGTCATTGAGTTTATATTGCTATAACAACTTACGAAGTGATCCTAATCCTTAGACCATGAGATCATGTCAATCACTAACACCGGAAGAGTTTCTTGATAACATCAAACGTCACACCGTAATGGGGTGATTATAAAGATGGATTCAGAACTAATAACTTATGTTGAGGCTCATGGATCGAGTGGAATTTGTTCATCCCGATGACGGATAGATATACTCTGGGCCCTCGGTGATATCACATTGATTAGCTTGCAAGCAAGTGATTTGATCACTAGAATGTTATATCACGGGAACGAGAAAAGAGTGCATGTCGGTAACGAGATAAAACTAGGTATGGAGATACCGATGATCGAATCTCGGACATGTAATATATCGTGAAACAAAGGGATTAAGATACTAGCGTAAAAGGTTCCGACGATCAAAAGAAAGTCCTCGTTGAATGTGTGGAGTCGATGGGTCTCCAGATCCCGCTTCTGATTATTGATCCGAGAGGGGTGTCGATCATGTACGCATTATTCACGAACCGTAGGGTGACACACTTAAGAGACACCGACATCCAATTGGAGCAAAAGTTTCATGCCGAAAGAATGAACAAGCACAATTATTTATTTCACTAGATACCGAAACAGGTTTTCGGGTGAAATTGCATAAAGTGGTTATGCATGTGAAATGTAATTCTAGCAAGGGGTTATTTGTGAATGTTTGTCATTAAAGTAATTAACAAAATTCTGAATAAAATAAAAGAGTTTTATTTAATGAGAGTTTGCATTAAATTTGGTGGAAATTTAATGGGAATTTGAGTGGACTTTTGAGTGGGGGGAATTTAAAGGAGATTTGTGAGTGGAGTGTCCACCCACATCAAGAGGGGAGGGAAAGGGGGCAGCCCCCATGCGCCGGCCACCCCCTTGGGGTTCCCCCCTCCTCCTATAAAAGGAGCCCCCCTCCTCACTTGTCTCTCACACCTCCTCGTGAAGGATCTCTCTCCCCCTCTAGAATTTATCCCCCATGGTCTCGGACTAGCGAGATACATGTTCCCGGTGGCTATTCGGCAAGAAAGAGTTGTGCTTCCGCTGCATCGCTGGAGCGAGGAGGCGGAGGTTGCTCGGTGCCTCGAACGTGTGTGCGAGCACGGATGCGCTGCTGATTTGTGGCGCTAGGACTTCCTCTCGATCTTGAGATCGGCAAGAGATCGTCTACATCAACCACGAGTTGAACTCGTTAAGCTTTGTCGGTCTTCAAGGGTATGTTCTATACGGATATACATCCGCCCATTGTTTGTATCTAATATATAGATCTTGGTACATAGTTCACATCGTAGGAAAATTTTGTTTTCTATGCTGCGAACCCTACACAATCTGCTGCCTAGGAACTTTGCTATGATGGTGTACAGTGGTGATGCTGTTGGGACTGCTTCTTTCTCCGACACCGGTGGGACGATAGCGTTTGCAACCCCTGCATCGGCTGCTTTGTCTACTTCATTTCTTATGCCCCTACATTGAGTGCTGCATCGACCTCTACCCCAGACCAGGTAATTATTTTGTGACCGTCCTTCGAACCGATGTGTTGTAATGGTTGTGAAACTATGAGAATGGAATATCCTGATTGTGAGCTCGAGGTTATGGTGCAGGTGGGAGTTTGGTCGGATGCTAGTATAATTTGTTTGCATAGTTAGGTTAGAATTTATCTAGCTAGATGATGGGGATATGCCTACTGGGGTATCCTCAGCGGGACGTTCCGACCGCCAAGGGTGGCAGTGGGCCTGCAGCGAGTGGATCAAAGCCCATCGAGGTACCCGTGCGGAGGTGAAGGCCCAGCGAGTAGATAGGCCTAGTCGAGTTAAACGATTGACAAAGTTGTAACCGAATCGGTTGAGATATGTAAACCCTAGGGAGGTAAGCTTATATAAACCTCCCTAAGGGGTGAGTAGAGATCGTTCCTCATACACCCAAGCAACTCGCCGCCTAGTCGAGTTCGCCCGTATAAACACCTCCATAATACAATCTAGCAGAGTAGGTCTTTACCCTCCGGGGCGAACCTAGGTAAAACCACTGTCTTTGCCCTCATCTCGCACCGCAGATGGCTGCCCTTGCCCTTCGTTTCTACTATTCGCTGCCGATTACGGCATACGCTGTGGTCATTCCCACGGTGGCGCCCACCGTGGGGCTGGCGGTCGCGGTGTTCTGGCGAGATCAATCTGCCCATCAGGCGGTGCCGCCCGGCGCATGATAGCGATCGGCGAGATGCTCCGGATCTTGCCGAGCAGCTACGTCCGTGGCGCGACCGTCACACCGGCGTGATCTGCCGGTCGGCACGATCAGCCTCTTCGTCGGCTTCACCGGCGTCATCACCTCGGAGGACTCGGCTCGCATCCGCGATCGCGCCCGCGATCGGCTCTTCGAGCCAGATCCGCCACGATCCACCGCCTCGCCTCCGGTACAACTCGCCCACAACGCGTGGAGAACTCAGCGCGGAAGACGCGACCCTCACCGAGCGACGCCCGACTTCGACCCGGCGTCACTCGCGGATCCATCACCGCGGCCTCGTCGCGGGCTCCATCGCCAGTCTCCAACGGGAGATTTCGAGGACCCTCCATCCTCGGGATCTTGACTCGACTCGGGTCGGAAAACTCCGCCGACCTCCACGACGGAACCAGTCGCCACGCCGCGACCTACATGGCCACCGGCCGATCCGGAGGACCCTTTCTCCACGATCCCTCCCTAACGCCACGGCGGAGGTCGAGGAACTCCGCAAACTGGCGGGCGGGCGATGCAAAGGCAGGCGGCGCGAAAAATTTCGCCTCGAGCGGTGTGACAGCGAGGCCACGCTACCACCAGGCGGATCAGGTCACGCCCCCACCGTTGGCGCGCCACTGAACTTGACGGCGAACGACCGGCTCGCATAGCGGCGCGATCTGCGAGAACGCCACCAGGAAGCGCCGACCCCGCCAGATCAGCGGCGATGGGTGCCCCACCACCACCCGCACCCTCGAGGACCAGCCGCGGATCGTCTCCTCACGGGGCGAGATGCGGCCTTCCACTGTTCTCCACCCGATGGACAACCTCGTGGCAGGCGAGCCGCGGCCGACAACATCACGGCGGCGTGGCGCCTTACGGATCCGATGCGTCGAGGCCCTACTCGCGAAGGCGTGGAACAGCAAAAGCGGCGCCGACTGCAAAGGCGAGTGTACTCGCTCCTCGGGGCGAGGCGGCCTCAGCGGCCGTCGGCGGTGGCAAACACCCTCAATTGCCCGCCAGAGCCACTGCAGCTCCAACGGCGACCCGAATGCGGCACTCTCCTGCGATCGGGCGGCGACCAACCTCGCCGCCGCTAATGGAGAGCCAATCGACGCCGCACTCACATCATCAACAACCAAAAGGCGCGCCGCCGCCCGGCGACTTGCGGCACACCTAACTACTGCCGCGATGGCGAGCCTATGGATCGCTCGATCGACTAGGGCCCAAGTGCTCGGACCAATGATCCGAGGCGAAAGTACCCACCAACTTCAAGGCGCCAAAGGAGATCGAAAATCGACTCCTCGTCGACCCTTGATGCAGCTCGACACATACCTCATGGCAATGGGGATCGCGGGTCACACCGACCTACTCGCCGCGTTACCTCCCACTAATGATGGAGGGGCGTGCGGGCAATGGATCAACACGCTCCCCGGGCGATGTCGACTCCTGGGAGGAAATGCGAGGCATGCGTCGAACTTGAGTGCTCCTACACCGCGCCACCACCATCGAGGACCTGGAACAGTCGTCCGGGGACCCAGTCGACCATGGCTGGGTCCAACGGTGGGAAGCTCTGGTACAGCGGTCGGCATCCACCGGACACCGCGATCCATTGCTTCAAGACCTCGTGCCGCTCTGAGCCTCTAGTCGCCAAGCTCAAGCGACACGCACACTCGACAACATCCCGACCTCCTCGAGATCGCCAAGCGATGCAGGAAGATCCCAACCAAGGCGTCGGCGAGTCCGGAGGGCAACAGCGATGCACGGGCGGCAGCGGCGGCCGCCCGAACCGACCTACGCTTTGCGGCACTCGCCTCACAGGCAAGCGCCGCAACGATGGGCGAGTCGACTTCGTCGCCAACGCTGGACACGCACAGCGCGACCCCAAGAGCTACCGCCGCGACGGAGGGCAACGACGCGACGGCGGGAACTACAAGAACAAGCCAAGGTTCGATCGCGGCCCTCCTTAACCAACCATGCGTTTCACAGCGGGAAGGAAAGCCCGCACGCACACCACCGCCGACCGCCACACCCTCGGGGAGATCGAGAAGGCACGCACGCCGGGAGGACACCGACAACGACCCGCAAAATGGCGGAAAATTCGGCAAAGTAGCGGCTCGCTCCACACCTTCACGGCTTCAACACGGCGCGAGAAGAAGGTCATCGCCATTTAGCGCCGTCGCCAACGCGTGGCCCGAACAGACGTCCCCGGTTCGAACTGGTCGGAGCAGCCATCACCGAGCCGGCAAGACCACTCGCCACGCGCCAGTATCGGGGCGAGTCGCCACGGTGGTCAAGCCCAAGGTCGGCGACTCGGCTCCCCAAGACTCGATGGGCGGCGGCTCCATCAACATCCTCTACCTCGACACCTTGAGCTGCGACTCCGCGATCGATGATCGAGACAACCCACACCACGTTCCGGCGCCGTCCCGGTCGGAAGGCGTACCCGATCGGCAAGGTCACGCTTACCGTCACCTTGACTCCGGCAAACTTCGCGGCGGATCGTCTTGCTGGTGCCCTTGACAGCCTACCATTGCGTCACAGGCGCCAGCGTTCGCCAAATTCATGGCGGCACCCATTACGCGTAACGCGATGAAGCTCCCCGGCGTGCGGCGTCATCACCATTAACGGCGACCCGACGCAGCGCGAATGCGAGGCCAAAGGCGAACTTCGCCGATGCCGTCATCGCGGCGGAAGCTAGTCACGCCGATGAGCTCGCCAAATCTGTGGCGGGTCAACAATAGCGACCCCACAATACTCAAGAAGCCCAACTCGGAGGCACAAACACCTCAACCTTTGAGGCCACGACGCGCACTTGCCGTCGAGCTGGTCCCGGCGACTGGCAGGCGGTGGCGATCGGGCAGGCATGAGCCCGGCATAGGAAGGCGCGCTCGCCGAGTTCCTCCGTGAGAACAGGGACATCTTCGCATGGAAACCCTCCGACATGCACGGTGTCCCTAGGGAGCTCGCTGAGCACAAATTAACGCCGACCCCAAAGTGCGACCAGTCAGCGATCGCTCTGCCATTCAACGAAGAACGCCGTCGGCAATCGCCGAGAAGTGCAGCGTCTACTGCCGCGGCTTCATCCGGCCAATTAAATACTCAAGTGGCTGGCAAACCCAGTCCTGGTCGAGAAGAAGAACGGGACTTGGAGAATGTGTATCGACTACACAAACTGAACAGCGCCGCCCAAAGGCGATTCGTCCTCCAGCGGATCGATCAGATAATCGACTCCACCGCGGGCTCGAGTCGCCGTTTCCTCGACGCCTACTCTGGGTATAACCAGATCAAAATGGCTGTCGAGGGCGAGGAGAAGACGGCGTTCATCACGCCATTTGGAGCCTTCGCTACCGCCATGACCTTCGCCTCAAGAACGCCGAGCAACGTACAGCGGTGCATGGAAGAATGCCTCGCGAGCCAAATTGGCCGCAACATCCACGTCTACATCGACGGCGTGGTCGTCAAATCCGCTTCGCCAAGGCGACCTACTGCCGACCTCGCGAGACCTTCGCCAACCTGCGGAGGTACAAGATAAAGCTCAACCGAGCAAGTGCACCTTGGTGTACCGCGGGCAATTACTAGGTACGTCGTCTCCAAGCGAGGGATCGAGGCAAACCCAACGAATATCGACACGATCGCCTGCTCGCAAACCCGAGTGCTGCGCGGCGTCGAAGCTGGCGGGCGTGTAGCGGCTCTCGGTCGCTTCATCCCCTGGGCGAAAAGCGATGCCCCTATACCGCTGATCGCCGAATCCCACCTTCGATTGGGACAAGGAGGCAGCGCTCGCGACCTCAAAGGTGCTACTCGCCGCACCACTACTCGCCGCACCGTCGACAAGGAGCCCATGCTGGTTTCGTCGCGGCGTCCGAGCGCGTCGTCGCTGTAATGGTCGTCGAGCGACCAGAGGAAGGAAAAGCGCCCGATCCGGTACGGTATACTACATCGGCGAGGTCCTAACCGTCGCGCCATGATACCTGATACCAAAAGCTGGTATACGCGGTCTTGAGCTCAGTGGCGCTGCCGCACTACTTCGAGCACCCCATCACGGTCGTCTCCTCGGCTCCACTACAAGACATCATCCAATCGCGAGGCGACCGGGCGGGTCGCCAAGTGGGCGCCGAGATCGGCGTCCACAACATTAATCACGCCACCTTGAGGCGATTAAGTCGCGAGCAGCCGACTTCCTCGCCCGGGAGGAGGCCCCAGCGAGAAGCCGCCGTACCTCCACTCTGGAGCCTGCCTTCGACGGGTCCAAGAACGCCGGCGCAGAGGCGGGATAGTCGACCTCACAAAAGCGACAAGCTCCGCTACATCCTCCGCCTCGAATTCACGCCTACACCAACAACATGGCGAATCGAGGCCCTACTCCTGACATGCGAGCCGCAAGGAGATGGCGTCAATCGCCTTGATGCTACGGAGACTCCGACCTCGTTGCGGGTCAAGTCGCCGCACCGCGACGCCGTCTCCCCTACCATGGCGGCATACCGCCAAGAGGTGGACAAGGTGGGCGGCCACTTCACGGCTACTCGCCGAGTGGATCGACAGGAGGAAGAACGAGGAGGCCGGCGCCTCTCTCGCATCGGGTCGGCTCGACCACCACCGCCCGGCGTGTTCCTCGACACCATCTTCACGCCATCGTCTCTCCCGAAGGAGATCGACATTGAGTCCCGCTCAACCAGAGGCAACCTTGGTCGCACTCGTCACCGAGCGCACGATGGACCAAGCCCTACATCGCCTACAGGCGAGAGCAACCTGCCCTTGAGGCAGACAAGTGCTAGAATGATCGTCGCCGATGCAAGTCCTACACCATCATCGACGGCGAGCTACACTGGCAGCGTCACCGGCGTGTTCCAGCTGCGTCCAATCGGTGAAGGGCGCAAAATCTTACGACATCCACTCGGCGATTGCGGCCACCACGCTGCCGCGCTCCTGATCGCCAAAGCCATGCGACACGGCTTCTCTTGCCCACTGCACATGCCGACGTATTTGCCGATATCGTCCAGCGATGCGCCGGGTGCGGCACGCCAACGCACGCGTTCAAGTTCGCGCTCAAAACAATCCCCATCACCGCCATTATTCGCCGTGTGGGGCATGGACATGGTAGGCCCCTTCAAGAAGGCCCCTCGGCTACACCCACTGCTGGTCGTCGACAAATTCACAAAGTGGGTAGAAGCCAAGCAGTCGAAATGCGACGGAAGACTGCCACTAAGTTCCTACGCAAGCTCATATACGCTACGGTTTCCCCAACAGCATCATCACGGACAACGGCACAAACTTCGCCAAGGAGCAATGGCGAGTTCTGCGAGCACCACATCCGGCTCGACCTCGCGTCGACACCCGAATCAACGGCCAGCGGAACGAGCCAACCAGCATCCTCCACGGCACGAAGCCGCGACTCCAAGTACCACTCGAGCGCACTGGATGCTGGGTCGAAGAGCTTCCCTCGTCATCGGGAATCCGCACCTCGGTCAGCAGTCGGGGATTCACCCCTTCTTCATGGTCTACGGCGCTGAAGTCATGCCAACCGACCTCGAACACGACTCCGCGGATCGTCCACTATACGGAGGCCGCGAAAGAACTGGCCCGCCAAGATGGGCTCGACCAACTCGACGAAGCGCGACCTCGCCCGATCGCGCACCGCTATCTATCGGAAGGTCTCCGTCGCTACCACAGCCCGACGGGTGAAAACCCGCACCTTCCGAAGGCGACTTGGTGTTACGCCTCATCCAGACAAGAAGGGCATACACAAGCTCTCCCTCCGTGGGAAGGCCCGTTACGCTATCGGGCGCGTGCTAAACGACGCCTACTACCTCGTCGACGTCCGGGGCGGTGAACTCGGCGTCAGCGGCCGTGGAATGTAAATCTCCTCGGAAGTTCTATACCTAGAACCCCACATATGTACTCTCCGATGCTATGAATAAAAGAAGCAGTTCGCAAAATTCGTCTACTCTCCATGCCTTGTGCCACTCTTTTCGTAATCAGCGTCATGCTAAAAATCTGAGTCAACCCTTGGTACAGCCGCACGGCTAAGTAGTGCGATGTAAGAGCAGAGTCATTTCAGGTCTTGCATCGTCCACTTAAAACGCCAATCGAGCCCCATCGGAGTCGCCTAGCTTTGGTTTCTGAACCAAGACATCTGTCCTCGCTTCCAGCGACCTGGTCCTCCGCATCCTCGGCATAGCGACTCGAGCGGCTAAGTACCACGCCGGGACTGGATACCAGTTCGTCTCGATCAGACGAAAGCGCCAAGTAGAAGCGTGCCGGGACTGCCACGGTCGACCCACCGGGCAGGCAGGAGTGACGCTCACCAACGCTCGGTCCTCAACCACCCTCGAGTCGCGCCTTGAACTACCAAGTACCACGCTGGGGACTCGGCCACCCGGCCCGTTCGCGTCGGAAAGCGGTAAAAGTCTGAGCACTCGAGGGAGTCGCCTTGCGGTGGCTCTCCGAGCTTCGGGCGAGTCGACTCAACCAACAACACACATGATAAACAACAAAACATCATCTCTAAGGTGAACCCCAAAAGGCGGCGGCTCGGGGACTCACCCAAAATCAATCAAAACACGCAAACAAATAGCAAAACGAACACAACGTTCCATTCAATCGCATATCGCATTGTCTTACATTACAAAATATGCCTACTCGGCGGAAGCTACTAACACTATTCCGCGAGCTTGGCGATGATGCACCAGCGTCCGGTGCTTCCGGATGAATGCGATGTCTGGGTTCGATGGATAAGTCGTCACTCCGCCATCGCCGCGGAAGGGCTGCTCGACCTTGAAGTCGCGATGCGGCGGCTCGAGGTCGATTCGGTGACGACCGCTTCTGGTGCGGAAGAAGGTGCCCATCGCCCAAACACGCTCCGAATACGCGGCACGTTCTGCAGCTTAAGAACTTGACAGATCCACGCGCGACGATGAAGGATAACCACTCGTCACATCGTCGGTCGAAGTCTTGAAGTGGGCGAGTCGTGCTCGAGCGTCGGCGCTCACGTCGAAGCGACCGCGTCATGAACTCCGACCGCGGGTGCCTTCTCCAAGTACTCCCACACCTCAACGAGGTCACCGAATAACCTCGTGGCGACATCTCTTGAAGGTAGGCGCGGATGCAAGTCGCCGACAGCGTCGACGAGCATGCTCACGCACTCCCTCACATCAAGAGAACTCGCTTCTTCATGGCTACCAATCACATGGCCTGCTAGACGGAAACAGTTGTGAGCACCACGGAAACCACAAACAATATAACTACAAGGCGGGAAGACGACTCACCGAGCAGCGGTAGGCGAGCCCCGTGATGAAGCTTTGAGCGGCGTTTTATCGTCTGAAGCCCAACGATGAGGGCTTCCGACACCTTCGGTCTTCTTCCGCGGCAACGGCCTTAGCTCGCCCGTTCGCCGAGCTCGCTTCTTCTTTCGCCTCCCGCAGTTCGCGCTCGAGGTCGGCGATCCTTTGCTCAGCAGTGCTTAACGCAGATCTCGCCGCCGTCAGCTCGCCAGCAGGGACAAGCTCCTGGCGAGCCACCTCTGCCTGCGCAGCAATTGCCTGAAGCTCCCTGTTTACTTCTTGGAGAGCGCCCAACTCCTTCTCAGCACGCTGCTTCGCAGCCAATCGCTCTGCCGACTCCAGTTGTAAACCCTGCAAATTTTCAAAGTCAGTACACACGAAAACAACTCAGTGCCCACCCGCTACAATTTAGCGGGTGCGCACTCGGGGACTGGCGGCTCGAAAATCACTCAGTGCCCACCCGCTACAATTTAGCGAGTGCGCACTCGGGGACTGGACTCGAACGCACAAAACAAGTAACTATAAAGAATCAGGCCGCTGCAAAGCACCGACCTGATCCTCGGGGACTGGAGGTACCTGGATGGCCGCGCCAAGCATGCCGTCGATTGCGCGTCCACGGACGCAAGCAGCGCCGGTGTGTGCCCGCGACGTTGGTCAATCTCAGCGTCGGCGGTCTCTGGAGCGGGGTTCGGAGTCGCAGCCTCACTCGCCGTGGCCGCCTTGGTCATGAAGCGGGGGAAGGTAGCGATTGTCGCACCCGCCCCAAAGGAGCTCGCTTCTTCCGGTCTAGGCAACGAAATGCCTCCCTTCGTGGACGCGGTCGCACAGCTGGCCCGGCCCTTGGCCGTGTCGTCGAGCGATGGCGATGTCATCGCCTTGGCCTTCTTGCTGCCTTCCGTGGAAGCGGCGACCTCGTTCACCTTCCTCTTACGGAAGGGTCCTCCTCGCTAGTGGCGGAGGCACCTTGACCACCGTCGGTGGCCCATCTTCTTCACTCGGTCCTACGCGAGAGACAATTCAGAAAAACATTCAAAATACTAAGAGAAAAGCGAAAGCCAGTACACTCACTTGGCGGAATGAAACGCAGCCACTGCGAAGGCGGCGGTTTCTCGGCTCGGGCCAAGCCGACGATCGAGCCCAGTTCGGCGCCAGGGCCCGGATACGGACGGTTTCTTTGATGTTGAGGTAGCGGTTGGCGCCTCGGCGCCTTCGCGGAGGTTTCCTTGCAGAGCTGCCGCAACGGAGCCTCCTTGCGGCGAGACCGCCACTTCGGGACCCCTTTGCGGCGGTCGCCTCAGGTGGAGCCGTCCTAGCCGGAGACCGCGCTGGCGGGGGCATCGAGGCCAGTGCCTCCATGGATGGTGCATCTAAGCGCGGTTGTTGCGGGCCCGTCACCGGCCGAGCTGTGGTATCGGAGCTGCTCATTTGGCGGTGAGGCCATCTTCGGCTTCGTCCTCCTCCTCGGGGGCCCTCGCCTCTTTCTCCTTCTTCTTCTTCGCGGAGTGGCGGCGGGCGAGGTGGTCTCGGGAGTTCCTCGTCATCGTCATGACGCGCTCGAGGCTCTGCTCGCCTCGAGTTCGCGGCGTTGCCAGCGGGTCTTCGGACGATGGGGCGATCTCCTCTTGATTCGTCCTCATCGTCCTCATTACCCTTGGCGGGGCGACTCGCTTGTGTCTGGGCGGATGGCGGAGCTCTCGTCATCGGCGGTGGTAGCCACCCTTCCACTACTTGAAATAGCTGCGTTGAACATGGAACAAAGTTAGAATTACATAGCTGCATATGCTGCATTGCGAACAAGATCAAATTATTACCGTTGGGCCGGACGCTTCGCGGTGTATGGAGGAGCCGGCTGCGCATCCGTATGCCGCTGGGTGATCCTCTTGACGCCGGAGGTAGTCCTCCGGCTTCCACTCGGCGAGGCAGGCCTTCGTCGAGTCTTCTCGGCCCGTCTTGGTACATATAGTGCTCGCGTTGGGCGAGTGGAACGCCGCCCAAGCCAACGGTACAAGTTCACCGTCTGGAGCCCTTCTTCTTCGCACCACGAATGGTGGAGCATCTCGTCAACAACCATCCTTTGGTCGTCGGGGAGCTTGGCGACTGGATTGCATGGCTCGGAGCGGTTGGCGAAATACCGGGATCGCCGCCTCGTCCTTGGTCGCCTCGGTCACATAAAACCAAGACTTTCGATCGCTGCTTTGCTTTGGCAAGATCGGTCGAAGAAGGAGGCTTTGAATTTGAGTTGGAAGGTTAGCCGCCCTGCTAGCATTGCCCCGCTTCTCGGTGATCCGTCCGTGGAACAGATCTTGCCACAAGGGAAAATAGGGCGGCAGCCCAGTAACACTCATGAGCCACAAAGATGGCGAGCTGCTCGATACTATGGGGACCCAGATCCGGGCTGGATCCGTGGTAAGCGAAGCGCGGAAGAACAGTGGGAAACCCTAAGCCCGCTCGAGGTGACTAGTGAAGCGATGAACTCTCTCTCGCGGGTTCGGTCGTTTCTCGGCTGAGGATTCGCCAAGCCGGCCCATATTCCGACCTCCTCGAAGGAGGCGATTCGCCCTGGTGCACTTGGATCTACCCAAGGTTGTGGAAGGGCCATGGCTAGGATTTTCTTGGAGGTCTGAGGATTGCGGGTCGGTCGATCGCGAGATCAGCAGGCGAAAGATGTGCGTACTCGGAAGAAATGGTGGGCGGTTGGCTTTCGATAGCCTACCATTCCTCTTATATAGCGAGCTGCCCGCCAAATTAGGGGCCGTTACTGCGATGATTACGCCGAAGTTACCGTTAAGTTACCTTAACGGCTAGTTTGACCACGCGACGGTCCGCCTCTTGCCACCCGGCTCGCTGAGTTACTCGCGAGGCGACCCGTTGGTTCGATTCACCAAGACAACTCGGTTCGCCGGATTTTTTCCCTTCGAGGAGCCGCCAGCGATTCATTGGATGCCAACTTGAAGCCGTATATTCCGATCGCCGGCTGACCACGCGCCAAATCAACGGCGGCCTCGGGGACTACGATGGGGATATGCCTCTTGGGGTATCCTCGGTGGGGCGTTCCGAGCCCAAGGGCTGGCGAGTGGGCCTGCGAGCGAGTGGATCAAAGCCCATCAGTACCGAGCGATTGGAGGTCGAAGGCCCGGTAGTAGATAGGCCCAGTCGGTCTGAGTTAAACGATTGACAAAGTTGTAACCGAATCGGTTGAGATATGTAAACCCTAGGGGAGGTAAGCTTATATAAACCTCCCTAAGGGGTGAGTAGAGATACGTTCCCTCATACACCCAAGCAACTCGCCGCCTAGTCGCCGAGTTCGCCCGCTGTAAACACCTCCATAATACAATCTAGCAGGAGTAGGTCTTTACCCTCCGGGGGGCCGAACTTGGGTAAAACCCTGTGTCTTTGCCCTCATCTCGCACCGCAGATGGCTGCCCGCCCTTGCCCTTCGTTCTACTATTCGCTGCCGATTGCAGCATCTGCCGTGGTCATTCCCACGACACTAGATATGTTCTACTTAATGTATAATGAATCTGACTTGCGGAAATGAGTAAGGTCAATTGATTATGCTCAGATTAGCTTTAGTTGCCATTGCATTTGTGAGAAAATGATCTCATCGACTTACTGTTGTGTATCAGGAACAACTAGGTCCTGCGCAGTCTACTTTTGTCTAATAATTATATATGTGAAATGCTTGAGTGTACAAATCAAACATGTGTTGTGGTGTAAATAGGTTTGCTAGACTCTGAATTATTTGCTGGACCAATTATTTGATCATATGTGAGATTACACAATCTGGTGATGATTTCTTGCTCTACATGGAATCTTGTACTATGTTGCATGTTTACTAGTTCTTGATAGTAAATATATACATTTGCAAACATTCTTTTAAATAGAGATGGTGTTTTTCTTAATTGAGTGATCTGACACTACATATCCCATATGATCATGTACAAGATATGACTTCTAATCTACTTTGGCTTTATGCAACTATATATTATATTTCAAATAATGTGTAGGTGTGGTATACAGTGTAGATAATAAACATTTCCATGTGTATGTGATGGGCTAAAATTTATGTAGAGGAAGAAAGTGTTATGTAGATACTTGCAGAGGTAGATTACTTGTTTTTATATGCAAAGCATGTTGGTTTGGTAAATTCACATTTGATGTGATTCCCAACCAGTATGTGTATGTAGGATGTGAAAGTGAGTATAGGTTACTATACTATTCTAAGGCATACCTTCTGGTTATGGTTAATAGTTGGATGATCTTTGTGCTAGATTACACATAGCTTGCCTCTAGGACTTTAACAAGAGAATGATCGTTTTTGATTATCTACTCAAGCATCTCTAAATATACTTGTGCTACTTCGTAGAACCTTTACTTTGAAAACAGAGAATACATGTTGTATATGTGTTGTGCATCAGTGCTACTCTCCATATTTCATAATACTATCCTCACTTTATGTGTTTATGGTGTGACCTCCTGTTTATACCAGGAATCATCAACTCAACAAGTTGATCTGATTCCCCTCTCTACTGGTATCTGTCTCTCTATTTAACTGTTAAGAACAGAATTTGTGCTTGATCTCATGGCCTGGCCTATGATGCAAGAACCCGAGGCTTTCTTTTTGGTAAAAACAGATTTGGTAATTGATGTTTTGTGTTAAACAACTTAGTGGCTTCTGCTGCTATGAGATCTGCGGTTGTGGTGCCTCCCATGTGGAGTGTGCACAGCAGTAGATTCAACCAGCATGATCTGCTGCTATTTGTCTGTAACATCCCTAAAATCATGTTTTTAAAATTTGCACATCATTCATGCATGCATATCATTTAGGGATCAATTTCAAACTCATTTCAAGAAAACTAAAGCACTAAATCCTATTATTTTATGTGAGCAAGCATTGATCTAATGCCACTCTCAAGTGAGAGAATAATTGTTTTAAAACCATTGATTGAGTTCATAGGATTGGTTGGTTGAGTTCCAAGCTTGGACAAAATTTTCCAAAACAAAATTGGGTATTAAGACCATTTTCAAATCTTTATCAAACTTTGTGCAGAGGCACTGTTTATTTTGAATTTTCAAAAGGACCAAGCAAGTCTAAAAATGCAGCAAGGTTTTATGCCCAAAAATATGAAGTTTACACTTTACAAAAATCTAGAAAAGGTTTGGATTTCAAATGCTTTTGAATTTGATTGAAAATGAATCCTGAAAATCATTCTGGAAAAAGAAAAGGAATTAGAAAACCCAACTGGGCCTGGCGCCAGCCTTTCGGCCCATTAGACAAAACGACCCACCCGGGCCACTCCTCTCTGTATTTTCCCACCCGCGCAGAACCCACCCCCCTCACTGACTGATGGGCCCCGTCCACGTCACCGTCGTCTTCCCCAAATCTCGCTAAGAACACGTCGCCGCTGGCCGTTGCTGGTGTTGATCACGCGGCATAATTGCCATTGAATCTGCAGGCGTTTCCTGTCGACCCCCTTCCTACTTAAACTCCTCTGCACCGCGAGTCTTTCCTCACTCAAGACTCCACTCGCCGGGCTGCGGCAGTCGAGCTGCAACTCCGCTGCCCGACGCACTCCGGCGACCTATTCCGGTGAACCCCGTGCTCCCCTTCACCTCCCGTTCATACGAGCTTGCCTGCCTTGCCCGTGTGCATCTTCTCACACTTTCTGTTTGCTCTATATCGCCCCAGGTCGTCGTCCCCGTCGAATCCCGCGAACAACCGAAGCGCCGTCCAACTCCGACGAGCAATCACGGTAAAAACAGACCGCCCCTTGATCCCTAGTTCATACGACTGTGTTCGCCTCGCCTCTATGCATCTCCTAATGCTTTTCGTGCATCTTATTACGCCGTAGAACGTCGCCTCCGTCTCCGGCAGTGAACACCCGACGCGGAAGCAAACTCCGACGAGGATTTTCGGCCGTGCCAGTGCGCCCCTGTCCAAGCAAAGACCACGTTGAGCTTCCTCGTGACCGTGCGAGTCTGGTAAGCCACGCCACACACCCCAGCCCCCCTGTATTCACCGGAGCGTCGCTGACAGAGCGCCGCCGCCGCGCCACCGTCTCCAGCGCCACTGAACTTTGGTCGCATGGTCCAGGACCGTTAGATCTAGATCCAACGAATCTGATAGAATCACTTAACGAAGGGGTACGGGTCAGATCTGGCCGTGCGATTTCATTTAGATTGTGCGGTCCACGCTATTCGATCCGCGTGAAACGGTACCGACGAATCAGAGAGCGCCGCGTGGCTAGTTCTTTGTTTTAAAAACAGAATTTATATCTATTAGTTATTCAAACTTGTAAAATTCATATCTTTTGATTCCCACGATCAAATTTTGCAAATTTTATATCATTGGAATCAGGAGAGAAAATCCTATCTGTTTATGCAGTGTGTTTAATGTTTTGTCTCTGTAAAAATGATTGTTCATGCAGAAACGTTTAGAAGCATAATTTGAGTATAGAAATTATATGAAAAATGATTTAAAGATCAAATAAAGTTTATTTGGTTTGTTTTGGACTTGTTCATGATTCAGTATTGTTTACTTGTCTTGTTTGGTGTAGAAAATCATCACATAGCATTTTGCATGCATTCATATATTTTTGTTTGTATAAATTGTTATGTGATTTTGGTGCCATTATTTTATGTGTAGATTTTGGTGCTATTAGTGATTGTGGTTGTGAAGATTGTTGCAACTCTCCAAACTACCAAGGCAAGTGGTGCTTCATGATTTTATCCCTATGTTTTTCAACTATGCATTAGAAATATTTTGTATAGGACTTGCATGAATATTTTGATCTATATGCTATGCTTGGGAAATCCTAGTAGTTGTAGAATTGCTAGAAATTTCTAAGTTAAGATGCTTACCATTGCCATGCTTAGCCTAGCTAGTAGCAACCAAGGGTGGTTATATATTCATGCTATGTGAACTATTTCTAAGTCTTTGGACTTATGTTTTTCTTAATAAAACAACTAAGTGAATGAAACACCTGGGTGGAATGGAAAGAATGGTTTATGTTGAGTGGTTACACGAGGCCCATTTCTATGGTTTTACCTTGTGTATCTCACTTGTGGTAAGCCACCCAGGAACAAAGGTATTTGAGATGCCATATGTTAAGAAGCTTCTAGTGCAGCCACGTGGCATTATGGGCTCTGCCTGGATCATATAGGTTGCAATAACTTAGCCATTTGGACAGTTGGTGGTAGTGGGATGATAAGTTGGAGCGCGTCCATTTGTTCTAAGGGAAGGCTTGTGAAAGGTCCTGTCTTGGTGAAAATCAAGCCTTGTGGGGAAAGTGCACAACCTCTGCAGATGGAAGAAACTAAGTACTTAGCCAAGTCCATGGTATTGGACAACTTGAGCATCAAGACATGGAAGCTATCAAGAATCTCCTCATCCCAATTTCTAAGTAAAAACTTGTGGTTAAAAAGGGTGAAGGATCACCAATTTCTATTGGTGTTTTCTTCGGAAAAGTTTTGTCAAAGAAAAACTTAGTGTTTTCAACTAATAGGTAAAACCTATTTTGAGCAAAGCAAGCCTAAGCTACACATAGCCAAATTCATGTAGTATCTAGATGCTAGTATTATACTAAGGTATTACTTTCCAATACTATTCCAATGTATTGACCCATTGTGGCTGTAACTTGTGATGTTGCAGGTTATTCGGATGATGATTAGGGGTTATGAATCTAGACTCAACATGCTTGCCTGTGGCACATGAAGATGAAGACTTATTTATCTTATTATATATTTGAACTCTTGTATTAGGCATGTGGCCATGGAGTTTGTAAAAGACTATGTTTGTCTCTAGAATGATATGTAATAATGACCTTTGTTTCTGTGTACTTCATCTTAAACTGTGGATGCTAGCATTGATCCAGGGACTAGCATTGCAATGACAAGGATCCTTACCTTTATAAAGGGAGGGATCTTACAGATGGTATGAGAGAACTGTGTTGCCTGTAGGATTATGACCCTAGGATTGGAAACCACTAAGGAAAATTTTCAACAACTTCCACACTTGTCTTTTTTTTCTCGTAAACTTTTCTAATCTTCTTTCTCATCTCTATTTGTAGATGAACTCCATCAACGAAGCCGTGATGAAGGGACCACCCATGACTATGACTTTGGAATGTGAGACAGAATTCCCCAAGGCTCTCAAGGACCTCATGGTTTCCATGGGAATACATGGTGCAACTGTGTACAAAGGTTTTCCCGTGATGGATGAAGGAGTTGAGTACTGGTGGGTCACTTGTATAAAAATAAGGAAGATAACCACAAGGAATCAGGATTCTGCATGGTCACCAACTCAGTGATGCACACCACATTCTTTGATTCTGCAAGGGATGCAGCTTGGAAGGCCATCAAAGAGCTTGGTGATAGAATCAAGTGCAGAATGTTCAACACCCAGAATGACCTTAGGGAAGAAAAGAAGCATACCCAAGAGTTAGAGGCTACCAACCAACATTTAAGAGAGGACATCATAGACTTAGCAATGGAGTCATGTGATCAGGATCGACAGATTGCCTCTAGGGATGCCCTGTTAGCCAACTTGGCAAGTGAGATGGGATTATAACGTACTTCGTTAGTTGGACCACCACACTTATCATTTTATTTCCCAAATGTTGTCTAAAATAAGTTGAACCTTGAATGCTTGTAATGGATTTATGTATGGCATGACTTGTGTGTTTTGATTTCCAAAGATATGCCTATGATGCCTTGTCTTGTGATTTACCTTTAATTATGTTGATTCTAACCTTTTCTATCTTATAAAATAGATGCCCAATGTTACTATCAGCACGGCTGAAGAGTTCAAAGGAACTCGTTTTGGCACTCGTCTTATTGAGCTCACTAGTCTGCTCAATCTTCCGCTTCCTAGCATCATGGTGCTTCCTCTCACCAAGTTTGAGAGGAAAGACCTTTGGGGCTTCAAGGTTAATCAGCCAGGATGCCAGACTGAGCCTACCACGGAGGCAATCATCTTCAAGTTCATGCATGACGACAGGGAGAGAGGCCTAGAGGTAGTCATGCAGGATTTACTTGCGCGTCTGTTAGGAAGACACTCTCGGGAGATTAGAGGTACTCACTTCCACGCCGGGAGGCAGCGAGGATGGTGAGGCTATTGAGTTCGAGGATGCTGCTAGAGAGACGGCCGAGCCGATTAAATGCACCTCCGGGACCTAGAGGTTCTTCTTCTTAGGCACCTAGATCTTGATAGGACCAACGTCATGCTTAGCAATGACGAGCTCCAGTCTTGACTTGTGAGAAGGACAAGCTCTTCGCGGAGCAAGATGAGATAGTCAAGGAAATGGAGGCCAAGTTTGAGAGTCAGGATAGAAAGTTCAAGAGTCAAGAGAAAAGAGTCCAAGAAAGGAACAAGAGGATTCGAGAGATGAAAGCAGAACTAGAGGCCAAGGAATTAGAACTCGAGCATTAGCAGGGTGTGATAGAGAGACTTCGTTCACAAAATAGGGCTCGCAAGTCCAAGATAGAGGCCTTGACTACCAATGTCGAGGAATACAAGACCGCTATGGAGAATGCAGGTCTTACACTTGTTGATGAGGAGGGTGATGCAGAGGAGTAGTGATGACTGCTCATTTACCTTTCATTTACCATGCTTTTGATTAATTGAGTCGCAATGACCATGCAACATGTGGATGGCATGCTATTGGTGTGTTTACTTTTCAAAATTGTTGTTATGTCGTTGAACTTTATGTCGTTTTGATGCATGTTTAGTGATTGTCTATGTTATGTATTGTGCATGTTAAGCATATATGGGTATCTCATTCTTATCCTTATTGAAAACCACAGATGCCTCCTCGACGTGCCAACCCCAACCCAAACAACAACAATGTCACCCTAGAGATGCGGTGATGATGACCTGACACGGTGATGCAAATGATGACAACTTTCATGCAGAATCAGAACAACAACAATAACAACAACAACAATAACAACAACAACAACAACAATCAGAACAATCCACCAGGTTTTGACATGCTCACCAGATTCTTAAGACCGAGGCCAGCAAAGTTCTCAGGAACTACTGATCCCATGGTGTCCAATGATTGGCTACGCTCAGTGAACAAGGATTTGGTAACTGTTGGCTGTACTGATGAAGAGAAAGTCAGATTTGCAGCACACTTGTTGGAAGGACCAGCATCTACTTGGTGGGATAACTTCCAGATCACCACTCCCATTGAGGATGTGACATGGGCTATCTTTGAAGATGGTTTCCGTACTGATCACATATCATCCGGAGTGATGAGTTTGAAGAAGAAGGAATTTCATAACTTGATGCAGCGCCACCGCAGCGTGGCTGAATATATTGAGGAGTTCAACAATCTGGCGCGTCATGCACTGACGAGGTTTCGACTCGTCAATGCCCATTGTTATGGACTTGGGTTTTGGAGAAGATGGGGATGCTGGAGATCGTGGCATGGTTAACAGACAAGCAACAAGGGGACACGAGATTTACCTGTGTTCGGGCCCGGAGGGAAAACCCTACTCTGCTTGTCGCTCTTGATTACGGCGAACCGAGGTTCTGAGTCTGTGATTAGATCTGGCGTGGTGGTGCGTATGCGAAGTATGAGTCGAGATCTAGGTCGTGCCCTCGGCCTTTATATAGACTTAGGCAGGTCCGGGCATAGTCCTAGTCGATTCTGAGTTCTAGGGTTTTACCCTTTGAATTTTCTATCTACTCTAGTCTTGCTCTCTAAGGATCCGGCGTTATGGGCCTAGGCCACGAAAGTCTTCATGGGCGTGATATCCACCGTGGGTCTTCCTTGGGCTAGACTAGGTATCTTTGAGACCACGTGCCGTGGGTATAACCATGTCGATTCCCGGTGATCGGTCAGATCGTGGATCGGTGAGGACTCTCCAATCCTTCGGGTGCAACTATGTATTAACAGTATGTGTGTAGGGATTGTTGATGCGTGCGCCTGACTCACCCGACAGATCAGGTTCAGTTAACTGTCTTAGGACAAAACAACACGATCTTCCTCAGTTTCGAGTCCCTTAACTCGAAACTGGAACATATGCTGGCGTAACTCGACTCAGGCCGCAGAGGACTTACAGAAGTAGAATTTCAATGAATTTAATTGATGTGCCCAACGCGTCCGTTGGGATTTTTCATCGCACCTGTTGGCACGGATTCATACTAGCAGAGCGCAGTCGGGTGCGTTGCCAGGCCACCAGATGATATATGTAGGTCTTATCTTTGCGTCGGGACGCAAGATCCGAACATTTGTCACCGCGAGGTGTTTGGTGTGAGGAGATCGTTGCTCACTCAGCGTTTTGTTGGGGCAGAGTTGCCAAAAAGTTTTTGCATGCTGATCCGAAAGATCACAGTCGAAGATTTCATAGGGTGCGCGACCAGCACTCCCTATGGGAGTAGCCCCCGAGTGTCTGTTCGAGTCGTAGACTCGAGCGGAGACTTTTATTCAGGCGCTTGTTCGGTGTTAAGTCCGTAGGACACAAAAATTTTCGGATGCTTAAATCCATCCTCCCTATGGGAGTAGCCCCCGAGTCCGTAGTGGAGTCGTAGACTCGACGTGGGACTCGAAGAATTTTTTTTGTCTTTATTCGTCTGTCGGGTGCGCGGCCAGCGCTCCTGATAGGATTAGCCCCCGAGTATTTAGTTGAATCGAAGATTCGAGTGAGTACTCTTTAGCTGTGGAGCCGAAGAATTGTAGTTGGTGCTAGTATAGCTTTTGATGACATCATTGCTGACGATCAATGACCTCAAGCGTCTGCTACGCCAGAGATGACTTGACTTGACGAACGTGGGTCCCATTTGCTGACCTTGAATTGACCGGTCACGCGCGGCGTGGAGATAATTACGGCGTATCCTCGATTTCCGCATGTAGTGGATGTCGTGGTAACGACGGTTCGTTGTGATGCTGACACGTGTACGGTCAGATCTGGCGTTAGCGTTAGGTCTTCTGGATGGACGGCTGCCGTGCGTCGTCTTCGCTGTTATAATCATTGGGGAAAGCCGCGGTTTGTTTTCACCGCATCAGTTCTTGTTTTCACTGCCTCCTTGTGCTCTAGCGATTCTTGCTGCGCGCTGGGATTTCCTTCCACATTTCCATCTTCCTTTCTGCGCTTTCACCACCGGCTCCGCCGTAGCGCAATGGTAAAACCAAAGAAATCGTCATCTGTAGTTGGGACCAGCGCCGCCGGAGGAAAGAAAGGCGCCACCGCTACCCGTGTCACCGATGGTGGCTGGCGGCGATCAGAGGCGCGGGAGAGCGATCTCCGCAAGCTTCGGCGGTGCGATCCCAAGATAGGGAGGCTGTCAAACTCCCGGCAAGGTAATCCCGTCCCCATCCGGTATCGGGTTATGTTTCGCCGTTATCGTGGGTTTTCTTTTCCGATCCACAACTTCCTCCGTGGATTGCTATTTTCTATGGCATTCAGCTTCACCATCTATCGCCCAACTCTCTTCTCCACATTGCTTGCTTCATCACTTTTGCAGTCTTGGCTTGGCATTGAAGCATTTTGGCCTCTTCGGAAACTTTATTCCGTGAAGAGCGATCTCGGATGGTGTTTATCCCATTGGGGTTGCATCATCTCCGTTAGTCCCAATCTTCTTTTCTTTTCCTTTTCCATGTCGAATCTATCCGATCTTGGGAGCGATGGTTTTACATCCGCGACTCCGTAGGGCCTGGGCAAGATTTTGGTCTTGTTCCTTTTGACCCCTCCCAAATGATTGAGCCGAAAAGGTCTTGGAAAAAAAAATCTTGGACGGCGAGGTGGCAGAGATAGAGGCCCTTTACCGTCGGGTGGAGGATCTCCAGCTAATTCCGAAGAAGGAGGTGAACGACGTGGACATCATCCGGACGTTTCTTGAGCGTCGGGTGCAGCCTCTCCAAGCGAGGGCGCACCCGATGTTTCTTTATTCTAGGCGCCGTGATCCGACGAGGTTTGGTGAGAAAATCTCAGGAGGATCTTGGCACAGACCCTTCGCTCATCAAGTTCAAGGCCGGAGAAGAAATCCCGGGGAAGTCGCTAACTCCTCCGTTTTCTTCGACGTTGGCCGTTCCGCAGGTGTAGATTCGTGCGCGTAGCGTTTTTCTGTTGACTGCGTGTTTATTTCCTTTGTTTGCTAACAAAGTCCCTTTCTGTTTCAGAGCTTCAAAGTGCGGGCATGGTGCCGCGATTGCGAAAAGTATCTGAATGCCGGATAATGAAATGGTGGAGTCCGTGTCCGAACTACCTTGGCGCGATCTCGGAAGGATGCCGACGAGTCGAGTGAGGACCATACGCGTAAACGATCTCGGAGCTCCAGCGAGTCTTCGGATGCTTCGACTCCTCCGACTCCCAGAAACCCTCTGGGCCTTGAGCGTCATAGTGACGGGCATGGAGGCTCTTCTTCTCCCATTCCTGCCATTCCTGTGCGGGCTGTAGCACCGCACCCGCCAGCGAAGCGGAAGAAGGAAGAGAAGAAGGATGAGAAGAAGGAAGAGAAAAAGGAGGAGAATAAGGAGGAGAAGAGATCCCGAAGGACTCCTCCTGTCTTCGACCTGAGCTCACTGGGCTCGTAAGTTTCTTGTTGTACTATTGTCCTTTTTCCTTCATGATTTTTGCACTTGTGCTGATTGCTTCGTATGTAGGCATTCCTCCCACGATTCCTCCAGTGATGGTGCGCGGGAGATGATGGGGGAGTCAAAAATTGCGTCTCCTCCTCTTCAGACGGTGGCGACTTCGGGTGGCGCGGCTCCGGATCCTCCGTTGCAGGAGGTGTAGGTGGTTGCGCCTCAGAATTTCGCCAGCGAGCCTTCGGAGTCGCCATCGGAGCATGTAAGTACTTCTTCTTCGTACCACGGGGGGAGCCCCCGAGTGCCTTCATGTGCGAATTTTGCTTTTACTCCTTTGTGTTGGGCGTAGCCCCCAAGTCCTTTTTATTACTGCTATTTCTTTTTCTGTAGACTTTTGTGCAGGAGGCCAAGCGGCTGGTGCAGGAGCGTCTAGCGCTGGAGGCTAACCTTTGGCAGCTTCAAGGTACCTATTTGCCTTTTGGTGCTTTTTTCGTTTATTCCGGTCCTGCTTTTTGACGTTTGCTTGTTTTGAATGCAGAGGAGCATACTATTTCTCTCCATGAGGTCGACGCTCTCAAGAAGAGCCTTGGTCAATCGGAGCAGAAGGTCGAGGCCGTTGGTGGCGCGAAGGCATCTCGAGCTAGAGTGACTAAAGCGGCCGGCGAAGGCGTCTGCAGCAGAGGCCGGATCGTGAGGAGCAGCTGGCCTTTATTGCGGCTGCTCGTGAAAGAGAGGTGGCGGCGAAGCTCATGGCTGCTGCCAAGGCTATTTCAGGTGAGTGTTGTATTTGTGTTTGTTTCTTCGTGTTTCCTGTCTTCGTCAGTGCTGCTTTTCTTCATGTCTTCTCTCCTTTTTTTTTGTCTCAGATGCCGCGGGCATCGAGTTTGACCGCGGTGCTCTAGGGAACGGGAGTGCTATAGATGATGCTACTGTGGCGGTCGAAGATCGCTGCAGCACCATCGTTAGCTCCCTTGCCAAGGCGAAGGAGGTCCTTGGCCGCTTCTACAAAGAGCTTGTCCCTTAGGGTGTGTCCCTCAATGATGTGGATGCTCTGGCGGAGGCTGTCGGTAAAGCGCTGCAGTATAAGCGCCAGCGAAGGGCATCGGCGTCCGTCGGTGGCGATGGCCTTGGTAGTGGAGCGGTGGATCTGCCGGATCACTTCCGGATGCCGACGGCCGAGATGGATCGAGGTAGCCTTTGCGCCTACTCTGCTTGCCAAGCGATATGGGCCCAAGCTCATTGATTTCTTTGCAGTATGCCTTTGCGGAAGCGGGGCCAAAACTAAGCGTCCGCTCGAGGCGACTCAGGGTGCCGCGTCTTAGACGTTGTAGACGTAGGATAGTTTGTGGCCTGCTTTTGCTGTAAATATGTTGGAGAACACAATCCTTGTGCCATGTAGTGGCCTTATATGTTGAATGAATTCGCCTGAGTTGTACTTATACCACTGTCTGAATGTTTGTGTCCTTTGTTTTCCTGCTGTTCTAGTTTCCTTCAGGTGCCGACCCTGTTGACACCTCGCCTGCAGGGCAGCTGCGGCCATCTTTGGATGATCCTTCTCAACTCGCTTTTCTTCGGGACCGTGTCGTGAGCGGAGAGGGAGTTGCTCGGGTTCTTGGTCATGCCGATGTTTGGAAATCAAGGCGGATTGTGGTGCAGCAGAGGAGTACTTGATGGCGAGACGCTTGTCTGGCGAGCTTGATGTAAGTTGTTCTTTGTTTCGAGCTGCAGCTCGATTCTTCGAGTGAGCCTGCTGGATTTGCCTCTTATTTTGTGCAAATGTCGCAGGTGCTAACCTTGCTCCTAGGGAAGAGAAAGAGCGTGTCGATGTTCGGGTTAATTGCTTGACTCAGCAGGACATGGAGGCCGGCGACTTCTTCTGGATGGATCATGATCGTGCCATGGCTCTGGCGACGGTGCATGATCGTGTGCATCAAGTTTCGCAGGTGCTTCGCCAAGTGCAGACATCGCTTTCCTCGGTGTTGCACGTCATGTTTCCTTTGGATGCCGTAAAGCGAGCTTGCGGGTCTTACCGAAGTTTGAGCGTGAGCAATGTCAAGGAGTTGGTACGGCAACAACTCGTCGCCGGAGTCAAGGCTGCGTTGTCTCTTGTGAGGTTGCACCGGCCTGATGTAGATTTGTTGTGGCATTTGGGCCACCTCTTCGGATGGTGGTGAGTGGGACATGCGCCACATTACCATGTTGTAAAGCGATTATGCGAGCAATTAGATTTGTTTGGCGATGTGCTCAGGTTATTCTTCAACATAGGTAGTACCTGTCAAAAGAGATAAATGTAAAATTTGTATATTTCGACTGGGCGTGTTGTGCCCTTTGTAAAGGTTTGTTTGTTGTAAGCACGCAGTTCTTTGTTTGAGTACGTGTCCTTTTCGTTTGCCTGACTGTGGCATCCCGCAAAACCACTACTAGAAAATCGCGTTGTTTTTGTGCATTGCATCATCATGACCGCATGCTCATGTCATCATGCCACATTGCATTGAGCATAGTCATCGTCTTGCATTTGCTTGCATCAAACTATTTTCAAAAAACCTAATTAGTTTTCTAAACGCCGTCTTTATTCAAGCATAAAACCGGGTCCCCTGATTAATTTTGTTTTGTCCGCTATCGGGTTGTAAAGCCCCGTGTTAAACAAATAAAATGTTAAATTATTTTAGTGGGACGGTCGAGCAGGCGATCAGACCCGAACGACCACCCCCAGGAATTAAAACGGTCCAACCTAGACCCTTTTCTACCCCAATCCTATCCTACCCAACCCCCTCCACCTCACCCCACCCAATAGCTAGTCGCCACCTCACCTCTCTCCCTCACCCCCTCCAATCAGCTGCTGCCACCTCACCTCCTCTCAACCCACCACACACCCACACACACAGCCCCACACCTGCCCTGTCCCGCTGCCACCTGGGCCCTCCTCCTGGCCCCCACACCACGCCTTGTTGGTAGCCAGTATGACCCCCCACTCCCTCGCTCTCTCTCTCTCTCCCTGTTCCTCTTCCCTCGCCCGCTCCGGTCGTGCTCAGCCACCGCCCGCCGGCTCCCCGCTCTCCCTCGCGGCCGCCACCTCCCGTCGCGTGACGGCTCAGGTCCCCTCTCCTCGCGACACGCCCTCTGCCCCCTCGCCCGCCACCACCGCCGGCCTCCTCCTCCTCTTCCCGTGTCGCCGTCCGTCGCCGCACCAGCGAGCTCCGCCCGCTCCTCTGCCTCGCTCACGCTGCCCCACTGCCTCAGGCCTCGCCTCGTCGTCCCGCCTCCTTCCCCGCCCGCTCGCGGCCCTCACCTTGCCTCTCGCGCCACCGCCCCAGCGTCATGACGCCCGCCTCTCGAGCCCCACCGCAGGACACCTCTCGCCTCACGCCGCTGCCCGTCCCGCTGGCCTCGTCCCGCCTCCGCCCGCCTCGCCTCCATCTGCCCGCCCGCTCGTCTCGCCATCTGCCCGCCATGCCGAGCTCCTCCCGGACCCCTCGTCGCGCGACCCCCTCCGCGAGCACCCTCGACGCGCCTTCCCGGCCGCAACCTCCCGCCGCCGGCGACCTGCGGCGCCTCCCTCGTCGTCCCCGAGCTCTGCCGCCTCCCGCCGCGTCGCCACCGGCCAGCCGCGAGCTCGACCCGACCTAAAGCCGCCTCCGCCGGCTTAGCTGGGCCTGTCGCCTCTGCATTGCACATGCCGCGCCCGCAGGTTCGGTTCCCAGCAGTGCGTCGTCGCCTGGAGTTCCGCGCCGCTAGACTCGACCATATCTTCACGCAACATCTGCCGACGGCCGTGTTCCTCTTGCTCCAACGTCGACGCGTTGTTGTCTGCATTTCAAGCGCTCGAGTTTGTTTGATGTGAAGTTGCTAACAAGATCTCACATGACAAGATCGACCATGAGCGAGTTGTACAAGGATTACCGACAAGTTCTACGAACCCGGCGACGCGGTCTCCTTCATGGACCGAAGACCACCAAGTTCTCCGTCATGGATAAGAAGACGGACCCGAGGCGAACCCGCACGCCTAGTTCTCCTCTCCGGATCAGGACGCCGAGACCCGGTGCGACAAGTACCTTTTCGACGCCAAGATCTCCGACACGGGCAAGACCCTTCCCGCGATGCCGACGACGTCACACACAAGTTCTTCACCGGACGCCAAGACCGACTCGATGGCGCGGATCCGACAAAGGTCTTCACGACAAGAGCGGCACCGACCAAAGCGAACCCGGCGCCCGACGCAAACCAAGTCCTGCTTTCGGATGCGACAAGATCTACCCGATGTCGACGATCCGGTCCGAACCTCGTTCGTCGAACCACGAGACCGACCCGAACCCGGAACCCAAGATCGCCGAACCCTAATGTGTGACCCTGATCGATCCTCTATTTTCTAAATGCTATCTAATTAAAATTGTTGCATATTAATTGTTCATCTCGCATTCATATCATGTGGTTTGGGGGCCTTATGCGATTCACCTAATAATTAAATATGGGGTCCATATGCGGCAAAACTAGTCTCATATTGGCCTCATTTAAATTGATGTAGCGAACCGGTGCTATATTTGGCCATGTTAATACAACATTTAAATTGCGGGGTAGCTAAACGACATGAACCACCTAATTAATTGTCGGGACCCCGGTTCCGCTTAACATGACCTAATTGCATCGCATCTTTGCCATGTCATACATCATACATGCATCATGCCCGATCTTTTGCCGTAGTATTAAATATTGCATCCGGTGTTCCTTCTAGTGGTTTGCTTCTTCGCGGATAAGGCCGTTGAGTTGATGTGAGCTTGACCCGATCTTGGTTGAACCTTGACAATGTTTTCGGTGACATCTCCCCCTTTCTACCTATCTTACTTTTATAGTATTTATTCCCTCCTGTTGATCTCTTGCTATACGTGTTGCGATGCTCTAGTTTTCGTGCGTGATATCCCTTGCAGCCTTATATTGCCACAGAAACCTCCTATTACATTGTTTGGTAGATAGTTGGACTTGCGGCGTCGTGATCGCTTGCTCAAATCTGTTGCGTGTCGTCAAGTGCCACGGTTGTTGGAGTATTGCCGCATGTTGATGTTGGAGATGATCATGGCTTTACTTATCGTTCACTTTAATTCTGTTTAACAACTAAAATTGAAGTAAGTAGCGAGGCATCGGTGGGTGATAGATAATATTTGGTTTCGACGCCCACTTGTGTCCGTGGGACCCCGAGTACTTGATACTGTTCCTTGATTTATCGCGCTATCCACATCCGGGATTATGGGACCCCCAGGCGAGCTTGATTCATTCTTATTTCTTGGGGCCACAAACTAGTTTGAGGTTTTATTTACTATCTGTACTTATGCCATGCTACTGCTTTATTTACGATTGCGAGGAGCACCTGTCTATTTAGGTAAGCGGAATGTTTTCGCGGTATCGACAAGCCCAGCCACACTTCGGGTTCCCGAGTCAGCCATTGACGCCAAACCTTGAGTCCGTCTCGGAGCTAGCTTACTTCTTGGTCTACTCAATGGGGTGGCCCCTGAAATATTTATGAATCTGTGATTGCTTTGTCGTGAAGGCCTCGTTGGGTTTTGATTTGGTTTTCGAGGTTGATCGGTGTGTGTTGCTATTTGTGCACCCGGCGGTTAAAACTTTCTGAAAGCCGTGTCCGCGGTTATGGACGACTTGGAGCACAGTATCTCGATCATAGACAACTATAACTAAAGTAGTGCTATAAATTTGACTTTATCATGACTAGTAATCAGCTTCACTATAATGGAATGGCTAAATAAACCTGCCAACAATTGCTTGTTTGAGTTGTCGCTTGCGACCATTGTACCTGACTAGTAAGTATTGCAACTACAACGGAATGGCTAATAAAAGTACCAACAACTGCTGGGTTTTTGGGTTATCTCATGCTAATTGTATCTGATTAGTAAGTGTTACAACTATAACGGAATGATTAACTAAAATGACCCACTGCTTATTTTATCAGGATGATTATCTATACCTGACTAGTAATTGCTGCAACGATAACTGAATAAATAAAACTGCCAACTGTGTGAGTTCCTCGGTTGACTTCCTCGTTTGGTCTCGAGGGGGAAATACCAGGATGGGTTTGTTTGATGGTAGCATCAGGTTGGTTCCGAATAGGTCTTTCTTACCCCCTCTGATAGCCGCTAGTTGTACCGAGTCTCTATAGGTTGTTTAGTGCATGTTCTTTGCCGCTGATCCACCATACCTATGTGGCGAGGACCGCCGAATTCTAGCCTCGCCGTGTCTTGGCCTCGATCGACGCTCCTCTTTTCCTTTGCCCTTGTCGGCACCTTTTTGTTTAAGCAGGTTTTGAGATCGGCGTCGTTAGCGTGGTTACCCTTCCGGCTTGGCACAGGCGGGGTTATGGGCGCCATTGGTTATTCTTGGTCTCTTAGCCCCATTTGCATCTTGTCCGTAGTCGGACGCTTATCGTTCTGGTGATTTGGATCTTTGTATCGATATACGTATTCTTGACTCTTTGAGTTCTTCTTTGTATATATCATTACATGGGTCCCATCGAGGACTGTTGTGTAATGTTATTATTGCCGTTTTCCACGCGAAAGTGCTGGTGAGCACCTTTGAATCGTTTCTATGCGGGTTTGGCGGGTTTCGCTAAAACTTGCATAGGGCGATCGAGGTGTTCTGAGTGGTATCGAGCCCGGCGGTTGCGATACCCACAAGTCCAGCCTGGGATAACCTAGCTAACGGAAGTAGAGTGTCAAAACTATTTTTGAAAATCGGTCGGATAGTTCTGATTAGGTCTGATTTTACTCCTTATCCCTTTGCTATTCTCCTCTCACCTTTGTGTGTTTTGAATCCGCTCTCTTCTTTCTCTTCGAGTCCAGGAATTCTCGTGGTTGGGGTTCCGCCGTACCTTCAGGTTTTCGCTTCCTCCTCTGATAACGGTGTTGCTACATCCGCTGTTCATGCTGCTTGAGGAATCCGTCTGCTGTGTTACCATTCTTTGTTCCTTGTTTGTGCCTTCCGGTGTTTTCGTAGACGACATCCTCTCGCGGATCCGATGCGTGCATCACTCCTTTGTTTTCGAACCTCGCTTGTCGAGATCTTCAGTCTGATTCCGAGAATGGTTGCACTCTTTCTACTGATTGTGCAGAGTAATAGTTTGGGTGCGTGATGGATTGGCCCCCATGCCGACTACCCCTTCTATTTGCTTTTGTACATTGAAGTGGATGAGAATGCATCGGTTCCCTCTTCCTATCGAAGTTAGAGGTGGCTTTACTTGTTGATACCTCTACCTTCGACCTTTTGATCCCGGAGTGTTCTCTCGACGATCACGGACAACTACCTCTTGTTAGTGGTGTCGCGAGGATCTACACGGCGAAGATGCAGATCACCGACCTTCTTCCGGTACCATGAGGCGGATCTCGAGGCGAGATCCATTGTTAGTGGTGTCGGTGTGGCATCCCGCAAAACCACTACTAGAAAATCGCGTTGTTTTGTGCGCATCATCATGACCGCATGCTCATGTCATCATGCCACATTGCATTGAGCATAGTCATCGTCTTGCATTTGCTTGCATCAAACTATTTTCAGAAAACCTAATTAGTTTTCTAAGCGCCCGTCTTTATTCAAGCATAAAACCCGGGTCCTGATTAATTTTGTTTTGTCCGCTATCGGGTTGTAAAAGCCCGTGTTAAACAAATAAAATGTTAAATTATTTTAGTGGGGCGGTCGAGCGGGCGATTGACGACGACCACCCGAGGAATTAAAACGGTCCAACCTAGACCCTTTTCTACCCCAATCCTATCCTACCCAACCCCCTCCACCTCACCCCACCCAATAGCTAATCGCCACCTCACCTCTCTCCCTCACCCCCTCCAATCAGCTGCTGCCACCTCACCTCCTCTCAACCTACCACACACCCACACACACAACCCCACACCTGCCCTGTCCCGATGCCACCTGGGCCCTCCTCCCTGGCCCCACGCGCCCCACCACACGCCCGTGCTGTGCAGCCCTGCCACGCTCTCACGCTCGCTCCTCTCTCTCTCCCCTGTTCCTCTTCCTCGCCCGCTCCGGTCGCCCGTGCTCGCCACTGGGCGCCCGCTCTCCCCTCGCCGCCACCTCCCCGTCGCGTCGGCCTCCATCCCGCCCCCTCTCCTCGCGACCACGCCCTCTGCCCCCGTCTGCCCCGCCACCAGCCGCCGGCCTCCTCCCTCCTCTTCCCGTGTCGCGCCGTCTGGCCCAGCCACCGAAGCTCGCCGCCGCTCCCTACGCCTCGCTCCCGCGGCCCCTCTGCCTGGGCCTCGCCCTCGTCGACCACCTCCTTCCCCGCCCAAGCTCGCTGACGCCCGCCTTCTCCGGCGCCACCGCCCCAGCCGCGGCGCCCGCCTCACCCCGCGAGGCCACCCTCTCGCCTCCGCTGCTCGCCTGCCGTCCCGCGCCGCTGGGCTCGCCCCGTCGCCTCGCCTCGCCTCCCTCTGCGCCCCTTGCTTCGTCTCGCGACCATCTGCCGCCGCCATGCCCGAGCTCCTCCCTGGACCCCTCCGTCGCTCGACCCCCTCCTCGCGAGCACCCTCTCGACGCGCCTCCCCCGTCCCGAGAAACCTCCCGCCTCCAGCGCGACCCTGCGGCGCCTCCTCGTCGTCGTCCCCGAGCTCTGCCGCCTCCCGGCCCGCGTCGCCACCAGCCAGCGCCGCCGCAGGCCTCGTCGACCCCGACCTGAAGCCGCCTCCTGCCGGCTTGGCTAGGCCCGCGTCGCCTCTGCATTGCACATGCCGCGCCCGCAGGTTCGGTTCCCAGCAGTGCGTCGTCGCCTGGAGTTCCGCGCCGCTAGACTCGACCATATCTTCCTGCAACATCTGCTGCCGACGGCTTCCGTGTTTCCTCTTGCTCCAACGTCGACGCGTTGTTGTCTGTTTCCAAGTGCTACTCGAAGTCCCGAGTTTCTGTTTGATGTGAAGTTGCTAACAAGATCTCCTGTCGGACAAGATCGACCATGAACGAGTTGTACAAGGATTACCGACAAGTTCTCTGAACCCGAGCGACGCGGTCTCCTTCACGGACCCGAAGACCACCAAGTGCTCCGTCATGGATAAGAAGACCGGACCCCGAAGACCGAACCCGGCACGCCTAGTTCTCCCTCTCGGATCCGAGGACGCCGAGACCCCGGTGCGACAAGTACCCTTTTCGGACGCCAAGATCTCCGACACGGAACGGCAAGACCCTTCCCGCACCGATGCTGACGACGTCGCACACAAGTTCTTCACCTCGGACGCCAAGACCGACTCGATGGCGCGGATCCGACAAGGTCTTCACAACGACAAGAACGGCACCGACCAAAACGAACCCGACGCGCCCCGACACCAAACCAAGTCCTGCTTTCTGGATGCGACAAGATCTACCCAGTAATCCGAGAACGATCCCGGAGTCCGAACCTCATTCCCGTCGAACCCTGAGACCGACCCCGAACCCCGGAACCCAAGATCTGCCGAACCCTAATGTGTGACCCTGATCCGATCCTCTATTTTTCTAAATGCTATCTAATTAAAATTGTTGCATATTAATTGTTCATCTCGCATTCATATCATGTGGTTTGGGGGCCTTATGCCGATTCACCTAATAATTAAATATGGGGTCCATATGCGGGCAAAACTAGTCTCATATTGGCCTCATTTAAATTGATGTAGCGAACCGGTGCTATATTTGGCCATGTTAATACAACATTTAAATTGCGGGGTAGCTAAACGACATGAACCACCTAATTAATTGCCGGGACCCCGGTTCCGCTTAACATGACCTAATTGCATCGCATCTTTGCCATGTCATACATCATACATGCATCATGCCCGATCTTTTGCCGTAGTATTAAATATTGCATCCGGTGTTCCTTCTAGTGGTTTGCTTCTTCGCGGATAAGGCCGTTGAGTTGATGTGAGCTTCGACCCGATCTTCGGTTGAACCTTCGGCAATGTTTTCAGGCGAGCATCTCCCCCTTTCTACCTATCTTACTTTTATAGTATTTATTCCCTCCTGTTGATCTCTTGCTATCTGTGTTGCGATGCTCTAGTTTTCGTACCCGTGATATCCCTTGCAGCCTTATATTGCCCTGGAAACCTCCTATTACCTGTTGTTTGGTAGATAGTTGGACTTGCGCGTCGTAGTCGCTTGCTCAAGTGCTGTTGCGTGTCGTCAAGTGCCACAGTTGTTGGAGTATTGCCGCATGTTGATGTTGGAGATGATCATGGCTTTACTTATCGTTCACTTTAATTCCTGTTTAACAACTAAAATTGAAGTAAGTAAGCAGAGGCATCGGTGGGTGATAGATAATATTTGGTTTCCGACCGCCCACTTGTGTCGTGGGACCCGAGTACTTGATACATTCCTTGATTTATCGCGCTATCCACATCCGAGGATTATGGGACCCCAGGCGAGCTTGATTCATTCTTATTTCTTGGGGCCACAAACTAGTTTGAGGTTTTATTTACTATCCTGTACTTATGCCATGCTACCTTTATTTACGATTGTGCGAGCACACTTTGTCTGTTAGGTAAGCGGAATGTTTTGCGGTATCGACAAGCCCAGCCACACTTTGGGTTCCCGATCGTTTCACCATTGCGCAAACCTTGAGTCCATCTCGAGCTAGCTTACTTCGTTGGGTCTACTCAATGGGGTGGCCCCTGAAATATTTATGAATCCTGTGATTGCTTTGTCGTGAAGGCCTCATTGGGTTTGATTTGGTTTTCGAGGTTGATCAAGTGTGTGTTGCTATTTGTGCACCCGGCGGGTTAAAACTTTCAAAGCCGTGTCATGGTTATGGACGACTTGGAGCACGATATCTCGATCATAGACAACTATAACTAAAGTAGTGCTATAAATTTGACTTTATCATGACTAGTAATCAGCTTCACTATAATGGAATGGCTAAATAAACTGCCAACAATTGCTTGTTTGAGTTGTCGCTTGACCATTGTACTGACTAGTAAGTATTGCAACTTCTAGCGGAATGGCTAATAAAAGTACCAACAACTGCTGGGTTTTGGGTTATCTCATGCTAATTGTATCGATTAGTAAGTGTTACAACTATAACGGAATGATTAACTAAAATGACCCACTTGCTTATTTTATCGGGATGATTATCTATACCGACTAGTAATTGCTAACGATAAGCGAATAAATAAAACTGCCAATGTGAGTTCCTCGGTTGACTTCCTCGTTTGGTCTCGAGGAAATACCGGGATGGGTTTGTTTGATGGTAGCATCAGTTGGTTCGAATAGGTCTTTCTTACCCTCTCGATAGCCGCTAGTTGTCTGCGAGTCTCTATAGGTTGTTTAGTGCATGTTCTTGGCTGCGATCCACCATACCTATGTGGCGAGGACCACGAATTCTAGCCTCATGGTGTCTTGGCCTCGATCTTGGCTCCTCTTTTCCTTTGCCCTTGGCACCCTTTTGTTTAAGCGGTTTTGAGATCGGCGCCGTTAGCGGGGTTACCCTTGGCTTGGCACAGGCAGGTTATGGGCGCCATTGGTTATTCTTGTGGCTCTTAGCCCCATTTGCATCTTGTCCGTAGTCGGACGCTCGTTCTGGTGATTTGGATCTTTGTATCATATATATCGTATTCTTGACTCTTTGAGTTGTTATATATATATACATTATGGGTCCCATCGAGGACTGTTGTGTAATGTTATTACTTCGCTTTTCCACCATGCGAAAGTGCCTGGTGGGCACCTTTGAATCGTTTCTATGCGGGTTTGGCGGGTTTCGCTAAAACTTGCATAGGGCCGATTCTGAGGGTGTTACACTGACGTTGTCAGCTACTCAGGTGTACACGCGTGATCCTCAGTCGACGAAATCGTGAGGTGGGGGGAGCCCCCGAGTGCGTTTGCAGCATAAAGTAGAGTTGCAAAGAATGAACTGGAGTTTGGGGCGAGACACTTAGCTTTATTTATATCGTAATGGAGGGAGTACATTGTTCGGCTGAATAGCCTTGGCTGAAAGCCTTATTGAAAGTAAAGGGGGTAGGTAGCTAGGGGTAGAATCGCATAAGTGCGAGATGTTCCATGGGTTGGAGTATGCGACTCAGACTCCACGTGCTTGAGGTGATGGCGCCACAGGATGACTTCGGTGATGGCGTAGTGTCCTTCCCATGGTGACTCGAATTTCGTCGGTCGTTCTTGCTTGAGTTGCAAGACGAGGTCTCCTTCGACGAAGGACCTTGCGCCGGCTGTGGTAGTTATGAGACTCTGGCTGGTACACCGGCGAGCTTCTGCTATGTCTTGCTTCGTCGAGTCTGTCGGCGGCGTCTTTGAGTGCAGCCGTGGATTCGGTTGACATGGTAGCGGCGACCGGGGCTGGTGGCGTACTTGGTGGTAGCGGCTTCCTCCGTGCACCATGAAGAACGTGTGTAACTGTGGAGCTGTTTGGCATGGTCCGTAAGCTCCAGGACGGATGGTAGCTCTTCGTCCGGGCTCACGCTTTCCGTTCAAGTGGTGATGAGGCGCTTCTTGATGCCAGCGCCGATTAGGCCGTTGGCCTTTTCCACTTGCCCGTTCGTTTGGGGGTGTGCCACTGAGGCGTATGTGATGTTGATCCCAAGGCCTTCACAGAAGTCCTGGAATTCCTTAGAGATAAAGTTTGATCCGTTGTCGGTGATGATGCTATCTTGTCGAACACGTAGACAATGGACTCGAAGAACTTGTGGCGACGGGTTTGCCTTTTTGGTTGGTGACGGGCATGGCCTCGATCCACTTGGTGAATTTGTCATTGCGACCAGGAGGTAAACGTGTCCCCCTTCGAGGACTTTGGTAGTTTTCCGATCATGTCGAGGCCCCATTGAGCAAAGGCCAGGCTATGGGTATGGAGTGCGAGCTCGGACCGTGCGTGCGGTTTGTCGTGAACCGTTGGCATCCATTGCATCTTGAACGATGTCCTTTGCGTCGCTCATGGCGTTGGCGATAGAATCCGGCCCGTAGAGCTTTGGCGACTAGGGGCTGCCTGCATGATGGCCGCAGATGCCCTCATGGATGTCTTGGAGGATGGCTTTCCCGTCACCGATGGTGACACACCTTTGTAGTACACCCGTAATACTGCGTTTGTACAGCTCGCCATTGATGGTGGTGAAGGATTTTGACCGACGAGAGATGCGCCGGGCATCTGTCGGGCTGTTAGGCAGTTCTCCATTTAACAAGAACTGGAGGTATGGCCGCGTCCAAGTTTCTTCGACTGCCATGACCTGCATTAGGTTTACCATGGCGACTTCTGTGTCCAGTTTCTCGGGTCCTTCATGTCCTTCAGGCAGCGTAGCCCCCGAGTGTTCTGCTTGTTCGGGTGATACCTTAGGGAATTTCCGCTTGATGGATGGCACGCAGATCTGTTCGAGGAACACACCTGGTGGCACCTTCGCGCAGGTGGAGCCGATGTTGGCGAGTCTGTCGGCTTCCTCATTGCTTTCTCTTCCAACGTGCTGAAGCTCGCAGCCGTCGAATTCTCCTTCGAGTGCGTTGTAGAGCACGCGGTACGCGATCATGTTTTCGGTGTGTGCGTCGCACTCATTTATCGTCTGGTGGACGACGAGGTTGGAGTCACCGTAGATGACCAGGCGCGTTGCGCCGCAAATCTTTGCCATCCTCATGCCGTGGATGAGGGCTTCGTATTCGGCCTCATTATTAGAAGCTCGGAATTTCATCCGAAGGACGTACCTCATCGTGTCGCCTTGCGGGGAGGTTAGTATGACCCCGCTCCTACTTCAGCTTCTCGCTTGGAGCCGTCGAAGTGCATCGTCCATTACTGCGACATATCTGGGATGTCTGGCAGCTGCAGCTCCATCCAATGTACCAGGAAGTCCGGAAGGACTTGAGATTTGATTGATGCTTCTGCGTGAGCGATGTCCAAGGTGACTCGATGCCCACGAGGCCCCCGCGTCTGTGGCCTCTGGATTATTCAGGATCTTTGTTCGGGGTGCTTCGTTGGCGACCATCATTTGGTGCTCTGGAAGTAATGGCTCACTGTCGAGCGTCATGAACACGCCGTGGCGAAGCACAGTAGTGAGGTACCTCGCTTTGTTGGTGTCGATTACCTCCGAGGTAGTAAATTGGTATTTGGACCCGTGGGTCTTGCCTTCTTAGGGTCGTTCGACCACCGAGCAGTCTTGACCACGGTGTGTGGCTGCTATGTACAAAGCGAGGCTCGCGCTCCTTTGGCGTGACCAAGACGGGCGAGGTGGAGAGGAGCCGCTTGAGGCTTTCGAATGCATCGTTGGCTTCTGGTGTCCACTCGAACTTGTCTGCCTTGCGCAGCAGTTGGTAGAATGGCAGGTCCTTTTCGTCCATGCGGCTGATGAATCTACTTAGCGCCGCTATTCGCCCCGCGAGCTGCTGGACGCCTTTGAGGTTTTTCGGCTTCTCCATTGCCATGATGGCTCTGATTTTCTTCGGGTTCGCCTCGATCCCTCGCTGAGAGATGAAGTACCCAAGAAGCTGCCCCGATGGGACGCCGAAGGCGCACTTTTCCGGGTTGAGCTTGATCCTGTAGCGATCAAGGTTGTCGAACGTCTCGCGGAGATCGTCGATAAGTGTTCTTCCCTCTTTGGTTTTTATCACTATGTCGTCAACATAGACTTGGATGTTGCGTCCGATCTGGTCCTTGAGGCAGGCCTGCATGCATCGCTGGTATGTAGCACCTGCGTTCTTTAGCCCGAAGGCATTGTGTTATGTGAGAATACTCGAGCGGTGTGATAAACTCCGTTTTCTCGATCTTCGACCTTGAGTGAATCTGGTTATCTTTGAGTAGGTATCGAGGAAGGAGAGTTTCTCACAACCTGCAGTCGAATCGATGATCTGATCGATCAGAGGAAGAGGGAAGTGGTCCTTTGGGCAATGCTTGTTTAGTGACGTGAAATCCACACACATCCGCAGGATGTCCGTGTCCTTCTTTGGGACCATGACTGTGTTTGCCAGCCACTCGCTTTCCTTGATTTCCCTGATGAAGTCTGCAGCGAGTAATCTATTGATTTCCTTGCCGATGGCTTCGCCGTGGTTCAGACGATCTCCGTATGGACTATTGGCTTGGTGTGCGGAAAGGCGTTGAGTGCGTGCTCGTGAATTCACAGGAACTCTGGCATGTCGCGGGACACCAGTGAATTTCAGCGCTCACGGAGGAATTGGCGCGTGCCTTCCTATCTTGCTGAGGTCATTGGCGATCAGCCGTCTTGGAATGTCGGTCGGATGGACCTGCACCTTCTTTGTGTTGACGGTGGAGTCGAAAGACATGTCAAGCGTTTTGCCTTGTACTGGGGTGCCCGTTGTCCGTCACCGCGGATCCTTACGAGTTCGTCTTGCATGCCGAAAGGCGGGAGATTTTGTTGAAATCCCATCGCATTGGTCCGATCGGGTGAAGCTCCGTGGTGTGATGGCATCGCCCGCCCCGACATCTTAAGTAGTAGGTATGCGTAGTGTGGGACAGCCAGAACCTTGCGAATGCTACACCAAGGATGGCGTGGTATTGTGATGGCGATCCACCACCCGAATTGATTCGCTCCTGCGGAAGTTGTCCGGCTTCCGAAGATGACGTCGAGCCCTATCTTGCCGGGGAATATGCCCTTCCACAGAGCGATGTCGTGGAGCGTTGTGTACATTGTTCGGGCTGCATTGCGGGATCCGCATTGCCGCTAGAGTGCTGCGACATTAGGTTGATGCCGCCGCCGTCCATGAAGCGAATCAACTCGAAGCCTCGGATCTGCGCCTCCGGCCAGGCAGCATGACTGGCGAGGATCTGGCAAGGGGATCCGCGAGTGAATGTGATGCAGGACTCCGATCCCGAGGTACTCGAGTTGCGGAGTTGCCACGGCCAAGTTGATTTATCGGGTGATTTTCTTCTGCACCCTATTCGTGGGGCGCCCCTTCTGGATCATATTTAGCGATCCTTTTGGTGGGGGGTACCCCGTTCCCAGCGTTGTTCTGTGCTGGTGCGACTGGTTGGTTTGGGCCTCCAATAGGAGGCGGTGGAGAAAGCTAAGCGCTTCTTTGGCGCAGTGTTGGGGCTTGTTGCCTCATGCACCATGCTTTTGAGTTCTGAACTCTCGGCGGTCCTTGAGCATATGGCTTTATTTTTGCCATCTTGCTTGTTGATGTAGAAGTGGATGGTGCATGGACCGAAAGTTTGTCGTATCTTTGAGGTCCGTTGTCGCGATCGCGGCGTTACCACATGTCTTTGGCGTCCGTTATCGCGGAAGTTTCCTCATGGTATCCTCATTCTTGCTGTTGTCGTTCTTCGGTGGCCGTCGGCGTATGACTCATGTCGGGTCCATCGTGGTCCTCGTAGACACGCGATCTCCTCTTGCTGTGGCGTTCCCGTCTTCGGCCGTAGTCGTCCTCTTCATCCGATTGTGCTCGGTGAATGCAATCTTTACCGTCTGCCCACCTGTTGGCGATGTCCATGAGGTGGTCAATTGTTTTGGGCTTGACGCGCCCAAGTTCCTCCTTGAAATCTTGGCGTTTGACGCCGTCCCTGAAGGCGTCGATGGCCCTCTCTTCGGAGATGTGTGCTGCGGAGTTCTTGGTGGTAGACCAGCGTAGTATGTACGAGCGAATAGATTCGCTTGTTCTCTGAGTGCAGGCTCGCAGCTCTTCGATTGAGGCGGGCCTCTTGCTGGTGCCTTTGAAATTTCGAATGAAGCTATAAGCTAGATCCTCCCAACTTCGGATGGACCCTGATGATAGGCTGCTGAGCCAGACCCGTGCCGCGCATGTCAGCTGCAGCTGAAGGCATTGCATGGTGGTTTCTTTGTTGCCGCCGTGCAGCTTGACGAATGATAGATGGTCACTGAGCCAGGATTTTGGGTCTTGCGTGCCATTGAACTTCGGAGTATCCAAAGGGAGCTTGAAATTGCGTGGCATCTGTGTTCGCCGAACAGATCTGCTGAAGCATCGGGCTCCACAGAGTTCTCCTTCATCTTCGTCCATCTCGGATTCTGACGAGCATGCACGTTTGGCTCGTGCTTTGTCGATTTTGCGCTGTGTAAGCGCGTCTCTGGCATCGTAGTCGCGTTTATGGTGATGCGATCTCTTCTTCCTTCGAGGAAGGTCGTGCTCCTCTTCCTCTTCGGATGAAGGGGTGGGGCTCCAGTCGCGCCTGGCCAGAGCTTTCTTCTTCGGCTCCGGAGGAGCGTCTTCGTGGAGCGCAGCTCCGACAAGTCTGAGTCTGGTGAGTGCGGACTTATGCATGGATCTCTTCGGGTCCCCCTCCGAAGGTTGGTAGGCCGCGATATACGCGGTGGCTGCCATGATCGGAGCTTGTGTTGTCTTCGGGATGATGTTGCCGTCGGCATCCATCTCCATGAACGATGTGTGGAGAGTTCGGGTCACATCACGGCGCTCCTTGGGATCCATTTTTCCACCCGCGAGCGGTGCTTGTTTCCTTGATTTCCGTTCGTGCTAGAGCCGGGGGCCATGGCGGAGAGCGCAGCTCGTCGCGCGCTGGACTCAGAGGTTGCTTGCTTGCGTTTGTCAAGTGTTTCCTACATCTTGACTTGCTTCTTATGCTCCTCGATGAGGAGGTAATGGTATGCCATCAGTAGTTCACGTGAGGAGTCTACAGGCAAGACTATGTCGCCTGCTACGGTGCGGCGTGCCTGGACCCATCCCTCTTTGCTAAGTTGGATGACGTGGTCATTGTTTTCCCCTTCGGGTGGGGGGGACTGGCTTCTTCTGTTCCCGCCGTTTCTGTCCTGCGGGTTGGGGTTCGTGTTGGGCGGCGGGTTAGGCGTTTGCTGTTCCTGGATGACTGCGGTGCATTGGTAGCGCTCGTAGATTGTCCCGCTGCTGCCGCAGCTTTCAGATCCGGAACCGTAGGTCCCTGCATCCGATGGCGGATCGCACAGATCGGAGTTGCAGCTGCTGCTGTCGTAGGAATCATCTGCTGATGATGTTGTGCGTAGCACGGGGTGTGGAGCCCACGAAGCGGGCCTGATTTATGGTAAGGGCACCCGCTCAGGTAGGCGGAGGGTGCCAGTTTGCCCCACCTGGAAGCAGAAGCTCCCGAACAAGATTTCGAGTCCGTCACCTACGGGCTCGAAGTCCTTCATGGTGGCCGGCGAGTGAGCGGTGAAGTCGAAAGTGCCGAAGAGGAGGTGACTCTCCGTCGTCGTAGAGTTGTAGATCGATCGGGTCGGGACCGTCACGATCGCACAATCAGCAGCCCCGTTTCCCACAGACGGCGCCAATTGACGAGGTTTCGACTCATCAATGCCCATTGTTATGGACTTGGGTTTTGGAGAAGATGGGGATGCTGGAGATTGTGGCACGGTTAACAGACAAGCAACCAGGGGACACGAGATTTACCCAGGTTTAGGCCCCCGGAGGGAAAACCCTACTCCTTCTTGTCTGCTCTTGATTACGGCGGAACCGAAGGTTACAGGTTGCGCAGATTAGATCTGGCGTGGTGGTGCGTATGCGAAAGTATGAGTCGAGAGATCTAGGTCGTGCCCTCCTGGCCTTTATATAGACTTAGGCAGGTCCCGGGCATAGTCCTAGTCGGTTACAGGTTCTAGGGTTTTACCCCTTTGAATTTTCTATCTACTATAGTCTTGCTCTCCAAGGATCCGAAGGCGTTATGGGCCTGGGCCACCCGAAAGTCTTCATGGGCCGGCGTATATCCACCGTGGGTCTTCCTTGGGCTAGACTAGGTATGCTGAGACCACGTACCCGTAGGGTATAACCATGTCATGCACCGGATGAAGTTGACACTGATGCTAAGAGGAAAGAGAAGTTCCTCGAAGGATTGAATGATGAACTGAACCTGCAGCTATCTGTGGCCTATGTCCCCACTTATCAGTCTCTTTGTGACAAGGCTGCCATTTTGGAGAGCAAGATGAAACAGGTTGAAAGCAGGAAGAGGAAACACTCTGACAAGCACAACTCGGGATCGTCTCACAAGCGTTCCCATTATGATGATAGTGGGAATTCTGGATCCCACAAGCATGGAAAGTACCACAACCACAACCGTCATCATGACCACAAACATCACCGTAGTCATGACAATGACAAGTACAAGAATCACAAGAGTGGATACAAAAGCCACCACAATGGAAGTGGAAGTGGTAGTGGAAGCCAGCCTGTCAAGAAGGATCTTAGTCAGGTTGAATGTTTTAAGTGCAAGAAGATGGGGCATTATGCAAATGAGTGCCTAGAAAAGAAGTTGAAGGACCCAACAAGCCCAATCCTTTCCAGAAGGGACAGGTGAACCACATCAATGTGGAAGAGATTTATGAGGAGTCTGATGCTGTGGCTAGTAAGTTCAAACTCAATTCTATTCCAGCACTTGTTCTTTTTGATACTAGTGCTCACATTCATTCATATCAAAAGCATTTGTTGATAGAAATGGGTTTCCAACTGAAAACATTGGGTGTCCAATAAAAGTAAGTTCTCCAGGTGGAGATATGATATTGAGTCTTGGATGTCGGGTTCTAGTAATAGAGTTTGGAAAGCATAAGTGTCCAGTGAGTCTGATAATCCTAGATTCCCAAGGACTGGATGTAATTTTGGGAATGGATTGGATGACCAAGTATGAAGGAGTACTAGATTGTGCTAATCAAATTGTTGCACTCACAACCCCGGAAAAGAAACGGATAAGATTCAAGTCTAACTTTGAATCGAAAGGAAGTAAGCTAAATTCTCTTAAGGGGGTTAGCATAGACAGTGTGCCTATTGTGAGCGAATATCCGAATGTGTTTCCGGAAGAATTACTAGGAATGCCACCAGATAGAGATGTGGAGTTTCTGATTGATTTGCTACCAGGATCGGGACCAATAGCAAAGAGATCGTACAAGATGTCAGTTGATAAGTTGAAAGAACTCAAGAAACAAATTGGAGAACAGTTGCAGAAAGGATTTATTCAACCAAGTTCTTCATCCTAGGGAGCACCAGTCTTGTTTGTGGAAAAGAAGGATAGAAGTCAAAGGTTATGCATAGATTACCGTTCACTTAATGAGGTGACTATCAAGAACAAATACCCTTTGCCTAGAATCAATGACTTGTTTGATCAGCTAGAAGGAGCCTGTGTGTTCTCAAAGATTGATCTCCGATCAGGTTATTTTCAGCTTAAGATAAGAGAACAATACATACCTAAAACAGCTTTCACCACTAGGTATGGATTGTATGAGTACACCGTGATGCCATTTGGTTTGACCAATGCACCAGCATACTTTATGAATATGATGAACAAGGTGTTCATGGAGTTCCTTGACAAGTTTGTTGTCATTTTCATCGATGACATTTTGATCTACTCCAAGAGAAACCAAGAGCATGAAGGACATTTGCGTTTGATACTTGAGAAGCTTAGAGAGCATAAGTTGTATGCCAAATTCAGCAAGTGTGAATTTTGGTTAAATGAAGTTGGATTTCTTGGACACATTGTGTCAGGTGATGGTGTTGCAGTTGATCCTGCTAAAGTGTCGGCTGTAACTGAATGGGAATCTCCTAAGTCAGTGAAAGAGGTTCGTAGTTTCCTTGGCTTGGCAGGATACTACAGAAGATTTATTGAGAATTTCTCCAAGGTAGCTAAGCCAATGACAGAGTTGCTAAAGAAAGACAAGAAATTCGCTTGGTCTGAAGGATGTGAACTCAGTTTCCAAGAATTGAAGAAGAGACTAGTGACAGCACCAGTCTTATGTCTGCCAGATTTGGAGAAGGACTTCCAAGTGTATCGTGACGCATCTCATCATGGATTAGGTGCAGTGCTAATGCAGGAAGGGAAAGTTGTGGATTATGCCTCAAGACAACTCAACACTCATGAGGTAAACTACCCAACTCATGATTTAGAGTTAGCCTTTGTTGTCCATGCACTCAAAACATGGAGATTATCTTTTGGGAAAGCGATATGAAGTGTTCACAGATCACAAAAGTTTGAAGTATATCTTCACCCAGAAAGAAATCAACATGAGAAAAATAAAATGGCTAGAACTCATCAAGGACTATGACTTGAGTTTGCAATACCACCTCGGTAAAGCAAATGTTGTAGCGGATGCTCTAAGCTGTAAGGTATTTGTGAATGGTCTTACTAAGGGAGAGTTGCCAGATTATCTGTGTGCCCAATTTAGAGATCTCAGATTGGAGATTGTGCCTGAAGGACATCTCATGTCATTGGATGTTCAACCCACTTTGTTGGACAAAATCAAAGAAGCCCAAAAGGCAGATAAGGAAATTGAGGAGATTAAGGAAAAGATTGGCAAAGGGAAAGCCAAAGGATTTCATGAAGACGAACAGGGTACTTTATGCTATAGAAAACGTGTCTGTGTTCCGCAAGATCCGGAGCTTCGGAAACTGATTTTACAAGAATCACATAACTCACCATATCCATTCATCTGGGTAACACCAAAATGTACATGGATATGAAAGGATTTTGGTGGAATAATCTCAAGAAAGACATCGCCGAACATATTTCTTTGTGTGATGTATGTAGTAGAGTGAAAGCGGAACATCAGAAGCCAGCAGGATTGCTACAGCCACTACCTATTCCTGATTGGAAGTGGGACAAGATCGGCATGGATTTCATCACCGGATTGCCAAGGACCAGGTCAGGATATGATTCTATTTGGGTAGTAGTGGATCGCCTAACTAAAGTGGCTCATTTCATACCCGTGAAGACAACCTATACAAGTGCTAAGTTAGCCAAGATCTATATGAGTAGAATTGTATGTCTACATGGAGTACCCAAGAGTATTGTGTCTGATAGGGGAACTCAATTCACTTCTCATTTTTGGAGGCAATTACATGAGTCATTGGGAACGAGGTTGGAATTCAGCACTGCTTTTCATCCACAGACTGATGGACAAACGTAAAGGACCAACCAGATTCTGGAAGATATGCTGAGACCATGTGCCCTAGACTATGGAGCCAGTTGGGATGAAAGTCTACCTTACGCAGAATTCTCTTACAATAACAAATATCAAGCCAGTATTGAGATGGCACCCTTTGAGTTTCTCTATGGGAGAAAGTGTACCACCCCATTGCTATGGAATGGTGTGGGAGAAAGAAGTTTGTTCGGACCAGAACTAATTAAAGAGGCTGAAGAGAAAGTCAAGCTAATTAAGGACAGATTGAAGATAGCACAGTCCCGACAGAAGAGCTACGCAGATCCTAAGCGTAGAGAAGTCACCTATGAAGTAGGTGATAGAGCTTATCTTAGAGTGTCACCACTTCGTGGAGTGAAGAGCTTTGGAGTCAAAGGAAAATTGGCCCCAAGATATGTTGGACCATTCAAGATTCTGAGTCGTAAAGGAGAAGTAGCTTATGAGATTGAATTGTCAGAATCATTGTCTGCCGTTCACAATGTGTTTCATGTGAGTCAGCTTAAGAAATGCCATCCAGAGATGGAAGAGACTTCTTTGAAGGATACTATACCATTGGAGGAGGTCCAATTGGAAAGTGATCTCACTTATGAGAAAAAACCTATCAAGATTCTTGAGGCTGCAGAAAGAGTTACTCGGACTAAGACTATCAAATTCTGCAAAGTTCAATGGAACCATCATTCCGAAGAAGAAGCAACATGGGAAAGAGAAGATGATCTTCGGAAAGACCACCCTCACCTATTTGCTAGCCAATCCAAATCTCTAGGGTGAGATTCACCTTAAGGGTGTTAGATTTGTAACATCCCTAAAATCATGTTTTTAAAATTTGCACATCATTCATGCATGCATATCATTCAGGGATCAATTTCAAACTCATTTCAAGAAAACTAAAGCACTAAGTGCTATTATTTTATGTGAGCAAGCATTGATCTAATGCCACTCTCAAGTGAGATAATAATTGTTTTAAAACCATTGATTGAGTTCATAGGATTGGTTGGTTGAGTTCCAAGCTTGGAAAAAATTTTCCAAAACAAAATTGGGTATTAAGACCATTTTCAAATCTTTATCAAACTTTGTGCAGAGGCACTGTTTATTTTGAATTTTCAAAAGGACCAAGCAAGTATTAAAAGACAACAAGGTTTTATGCCCAAAAATATGAAGTTTACACTTTACAAAAATCCAGAAAAGGTTTGGATTTCAAATGCTTTTGAATTTGATTGAAAATGAATCCTGAAAATCATTCTGGAAAAAGAAAAGGAATTAGAAAACCCAACTGGGCCTGGCGTCAGCCTTTCGGCCCATCAGACAAAACAACCCACCCGGGCCACTCCTCTGTTTTTCCCACCGCAGAACCCCCTCGCCGACCGGCTGGCCCACGCCACCGTCTTTCCCAAATCTCGCGAAGAACACGTCGCCGGGCCTTTGGCGTTGATCACGCTGGCGTAATTGCCATTGAATCGCAGCGTTTCTGTCGAGACCCGCTACTTAAACCCTCTCGCACATGAAGTCTTTCCCTCACTCAAGACCTCCACTCGCCACCAGGCTGCCAATTCGAAGTGCAACTCATTGCCGACGCACTCCGGCGACCTATTCCGGTGAACCTCGTTCTCCCCTTCACCTCCCGTTCATACGAGCTTGCCTGCCTTGCCCGTGCGCATCTTCTCACACTTTCTGTTTGCTCTATATCGCCCTAGGTCGTCGTCCCCGTCGAAACCCGCAAACAACCAAAGCGCCGTCCAACTCCGACGAGCAATCACGATAAATACAGACCGCCCCTTGATCCCTAGTTCATACGACCGTGTTCACCTCGCCTTTGTGCATCTCCTAATGCTTTTCATGCATCTTATTGCGCCGTAGAATGTCGCCTCCGTCTCCGGCAGTGAACACCCGACGCGGAAGCAAACTCCGACGAGGATTTTCGGCCGTGCCAGTGCGCCCCTGTCCAAGCAAAGACCACGTTGAGCTTCCTCGTGACCGTGCGAATCTAGTAAGACACGCCACACACCCCAGCCCCCCTGTATTCACCGGAGCGTCGCTGACAGAGCGCCGCCGCCGCGCCACCGTCGCCAGCACCGCTGAACTTTGGTCGCATGGTCCAGGACCGTTAGATCTAGATCCAACGAATCTGATAGAATCACTTAACGAAGGGGAACGTGTCAGATCTGGTCGTGCGATTTCATTTAGATCGTGCGGTCCACGCTAGTCGATCCGCGTGAAACGGTACCGATGAATCAGAGAACGCCACGTGGCTAGTTCTTTGTTTTAAAAACAGAATTTATATCTATTAGTGATTCAAACTTGTAAAATTCATATCTTTTGATTTCCACGATCAAATTTTGCAAATTTTATATCATTGGAATCAGGAGAGAAAATCCTATCTGTTTATGCAATGTGTTTAATGTTTTGCCTCTGTAAAAATGATTGTTTATGCAGAAAAATTTATAAGCATAATTTGAGTATAGAAATTATATGAAAAATGATTTAAAGATCAAATAAAGTTTATTTGGTTTGTTTTGGACTTGTTCGTGTTTTAGTACTGTTTACTTGTCTTGTTTGGTGTAGAAAATCATCACATGGCATTTTGAATGCATTCATATATTTTTGTTTGTATAAATTGTTATGTGATTTTGGTGCCATTATTTTATGTGTAGATTTTGGTGCTAATAGTGATTGTGGCTGTGAAGATTGTTGCAACTCCCCAAACTACCAAGGCAAGTGGTGCTTCATGATTTTATCCCTATGTTTTTCAACTATGCATTAGAAATATTTTGTATAGGACTTGCATGAATATTTTGATCTATATGCTATGCTTGGGAAATCCTAGTAGTTGTGGAATTGCTAGAAATTTCTAAGTTAAGATGCTTACCATTGCCATGCTTAGCCTAGCTAGTAGAAACCAAGGGTGGTTATATATTCATGATATGTGAACTATTTCTAAGTCTTTGGACTTATGTTTTCCTGAATAAAACAACTAAGTGAATGAAACACTTGGGTGGAATGGAAAGAATGGTTTATGTTGAGTGGTAACACAAGGCCCATTTCTATGGTTTTACCTTGTGTATCTCACTTGTGGTAAGCCACCCAGGAACAAAGGGATTTGAGATGCCATATGTTAAGAAGCTTCTAGTGCAGCCACATGGCATTATGGGCTCTGCCTGGATCATATTGGTTGCAATAACTTAGCCATTTGGACAGTTGGTGGTAGTGGGATGATAGGTTGGAGCGCGTCCATTGTTTCTAAGGGAAGGCTTCTGAAAGGTCCTGTCTTGGTGAAAATCAAGTCTTGTGGGGAAAGTGCACAACCTCTGTAGATGGAAGAAACTAAGTACTTAGCCAAGTCCATGGTATTGGACAACTTGAGCATCAAGACATGGAAGCTATCAAGAATCTCCTCATCCCAATTTCTAAGTAAAAACTTGTGGTTGAATAAGGGTGAAGGATCACCAATTTCTATTGGTGTTTTCTTGGGAAAAGTTTTGTCAAAGAAAAACTTAGTGTTTTCAACTAATAGGTAAAACCTATTTTGAGCAAATCAAGCCTAAGCTACACATAGCCAAATTCATGTAGTATCTAGATGCTAGTATTATGCTAAGGTATCACTTGCCAATACTATTCCAATGTATTGACCCACTGTGGCTGTAACTTATGATGTTGTAGGTTATTCTGATGATGATGAGGGGTTATGAGTCTACACTCAACATGCTTGCCTGTGGCACATGAAGATGAAGACTTATTTATCTTATTATATATTTGAACTCTTGTATTAGGCATGTGGCCATGGAGTTTGTAAAAGACTATGTTTGTCTCTGGAATGATATGTAATAATGACCTTTGTTTCTGTGTACTTCATCTTAAACTGGGGATGCTAGCATTGATCCAGGGACTAACATTGCAATCACAGGGATCCTTACCTTTATAAAGGGAGGGATCTTACATTGTCCCTTCCAAGGATGCAAAGGTTGAGGCACATGTTTGTAGAGAAAATAGATATCACTTGTGCTTGAATAAACTTGATAAGACCAGATGCTTTACTTGTTGGTGGATTACACCCATGATTTGATAATTTCTAGCTAGTTTAGCTAGAGAAATTATTTGAGATGGCTTATGGATGGTCCATGGATTTATTGTACCTAGTTTGAATGTTCTTTTGGTTTGGTCAACTCTGTGGCTGTTGCGAGTGCATCTGCCACTATGATGCCTCCCTTTGGAGTGTACACAGGGGTAGCTCTCACTAGGTAGTTGACTGCTGAGATGAGTTGTCCAGGAGACTTCAATTGGGTTGCCAATGATGCTAAGGCTGAGGATTTAATTTGGAAATAATATAGACAAATACTACTGATGCCTCGAAGTTCTATGATGAGACAAGCATAGCATTTCTATGCCTATCTGAGAACAATCTCAACTCTCCCAAAATATTTTCTAGTGGACTGGTAAGAATGGATACTACTGATGATATTAGTGTTGGTAATAACCTGATGCTGAGCTTGATGTTGATATGCTGGTACCAGTACTTGATCAGCTAGCCTTCTTTGTCCTTGTGCTCCTCAATGAACTGGTAGCCAGTTCCTCCTGGTTTGTTGCCTTCCCTGTGAAACTCTTTCTCACTAGTTCTTGGTTGGCTTTTCAAGCAACCAGATACTTGTGGTGTGGATTTCGGGTCTACTTTTACTAGTGTTGTTGGAGCTGGTTCTTGATGATGTAGATATAGGTAGATCAGTGATAATCTGATACTGGGCCGTGGTTGGTTATGTGTAGTGCTTGAGAGTTCTAGTGCTAAGAATTGAACTGGGGTGGAAGGAGATGTGTGGTAAGTGACCAACATTGTGGTACTCTGCTACTACGGTTGTGTTCTTATCTTCCCTTCTGGCTGTCTTGTGTTGACAACACACAAGCATGCAATGACTAAGCTGCTGTGATGTGGTCTCTATGGTTCAAGTTCCATTGTACTAAGATATTTATTCAATGAGGATCAGTTCAGCTGGTTTGTTCTTATCCATCATGAGTATTTTTCTTTTGATTATCTTGGTGAAACTTGCCCCTGCCGATGAAGTTGTACTGAGGCCACAACTAGATAAGAACAGATACTACTCATTTGGTGAAACTTGCCCCTTTATTTTTAATTGCTCAATGATGTAATATGAACAGTGCATCTCACTGTTTAGAACTAAGAGCAAAACTAACCAACATAACCTTCTTTTATTTCAGTTTTGTTTATTTTCCTGTTTGTTTTGCAGGAATAAAGAACGTGAAGAGAAGAAAATAAAATACAAGAGTGTATAGGAAATTACTTTAAGTTTTCTTTTTAACAAATATTGTAATTTATTTTCTATTGAATATTGTAAAAAATTGTATTGTTGTATTTTATTCAATAAAGGTTACTTGTTTTCCTTTTCTTTTATAAAGCATTTACAAAGACAATATAATATAATATATATATGCTTGTAATAAAGAGTTCTTTTAATTATTTCATTTATGTAATTCCTTTTTTATATTTATTTGTTTTGGTTCATTTCTTAATTGTAATTTACTCTTATTCTTTTATTGTAAAAGAACAATGTAATACTTATAATAAAGAATTCTTTTATATCATTATTATAATCATTTATTTTTACTTAATTATAGCATTATTATTTCCGAATTTCTAAATTTAAAATTTGAATTGAATTTGGAAATTCAAAGTAGATTTCAAATTCTATCCCTCCAAAAATAGAGAGAATACCTAAAGGTCATGTCAAAATCTATTACACTTGCCCTGATATTTTCATCCGAACAAGAGAGACCTCGATCCTTTTATAGCTTCTTAGTTTTGCACGAAAATTTCCTGGATTTTCTGATGCATGAATGCAATGCACACACATGTGTCCTATATTTTTTTAGGTGTTAATCCTCAGATGTTATAGACTCTCCCCCTTAAAATAAACTTCGTCCTCGAAGTTTGTACTCTCTTTTGTTTTGGAATGAGGAATTGACTTGTATTGGTCATGACATTTCTCAACTTTAGGGTAACCTCCAATGGAAATGATTGTAGCGTCCCATATCCAGATCTTTTCCTTGAATTCTCATCATACTGGACAATTCTCAAACTTGTTGTCTCCAATACCCCAAAGTTCCTTTTACTATTATCTCTTAGAGATAAATCCTTATTCTAAAATTCCTTAAATTGGAGTCTCTTGTTTAGTTGATTTCCCTGATTAGGTATTCTAATCCAACTCCTTTAATTGATCATCGAGTCTCCTTATTATACTATGTAAAGTCTAGGAAGTTTCATTAAAATAGGGTTTTAGATTTTGTTAGACAATAGTTGTGGCCAAAAGACTATATTTGGTTTGTCTTAGTATGGTTTATACTGAAAGTCCTTCTGAACATTTGGTGTTGAACACCTTTAGTCCATACCCATCAGAATTTCTTGTTCCACTACATATGTCCAATTGGATGTGCTTTTTTCCCTCTTAAGGATCACTTAAGAGTTGTTTTATTTTAGAATTAGTTTATTAGGATTAATCTATCTTATCAACTTCAAGCTTTTACCTCATCAAGCCTTAGATAACCTTAAGTACTTCTTCAACTTCCATTTATTAATTGCCTTAAGGTTTGAGCACTACTATTTTGAAGTAAACTTCGATCTTTCATCCTGACATACTTCTAAAAGTACTTTTATAATAATGACTTCGTTTTTAACCTTATGAAAATAAGGCTTAATGTTATCATAGGTTAGTACTTCTTCTCCAACCTTTATTCTTATACTTCCATTTACTGTTTACTCTCCCCCTTGGGGTTTACTAATGGTTCAAAAACTGCCTAAATAGTACCCATTGGCTTATAACTAGGGTGTTAGTCTCTATTCAGCATAAACTTAACTCGTGAAGGTTTCATGAAAGAACTTATGGTACACCCACACAATTGTGGATCCCTAAAGTGAATCCTCTAACATTATTTGTCTTATGTACTATTTTAAACATTCTCGATTTGGTAGGTATAATTTTCGCTAAGCGTCATGGAAAACAATCGCTTTATTTTTTATATTTCTTTATGTCTTTCTTAACTTAGGCCAAGTTTTATGCTCTTTATGACATACTAAAATGATCTGGTTAACAAAGTCAACCAAATATCAGCTGCGGATAAGATACCAGCTACGGACCATTCTAGGGTGTATGAATTAACCTAAGGGTTTCCAACGTACTGCTAGCATTCTCTCTGAATTGTCAGAGCTTGAATACCATTTTGTTCCAAAACTTCTTAGTTGCACTTATTCATGATACTTTCATGAATATGGTATTACTACTTCATTAACTTCTTAGAAACATCACCTACTTTGGGGAAACTTAAGTTCATCACTTCTTGTTGTTCCATACTTTTCCTACATTAATCTTCCTTCTTCTTGCTGGCTAATAATGATCTAAACTTGATCCATCCTTCAAATTGTGTTGATACTCCTCATACTTAGCTTCATTCTTCAAGTAAGTCTTTATCTTGATCTTCAGAACTCGTTACTCCTTTACACGATTCCCCTTTTCCCATCTAGGTCTATAACATCAAGTAGTACTTGATGATGCAACATGCATTTGCACACCAAGTCAAACTTCATGTACAGATCTAGTCAATCAAGAAAATCCAAGAAAAAACAATAATCCAAATGTGGTATATATAACACACAATATTCTAAGCCCAGAATATAGTAGTTGAGTATAATATCTCTAGAATTCAGGCTTAGTTGTGTAGAATATGACACCTCCTCACATAGGTTTACATCGTGATACTTAGCACTTAGGTTCAAACTATTCTTGTCTTAATATTTACCCAAATTTCTCAATTGCAACAGGATAGTTTTAATCAAAGTGGTCTCTAAATAGTTACACCAACTTATTATTTCTCTTTTGGAATGTCTAACTATATCCAACATTTCATTATTTAGTAAACTAACCTCACATGATCTCTCAAAAAGTCTAACAATAACCTATTAAATGACTTAGACCAAAGATTATCAGAGATTTATACATTTATGACTTCTATCATGGTTCTACTTTGTTCTATAGTTACTATACTTCAAGATAATTTACTAATTACTTTTCATATTTATACTCTCATCATGATTTCGGAGCTAATGTCACCATGATCTTGTTATGTTTTACCTCTTTATCATGATTCAAGAGCTAATCTAACCATGATCACTTTATTTCCCATTACCCTATCATTAAGTCTTAACATAATTTCACTTCATCATGTAGAATTCTCAAGTGAATCCCACATGATTACTACTCATTACATCAACATTTATCCTGATAATATTCAGCATGTTGTCTTTGGTTATCAACTAACAATAAGATTCCACTGTCTTACTTGAATTCTAGGTTTAGGATACACCATTAAGACTACTTCAATTGATGTCTTAAACTTGATCCTAATCTACTGTGGCCAATTGAGTTTCCTAAAGTATCTTAGTGGGTTATATCTCCTTCGGAAGACATTAAATATCACTATACTGAGAAAAGATAAATAATTACTCCTAAGAAAGAATGACTTAAGTATCTGGTGACAAAGTTATCCTCAAGTGGATACTCATCACAAGTTATAATAATATTTGGTTTAGATAAGAGGGATCATACAGTCACTATCCAACCTACAGATCTTCCTAAAAGGGTTTTAATCCTAAGGTCAAAGCATATGCTCTGATACCAGCTGTGATGACCCAGCATACCACTGCATGATGTAGTACACTATAGTCATTGACATAACACGAATGAAACACTGTTCACTAGTATTACATCCCTCAGAGTTGTATAACAGAAACACGGCAGGTCCAAGACATGACTATAGGTTACAACTCGACTCTTTTCATCAGATCCAGAGAACACTCTAGGTTAAAGAGAGAGAAAGAAACTTATTACAAAGAAGAATCAAAAATAGCAACTCAAATCTATCATACTAATAAGATTAGTATATGAAATATTGGGGATTGCATTGCTGCGGTTGAAATACTCTAGAGAAGTAGGTTCTATGGCTAGAGATTATATTCCTATCTAATTAACAACTTCATCTTCACTTTATTTGATATATCCGTTGACTTCATTGACTTTATCGAAGAACTTGAGCTGTTGATGACGATTCCCTTGAGTAAAAGTTGATGTAGATGTCATCTGTATTGGCTTCAGAATCTAGCAAGGGTTAAGAAGATCTCATTGAGTACGAGCATACTCAGCAAGTTCACTAAAAAGGAGTGTTTGATGCACTATATCTACAGCCACAAACCATAGGCCATAGGCAATACAGGTTTTTTGTAAACATTTGTTCAAAGGTTGCTTTTATTCTGAAAAGCTATGTCCGTCAGCCTTCACAGGTTTACCAAAACTTTCGTGGAGTTCATTTCCTCTCGCGTTCGTAGCTCCTTCCCGGAACAGGGAGTAACAAGTTACAGTTCTTACACTCTGCAGAGGTGCGTTACTTTACCCCATGAGAGATCTTAGCTTTGTTGCATATCCGGGCCGCGAACCCGTTCACACTTCCTTGGTATGAGGCCCAGACTAAGATCCAATCCAATCACTGCCTCTCCGCGACCCCGCATGTCTGCACGATCCTTCGGGGCCGGCTCACCTCCGTTAAGCCCCCTTTCGGGCAGGCTAAAACCCTGATGAGTTCCCAAAGACTCTATGAGCTGGTGATGCCCCTGGCAAGTACCATATAGGTCAGGCTATACCTCCAGCAACCACTCATAGATAATATAGACTCCAAAATCGTGGGACCTAAGGCTGCCCACTGATACGCCCAATTTGCATCACCATTCTATGTCATAATTTACCTCTATTCATTGTTATTTGTCTTATTATGAGGTATTACTTATGGCTTTTCATCTGTTTATGCATGTTGGATGATTCCTGTAGGATGGACTGCCGGAGTCTGGATTCTGATGGAAAAGAAGGCATTTCAGTGCAATTTCACGAAGATAAAAAAAATACCAGAAAAATATGGAAACATATTATTTTACCAGAAGACGAAGGAAGCCACAAGGAGGGATGGAGTTGGACCTCAGGGGCCCACACCCCCCCTAGGCGTGGGCCCACCTGACCCCGCGCCTAGGGCAGGTGTGGCCCACCTGCCCGGCCTCCGACTCCGCCCCTTCGCCTATATCTTCCCTACGGAACCCTAATACCAAGAGGGCGACCACAGATAGCTTTTCGCCGCCTCTGGGAGGGGGAACACCGAGAGAGAAAGATACTCTCCGGTAGACAGATTTCTGCCAGGGGAATTCCTTCCTGGAGAGGGGAGACCGTCGCCATCAACACCGTCATCAAGCTTGTCTTATCGGGATCATCATCATCTCCACCAGCACCATCACCACCACTCCGTCCCGCTGTAATAATTATGTTGGATATTGCTTTAGTTCGTTAGGGGAAACTTTCCCGCTGTTAATTACTATTGTAGTTGATGCTTGTGAGTGGAACCATTGGATTATTGTTTATGTTCAGATTGTTATCCATTATCATATCATCTTTGATCTTGATCCATATGATGTCTTGTGAGTAGTTCGTTTAGTTCTTGAGGACATGGGAGAAGTCATGTTGTTAATAGTGAATCTGTGATGAGTTATTATTCAATGGTTTAGTATTTAAGTTGTAGTGCTATTCTCCTAGTGGTGTAATGTGAACGTCGACTACATGATACTTTACCATTTATGGGCCTCGGGGAATGCATTGTGTATTTGGCTACTATTCGTGGGGTTGCGGAGTGACAGAAACCTGAACCCCCGTTAGGACACCTTTGCACAAGGGAGTGTAGGATCTTAGAGTTTAAGGTTGTGGTTAGATTTATATCTTAATTACTTTCCTATAGTTACGGATGTTTGCAGGGGGTTTAATCACAAGAAAACGTTAGTCCTAGGAAGGGCGGTATGTTAGCACAGGTTCACCTACACAACACTTACAAACACCAAAGAAGAGTACTCAGCTATTTGAAGCGAAAGCACTTGACAGAATTCCTATGTGTCCTCGAGAACGTTTGGTCCTTATAAGTAATTCCACTGGCTTGTCCTTTGCTAAGAAAGGATTGGTCCACTTGCTCCGTTTGTTCATTACTTCTGTTACTTGCTCTTTGTTTTGTTGCCTTGTCAGAAAACCACTAAAAATTTGTTTGCTAAATTATTCACAGGGATTTCCTGCCCCATACCACAGTTCAGCACCTTCTGCTCCTCGTTGGGATCGACACTCCTATTTATATAAAGTACTACGATACACCCCCTATACTTGTGGGTTATCAAGATTATTTTTTGGCGCCGTTTCCGGGGAGTGAAGAGCCATTGAAGAGTGGGCGGTAAAGGAAACTTTCTTGGAGTATTTTATTCTTGCTTGTTACTTTGTTTCCAATATGGATAACCCACTTGGTTTTCTATATGGGAAAACTACTACCGCTGGTAGGGTAGTAGATGAACCACCTCCTGTTGAGATCGATCCTTTTAAGATACCTACGAGTATTGTTAATCGTGTTATGGATAATTATTATTTTGGGGATGGAACTGCCCATCCTGGTGATCACTTGCTTTTTATCCATGAATTATGCGGGTTGTTTAAGTGTGCAGGTATCACAACTGAACATGTGAAGAGGAATTTACTCTCCATATCCTTGAAAGGGAGAGCTGAAGCATGGTATAAGATGCTGAAGAATGGACAATCCATGAAATGGGAGGAGATGACAGCTCTCTTTTACTCTAAATTTTATCCTCCTAGTGAAATCCATAAGGATAGAAGTCTTATATATAAATTTTGGCCTCTTGATGGAGAGAGTACAACTCAAGCTTGGGGGAGATTGAAGTTACTAATGCTTAAATGTCCTATTCATGAACTTCCTAACAACATTATTCTCAATAACTTTTATGCTAGGCTTTCTCTTCATGATAAAGATTTACTATATGCTTCGTGTGCTGGATCATTCACAAGTATGAATGTTGGGGATATGCTATATGGGTATCCTCATAGCATATCTCCTATCCAGATAACCCGGGTGGCCCACAGTTGGTAGCATGGCCCATGGCCTATTGGCAGGCCCAATTAGATGGATCCAGAAGGGAGGCCCATGCCGGATAAAGGAAGGCTATGGTTGGAGTCACTGACGTACCCGGAGCCTTGGAGTACAAGACACACAAGACTAGTAATAAACGATGTAGGACTCAGAACCTATTAAGGACTTTCCTCAGAACCCTAGGACTGGCGACTATATAAGTCGGGCCTATGGTAGCCTTTAGGAACGATAACACAATCTCGGACAACCTCGCCAAATGAACCAATCCTCAGAACTCGGCGTATTGCCCTTATAGTGATTTATAGCAGGAGTAGGATTCCGCCACCGTCATGGGATCTGAACCTGGGTAAGCTGTGTTACCTTCTACCCGTCAACCGTCTGCCTTCTCCCACGTATCTAAACACGCACTGTGAGGACCCCTTCATGGCATACTCGTCGGCAATACCACGACAGTTGGCGCCCACCATGGGGCAAGAGGCGCTTCAGGCTCTTCAGCGGGCGAGGACCAAGATCTTCGCGGGAATCGGCAAAACAGTGGCCATCGGCCGCGTCCTCTTCTTCGGCAATGTTCCGATCGTCCCCCCGACGAGTTCTAGATCCCGGCAAAGACGAACCCTACATGGTGTTCGATCGTTCCTATCGGAGACATGCACCCCTTCATTGGCGAAACCGACTCGGGCACTAGTTCCCTGGGAGTCGGAGGAGCATCAAGGCCCACACGGACCGCCTACGGGCAGGATACATTCGCGGAAGGATCGATGTCGGATCTCTCTTCGGAGTTTGCCGGCAAAGATCGGAAAAATTCAAGGCCCACCCAAACTGCCCCTGTGCAGGATATAACGGTGGAAGATCACTGCAAGTCCGCCGGCTTCATCCGTGTGTCTGGACAGCAGAGATCCAAGTTCGTCGGCGTGGTCACCATCTTCGATCTGGCGCGTTGCATTCAGTGAGAGGGTGAAAACCCCCGCGACTACCTGGCCAGGTGGCTCCGTATACGAGCCGATCTGGCCCACTACCCCAATGATGATGCTATGTATCACTTTGTAGAAGGACTGGACCATGGCACGCTTCTCCGGCATTCTCTAAGACGGCAGCACGCGTCAGGCCGCCTTACCTTCGAAGTCATGGTGAACACCGTCAACAACTACGCGGTGGCTAAAGCGGCAGCTCAGACAGCGCTTGCGGTCATTGACGGAGCCCCTCTAATTCAGCCACCGCCACCACCGCCTCCGGCCGCCATTGTCGCAGCCGCACCGCCACCTCCAGTCATCGTCGCTGTTGTTGCACCTCCACCGCCCGTCATCGAGGAAGTCCTGGAACCCTCTGACTCTGTGATTGACGCGTTCTATGCCGACTTCAGTGCAGATTCGGAGGAGATAGATTTCAGTCCAGAGGAACTAGACTCCGCCATGCAGAAGATGGAGGAGGAGTACACGCACGACGAGCAAGCCAACAACGCCGTCACGTCTCGAGAGGTGTTCGTCACTATTGGGATGGCGATGGATGAAGATCAACCCGGACGAGCTCCGCCTATAGCTACCGAAAAGGGAAGGGCCACTTATTGTCGCTAACTGCTGCGATGATCGTGCAAAGGTCATGCCTCCGCTAACCCAGCAGTCGCAGAACTTCGGCACCGGCCCGAGCAACAACAACACCGCAAACTTGCAGACTCCGGCATCTACGTCTGCTGCTGCCCAAGTTACTCCAGTTGATAGAGTGATGTACGATAATATCCTCGTTGAGCCACTAACTGTAGCTCATATCCGGAACATGACTCAGCTCGACGAGAAGCGCCAGTAGCTGCTGGAGGAAGTGCAAGCCATCGCGTAGCAAGGCGTTAAGCTGCATCGAGATCTAGTCAATGCGCAGAAGTCCATAGAGAAAGCTAGAGCAATGGAGGCCGAGTACAAGACTCTGCTGCAGCAGCAGAAGGCCAAGAAATCTCCGGCTCGCATCATCAACGATCCTGGTGTACGGCGAAACCTAGGATGGGCTCCCTCGAAGTCAGCACAGGCCAAGCCATACATTGACAGTAAAGTCAAACAGGTGATGCCCACCCCACTCCTTAACCTCGCCATCGCTAAGACCCTTCTGGAGAAGGATAGATCGCCCGAGGCAGTGGAACAGGTCTATGACCTAGTGGCCAAGGCGGTGAAGCAGCAGGAAAAGGCCACCTCTCAGAGGCTCGAGTCCGACCTAGCACTTTGCCAGTCTAGCCAGTATAAGCCGCCAAGGGACATATCTCCTCTTGATGTCGGGTCCCAAACGGGTTCATCAGAACGAAGACGGAGGGATGCGCGCAACAGGAAGGATGCTATCCCCATATCCTCTGACCACGGAGAAAAGGCCCGACCTTGTCGCCCATCACCACCGCCCCGATCCCCCCGATATCGCGAAGATCCCAAGGCTCACCATCGTACGGATATGCCCCCGCCAAAGCAGTGCGACATCGTCATCCGCGACAACACGGAGCAGACCCGTCATGACGGAGAGAGCAACCAAGGACACAAGAGCAGGTCACGCCATGACCCTCCGCGTCCGACAAGCAACCGTGACAGGCGTGAGGCGTCGCAGGAGGGTAACAACAAGAAGGCTAACCCACCGCCACCTCCGCCTCCGTCACCACCTAGCAGTCACCATGGCGGAGGAGGCCTGCGTCATTCACGCAACCCATCCCCTGTTGACAAGAAGAAGAAGAACCCGGAGCCATACGATGCATGTTCGCGGATTGATAAGATCCATGAGGCCCGGGAAGGACCATACCTGGGACCACGTTGCTTTGGACCTGCAATACGGTCCACAACTTACCCCAAAGGTTTCCGGATTGACAAGACAATCAAGCCCTATGACGGCACTGCCAAGCCAGCCACATGGTTGCAGGACTACGGTAACGCGGTGGAGATTGCCGGAGGTAACCCCAACGTTGCCGTCAAGTACCTCCCTTTGATGTTGGCAGGCACGACCCGTCAATGGATTGACGACTTGCCAGAGAAATCCATCTGCAATTGGTTGGACATTCAAGAAGCATTCACCAAGAACTTTGACGGTACATACAAACGTCCCTGCACTGTTGGCGATCTACAGCGGTGTGTGCAAGAGAAAGACGAGACATCTCGCGCCTACCTCTCCTGCTGTTGGATATGAAGAATTCCTATGCAGGAGTGCACGCTCAGACCGCCATGGCCGCCTTCATCGATGGGTTGGAAAGGGGCACGTTGCTCCGAGATAAGCTGAAGCGCTTGCAGGACAATCACCAGCTTGACTTGAACCAGATGATTCAGTTGGCTAGTGAGTTCGCAGCTGCCGACGATGATGCTCGCGGCTCCTTTCCAGCAACGGCCGTTCCAACTCAGGATCGGAGGAACAGCAGTACAAAGCGGAAAACCGCTCTAGAAGAAAAGCAATCTACCGACATGGTCACCATGACCTTTGCAGGATGAGGTGATGGCGGACAACTTGGACGAGGACAGGGAGCTGGTCGTGGGCAGCAACGAGGAAGTGAAACCACCTCGGCGCTGCTCCGCGTTCCCCAAACCTACAAAGAGTACCGCGATATGCCATGCCTCGTACACCTCCATGTCAACGGCAAGGCCACCCATACCAATCGACACTGCAAGTTCGTCAACGACCTCAAGGAAGACCCGGAGTCTGGGTACAAGCAAAGTCAGAAGAACAGACCGCGAGGCAAAGGCAAGGGGAAGAAGAAGGAGGAGGAGTCCAAGGATTCAAGTGACATGGACAAGGATGTTGACCCCAAGCACGCCGCCAAGAGCGACGAGAAGGACAAGAACCCCTTCGTGAAGAAGGCACCAGTCTACCACACTTTCCTTGGCACCCCCACCGTCCGACAACAGAAGACCTCTATGAGGATCCTGATGGTTACTCTACCCCGGTCCCCCAGTACCTGCGCTGGTCGGAGGTTCCAATTACTTGGGACAGGACGGACCACCCAGACCTTATCCCTACGGAGAACTAATACGCCATGGTCATCAATCCCTTGATTGACGGCATGGAGTTCACCAAGTGTATGGTGGATAGTGGAAGCAACATCAACATCATGTACCTGGATACACTACAGAAGATGAACTTGACGGAGGCAAACCTAAGGCGGACCAACACCATCTTCCATGGCGTAGTTCCTGGTCAGGAGGCTCGGTCCCTTGGGTGCATTACACTTCAGGTTGCCTTTGGCGATGTTAATAATTACCACCAAGAGCGCATGACCTTTGAGGTGGTCCCCTTCAAGAGCGTGTACCACGTTATATCCGGCCGCGACATATTCCACACGTTCATGGCCAAGCCATGCTTCGTCTACAACAAACTCAAGATACCCGGACCAAACGGTGTCATCACCGTATCCGGAAGCTTTACCAAGGCAAGGGACTGCGAGATTAATGAAGCAGCCTTCGCGGAACATGTCCTCTACAGCAAAGAATTCAAAGATATCTAGAGCAAGGTCGATGACTCAGAGATGCCCGCGTCAAAGAAGCAGATCTCCGACTTCGCTCCTGCATTCAAGGCCGCCATCGAGACCAAGCCGGTGGAACTTGTGTTAGGCGATGCCTCCAAGGTCACCGCCATTGGGACGAACCTGGATCCCAAATAGGAAAGCGCGCTCGTAGAGTTCCTCCGTGAGAACAGGGACATCTTTGTCTGGAACCTGCCGACATGAAAGGTGTACCTAGGGAACTTGCCGAGCACATCTTAAACATTGATCCAAAATGCAAACCAGTGAAACAACCTCTACGACGCTTCAGAGACGAGAAGATACACGCCATTGGCAAAGAGATAGCTAGGTTACTTAAGGCTAGATTTATCCGAGAAGTCCTTCACACCCGATGGGTGGCCAATCCTGTACTTGTCCCCAAAAAGGGAACCAAAGAATTAAGAATGTGCGTTGATTACACCGGCTTGAACAAAGCATGTCCCAAATATCCGTTTGATGTGCCTCGCATTGACCAAGTCATTGACTCGACGGTTGGCTCGAAACTTTTGTGTTTTCTTGATGCATACTCAGGATACCACCAGATCAAGATGAGGAAGTCGGACCAATTGGTCACTTCGTTCACTACCCCATACGACACGTTTTGCTATGTTACAATGCCCTTTGGGCTGAAAAACGCAGGTGCTACATACCAGCGGACAATGCAACGTTGCCTTCGCGACCAAATTGGTCGGAATGTTCACGCCTATGTGGACGATATCGCGGTGATGTCTAAAAAGTCAAATGACTTAATCTCCGACTTAAAATAAACCTTTGATAATCTCCGGAAATACAACATGATGCTTAACCCTAAGAAGTGCGTCTTCGGGGTTCCAGCCAGCAAATTGTTGGGTTTCATCGTTTCCCAGCGCAGAATCAAGGTCAACCTGGAGAAAATCAAGGCCATCTTAAACATAAACCGTCCGACATGCCTAAAGGACATTCAACGACTAAAAGGTTGTGTTGAAGCAGTTAGTCGGTTCGTCAGACGACTTGGAGAGAAGGCTCTGCCGCTGTACAAGTTGCTGAAGAAGGCGGACAAATTCACGTGGACGGACGAAGCAGATGCAACATTGAAGCAGCTCAAGGAGATTCTTTCCTCAGTGACCATCCTTGCAGCACCCGAGCCTGGGGAGCCCCTGTTAATCTACATGGCGGCAACCAACCGGGTAATCAGCATCGTCGTTGTGGTAGAGCGGAAGGAACCAGGCTATGAGCACAGAGTTGAACGACCAGTTTACTATGTGAGCGAGGTCTTGACAGAGTCCAAGCAGCGTTACCCGCACTACTAGAAGATAGCTTATGGAGCATTCCTTGCTTCTCGGAAGCTAAGGCATTACTTTCAGGAGCACCCAATCATAGTGGTGAGCAAGACTCCACTGTCCGACATTATCAACAACAACGATGCTACGGGATGGTTCGCGAAGTGGGGCACTAAACTTTCTGCCTTCGAGATCACCTACAAGATACGCGACGCTATCAAGTCTCAAGCCTTGGCGGATTTTGTTGCAGATTGGACGGAGATGCCAGATGCTACTCCGCTGTCGAACCGTAGTATCGGTGATGCACTTTGATGGATCAAAGCTGCTCAACGGCTCGGGCTGGTGTATTGCTCAACACCAACAGGAGACATGCTACACTACGTTCTGCAGATCCACTTCGAGGCTACAAACAACATGGCGGAGTATGAAGCACTCATTCACGGACTACGTGTAGCCAAGGATATTGGCATCAAGCGCATAGTTTGTTGTGGAGATTCTGACTTGGTTGCCCAGCAGGTGGCTGGCACCTGGAATGCGCGGAACCCTATGATGGCGGCATATCGAGACGAAGTGGACGAGATAGCCAAAATCTTCTTGGGATAGGAAGTCAAGTATGTGCCTAGGGAGCAAAACGAGGCGGTTGATCTACTATCTAAGCTTGGATCAGGGCGCAAGCGAATTATGCCATGAGTTTTCCTAGAGCATCTGCGCACACCATCCGTGAAGGGAGCCGACATCGACAACCTGGATAGAGATGACTCTTTCGTCCACATGGTGGCAAAGGTCCCTCCGGCTTGGACAAAACCGTTCATGGAATATCTCGAACACGAAACTTTTCCCAACGACAAGGTCGAAAGACGGCAAATAGTACGACGAGCAAAGGGTTATACCATAATCAATGGACAAATCTACAAAAGGAGCAGTACTGGTGTATACCTTAAGTGTGTCTCTCAGCTAGAAGGTATGGAAATCCTACGCGAAATCCATCTCGGAGATTGCGAGCATCACGCCGCTCCTCGATCGTTGGTCACGAAAGCCTTCCGGCAAGGATTCTCTTGGTGACCGGAATGACGCCGACAAGCTGGTTGAGACATGCATGGGATGTCAAGATATGCCCGACAACCACATGTTCCTCAAGAATTGAACAATACCAATAACTTGGTCGCATCAGGGGGGCTAGACATGGTGGGACCACATGCATTTACACCATGTGGGTTTACGCATCTGCTTGTAGTAGTTGATAAATTCACTAAATTGATAGAAGCTAAACCCATTAGAAAGATTGATGGGGCAACTTCCCTTAGGTTTGTCCGGGATCTAGTGGTGAGATTTGGTTTCCCACATAGCATTATCACCGACAACGGCAGAAACTTGTCACTCGGAGAAGTGGAGGCTTATTGTTGGGATAAGGGAATTCGACTTGACCTTGCATCTGTGGCACATCCACAATCCAATGGTCAGGTTGAGCGAGCTAATGGATTAATTCTGCAGGGAATCAAGACACTTCTTGAGGCACCACTACATAGAGCAGCTAGAGCCTGGGCAGAAGAATTGCCATCTGTGCTGTAGAGTTTACGAACCACACCCAACAGATCCACCAGCTACACCCCTTAATTCATGGTATATGGAGCAGAAGCCATCCTACCTTCCGACATACTTCACGATGCACCAAGAGTCGCCGCCTACGACGAAGATGACGCTGAAGAATCCAGACGCCTAGATGTGGACCTTCTCGAGGAGGAGCGCGTTTTGGCATGCCAAAGATCCGCCATCTACCAGCAGAAGCTACGTAGCTACCATAGTCGCCGCGTTCGGCATCGCTCATTTAAAGAGGGGGATTTGGTGCTCCGAATTAAGCAGAAGAAGTCACACAAATTATCCCCGCCATGGGAAGTACCATTCATCATAAGCAAGTCGCTACTCAATGGGTCTTACTACCTCGTTAACAATCGTGAACTGAAGGATGGACCCAACGAGAATCATAAGTGTAAACGACGTGACCCGGATGATGACTACCTGGAGCTTGATCGGCCATGGAACATAGCACAACTACGTCCTTTTTACACTTAGCTTTTTTTATCTAATTGTGTACCTCTTATATGATCAATGAAATAAATCTCTCTGGTTCACTCATATTTCTGAGTATTTTACCTCCTTTAGTGTTCATTTTTGGATTATATAAAACTTTTATGCACAAGTTTTGCGATTGCACTTGTGAAAAATTCCGCCTACGGGCGTTAGCTTAAGTTTTCTGGTCTACACGTTCTTTGTCGTTTTTATGTGGATTCTGGAGTAGTGACTTTTGGCACTTATTGTCGACGATTTTGTGTTTAGGTTATTGACGGTGCCATTGGGCATCATCACCTGAGCACATGGTTCCGACAACGAGCCTTCCGACTCACGAAAAGTCAAGCATAAGAACCAAAGTAATGGATAAGCCAGCACTTGCTTAAAAATATATACATGCTGGAAACTGGTTCTTAAGTAGCAGGACATACAACATTGTTTTCCGTCTTAAGTTAAATACATAGTTTTTCCGCATACGCATCAAAGGTGAAATAAATTTTTCAAGTTGTTTTTCATTCCTTTGGCGTAGGCGACTTGGAAGCAGCGTCATCGGCAGCAGGAGAACCACCCTCGAAGTCGGCGGTGTGAAGGGACTCAGAGGAGCTTTGGTTGCCACTATCGATGGTATTCATCGGCACGAAGACGTTGACGTCGACTAACTCGGAAACTCTGGTGTCACAGCCCGCGAGTGATGACAAGATGGATTCGTGATTAATCTCTTTGCCATCGTCATTTACGTCGGGAATGCCAGAGGTCACCATGTCGATGTCGGCATCTTTGTAGTGTGCCTACACCATTGACAGCGCCATCCTTGCAGCAGCCCGTGCACATGAAGCTTTCCAGCTTGTGATACGCTCGGGGGCTCGGCGCAGGATCTCCGAGTACTTCGCCACAGAGTATGATGCCTTGATTTTGATCTGGAGTGGCTTGGCAATCTCTTTTGCTTGAGCGATGGAGGTGTTGATGAAGTTGCCGGCAAGAACCATGCATTCCTTTGCTGGAGGAGGCGAATGGGTTAAACCCATAGTGTTGGAGATATGCCCTAGAGGCAATAATAAATATAGTTATTATTATATCTTTGTGTTTATGATAAATGTTTATATTCATGCTATAATAGTATTAACAAGGAAACATTAATACTTGTGTGAATTGTAAACTTAAATTGAAGTCCCTAGTATAGCCTCTATACTTGACTAGCTTGTTGGTTGATTAAATGATTGAGGTTTCCCTATCATGAACATTGAGATGTTATCAACAACAAGATCATATCGTTAGGAGAATGATATGGTGGACATACTCCTATAGATAAGCGTAGCATAAAGATCAAGTCATTTCAATAGTTCAATTGCTATATGCTTTCTGATACATAGTAACCTAATTCCTTCGACCATGAGATCATGCATATCACCTTTACCAGATGGATGCTTTGATGACATCAAACACCACACCGTAACTGGGTGGCTATAAAGGTGGCATTAAGTGTTCGGAAAATATTGGTTGAAACACATGGATCAAGAGTGGGATTTGTCCATCCACATGACGGATAGATATACTGGCCCTCTTGGAATGTCATCCAATTGGCTTGCAAGCATGTGACTTGGTCACAAGGGATCACATATCACGGAACGAGAAAAGAGTACTTATCAAGAACGAGGTTGAACTAGGTATGCAGAGATAAGCGATCATAACCTCGGATAAGTAACATATCGTGAGACAAAGGGAAATTGGTATCGTATGTAAGTGGTTCATTCGATCGCAAAGTAATCGTAGAAATATGTGGAGCCATATGAATTTCCAGATTCCTCTATTGGTTATTGTTCGAGAAGTGTCTCGATCATGTCCGCATAATTCACGAACCGTAGGGAGACACACTTAAGGATTCACGTTGTTTGAGTAGTTATGGTATTATGAGAAAGAGACCAATGTTGTTCGAGTCTCGGATGGGATCCGGATATCACGAGGTGATCCGGAATGGTCCGGAGAATAAGATTCATATAAGGAAAGTCCTGCCGAGTTCGGGAATGATTCCGTGTTTTCATCGGGAATGTTCTAGAAGGTTCCGGATTGTCCCAAGACTGGGGGAGGGTACATGAATGTGTCATTACATATTGGAATGATTGCATCATGTACTAAGTGTTCTTGCTGTCCCAAATAAAGGATTAAATTGAATCCTAAAACAGAAAAGTCAAATGTCCATTTAAAAGTCAAACGGCTAAAACAAGAAACCTGTGGGAAACAAGAAAGAGGAGTTGAACGACTTGAGGGAGGAGTCTCCTCCCCAAGCCAAGCGCCACCCAGGCCGACTTGGGGAGGGACTCCCCTCCTGGCCGCCTCCATCTATAAAAGGAGGGCAGGGCTCCCTCCTAGACACATAACTTTCTACCTCTAAATCTCCTTTAGAGCCGTTTGGTTTAGAGCTTCTAATTGCTTTAGCCAGTTTAGAGCCTTCTAATTGGTTTAGAGCCTTCTAATTGGTGTGTCTAATTACTAGACCACTAATAGCCTCTCTCATAAGCTCCACCATACTGCCGCTTAAGGCGGCCTCATGATTTCCCTCTACTTCGTACCACGCCAGTTGCCGGGAATCGCGAGGAGAGTACTACAACCTCCGCCGCCCTGGAATAAGGAGAGGAAGGTCTTCGCCGAGTACCGAACGTGTGACCGATCATGAGCGCTGCCGAACGTGGCGCCGAAGGATCGCTCACACGATCTTGAGATCGGAAGAGTACTACATCACCCACGAATCCGCCTCGTTAAACACTTTGGAATCTTCGAGGGTAAGTTATTCCATCGACTCGTTGCTACAATCTAGTAGATAGATCTTGGCTTGTTTGTTTGTATGCGATAGAAAATTTTTGTTTTTCATGCTACGAACCCTCACAAAGGGTATCGAGCCGTGTCTATATGTAGATCTGTTGCACAGTAGAACACAATGGTCATTGTGGGCGTTGATGCTTTTATTGTAGATTGCTTTTGTGTACTTTGCATCTTGCGGTATGTTGGGATGAAGGCCCAGCTAACCTTACATGACATCGCTCATGAGACTTGCTCCACGCTTGACATGCAACTTGTATTGCATAAGTGGCTTTATGGTGCTGTTTCTCCTAGCATAGTTAAGATCCAATTTACAACGGGTGATCAACAATGCTAGTATCAATGTTGTGGTTCTTGTTCGTAGTTAGAACGACACTTATTGAAAGCCCCAAACCACGTAAAATATGCAAAGAAAGTAGAGGCGTCTAACTTTGTTTTGCGGGGTGTGCGGATGTGATATGGCCATGATTGTGATTATATTTGATGTATGCAATGTTCATTATTGTAAGTCGGCAACCGGCAGAGCCATATGGTTGTCTTTAATTTATGTTAAGACCCGTGTCTATTCAAAGTAGTTGTAATAGTTGAAACCGTGGACGACAACCATGGAGAAGCGTCATTGACCTTGATGCAATGCCGGTGATGATGGAGATCATGTTCGTGCTTGAAGATGGAGATCGGAGGCACAAAGAAGAAAGGCCATATCATATCACATATATATTGAATTGCATGTGATGTTAATCCTTTATGCATCTTGTATTGCTTAGTAGATTTACGGTAGCATTATAAGATGATCCCTCATGCACATCAATTTCAAATCATAAAGTGTTCACCCTTAGTTAGCACTGCTAAAGCTTGTTGTTTCAAGCACCACGTGATGATCGGGTGTGTTAGATTCGCAAGTGTATACAACGTGAGCAAGCAGATTTACTCATGCGAAACTAAGGTTTGATCTTGACGAGCCTAGCATGTATGCATGGTCTCGAACACGGATCACCAAAAGGTAAAGCATGAATCATATAGTAGATGTGATGAACATGTCGATTGTTCGCCATTGAAACTATGTCAACTCGTGATGATCGGTGTTCATATGGTGGATTTGGTCTGTGATCACTAAAACAATGTGAGGGATATTGTTTTGAGTGGGAGTTCACCTAGTTTAATTTTATTATTAATTTGAACTCAATTTGTCATAAACTTAGTCTAAACTATTGCAAATATGTTGTAGATCAATGGCAGCCCCTGCCATCAATTTTAATGCTCTAGAGAAAGAAAAGTTGAAAAACAATGGAAGCAACTTCATGGATTGGTTCCGCAATTTGAGGATTGTCCTCACACCGGTAATTTGACCTATGTCTTTGGATGCACATTGGTGACCCACTGCAGCCAATGCTTCCGATGAAGTAAAGAATGTTTACCTCGCCGGAAGAATCAAGACTCCATAGTTCAAAGTGCTATCTTGTATGGTTTAGAATCGGAGCTTCGTAAAAGGTTTGAAGAGTCGACCCATATGATATTGTCGAGGATCTCAAATTGATTTTTGAGACTCATGCGGCAATTCAAAGCTATGAGGCTTCAAAAGTTCTTTAACGCAAGATGGAAGAGGGCAGCTCACAAGGAGTATGTGCTTAAGATGTCTGACGCAAACAAACTTCAAAGCTTGGGTATAGTGATTCCTAATGCTTTGGGGATTTACCGTGTCCTCCAATCACTACCACCAAGTTACAAGAACTTTGTAATGAACTACAACATGCGAACATGAACAAGACGCCGTAACTCTTTGCCATGTTGAAATCTGTAAGTGGAGATCAAGAAAGAGCACCAAGTGTTGTTGGTCAATAAGACCACCAAATTCAAGAAAGGCAAGTCTAAGCAAAGGGACACTTCAAGAAGGGTGGTAAGAAAGCTACCACGCCGACGAAGAAGACCAGGGCTGGACCTAAGCCCGACATCGAGTGTTTTACCGCAAGGGAGAAGGTCACCGAAGCGGAATTGCCCAAAGTACTTGGCGGATTTGAAGAACGGCAACATCAAGAAGAAAGGTATATCCGATATACATGTTATTGATGTGTATCTCACTAGTACTGTAGTAGTGCTCGGTATTTGATATCGGTTGTTGCTCATATTTGTAACTCAAACAGTCGCAGAATAACGGAAGCTAGCGAAGAACGAGGTGACGATGCGCGTGGGAAACGGATCAAAGGTTGATGTGATCGCAGTCGGCACGCTACCCCTTCATCTACCATCGGGATTAGTTTTATACTTAAATAATTGTTATTTAGTGCCTGCGTTGAGCATGAACATTATATCGGGATCTTGTTTATTATAGACGGTTACTTGTTTAAATCGAGAATAATGGTTGTTCTATTTATATGAGTAATATGTTTTATGCACATGCACCTTTGATAGATGGTCTATTCTTATTGAATCTCGATAGTGTAAATACACATATCAACAACATTGAGGCTAAACGCTTGAAATCAGCGATAATTCGACCTATATGTGGCAATCGCTGCCTTGGTCACATCGGAGTGAAACGTATGAAGAAACTCCATTCCGATGGACTTCTTGAATCACTTGATTTTGAATCACTTGAAAGATGCGAAGCATGTCTGATGGGAAAAATGACTAAGACTCCATTTTCTAGTATGATGGAGCGAGCTACGGACTTATTGGAAATCATACATACCGATGTGTGTGGTCCAACGAGTGTAGCATCGCGCGGTGGTTATCGTTATGTTCTTACCTTCACGGATGACTTGAGTAGATATGGGCATATCTATTTCATGAAACATAAGTCCGAAACTTTCGAGAAGTTTATGGAGTTTCAAAGTGAGGTAGAGAATCAACGTAACAAGAAGATTAAATTTCTACGTTCTGATCGTGGAGGTGAATATCTAAGTTACGAGTTTGGCGAGCATTTAAAGAAGTGCAGAATACTTTCACAATTGACACCGCCGGGAACACCACAGCGTAATGGTGTGTCCGAACGTCGAATCGAACTCTTAGATATGGTTCGCTCTATGATGTCACTTACATTTACCGCTATCATTTTGGGGTTATGCATTAGAAACAACTGCATTCACTTTAAATAGGGCACCGCCTAAATCCGCTGAAACGACACCGTATGAATTATGGTTTGGGAAGAAACCTAAATTGTCGCTCCTTAAAGTTTGGGGATGCGAAGCCTATGTAAAGAAGTTACAAAGGACAAGCTTGAACCCAAAGCGGAACAATGCGTCTTCATAGGATACCCAAAGGAAACTATTGGGTATACCTTCTATCATAGATCCAAGGCAAAACATTCGTTGCCAGAATGGATCCTTTCTAGAGAAGGAATTTCTCTCGAAAGAAGTGACTGAAGGAAAGTAGAACTCGACGAGGTTGTCGAACCTTCTCTCGAATTGCGAGTAGCAAAGACCGAAGAAGTTCCCGTGGTGCCCGCACCAATAAGAGAGGAAGCTAATGATGATGATCATGAAACTTCGTTGAAGTTCCCTCTGAGCCTCGGAGGTCAATGAGAACTCGCACTACCTGCATTGGTATGATTCCGTTATGAATGTCATGGTGGTGGACAACACCGATGACCCCGAGACATATGAGGAAGCGATGATGAGCCCAGATTCCAATAAATGGCAAGAAGCCATGAACCGAGATTGGATCCATGTACGAGAACCAAGTATGGACTTTGGTGCACTTACCGGATGGCCGGAAGGTCACGAGAACAAATGGATTTTCAAGAAGAAAACAGATGTTGATGGTAATGTTATCGTTTATAAAGCTCGACTTGTCGCAAAAGGGTTTCGACAAATTCAAGGAGTTGACTACGATGAGACTTTCTCACCAAGATGGGTAAGCTAAAGTCTGTGAGGATTATGTTAGCAATCGCATATTATGATTATGAGATATGGCGATGGATGTCAAAACAGATTCCTCAATGGAGACATTGATGAAGAGTTGTATATGATGCAACCCAAAGGTTTTGTCGATCCTAAAGATGCTAACAAGGTATGCAAACTTCAGCGGTCCATCTATGGATTGAAGCAAGCATCGAAGTTGGAATCAACGTTTGATAAGGTAATCAAAAGTTTTGGTTTTATACAAACTTATGGAGAAGCTTGTATTTACAAGAAAGTGAGTGGGAGCTCAGAGCATTCTTAATACTATATGTGGATGACATATTGCTGATTGGGAATGATGTAGACCTTCTTAATAGTGTCAAGGAATATTTGAATAATAGTTTTCAATGAAGGATCTTGGAAGCGACTTACATATTAGGCATAAAGATTTATAGAGATAGATCGAACGCCAAATATCATTGTCACAGAGTACATATTTGGACAAAGTTCTAAAGAAGTTTGGAATGGAAGAAAGCAAGAAAGGGTTCTTTCCCATGTTGCTTACGACCTTGAGTAAAACTCAAAGTCCGACATCGGCGTAAGATAGAGAAAGGATGAGTAAGACTCCTATGCCTCAGCCATAGGATCTCTAATGTATGCCATGCTATGTACTAGACCCGACATTGCATATGCCGTTAGTTTAACTAGCGGATATCAAAGTGATCTAGGAGTGGATCATTGAATGGACGGTCAAAAACATCCTTAAGTACTTGAGAAGAACTAAGGATATGGTTCTTTCTTATGGAGGTGATGAACATTTCGTTGTTAATGGTTACACCGATTCTAGTTGGAACACCGATCCATGATTCTAAATCACAATCCGGATCGTATTTATTTTAAATGGTGCGGATTAGTGGAGGAGTGCAAAGCAAAGCGTTGTGGCGAGATCTTCAATCAATCGGAATACATGGCTGCTTGGAGGCTTCACAAGAAGCGATATGGATGAAAGAGTTCATTACAGAGGCTGGGTGTGGTTCCAAGTCTACTGGACCCAATGTCTATCTCATGTGATAACATGGCGCCATAGCCAATGCGCAAGAACCAAGGTCACACAAGAAGTCAAGATATCAAGCTGCGTTTTCACGCTATTCGAGAACATATCCAGATGGGGATATAAAGATTTGCAAAGTACACACAGATCTGAATGTGGCGGATCCGTTGACTAAACCTCTCCCGAGGGCAAAACATGACCAACACCAAACTGCCATGGGTGTTCGGTATATTACCATGTAATCTAGATTAGATGACTCTAGTGCAAGTGGGAGACTGTTGGAGATATGCCCTAGAGGCAATAATAAATATAGTTATTATTATATCTTTGTGTTTATGATAAATGTTTATATTCATGCTATAATAGTATTAACAAGGAAACATTAATACTTGTGTGAATTGTAAACTTAAATTGAAGTCCCTAGTATAGCCTCTATACTTGACTAGCTTGTTGGTTGATTAAATGATTGAGGTTTCCCTATCATGAACATTGAGATGTTATCAACAACAAGATCATATCGTTAGGAGAATGATATGGTGGACATACTCCTATAGATAAGCGTAGCATAAAGATCAAGTCATTTCAATAGTTCAATTGCTATATGCTTTCTGATACATAGTAACATAATTCCTTCGACCATGAGATCATGCATATCACCTTTACGGATGGATGCTTTGATGACATCAAACACCACACCGTGGCGGGTGGCTATAAAGGTGGCATTAAGTGTTCGGAAAATATTGGTTGAAACACATGGATCAAGAGTGGGATTTGTCCATCCACATGACGGATAGATATACTCTGGGCCCTCTCGGTGGAATGTCATCCAATTGGATTGCAAGCATGTGACTTGGTCACAAGGGATCACATATCACGGAAGAGAAAAGAGTACTTATCGATGTGAGGTTGAACTAGGTATGCGAGAGATCCGACGATCATAACCTCGGATAAGTAACATATCGTGAGACAAAGGGAAATTGGTATCGTATGTAAGTGGTTCATTCGATCGCAAAATCGTAGAAATATGTGGGAGCCATATGAATTTCCAGATTCCTCTATTGGTTATTGTTGAAGTGTCTCGATCATGTCGCATAATTCACGAACCGTGGAGACACACTTAAGGATTCGACGTTGTTTGAGTAGTTATGGTATTATGAGAAAGAGACCGAATGTTGTTCGCAGTCTCGGATGGGATCCGGGATATCACGAGGTGATCCGTAATGGTCCGGAGAATAAGATTCATATAAGGAAAGTCCCGTTTCGGAGTTCGGGAATGATTCCGGTGTTTTCATCGGGAATGTTCTAGAAGGTTCCGGATTGTCCGGCACTCCGGGGAGGGTACATGAATGTGTCATTACATATTGGAATGATTGCATCATGTACTAAGTGTTCTTCTGTCCCAAATAAAGGATTAAATTGAATCCTAAAACGAAAAGTCAAATGTCCAGCTTTAAAAGTCAAACGGCTAAAACAAGAAACCGTGGGAAACAAGAAAGAGGAGTTGAAACCGACTTGAGGGAGGAGTCTCCTCCCAAGCGCCACCAAGGCCGACTTGGGGAGGGACTCCCCTCCCCTGGTCGCGCCTCCCCATCTATAAAAGGAGGGGCAGGGCTCCCCTCCTAGACACATAACTTTCTACCTCTAAATCTCCGGTTTAGAGCCGTTTTGGTTTAGAGCTTCTAATTGCTTTAGCCAGCGGTTTAGAGCCTTCTAATTGGTTTAGAGCCTTCTAATTGGTGTGTCTAATTACTGTACCACTAATAGCCTCTCTCATAAGCTCCACCATACTCGCACTGCTTAAGGCGAAGCCTCATGATTCCCTCTACTTCCTGTACCACGCCGTTGTCTTGGGAATCGCGAGAGTACTACAACCTCCGCCTCTTTGGAACAAGGAGAGGAAGGTCTTCGTCAGTACCACGTGTGACCCTCATGCGGGGCGCTTAGGAACGTGGCGGGAAGGATCGTCTACACGATCTTGAGATCGGAAAGAGTAATACTACATCACCCACGAGAATCCGCTCTCGTTAAACACTTTGGAATCTTCGAGGGTAAGTTATTCCATCGACTCGTTGCTACAATCTAGTAGATAGATCTTGGCTTGTTTGTTTGTATGCGATAGAAAATTTTTGTTTTCCATGCTACGAACCCCTACACATAGGAGCTGCAAATTCCGACAAGGAGCACATGAGTTCAAAAATTCAGAGTATCTAGACTACAGAAATCCAAGACGGAGAAGCACTTAATGAAGATGCTAGCCTCAGCCCGCCAGAGGGTATCCGCCAAGGAGTCCCGTTCTTGTTGGAGGAGCTTGTATGCCTCATGATGGCGTTGATTCTGCTTATCGGCAGCTTTCTTCTGATCTTTTAAGATCGAGATCTCCTACTTCAAGCGGTTCATCTCCTTGGTGCCAGAGTCCTGTAGGGATTTCATGGATTCTTCATGCATCTTCAGCATGTCCTTCCTCTCCTGCTTAAGGATCTTGTTCTCGCTATCCAGCTCCTGAATGTGCTTGGATTGCTCGACAATGTCCTTAGCCTTGGCAATGGTTTCTGCAAGTCGGACAAAACAAAGTACACAGTGAGTACTTGGAGAATACACAAGTTCAAATCGGATTACGAAAAAGAAAGGAAAAACAAATGCTTGCTCTTGATGATCTGTTCCTTCAAGAAGGCAGTTTTACCATTTTCAGCTTCCAAGTCCGCGTGCATCTTCTATACTTGTCGTTGGCCATGCCCCTACGATCATTCTCGTTCTATGGAAAAAAGAAGAAATCAGAACGTTGTTTGGTCTGCTTGGAGCATCTAGCCGGAAAATTTCCACCTAGACGCTCGGGGGCTACAGCGAGAGTTTTTAACCTAGAAATATGCTTAGCTTTTCTTTAAGCATCTAGTCGGAACTAATTCAGTTCTCGATTAGAAGCTTGGGGGCTACAGTATAAAGTTTTTAACTCGGATATATGCTTAGCTTTTTCTTTAAGCATCTAGTTGGAACTAATTCAGTTACAACTAGAGGCTTGGGGGCTACAGTATTGAAATTTATAAACACTACATATGCTACTCTTAAAGAATCTAGTCGGAATAATTCATTCCACCTATATGCTTGGGGGCTACAGTGAGAGGTTTTCTAGCTTAGTCACTCTTAGAGCATCTAGACGCAAATACCTACGGTTTTCCGTCTACATCCTCGGGGGCTATAGTGGGATACTCATATGAAATGCAAAAGGCAAATAAAACTTACAAGTGCAATGATCTTGAGGTTGGTAGCACTCTCGGCCAGCAGCTTGCCAAAGGATACGATGTTTCCTTGCAAGATCTCTGCTTGTCAGAGGAGCTCCTCTAGATCGCACGTCGGAGATGTCGGCGCCGCACCAGGAGCTAGAGTAGTTCTATCCGGTGTAAGCACCGGATAGACTTTCTTTGGATACTCTATGGCTTTCTTGGGTGCGGGGGCGCCGCCTATGGCAGAAGTACCAGCTTCCACCACAGCCTTACCGCAACCGTGGCATCCTTAGTCGGAGCTTCAGCCATTAGGTGTGCGGCACTCTCCTGCGTTGCTTGCTCGCCGATGACAGCAATCTCTATAGAGGCACCTGAGTCCACTTCCATGGCAGAAGGGCCAGATGCATCCTTGGCTTGTGATCTTGTCGGAGCGGAGGAGGGCTTGACGCTGGGAGTAGCAGGGGCGATGGCGGGAGATGCATCGCGATGCAGCATGTCCTTAATGGTTCTAGAAGCCCCCAATGTTTTGGAGGTCTTCTTCAAGCTGGTCGTGGCTTTCTTCCTGAAACGTGCAACATGCAATAATACAGGAGCAAGACAGATAAATAGACAATGTCAGATAGAAAGAAGCTTACACAAGTGGGGGTGCTTTGGCAAAAGGGATCCCGATAGTCTTTCTTTTCTCCACCTCCAGGGCGTCGGTAGTCTTTTTGGAGGCTCCACCCTCCGTCTTCTTCCTCTTGCCTCCGTCGGCAGTGTCAGAGGTGGAGCTCTTCCGCTTTCGTGCTAATGGAGCGTCGTCGTCGGACACGACCGTGACTTCCTTCATCTTTGGATCATAGATTTGGAAAGCCATGCTATCCTCCTCTAGATCGCTAAGTTGTTAAGTGAGAAGTCACCGTGTTAGATGGGATGGAAATGGCTAGACGGAAGAAATGGAGTATATGTCATACACGGAAGATAAACAGTTACCTTTGGGCACTTGTTGTCTATGAACATGTCGTAGGTGATGATGAATCCACGCTTCTTGTCCTTCACCTTGACGATGTCCTTAAGACGGAGCTTGACGGAGTTGCTCGAGAAATTGTCCACGGAGATGCGGAGGATATCCCTTCTATCGCTGGTATACTCGTGCATCAGCTTCACGCGGTGCTGCAGAGGTTAGATTCGCCTAATGAACCAGCACATGGCTAGGTCCAAGCCGGTCAAACCTGTCTCTACGAACCACTCTATCCGCCTTATGGCGCGGGGAGCGTCGATGTCGGAGGGAAGGAAGGCATGGGATCTCCATGTCGAAGTTTCGGCGGCGGCTCCATCGACGAAGTACGGGTACATTACTTCTCGGCCAGCCAGAGGGATATCTGGGCCGTAGAAGTAAGTACGCTACCAGTTCTTGCAGGACTCGTGGCCGACGATGTCGGGGAACCTCCGGCCACCAACGAATCTTGAAGCTTATGGTGCCGCAATTTCTAAGTTCGTCCTTACTGTCTCTGGCTTCACGCTTGATGGTGAAGAAATACACGAAGAGATCTAGCCTAGGCTTAATCCCTAAGTAACCCTCGCAAAGCTCCGCATAATTGCTGAGCGCTAGGATGCTATTGGGAGAGAGGTTTTGGGGCTGGACTCGGTAGTGGTTCAAGACGGAAAGGAGGAAGTTAGAGATGGGCAGGGAGACGCCGCGTACCAATTGTGCTTTGAGGTACACCTTTTCTCCGGCTTGGGGAGAAGGTGTGACCTCGCCGGCTGGCGCCGCCCGCCAGGCGAGCCCCTCCGTCGCAGGGAGGTAGCCCTCGGCGATCAACTCCTTGATGTCGAGGTCTATGATATCCGAACCGCGCCAATCACCTTTGTGGGAGTCAAGCTCTTCTTCCAGCGGCTCCAGCGCCGCTGGATTGTGGTTGCAGCCGGTGGTCTCGACCACCGCAGAGATGGGGATGACCAGGCCCTCTGGGGGCACGACGACGGAGCTCGTCGGCTTCATCGCGGCTTCGCCCGACACCGTCATCGAGGGAGTAGAGCTGCTGCTGGCCATTGCGCGAGTTTGGAGGTGACTAACGAGAATTGGAGCTAGGGTTTTTCGCAAGATTGCGCGGAGAGCTCGAGGAGGCGCTCGCTGGAGGAAGAAGACGATGCGAGGAGAGAATGAGGTGAAAAGTAAATTTTCCACCGCAGTTACTATTTATGATCTCCATCATCATGATTCGTGCAGCTTGATCGGACGGTTGCCACGTAGACAACGTGTGTGCGGACGTGCGTGGAAATTTCGCCACATCCCAACCACCGCCGCCAACGGTTCGTATCGCTCGCGCGGGAAAAGTGGACATGATTGCGTTCTCTACATGTGTGAGTTACGAGGCGTCGCTGACCTACGTCTACATCGCCCTAGCTAACATACGCAGATGAGCCGTCACATTAGAAGATTTTGGCATGGACGGATCCAGTACGGCTACAGAAGAGTACGATGGAAGATTCAACATTTCTCCGACTTACAAGTTGAAGACGGAGAAAACCTTGCAGGGTTCTTTGGGAGGACTACAAGATATTGCTTGATGATTTGCCGACATCCATCTAGACGAAGCATTCAACGTGAAGAGGCAAGACGACGCAAGATCTCGGAGTTCTCCGGGGGCTACTGTTGGGGATATGCTATATGGGTATCCTCATAGCATGTCTCCTATCTGGATAACCCGGGTGGCCCACAGTTGGTAGCATGGCCCATAGCCTGCTGGGCGGCCCAGTTAGATGGATCCAGAAGGGAGGACCATGCCGGATAAAGGAAGGCTATGGTTGGAGTCAGCGACGTACCCGGAGCCTTGGAGTACAAGAAACACAAGACTAGTAATAGACGGTGTAGGACTTTGTAACCTGTCCGGCTAGGACTTCTCCATATAACCCTAGGACCTGGCGACTATATAAGTAGGGCCTATGGGAGCCTTTAGGGCACGATAACTTACAACTTCAGACAACCTCGCACAGCGAACCAATCCCTATAACTCGGCGTATTTCCCTTATAGTGATTTATAGCAGAAGTAGGATTCCGCCATCGTCGTGGCATTGAACCTGGGTAAGCTGTGCTACCTCGTACCCGTCAACCGTCCGCCTTCCCCCACGTCTCTAAACACGCACTATGAGGACCCCTCCATGGCGTACTTGTCAGCAGTACCACGACAATGAAGGAAGAAGCTAAATGGGATCTCTTAGACCGTATTCAAGATAACACTGAGGCTTGGGAGAATGACAAAGGAAGAAAGTCAGGTATAAACTATGATTATGAATGCACTAAATCTTTTATGGATACTGATAACTTCCATGATATTCGCAATAAGTTTGGTCTTGATTCCCAAAGTATTGCCAGCTATTTTAAGGCCTTTGCCTCTTACATAGAAATTCCCAAGAAGAAGTGGAATAAGTACCATGCTCCTTATAAAGATGTTGTTAATCATGCTCTAGTTAGAAGTACTCAAGTTTGCACTACTAATCATATTGTGCCTGAACCCCATATTGAGAAAATGCCTTTTCCAGCTAAGGTAAAGGAGTATTCTATGATTATTAGTGCAAATAACAAGGGTACAATGGAAACTGTGGAGCCTGGTAAGCATTTGAGTGATGAACCCGTGGTAGCTATTGTGAAGGACATTATCACTATAAATATAGATGATGAACATATTGTCTTCTGTGAAGACGCTTCTAATATTTTCTCTCATCCTGGTAAATTTAGAAAAGTTGGTGTTCTTGTGCTTTCTATTAAAATTGGTGATCATTGCTACTATGGTTTATGTGATATTGGTGCTAGTTCTAGTGCTATTCCTTATGAGCTTTACAGGGAAATTATGCATGAGATTGGTCCTTGTGAGCTAGAGGACATTGATGTGGTTATCCACCTTGCTAATAAGGAAACCATTTGCCCCATTGGTATTGTAAGATATGTGGAGGTTCTCTGCGGTAAGATTAAGTATCCTGCTGATTTTCTAGTGCTTAATTCAGCAGCTTGTCCTATCATTTTTGGTAGACCTTTCTTGAACACTTGTGGAGCTATTATTGATTGTAAGAAGGAAAAAGTTTTAACTAAGTTTGATGGAGATTCTTCTGAGTTTAACTTTTCCAAATTTGCTAAAGCTCCTTGTGAAAATAGCCTGCCTAATAAAGATTTCAGGATGGAACAACTTGCTTTTGTTGATCCGGTTTATGACCTTGGACCTCTTTTTGATGATTGTAAGTATGCCTATTCTGATGATAAATTTGTTTCCAGTGACAGTTATATTGTCAACTTTATTCAAAGTGCTACTGAAAGTTATTATGATAGAGGGAAACATGGTTTTATGCATCTCAATAATGTTAAGTTTCCCCGTTTTATGTTGAAAGCTTTGAAGTTGCACTTGTTTTGTCTTCCTATGCTTGTGTTTTTTGTTTCAACAATTTGTTTTCTCATGATACTCCCATGCATAGTAAGTGGGTTAGACTCAAGTGTGTTGGGTATTTGCTTCTTGATGCTCTCTTTCACTTCAGATATATATCTCCTTTGTGAGCATCTTTGGAAGTTTCAAGCCTAACTTAAAGGCATTAAAGAAAAGTACTTGTTGGGAGATAACCCAAGAGTTTTGTCGAGTCTTGGAAGTTACTACCTCAGTAATAACCGCTCCTTATCCTTTTTGTTTTGTTTTTTTGTGTCAAGTTCAACTACTTTTGTGAGTAGAGGAGTTGTGAAAAGTGGATGTCCTGGGACAGATTTTTGTGTTGTATTATAAAAATTCGTGAGGAAGCTCGGTACGTCGGATTGAGCTGCATTTTTTTTGAGCTTGTTCTCCAAGTTGTTAACCAACTTTAATCAGTTCTGCACTTTTTTATTTGAGCAATAGAAGGTCTTCGAAAAAATCAATCTTTACCTGCTGGTCTGTTTTGATAGATTTCTGCCGTCTTTTGCATTTGCTCTTATTGAAGCTTTTGTTTTGATGGGTTTTCAGTTGAAATGTTTACCAAAGGTTTATTGTTTTTGCTTACACTAATGTTGTCATTGAGTTTGTGCAAAGGTTTTGTATGAAGGAAACTTTCAGGAGAAAGAGGAAAGGAATCTGCAGAGTCCGTCTTTGAATAGGTAAAAGTGGTGAAAACAGAAGGTTCGTAAAACTCCAATATTTTTATATTTTTGATGTTTTTAATACATAAGGAAAGTTACAAGACGAAACTGAAGAGGAAACGGAGCCCGGGGTGGGCAAACCCACCCCAGGCGCGGGCCCAGCCTGGACACGCCTGGAGGGGGTTTGACACCCCCGAACTCCGCCTCCGCTTCGTTTCCATGTCAAAACTTTCCTTATGCATTGAATCTTCATAATATATAATCCCCTGGATCCCCCGAAGTTTGTGCATCATGTTCTCGTTGTGTTTTTGTTTTGATCTGTTTCTGTCAGGAAATCTTCTCAAGTTTAGAGCACCATGGCCTCCGCCAACGACGAAGGCAAGAAGCCCGAGAAAGAAGAACCTCAAGTTTCCAAGGAAGAAGAGATCCAGGAAGGATATGAAGGTGACATGGAGGAGGGAAAGCAACCAGACACCCGCGCTACCATCGCAAGCATTGATTTGGTGGCGCTACCGGCCAAGCTTAAGAAGACAACACGGATGTCTACAGGAGGGAAACCTCCACGTCTCTTCTACAATCCACAACCATCTCCTCCACGTAACAAGAGACCCATTCGTACACTTATACATGAATATCAATACCAACATGTGCCCAAAGGAAACTTGCCTTCGGTTTGGGATATGCATCGTTCTAACAATGCAGAGAAGGATCATGCTAGGGATGAAGAGTGGGGAAAGAACAACAACAACTGGGATTCTCGGACCGACATGATCATGAACCGTATAGAGCAAAACTCGAAGCTAATCCGTACTCTTACTTTTCACTTCGAGGAATTGAAGAAACTTATTGAGGAGCTTATCAAGAGAACACCACCACCACCGAAGGAGTAATTCTTCATCAGGTTTGGCTTCCCTTTGGATTGTTCCAAACTTGGGGGAGTGCCGCGGTATCACCACCATTATCTTTATCTTTTACCTTTTTAGTGGATTCATATCTGTGGTGGAGAGGTTATTTTATAGTTTGGTTTGCATGTGGAAGTATCTATCCTTTAGTTGATTATCTATGTATCCCTTGGTGTGAGTGCCTTTATTGGAGTATTAATGAGAAGTCTCATCTTTTACTTTTTGCACTTCTTATTTTAGTAATCTCTATTATATGATGGATCTTGTTGTTCAGTATTCGCACCCCTCTGGGATCATCAAGTGGATCTAAATTGGTTTTGGCAAACCGAGTTCTGGTCAGTGCCATTAATTTGAATGAAAAAGAAAGAAAGAAAAAGCTTACAGGTATTTGGTATCATTTGTTTTCTTTCTTGTTGGCTCATAAGCATGGTATTCTTTATTTAAGATTCTTTTGTGTCTTCAAGGAAGATTGCATGTTTGGCTTTATTACTTGTATGTTTGCTTGTTTCTTTCAACTCTCTTGCTTTCTACCCAGCCTTGCTTGCCAAAAACCTGTTTTGAGAAGGCATACTTCTCATGTTTCCAAAACCCTTTGAACCAAAAACCTTTGCCATTTGTGTCCACCATATCTACCTAGTAGCTATTGCTATTCCTAGCAAATTCTCAAGCTTCATCTACCTTTCAAATTAAAAAGTATTTTGTTATGTGAAAACTAGTTAGTAAATCTCTCACGAACTTGATGGCACACTTTATTTACTTGCCCCTAATAAACTTGAACCATTGTGAACATCGAAGTTGTATATGCTTGCATCTATACATTGGAATTAGAAGAACCGTGCTGTCACGGGTAACGTTTTCAACATTGCACTTGTACTCTGTACACATTTGATATCGTATTCTTTTGTCTATGGATATCAACAGTGTGAAATAAAGAGGGAACCTGTAAGTCCATGGATTTTGTATTCTGTGTTAGAGAAACGCTTGGGATGCTAGCCTAAGCCATGCTTAATCATGGTGGAAACTTGCAGCATCACCATAGTGAGTCATCTATGAAGCATCCTCAATAAAAATCTATTCATATGGTAAATAAAAAGATTGCTGAGATGCTCATTGTCTGCTTGCCTTGTCATTTTGGTTATGGGAAAGATCATGTACCATGTGCAAGGGGTACCCGTTGGCGGTTCTCAATGATGTGCAAATACTTACAATGAAAAGAACTTACCTGGACCCAAAGTTGAGTATGCATGAGGAGTGGCCCTCATATTCAAGGGACATGAGATTGCCAACTTATATTTTGTCAAGCATATACTCCATCTTTTTTCACTTTAACCTTAATCATCTCAAGATGCTTATGATAGGGGCAATGAGGGCTCAAAGCTAGTAAGTACCATAATCTTTTGGAAGCTCTTTATGACTTGTAATCCCTGCTACCCTCGAAGAAGGTACCTTTCTTCCACTTCCAAGTTGAGTCAGTAAACCTACTTCCTCTCTTTCTCCAGCAAGCTTTTGAGTTGTTGTGTTTCAAGCATTCATTTGGTGATTTATTCAATCATGTTCTTCATCTTCCTTGTTTGCACAAAACTCTTATCTATTGAGTATTACTTTGAAAGCCTTCATTTGTGAAAAACCCTTTTGAGCAAAGAGTTCTCCTGTTTTGAAACTTCTACAAAAAGCTTTTGTGAAACTTTTTGCCAGGTGTTCTCTGACCAAGAACAAGTTTGCCAATTCCAATTATGATTTATCTTTATGCATCTCTATTGTGACTGCTGTACTTGGTTGCAGGCTAAGTTATTTAATTGTGAGTTGCTTTCTTCTATGAGTTGTGCAATGGTAAGTGTGAGCTTCTTGTTCGTATTCTTTTTATCGACACTTTACTCCATAAACCTGTGGACATGTTCTTGAGCTCGATGTTAAGCAGGTACAAGCGAAGTCTAAGCTTGGGGGAGTTGATACACCCAATTTGCATCACCATTCTATATCATAATTTACCTCTATTCATTGATATTTGTCTTATTATGAGGTATTACTTATGGCTTTTCATCTGTTTATGCATGTTGGATGATTCCTGGAGGATGGATTGCCGGAGTCTGGATTCTGATGGAAAAGAAGGCATATCGGTGCAATTTCGCAAAGATCAGAAAAATATGGAAACATATTATTTTACCAGAAGATGAAGGAAGCCATAAGGAGGAACAAAGTTAGGCCTCAGGGGGCCCACAACCCCCCTTGGCGCGGGCCCACCTGACCCCACGCCTTGGGAAGGTGTAGCCCACCTTCCCGGCCTCCGAATCCGCCGCTTCGCCTATATCTTCCCTACGGAACCCTAATACCAAGAGGGCGACCACAGATAGATTTCAGCCGCCTCTGGGGGCGGAAAACACCGAGAGAGAAAGATCTCTCCGGTAGACAGATTTCTGCCGGGGGAATTCCTTCCCGGAGAGGGGATACTGTCGCCATCAACATCGTCATCAAGCTAGGCTTCATCAAGATCATCATCATCACCATCCAAACCATCATCTCCACCATCACCATCACCACCACTCCGTCCCGCTGTAACAATTGTGTTGGATATTGCGTTAGTTCGTTAGGGGAAACTTTCCCGGTGTTAATTATTATTGTAGTTGATGCTTGTGAGTGGAACCATTGGATTATTGTTTATGTTCAGATTGTTATCCATTATCATATCATCTTTGATCTTGATCCATATGATGTCTTGTGAGTAGTTCGTTTAGTTCTTGAGGACATGGGAGAAGTCATGTTGTTAGTAGTGAATCTGTTGATGAGTTATTATTCAATGGTTTAGTATTTAAGTTGTGGTGCTATTCTTCTAGTGGTGTCATGTGAACGTTGATTATATGATACTTTACCATTTATGGGCCTAGGGTAATGCATTGTGTATTTGGCTACTATTCGTGGGGTTGCCGGAGTGACAGAAACCTGAACCCCCGTTAGGACACCTTTGCACAAGGGAGTGTAGGATCTCAGAGTTTAAGGCTGTGGTTAGACTTATATCTTAATTACTTTCCTATAGTTACAGATGTTTGCAAGGGGGTTTAATCACAAGTATATATTAGTCCTAGGAAGGGCGGTATGTTAGCACAGGTTCACCCACACAACACTTACAAACACCAAAGAAGAGTACTCAGCTATTTGAAGCGAAAGAACTTGACAGAATTCCCATGTGTCCTCGAGAACGTTTGGTCCTTATAAGTATTTCCACCGGCTTGTCCTTTGCTAAGAAAGGATTGGGCCACTTGCTCTGTTTCTTCGTTACTTCTGTTACTTGCTCTTTGTTTTGTTGCCTTCTTAGAAAACCACTAAAAATCCGTCTGCTAAAGTATTCATAGGGATTTCCTACTCCGTACCACTATTCAGCACCTTTGGCTCCTCGTTGAGATCGACACTCCTATTTATTGAAAGTACTATGATACACCCCATATACTTGTGGGTCATCACCCACCCATATGTTGGATCCGTACAAGGAATCACAATGTCACGTTAAGGTCGGATTTCCTATATGCGGAAGGAAAAGGATACAGCTGACTTCTCCGTCACATTCTAAATCTCATGGTTAACGCGTGTTATATGGCGCAAGAATCACTGGCGACATTGGTAGTTAAGTCCTAGATAATATGTTCCTTTACCACCGGAACTTTCATAGTAGGTTATTACCTCATGGTAAATAACCTATAATCATATTATTATAAAAATAGTGTTTTCTGAACTTTTTGAAATGCAGGTGATGACAACAGTGGATTCGTAAAATACTTTACATAAAATAATCAAAGGACATTAGAAAGTGTGAACTTGTATTTGTGATTGCAATATTATGCAATCACGGCCTTCGAGACGATATAAGATCCAATGTCTGAAATTAGCATCATTGGTCCGATAAGGACTAATGTTTAAAGAAGCAATATGCAGTTATGCATAAGTAATGCTATGCATTTTGTAAAATTCCCAAAGTGGATCCCTAATACTTTGAATGAAGTGAGTTTAGGTGATTCTTTTAAGAGTTGGTTTATCTTCAAGTTTTACTTTACAAGTAATGGCATTTATAGGGAACTTAAATGTTAACAATTCAAAATATACAAGTAAAAGATAAAGTAATGTGATTATGATTAATTGTTATCTGGTGACTGATAAAAGTCCTTGGGTTGAGTTGTTAAGAGTTGGAGGAACTATTATAGAGTTGTTGTTTGAAGTGGCAAGAAGAATAACCTTCGAAGAAAAGGTTTCTTTGATAAGGTTCAAACAATCTTTAAGGGTTAATAGAATGTGTTCGATGTCTCTTGGTGTTTGTTCAATTAGTTTGGTGTTAAGATACTTTATGTCTTAATTGAAATAGACCAAAGTTAACTATAAAAATATAAGTAGTTTATTAGACATGATGTTCATAAGCTTTTAAGACTAAAGTTAGTTTTAAAAAGTTAAATAAACTAAAGGTGGAATTGGTTTTAATTATTCTCAAGTTTTGGATTTATGATAAGTATGACTAAGGTGTGGAATTATTCACTTTATATTTAAGTGAATGATTAGATTAAATTTGTTTTGCTATTATGAAAATAATGTGCAACTGTTAAATGAAAGTATAATTTGGATGATATTATTAATGTGATAGATTTAAAGTCATGTTGATTATTATTTAGATATTAAGATCATTCCCTCTTCATATTAGTGAATGATGTATAAAATTATCTTAAAGGTTGTGGTTTTGAATTGTGATTTAAGGTTTCCAAAAGAATATTATAAAGTTAATAACTTATGCTTAAGTTTTATTCTAAATCCTTGTTATGGTTTAGAACTCTGGTAATTAGATTTTTAGGTTTTCATATTTCTAAAGAAATATAATTATTTCTTACTTAAGAATTTTTTTAAAAGAATTTTCAAAATAGGTAATAGATAAGGATTTATTACTTTAAAATATTAAAAACTTTTCTAATAATATATTTAATATTTTTCTAGTGTAATATATTTATTCAAGATTTCAAAAATGTTTTTTATTTATTTTTAAGTAATATTTGTATTTTAATAATATTCCCAAAAGATTCAATGTTTTAAATACTTGCTTCAAGTTTTATTTGTACAAAAATAAGTTCATATTTTTATAAAATAGTAGGCTTATTTTTATATGCAAAATGATTTTTATGCATTTTTAGGACTTTTACTTATTATATTATATTTCATTAAGGAATTTAATGGTGTTTATATTTAGTTGTGTTTTATCTAAGTTAAATAAGTAAAGCTATTTTTTTATTAGGTACATTTTATTTTTGTGATCATTTTGATATAGTACATATAATTTTCGTATTGTTTGTTTATATATTTTTTTCTAGAGCTAAAACAATCTTTGTGCATTTTGGTAATTTTACATTTTATCTTTCTATTTACTTTAAGTTTGGCTTAATTGTTTTGGGAACATGGGCTGACCTGGCCCAGCTAGACCAGGCTCGGGGTCACCTTGGCTCCGGGCCATCTCTCCCCTCGCGCGTCATTCACACCCACACTCAACAGACGCACGCACGCATCGCCCCCTCCTGGCTGCTTGCGATGTTGCTACCACCGCCAGCGCTGCCGCTTGCCTCACCGGCCCTTGCCGGCATCTCCCAGCGCTGTTATGCCTCTCTTTCCTCCTTCGATTCCCCTCTGCTGTGGTTCCCAGTACCCGCGCTGTCACATCCCAAAATTTTCCAAATTTCATAATGTGAAAAATAAATAAACAAAATAAATAATTGTTGAAATTTAGGGTGAAAAGAAACTTTTTGATTCTAAATGGAAACATCAAAACCCTTCTTGAACAAACTTTGAATAATGTTTGAATCCAACTAATTTCAAATCAAGTGAAATGCATCTTGAAATTAAACACTTGGAAAACAAACCAAAACTCTAAAACCCTAATGGAAGAAAGTCATTACCAAGATCTCTCTAAAACTATGGATTTGATCCATATGAAAATTTAGCAACAAGCATTTATGAATGATCAAGAATGACAAATGGAAATATTTTAAAACCATAGAAATTGGTTTCATTTAATTTGGAGCCATAGATAAAATCTTATAGATAAGGAAATTGATTTCCCAAAGCTAATAAAGCACCTATCTAAAATCCATACCAATTTGTGAGAAAGTAATCCTAAAGAAGACATAAAAGATAAACAAATATTAAATAAGATTTTACAAATTGGAATCACCAAGTTTGGATCTATAAATAAAAAATTATGGATTTTACAAAATAAAGAAAGAAATAATTAATAGGGAATATTTAAAAGCCAAATTAAAACTTGGCCTAATCCATAAGCAAATGGAATGAATATAATCCAAATCCAAATAACATAAAAGGATGGAGAATTTTGAAATAAAAAGAAAATGACATTAACCAAATTCTATCTCTAATTGAATAAAGACAATTACCCAAATTAAATGAATAATAATCATATTAAAATACTTCAAAGTAAATTATTTAACACCCTATTAAATAAATAAACCTACTGAAAAGGTTTTTTGAAAAATTGAAATTTAAATAAAGGGTTGAAAATATATTTGATCTTATTTGAATTTAAAACAAGGGCCTATTTTAAATAATTAATATACCCTAAAAAGAATAAAAGAATTATTCTAAATTTGACTTTAGAATATGTTAAATAACAGTATTAAAATCTACACAAAGTTTGGTAGAAGTTTGAATTCAATTGGTGTTTGAGTTATTTAGACAAAAAATCAAAACAAAATAATAGAATTGGAAAAAGAAAAATGAATCAGTATAAAAAAATGAAAACCAACCATTGACCGCCAAGCCCAACCCAAATATTGAAATGGATCGATATTGGATAGTATGGGCACCTAGAGGGTGAATAGGTGCTAACAATTTTAATACTTTTCAATTTTAGGCTTGACACAAAGTAAATTCTCTAGATATGCAACTACGAAATTTCCTATATGTAACCCTAACTCGAAAGCACGTAAAAGAGGAGCGAGGAAACCGTAGTGGAGCGGAGACATTGTGGATTTGTTTTACCGCAGTTCCTTCCTTGTTAAGGGAAGTACATCTGCGTTGGAGGGGTGGGCGGTTCTAAGACCACGACGCCAAAATAGGCCTCACCCTATTCTTCGATGGATCTCGCCACGAGAGGCCTGATCCACCTTCTCCACTATTGGATCCCTTCGAGGCAGGAACCGGTGCCTTTTACAACACTATCGGGGCACACACCCACAACCGAATTGGGGGCTCCCGAGATGACAACAAGCTGTCACAAGAACAAGGTTTATCAATATAAACAAAAACGAGGATCTAGATATTTGCAAGAAATACTAGATCGGAGGTTCTCCAAATGAATGGAGAGGCGATGAAGCGCTTGATTGCTGATGATGAAGATCGAGTTCTCCTCCTTCGATTCCCAAAGGAATGGGGCCTTTGGGTGGATCTAGGTGGAGCACTCTTGGATGAAGCTTTCAGATCTGATCTGGTCTTTTTCGTGATGAATCAAGAGTTCTGGTAGGAGGGGAAGGAAGACTTAAATACCCCCTCCCAAGATCTGGCCGTTGCACAACTTTGGGGGCGGATTATTCGCCCCCTGGTAAAACTCCGCCCCAAGGGCGGATTCTCCGGGGGAAACTTCGCCCCCTCTCTGGGGCTTGCGCCTGGGTGAAGCTTGGTGAAGATCTTGGGGGGCGGATTATCCGGCCAGGCCGGAAAGTCCGGCCAAAACTCCGCCCCCTCTCTGGGGCTTGCGCCTTGACGAGGAGCAAGGGGGGCGGACTATCCGGCCCCCTGAGGGGCGGATTATCCAGCGGGGCCGGAAAATCCGGCCAATATTCCGCCCCCCTTCTGGGGCTTGCGCCAACTTGGGAAGAGGGAGGGGCGGATTATCCGCCCCTGGCCCTGGTGGGGGCGGATTATCCGCCCCCAAAAACAGAGTTCTTTCCCCTTTTTCTCATAGGCAGCTGCAACACTTCAACACACATTAAATAATCCTTGATATTGTTATCTAACACACAAAACACTAGGGATTATAAAATGTTCTTTCAAGCGCAGCCCACCTTATTTCCCTCCGCTGAACCGTTTTCCACTCAGAAACTCACCCCCTCAGACGCTGACTGCCTGGACCCACCTCCCATTTCTCTCTCTCACCGACGAAACGACCCCACCAGTCAGACTATCTTCCTCACCCGCAGACCCCTTCTTCCTCCCTCTCTCTCTCCCGTTTCTGCCAATTGATTCGCGAGTTAAATTCATGTCAATGCCGCAGTTAATCCGCCCATTAAAGACGCCCTACTAATCGCCCCTCTTCCCTCTCCATTCTCCCCCATTCATCCGCACACAACTGCCACCAGGCCGCTCAGATTATGCTCGGGAACGTCCACTGCTCCGGCAAGCATTCTCTTCAATTCCGGCCAGTCCTCACCACGCCCTGCCCCCTCGACCATGCGAGCCTGTTCCCCATCAACCTCTGCACCTCCCAGTAGCGTCGGCTTGCCCGCTCTTGACCCACAGCGTCGGCAACGACGATAACCGAGCATCGCCACCGTCTGCTCCATCTCCGGCAGAAACCCCCAGTGAGTACAGACTGCCCCTGTCCCTCTCGCTGATACTCCTGTGATCGCCGCACTCGCCCGTGTCTAACGCAACTTTCCTCTTGCCTTCTGGTGATCCGTAGCTCCGCCCCCGTCGACAAACAGAAGCATCTGGCGTCGCCGCTAACTCCGGCGAGCAATCATCGCTGCTCCAGTGCGCCCCTCAATGAACTGACCGCACGTTGAGCATCAGCATTCCACGGCGAACACGGTGAGCATATCCTCCCTCTCCCTCTCTTCCTGGAATAGCCAGAACGTCGTAGCTCGAGCGTCGCCGACGCGCGCCATCGTCGAGCACCGCCAGTCTTTGGTCAATCACCTGTGAACCGTTAGATCATCATCCGGTGGCTTAGATAGAACGACTAATCGAAGAGGTATGTGATGATCTGAGCCACACAAGCCCCTTTTAATCCTGCGATCCACGTTGCTTGATCCGGACGAACCGGTTCCAGCCTATCATAACAAGACACGTGGCCCAGTATGTTTTATAAAAACCAGAATTGATCTATTAGATGTTTAAGTTTGTAAAATTCATAACTTTTGATCCACACGTCCAAATTTTGCAAATGTTATATCAATGGAATCATCAAAAAAAAACCTATCCAACCATGCACTTTGTTTAATGAATTGCTTCTGTAAACTTAGTTGTTTTTGCAGAAACTTGTATAGGCATATTTTGTGTATAAAATTTATTCTAGAAATGTTTTTAGGATAAAATCTTTGACAAATGTTTACTTTTGAACCTACTGACCATAGAAAACAACTTGTGGATTCAAAAACATATATTGTGAAGCAAGAGAATAAATATTTTAATTAAAGCAATTCTAGTCAAATAAAAAAATATTGTTCATATGTTAAAAAGGCTTTTTAGAGAAAAAAACCTTTGGGAATTATTTTGATTTAAACTCTCTGACCCCAAACACCAAGTTTCAGAATTAAAAATATATTTGGTGAAGCCTATAAATATTATTGCTTTGCTAAAGGCATTTTCAACAACATAAAATATTGATTTAGTGTAAAAATGGTTTATAGGTGAAACCTTTTGCAAATGGTTTTAATATTAAACACTTGACCATAAAACACCAACATTTGTGTTTAAAAAAGTATTTGTCAAACACTAGAAAATATTACTTTGGTTTGAACCATTTCTAGCAAAATAAAAATGACTTCAAATGGCCATTTTTCACTAACTTGATATCAAACGATTTTGCCACATTTACAAATGACCTTGCCACTTTTATAAATGACCAATAGATATTTTATGATGTCCATAACCTATTAGAAACCACTTTTCAAAATAAAACAATCTTTAGCATGCTTGCATGCATTGCTTTGTTTCTATTGTTTTATGTGATGTTTGCTTGAATGGTAAATTGAATATTGCTTGCTTGGTTGAATTGTAGTGGAATTTGAAGAGTGGGAATATTGCAAGATCAAGGAGTGAACTTATAATTCTCTACCAAAAAGGAAAGTGGTGCTTCATGTTTTTATCCCAATATTTTACCCATGCATTAGAAATATTTTGTATAGGACTTGCATGATTATTTTGCTAAGTATCTATATGCTATGCTTGGGAAATCCTATTAGTTGTAGTAATGTTAGAAATTCCTCTAAGTTAGGATACTTGCTATTGCCATGCTTAGCCTAGCTAGTAGCAACCAAGGGTGGATTATATATTCATGCTATGAGAATTATTTCTAAGTCTCTGACTTATGTTTTGCTTAATAAAACAACTAAGTGAATGAAACACCTGGGTGGAATGGTTTGTGTTGAGTGGTTACACAAGGCCCATTTCTATGGTTTACCTTGTGTATCTCACTTCTGGATTGCCACCTAGGAACAAAGGGATTTGAGATGCCAAATGTTAAGAAGCTTCTAGTGCAGCCACATGGCATTATGGGCTCTGCCTGGATCATATAGGTTGCAATAACTTAGCCAAATGGACAGTTGGTGGTAGGGGAATGATAGGTTTGGAGCGCGTCCATTTTTGTCTAAGGGAAGGCTTCTGAAAGGTCCTGTCTTGGTGAAAATCAAGTCTTGTGGGGAAAGTGCACAACCTCTGCAGATGGAAGAATCTAAGTACTTAGCCATGTCCCTGGTATTGGACAATTTGAGCATCAAGACATGGAAGCTATCAAGAATATCCTCATCCCAATTTTCTAAGTTAAAACTTGAGGTTGAACAAGGGTGAAGATTCACCAATTTCTATTGGTGGTTCCTTGGGTGATTTTGACAAAGAAAAACTTAGTGTTTTCAAATGATAAGGAAAATCTATTTTGAGCAAAGCAAGCCTAAGCTCCACTTAGCCAAATGCATATAGATGATAAACTCCACTATACTACCATAGTATCACTTGCCAATACAATTCAAAATGTATTGGCCCTTGTGGCTGTAATTTATTATGTTACAGGTTTGTTTGATGTTAGTGAAGGATGTTGATTAGGATTACAAGTCTACAATCAACATGATTGCTTGTGGCACTTTGAAGATGAAGGACTCCATGCTATAGTTATTTCTGCTGCATTGTAATGAGATAGCCAAATGAGCTATGTAAGATGTAATGAATTATTTTATTCCTGGTTATAAAGTTGTAATATGACCTTTGTTTCTTGATATTACATCTTAACTATGGATGCTAGCTATTGATCTAGGGACTAGCATTGTAAACATAGGGATCTCTACCTTATTAAAGGTTGGGACCTCTACACGCGTGCTCTCACCCTGGGAGAAAACCTAGCCACCGGGACCTTGTTGGCCAACTCCGACTCCTCAGCGCCACCACACGTCGGCGATGCCCTGACTCGGGCTTCTCCTGTGATTACCTCCGCCTCGGCGTTGCTCTGCTTTACTATTTGTGCCCCTGTGAAACCCTACCCGTGCGGTTCGGCTAGGTTGCCAGCGCGATTCCGCTTCCCCCGATGCCCCTGGCTGCTACTCGAGGGAGGCCAGGACATTCCTTTCCTCGACCCTAACATGTTTCTCCCGTTCTTTTCACTACAGTGTGGTATTGCAGCAATTTATGTGGTTTACCCCAATCCCCGATGTCGGAGGGACGGTGGTGCGGCGCAACCCCGGCGCCCTCAATCTGCTGCCTAGGAACCTTGCTATGATGGTGGACAGTGGTGATGCTGCTGGGATTGCTTCTTTCTCTGACACCGGTGGGACGGCAGTGTTTGCAACCCCTGTGTCGGCTGCTTTGTCTACTTCATTTCTTATGCCCCTACATCGAGTGCTGCATCGACCTCTACCCCAGACCAGGTAATTATTTTGTGACCGGCCTTCGAACCGATGTGCTGTACTGGTTGTGAAACTATGAGAATGGAATATCCTGATTGTGAGCTTGAGGTTATGGTGCTGCTGGGAGTTTGGTCAGATACTAGTATAATTTGTTTGCATAGTTAGGTTAGAATTTATCTAGCTAGATATGTTCTACTTAATGTATAATGAATCTACCTTGTGTAAATGAATAAGGTCAAATGATTATGCTCAGATTAGCTTTAGTTGCCATTGCATTTGTGATAAAATGATCTCATCGACTTAGTGTTGTGTATCATGAACAACCCTTTGGTCCAATAATTATATATGTGAAATGCTTGAGTGTACAGATCAAACATTTGTTGTGGTGTAAATAGGTTTGCTGGACTCTGAATTATTTAGTAGACCAATTATTTGATCATATGTCTGAGATTACACAATCTTGTGATGATTTCTTGCTCTAAATGGAATCTTGTACTGTGCTACATGTTTTACTAGTTCTTGATAGTAAATATATACATTTGCAAGCATTCTTTTAAATAGAGATGGTGTTTTTATTAATTGAGTGATCTAACACTACATATCCCATATGCTCATGTACAAGATATGACTTCTAATCTACTTTGGCTTTATGCAGCTACATATTATATTTTAAATAATGTGTAGGTGTGGTATACAGTGTAGATAATAAACATCTGCATGTGTATGTGATGGGCTAAAATTTATGTAGAGGAAGCAAGTGTTATGTAGATACTTGGAGCAGTAGAGTACTTGTTTTTATATGCGAACATGTTAGTTTGGTAAATTCAGATTTGATGTGATTCCCAACTAGTATGTGTATGTAGGATGTGAAAGTGAGTATAGGTTACTATACTATTCTAAGGCATACCTTCTGGTTATGGTTAATAGTTGGATGATCTTTGTGGTAGATTACACATAGCTTGCCTCCAGGACTTTAACAAGAGAATGATCGTTTTTGATTATCTACTCAAGCATCTCTAAAGATACTTGTGCTACTTCCTAGAACCTTTACTTTGAAAACAGAGAATACATGTTGTATATGTGTTGTGCATCAATGCTACTCTCCATATTTCATAATACTATCCTCACTTTATGTGTTTATGGTGTGAGCTCCTGTTTATACCAGGAATCATCAACTCAACAAGGTGTCTGATTCCCCTCTCTGCTGGTCTCTATCTCTCTATTTAACTGTTAAGAATAGATTTTGTGTTTGATCTCATTGCCTAGCCTATGATGCAAGAACCTGAGGCTTTCTGTTCGGTAAGAACAGATTTGGCACTTGATGTTTTGTGTTAAACAACTTAGTGGCTTTTGTTGCTATTAGATCTGCGATTGTGGTGCCTCCCATGTGGAGTGTGCACAACAGTAGATTCAAACAACATGATCTGCTGCTATTTGTCCCTGCCAAGGATGCAAAGGATGATGCACATATTTGTAGAGAAAATAAATATCACTTGTGCTTGAATAAGCTTGATAAGACTAGATGTTTTACTTGTTAGTGGATTATGCCCATATTAGAAAAACTTTGTTGCTACCTACGGTGGTCAAATTTACTACTATCTCCGATCCTAAATAAGTATCACGGTTTTGAACTAACTCTAGTTCAAAATGGCGACACTTATTTAGGATAGAGGGAGTACATACGTTTACTGGGTTTATTGGATTTGCTATAATAGATTAAATTAAGTTTGTTGCTACAACCGTATTGTGATTTTGCCACAACAGCGCCAACCTTTTGTTATAAGGTCTCCGATGAGAGTCACCAACGAGTTTTTCCGAAGATGTTTTCAGCGAAGTCGATTTTGCTACATTATCATAATTTCTTTGTTGCATGGTCTTCGACAAAGTTTTCGACGGGACGTTTTATTTTTAGAACGAACTATTTTTTGCTTCAAAAGTAAAACTAGAAACATATGTAATAAAAAATGGTGTTTTACAGTAAATATGGGATTTAGGACGATTTTATAACACGTGGGAGCAGAAGCAGAAAGATGGGAACCTTTTCCATCGTCCAGGGATCGCCTAGCACGCACCCAAAAAAAAAGTCTTCCTCCCACAAAAATGTTTGAAACCGCCACTGCCGTCTCGAGAGTAACCGCGAGAACTTCCACCAGCGGGTGACCGCTATTCAGCCAGATGCCCATGCTGCACTTGTTTCGCTGGAAAACAGAAACATTAAACGAAACACCGCCGCCCCAGATAGACAGAGAGAGAGAGAGGCAGAGAGGCGACGCCAAGCCGACCACGGGCGGCGCGGCCACACCAAGATTCCGGCTGCCTCGGACGGGGCAGCGCGTCTACGCTGCCTTCCAAACATACAGGCGGCGCGTCGACTCCAGGACCACGGCGCGTGGAGCAAGGGCGCTGCAGCGACTCCGACTACGGCTCGGCAACTCCGGCGACCAGGTGACCCATTTTTCTTTTCCCTCCCGATTTCACGCTCCAATCGGCTCATCTCCCCCAACGCTGGTCCCTCTGTGGCTCTCCTGTAGGGCGTTCCCATGGTGGTTCTGCTCCGACTCGGGTTCCAGGATCTGCAAACCGAACCGGTCTCCAAATTAATCCGCCGCAGACCGCAGGCTTGCCATATAAACAAGGAGAGGGATTCGAAGACTCTCAATCCATTGCAAGATTAGCGTCCCTAAGATTATCCTTCCTCACAACCAAAATCATATTCCGGGCAGTTCAAAAAATATATCATAGTCAGGGCCGGCAGATTGATTGAATTTGGGGACAATGTCCAAGCGTCATCACTCGCAACTCGACGGCGACCGCCCCGGCAGAAGGCCGCGGTTTGTGCCGAAGAAGCACCTCTATCTGGCGCTGGATGATTGGGACAAAGGCTTCAGCATCCACAAGATTGATGCTGACACTTTGCAAGACACCTGCACAGACCTGCAGGTCGGGTTTCCTGAACCTCCTGTCCTTCGGCTACCGGCATCAGTACCTTGCCTTCACATGGACTTCACCGCCCTGGGCAGCAACATCTTCATCGCCACCAAGCCAAATTGCGCACTCACTCACACCATTGTTTACGGGGCTGAGACATTGGGAGTGTCCGTCGGCCCTCGCCTCCCGGCTCCACTGGTTGGTAGCAATATTATCTCCGTGGCTGCTGGCGGTACGCTATATGCATTGGCATATCGCCATGTGAATGAGCAGCACTCCTTTGAGGCCATGTCGTGGGCACCAACAGGCAGCGATGAAGATTGGTCTCCAAGGCCAAGCATGGACTGGTCCTGGAAAAGCGTGCCCTCGCCGCCACCATTTGACATGGAGGATAAAATTACCTCCTACGCGGTTCACCCTGATGGGCACACTATATTCATGTCGGCGCACAAGACGCGCTATCCATATCTTCCCAGTGGGACCTTCTCCTTCGACACCAAGAACTCTGAGTGGAGGTGTCATGGGGAATGGGCGCTGCCTTTCCAAGGCCAAGGTTACTACGACTACGAGCTTGACGCATGGGTCGGGCTTCACAAAGATGGGTACATTTGCTCCTGTCAAGTCGCCTCCCGCAGCAGCACTAGTACCATGGAGCCGGAGTGGAAGATGGTCAGGGAGAAGTTGTTCCACAAGGTCCCGGAGAGGCGACTGAAACTGACAAGGGCCAGTCTCGCGTATATGGGCGACAGTAACTTTTGCATTGTCGAGTGTGTGCTGCGTGAGGGAGTGGAGTATGGGCGCGCCTTCGGTGACCGTGAAGGTTGCTTGCTCCATATGAGCACATTTGGCCTTAAATATGATCATAGGGGAGAGCTACGAATCACGCGCCACCTCACCAACTCTTATGTAGTGCCTAAGCACCACCCGGCATTTTCTCCTGTAGTGTTCTGGATGTAAACCTGTTTGACATGTTTTATGCAAACTATGTCCCAGTAATGTAAGCTATGGTATGGTATGCAGTTCTATATAAAGAAAAGAAAAAAGGTCAGCCTCTCTTGGCTATTTTAGAGAACCTGAGAATTTTTTTTGTACTTGCACCAATTGGCAGAAGCACATTTGCGGTAAGAAGAAATTAGAGTTCTGTTATAAGACAATGGATTATCTATGAATACACAAACCTGCTTAGTAAAGCCCAGTTTTGTTAAAATCCATTTTTTTTCTCAAAGAGAAATAGTAACAACATCATATTGTATGTATCAGCAGATAATTTGATCAGTGCTATCAATTTCTTTGAGAAGATAGAAAAGGTTATGTTCCAGCTGAAACAATATACTGCACAAAGTTATTTCTGCATCTCTGTTGAGTTAATCAATTTCATCCCAACCGTAGAGAAAACAGTATAGCGTCACTGACTCACTGTATGACATATATCAAGCCATGTACACAATATTTTCTCAAAGGAAACAGAATTTAGGTTGGTTGGAACCTAGGCTTTCCAATATTGTTGCATCCATAACAGACTAATGTGCAACTTTACTGCATGAGGTAACTTGACAGTCAATAGTACTATCTTGTTCTTGCTGGCAGTAACTCCTTTGTAATGGACTCGACCATGCATAAATTAGTTCCACACAAGGAGCCGAAGACCAGGACAACATTGTCTATTTTTTCAAGTTCCAATGTTCTTTCGGTGTCTGTTGTTCACCCTCTAGAACAACTCAGTCTCTTAACTGAAGTACTGAAGGAGTCAGACTCTCACCTCAAATCTGGTGGAGCCAAGATTTCATAGTACGCGGTCATCCTTGATTTTGATGTCGTAGCTGCATTCCCCCCTCCCCCTTTGAGTGAATGAAGGTCTCTTGATGAAATTAACTGTTTGTGGAGGTGATTAGTCCTGCTGTATTTTCTGCTCTGGTTACTTGCTTGTTTTGGCTTTTCATCAGGGGTTTCAGTTCTAGTCCCTCCGTGTCTGTGAAGGTATTGTTATCATTCCTGTAACATATGTTCTTCCTTGCGATTTCTGATGTTGCTGTTCATAACGATGGATTCTTTGTGCTCTGTTGAAGCCTCATAGAAAAGTGCCTTTTTCTGAGTTTTCGAAGTGATAGGCTGTGATAGCTGCAGTTAGATCTGTTTTCATAATGATCTCTTGATGATGGGATTTCTCTGAAAACTTTGGGCGTCCTGATAAAAGCTATACACTTTTACTATTGAATAATTGCTATTAACATCTCCCTTTTTGATCATCAGGCCACACGAAACATCAACATCCCAATTCGTTCGTGAGAGAAACCGACGGAATTAACCGTCAGTTCTTTGTTGTCAAAAAAATTGACGTTATGTATATCAGGAGGGAATAGCTTCTGTTCACCGGAACAGCTTTCTCCGGGTCGGGTTCCTTGTTGTGCTACATACCGTGGTTTTCAGTGGATGATTTTATCGTGCTAGCGATTTCCTTCCATTATTAAATATGAAAAAAATGTGTAAAAATTACTCCAGATAGTCATGTTTTGCATCAACATCTTACACCATCATGCATGTAGCATGAAACAAATGTACACCCAGAGGTCTGTTGGTTTAGCCGTCTACTCCTGATGCTGTCAAGTGTCAACGGTGAAGGCTCTGCCGCCCGACGTGCATCCTACGGTCCTGTCTGTCTATCTATGAACGAGTTGGTGACCACGCCGTGCTTCACGGGATCGGAGCGCGCCCCGCCACTAGTTCGCCTGCATCATCAGCCGATAAAATAAGATTGAGGTTATAAGGTCTAAGGCAGCTTAAGGAAATAGTGCAAATATGGCCAAGAAGGGACTTGGAACAGATTAAACAAGTGACTATACAGGATAAAGTTTGATGCTTCTGAAGTTTACCTTACTCTACACTTGGTTGAGGTGCATAGCTCAGATTGCAGCCACTACGTAAGCCAGCCTGTAAAGTTTGATCTGGAGATCACAAAAGTTCATCAGTGCAAAACAGAACAATAATACAGTAATCAGAACTTTTTTTCTTTCTCAAACAACCAAACGGTGGATATATAACAGTATTCTCCATGGAAATTAAACAAGACACATGAAGAGCTAGCAGAGGCTAGTTTTACCAAGGAGATCCACCAGCATTTCCAGTGCCTCCTTAGGCGATTCTGCCCAATAATTGAGACAAAGCACTGTTAGTAGACAGACACACACACGTGTGAAATCTAAGATGTGCATTGCTTATCCTAAGAAAGATGTTCCTGAAAGGGATATCATATCATACCAGCTCTCGAATTCCCATGGAGGCTGGAGTGATGCTGGCTGCAAAAGGCAAAGGAATTGATTATTAATGTGCTGTCAAAACGGAGGAAGAAGAAGATAAATGAGCAGAGCCTCTATCGATTCTTCCGTGGTCTGGAGATAAGTAACTAAGTATATACCTCTTCAAGGCCATGAAGATAGCGTGTGTGTATCGCTTCTGGGGACGTCGTTGTTTCTTCACTATGCGATGCCGACTCCGGTGCAAACTATGGAAGGTTACATCAGGAGGGCTAAATTGAGATTGATTAAGTCCTAGAGTACTAATCAAGTGTGTGCATTTGATTGACGACGACTGCATATATATGTGTCATTCAATTCAAATACCGGATCGATCAGCTCGGAAGACAAGGATGAATTACGTACCCGGATCCAGCAGCAATGGGAAGTACATGCTGTGGCATCATGTAGCTGGACGGCAACGGCATTGAGGTCCTCAGCTCTGGAGTAGTGTGAGCCAGAATGTAGACTAGGAACGACGCGTGGCCCCTGACTTTGTCCCAGTCATAGGAGGCCATGAGCTGGTGGGGTTCCGAGGCAAGTATCGGGTAGGTGACGGAACGGAACCTGAGCTCGGCGTGGCTGGAGCACCACCGGCCCTCTGCGTACTGCTTGTCCAGATGCTTCTCCTTGTTGCCGGCGACGGCGTTGGCGAAGCGGTGGTGCATCAGGAGGAAGTTGTGGAAGATCTGGGCGCGGCGGCTCCTCTTGTGGTTCTCGGAGGAGAGCGGAGGCAGGTAGGCGTTGAGGTACATGAGGGCGTCCTCCCACCGGCCCTGCTTCACCAGCCGCTGCATTTGGCGCACGCTCAAGAGCTCCCTCGTCTCCTGGTTCAGCCTGCAGCGGAGCGGTCGATCAGGAGGAACCTAACTAAGGAAGAAAAGTAGTAACATCGATCGATCTCAACTTCTCAGTCAAGAGATGAAAATATACTGTACGTACGCTTCGAAGGCGCCGAGATACCCTTGGTCCCACAGGAAGGAGAGGAGGCGCCGCTCACGGAGCCGCTTCACGCACGGATACTCCGCCGCCGTGCGCTTGACCCCGAACATGCTCTTGCCGGAGGCCTCTTCGCCCTTGCAGGAGGCGTCCTCTTCGCCCTTGCCGCCGTAGGCCACGACGGAGGCGTCGCCCACGCAGACTTCCTCCTTGCAAATGCCGGAGACAACGACGGAGGCCTCTCCCACGCAGGCGTCCACCTCGCCATTGCCGGAGAACATGACGGAGTCACTCATCACCGCCGATGCCCAGGCAGAGTCGGCGATTGGGATGGAATTGGACTTTCGATTGGATTTGTTGGATGGGGGACTGTGGGGGCTGGGGATCGACGGACTCGCCCCCCTCGTTATATTGGGAGCGGCGGCGAACGGGGGCCCACCAACTCTCGCTTCTCTGGCTTCTCTTGCTTCTCTCGCTTCTATGGAAACTCTCTCTCCTCGCCCCCCTCTCTCCTTTTTTTGAGCGGAGCGCTCCCCCTCTCTTCCCAATCGCTCCCTCTTCTCCAGTTCGGGCTCTGATATCGCGGGCGGGCTCTTGCACGGCCCACAATTTCTAACGTTCGTAGCAAAGCCTATGTGCTCGTCAATTTCTCGTTCAAGTCATCGTGCTTTATTGTAATAGGTTTTCGCCTAACTTTATTATAAATAAATCAACCATTCATACAAGGTTTCACAACGTTACTAAACATGCACACCGAAAATGTCACGCGGGAGGAACGGCACAAACACCCCACAACACCAGGAAACAACGAAAACTAGGAAGAAACCAACAAGCGGGAATCCCAATGCCAGTGGGTCGACGGATGGGGCGGTCGATGCGATTTAGCCTCCACGATGAGATGACGGAGGATGACTTAAGCTTCTCCTTGTCCTGGCGTCTACAAAGCAGGTACCACTGCTGCAAAAACGCGAGGAATTTGAAGATCAAGTTAGTGTCACGCCGAAGAAACACTTTGGTGGAGTATAATTTGATGCTTAATGTGTCCATAATTTTCTTTTTAGGAAAAAGTCTACTCTAAAACCTAAACTTGTAGAGGTTTGTCGATTAAAATCCTTGTCATTCTTGTCTTCGCATCCTAAACTATTAAAAGCAACTCCAATAGGTGGCGTAAAATTTGGCGCGCTAAATTGGATATGCAGCGGTGCGTCATTCATGTTTACAGCGCCGCGTCTGAATGTCCTCCACAAGACGCGCTATACAACCGCGCGCTAAAATTTGGCAAAAATTGTCCTCAATGGGCGCGCAGCAAGCATAAACAGTTTTTTTTCAAAAAAACTCACATTCAGAAGATCTAAAAAATACATAAAAACAACATATGATAGAATAAAAAATATATACAGTTTATACTACATTATTTGCTACTAACATCTAATCCCCCTAGTCGAAATCGGATGAGGCCGGTGTCGTGTCGGACACCGGCGTCGACGAAAACTCGTCTATCCAGCAGGCGTTGTCGTTGATGGTCTGCGGGCCGGCCCGCTGCGCTAGGATGAATGACTGCCTCGTCGCCTTATCCGCCCGGCAAGCAAAGCGGTCCTCCTTTTTCGCGGCCCTCACTGCCGCCTTGTTCGCGGCTTGTTGGGCGTCGTGCCTCCGCTGCGCTTCGACGTCCTCGGGGAAGCTGTGGCACCACTCGATCCACGTGCGCTCGTCGCGCTTGGCGATGAGCGGGCATTGCTTCGTGTCGCACTGTCGGCGGTGCTCCTCCTCCGTCACGAGGCGAGGCGGCGACGCGAGTGTCTCAGCCTGCTCATGCATCCACACGTTGTGGAAGTTCATACCGGCGCGTGGGCGACCGAGCCGCCACGCCACGGCGTCGTAGGCGTGAGCCGCTTCGTTCGCCGTCTCGAACGTCCCGAGGTCGATGCAATCATCGCCGAAACGTATCTCCGAATAGAACGTCCCGTCCAGGCATGCGCGGACACCGCGGTAGCCAGAGATTCCCTGACGCGGAGGCATACCAGCGGCGGTAGAGGTGCTGGGGCGCGGCGGTGACGCGGGCGCTGCGCGAGGGCGGTGTAGAAAGGGGCGTGAAGGGGAAGGGGGAAGTGGCACGCTGAAGCGGTGAGCGGTTGGCTTTGCGCGCGGCGCACGTTTTATCCCGCGGAGAAGGGCGCGTGGGAATTTTTTGGCACGCGAGGGAAAATGCAGCTACCGCTGGAGACGCGCGCGCGGGCTTTGACACCGTCCGTTGGAGTTACTCTAAGTTCCTGTCTAAATTAAACTCTCGAAGAAACTTGTATTTACAAGAAAGTGAGTGGGAGTTCTATAGCATTTCTAATATTATATATCGATGACATATTGTTGATTGGAAATAATATAGAAATTTTGAAAAGCGTAAAGGGTTACTTAAATAGTAAGTTTTCGATGAAAGATCTTGGTGAAGCTGCATATATATTAGGCATCAAGATCTATAAAGATAGACCAAGACGCTTAATTGTATTGTCGCAAAGTACATATCTTGACAAGATTTTGAAGAAGTTCAAAATGAACGAAAATAAGAAGGGGTTCTTAAGGTATGATTTTGAGTAAGACCCAGAGTTCAGCTACATCAACAAATATAGAAATAATGGACCATGTCTCCTATGACTTAGCCATAGGATCTCTTATATATGCTATGCTATGTACAAGATCAGATATGACATATGCTATTAGTTTGACTAGCAGGTACCAATGTGATCCAGGTTTGAAACACTAGAAGGCAGTTAAGAATTTTTTTAAGTACTTGAGAAGAACTAAAGACATGTTTCTCGTATATGGCGGTGAAGAAAAGCCCGTTGCAAGGTGTTACGTTGATGCTAGCTTTTACACCGACCTAGATGACTCTAAGTCATAATCCGGGTATGTATTTTTGATGAATGGTGCAACGGTGAGTTGGAGGATCTCCGAGCAACCAGCGATAACAAGATCTACAATGGAGGCGGGATATATCTCTACTTTAGAAGCATTGGCGGAAGCAGTTTTGATGAAGGAGTTTATTTCTGAACTAGGTGTGGTTCCAAGTGCTTTGGATCCAATTATAATCTATTGTGACAACAATGGTGCCATATCCAATGTTAAGGAACCAAGATCTCACAAGAATTCTAAGCATATAAAGCATCAGTTTAACTTCATCTGGAAACATGTTCAAGATGGCGATATAGAGATTTTCAAAATAGACACGGATCTGAATGTTGCGGACCCATTGACTAAAGATCTCCCAAGGGCAAAACATGATCAGCTTAAACTCTATGGGTGTTAGATTATAACTATGTATACATTATTGACTCTAGTGCAAGTGGGAGACTAAAAGGAATATGCCCGAGATGCAACAATAAAGTGGCGGTTATTATGATATTCCAGGTTTATTATAGATGTTTATTTTTCATGCTATAATTGTGTTAATAGGAAACATTAATATATTTGTTATTTATAAACAGAAAAGGTTCCTAATAATGTGTAACACCCCCGGTCACTCCAGACCGACTTCTGGCAGCTCAATAGGATCTCTAGACTAGTCCCACAGACCAACACTAGTCTTTTCTGCGCACTTTGTCCTTACTCATGCACACCCGGTTACCCATTTCCCGGTCGGTCACCCATCCTAAAATTGCTCTAGGCCAAGCATGCTTAACCTTAGAGTTCTTTTCGAATGAGCTTCCGGAAAAAAAGTTGCAACTTGTTGGTATGGGTTTCCTATAAATCCTATTGAGTCATGCGCCAGGGTCTCACATACACCCACCCTTAGAATATCGACGTCCTCGTCGATCAACCACAAGCCAGGAATGTGGCATCCCGCAAAACCACTACTAGAAAATCGCGTTGAATTTGTGCATTGCATCGTCATCATCATACATTGTTTGCATAAAACTATATTCGCAAAACCCGTTTTGGTTTCTAAAACGCCCCAACTTTTATTCAAATGCCAAACCCCCAGATGTTCCGGATATTTTTGTTTGTCTAAAACTAGTTACAAAAGATATTTGAAAGTAAATAAAATATTAAATTATTTATTTTAGTGGGGGCAGTCGAACGGGCCAGATCGACCCGAACGACCACCCCCAGGATTTTAAATCGGTCCAACTAGTCTGCCCCTCTAATTCCTAAAGCTACCCAGAAAGCTACCCAACCCTCCACCTCACTCCCAATAGTATCCTGCCACCTCACCTTCTTCCCTAACCAATCTAGCTCGCCACATCACCCACCCCCTCTCTCCTCTCTCTCTCCCTCATCCAAACACAGACCCTCACCACACACACCAAACACGCACCTTGCGCATCCAACCGCAGCAGATCCCACCTCCCTCACGTCTGCCTGTCCTGGGACCACAGGCCCCACTGGCGCGCCCCACCTCCCTCCTCCTCCCTGTTCTTCTTCCCGAGCAGCCCTGCAGCCCACCTCCTCCGCCTCCTGCCACCTTCGCCAGCAGATCCCGCATCCCTAGGCCGCACTAACCTCATCTCTCCGTCGCCTGCATCACCACCGTCCTCGCCCCGGCGACCCGTCCGCCCGCTCTCGCTCCTCGCCGCCCCCTCCCGTGTCCCCGGCCGCCTCGCCCCGCCCTGCCCCCGCGCGCCGCTCTCCAGCGTGCCCGTCCAGCGAGCCGCGCCGCCCCGACCACCTGCCTCGGCTGCCCGTCCAGCGCCCTCAGCCGCCCCTCCGCGGTCTCTCCTCCTCCGCATGGCTCATGCTCATGGCCGCGTCGCCCTTGATTCCACTCGCCCGGCCGGCTGGCCTCCTCCCGAGCACCTCCTGCGCCCTGCCCCATCCCTCGCCAAGCCCGTCTGCGCCGCCAGCAGAGCCACAGCCCCGCCCAGCCTTGGCCTGCCCGTCTCTGCCGCCAGAACGCCGGCGCCTTGCTCGCCCGCCTCCTTCGCCTGCGTCGTCTGCCGAAACCCGGCCGCCAGCGGCCCGCGCTTCTTCCGACCTCGACCGCGTGCCGTGCCCTGTATCCGTTGGTGTGAGATGTTGTGGCAGCCTTGATGCGTTGTGGGTACCGCCCTCCAAGACAAGGTCGACACCGACACGACGATCGGAGCCGCGAGAGACCCCAAGTTCCCTACATGGACAAGAAGATCGCCTACCCGAACCCAGGGTCGACAAGCTCGTCTTCACGGAACCCGAAGAGCGGCACTGGTACCCCCAAGATCTACCACGCGGACGCATCACGGTCTCGGAGAAACCCCTGGGAAACGACAAGTTCGCCATCGACACCGAAGACGGTACGCTAAGACCGTGCCCGGATCCGGAGACCGAACCCGGTACCGCCAAGGTCGCCGATGCGGATACAACAAGTACTTTCTCCCGGAACACCAAGGTCCCCGTGAGAGACGCCATGACCGACAACATGACCCGAAGGCCCCGGCGCGACAAGTACTTCATCCCGGACCCGACAAGATCTGGCCGACGACAAGAACGGCACCGACCCGAAAGCACCCGTTTCGCCCCCGACACCAAACCAAGTCCGGCTTACCGGATTCGACAAGATCGACCCCGATATCCGATAACGCTTCCGCCGAGACCGGACCGTCGAACCCTGGACCCTGAGACCAACCCCGAACCCCGGAACCCCAAGTTCGTCGAACCCTAACAAGATCGCCGAACCCTAAATGTGTGACCCCTTATCCTCGAACCCTATTTTATAACATAACAACTTGTTGCATGTTTAATTGTCATCTCGCATGCATCTCTGTGGTTTGGGGGCCTTATGCTGATTCACCTAATAATTAAATATGGGTCCCATATGCGGGCAAATCTAGTCCCATATCAGCCTCATTTAAACTTGTGTAGCGAACCGGTATCTAATCTTACCTTGTTATAACAACATTTAAATTGCGGGGTACCTAAATAACATGAACCACCTAATTAAATGTCGGGACCCCGGTTCCACTTAATATGACCTAATTGCATCGCACCTTTGCCATGCCACCCATCATACATGCATCATGCCGATCTTCTGTCGTTTTATTAAATATTGCATCCGGTGTTTATTCTAGTGTTTTGCTTCTTCGCGGATAAGGCCGTTGAGTTGATGTGAGCTTCGCCCCGATCCTCGGTTGAACCTTCGGCAATGTTTTCAGGCGAGCATCTCCCCCTTTCTACCTATCTTACTTTTATAGTATTTACTTCCCTCCTGTTGATCTATTGCTATCTGTGTTTCGATGCTCTAGTTTTTGTACCCGTGAAATCCCTTGCAGCCCTATATTGCCTTGGACACATCCTATTACCTGTTGTTTGGTAGATAGTTGGACCTGCGCGTCGTAGTTGCTTGCTCAAGTGCTGATATGTGTCGTCTAATGCCACAGTTGTTGATGTATTGCCGCATGTTGATGTTGGAGATGATTCTAGTTTTATTTATCGTCACTTTAATTTCTGTTTAACAACTAAAATTGAAATAAGCAGAGGCATCGGTGGGTGATAGAAAATATTTGGTTTCCGAACGCCCACTTGTGTCCGTGAAGACCCCGAGTACTTGATACTGTTCCTTGATTTATCGCGCTATCCACATCCGGAGGTATATGGGACCCCCAGCGAGCTTGATTCATTCTTATTTCTTGGGGCCACAAACTAGTTTGAGGTTTTATTTACGATCACACTTATGCCATGCTACTTTACGTATTTAAATTGTGCGAGATAGCACACTATACTTTGTTAGGAAGGCGGAGTGATTACTGGTATCGACACCCAGTTTGGGTTCCCGATCGCTTCACCATTGGCGCTAACCTTGAGGCCGTCTCGGCTAGCTTACTATGCGGGTTCTACTCAAAGGGTGGCCCCAAATATTTCAATCCTGTGATTGTTCACCGTGAAAGCCTCGTTGGGTTTTGATTTGGTTTTTCCGAGGTTGATCGGCGTGTGTGGCTATTGGTGCACCCGGCGGTAAAACTTTTCTGGCCGTGTCGCGGATATGGACGACTTGGAGCACAGTATCTCGATCATAGACAAGCATAACTAAAGTTTCTGCTATAAATTTGACTTATAATGACTAGTAATCAGCTTCACTATAATGGAATGGCTAATTAATACTGCCCACAATTGCTTGTTTGGTTGTCGCTTGCGACAATTGTATCGACTAGTAAGTATTGCAACTTCTAGCGGAATGGCTGAATAAAAGTACCAACAACTGCTGGGTTTTGGGTTATCTCATGCTAAATATCTCGACTAGTAAGTGTTGCCACTATAACGGGATGGTTAACTAAAAGTGCCCATCGCTTACTTTATCGTGATGAATATCTAAACGACTAGTAATTGCTGCAACGATAATGAATAAGTAAAGCGCCAACCGTGTGGGTTCCTCGGTTGACTTCCTCGTTTGGTCTCGAGAAACACCGGGATGGGTTTGTTTGGTGTTAGCTTGTGTTGGATCCGGATAGGTCACTCTCAGCCCTCTCGATAACCGCCATTGTATCGAGTCTCTATAGGTTGTTTAGTGCATCTTGCCGCCGCGCCACCACCATACCTATGTAGGCGAGGACCGCCAATTCTAGCCTCGCCGTGTAATCGCCTCAAGATCGACGCTCCTTCTTTTTCCTTTGCTTGTCGGCACCCTTTGTTTAAGGTGTGAGATCGGCGTCGTTAGCGTGGTTACCTTCCGGCCTGGGCAGGGTTATGGACGCCACTGGTTATTCTTCAGGGCTCTTAGCCCCATTTGCATCTTGTCCGTAGCTGGACGCTATATCGTTTCAAGGTGATTTGGATCTTTGTATATTATATATGTATTCTTGGCTCCTTGAGTCGCTGCTATATCTGTTCTGTGGGTCCCATCGAGGACTGTTGTGTAATGTTATTACTTCGTTTTCCACCCGCACGAAAGTGCCTGGTGGGCACCTTTGAATCGTTTCTATGCGGGTTTGGCGAATTTTGCTAAGACTTGCATAGGTCCGATTCTGAGGGTGTTACAGAGTGGTATCAGAGCTCAGCCATTCGATACCCCACAAGTCCAAATAGGATAACCTAGCTAACGGCAAGTAGAGTGTCAAAACTATTTTCAAAATCGGTTGGATAGTTCGATTAGGTCTGATTTTACTCCCTCTCGCTATTCTCCTCTTATCTCGACGTGTTTTGAACCTACTCTCTTATCTTTTCTTCGAGTCCGGGATTTCGTGGTTGGGTTTCCGCACTTCGTGGTTTCGCTATCTCCTTTGTAACGGAGGTGCTACGATCAAGAATCTGCAAGCTGCTCATGCCCTTCATCCGATCTTTTGTTCTTGAGCTCCTTATCCATCTGTGTTCCTTGCTGGATATCAGTGTCGTTGAAAAACATATGAGAAGGACGAGCTTTGGTGAAGTGGGGTTAACCTTGAGCATGTGTTGTTCATGCCAATGAAACCATCGCGGAACCTAATCGGTGTGTCTTTCATACGATTCTGCTGGCAACATTCCTTTGTTCCGGAACCTCGTTTGTCGAGATCTTCAGTCTGATTCCGAGAGTTGGTTGCTTAATCCGCCTATTCGTGTGCAGAGTAATGGTTTGAGTGCGGGATGGAGTAGCTACCCTACCACTGCTCTTATCAGTCGCTCTTATGTCGCTTGATCGGATCCAGCAGTTTACTCCGTCCATGGAAGTTAGAGGTGGCCTTACCTTCAACTTCGTCCTTTGTTTCCCCGGAGTGTTCTTCCGACGGTCAGGAACAACGACCCTTTGTTGGTGGTGTCGCCGATTTCAAGATGAGAAGGAACCATCGTTAGTGGTGTCGCGAAGATCTACATGAAGTGGGAAGACGCAGATCGCCGACCTTCCTTCCGGTACCATGAGGCGGATCTCGAGGGCGAGATCCATTGTTAGTGGTGTCGAATTGTGGCATCCCGCAAAACCACTACTAGAAAATCGCGTTGAATTTGTGCATTGCATCGTCATCATCATACATTGTTTGCATAAAACTATATTCGCAAAACCCGTTTTGGTTTCTAAAACGCCCCAACTTTTATTCAAATGCCAAACCCCCAGATGTTCCGGATATTTTTGTTTGTCTAAAACTAGTTACAAAAGATATTTGAAAGTAAATAAAATATTAAATTATTTATTTTAGTGGGGGCAGTCGAACGGGCCAGATCGACCCGAACGACCACCCCCAGGATTTTAAATCGGTCCAACTAGTCTGCCCCTCTAATTCCTAAAGCTACCCAGAAAGCTACCCAACCCAACCCTCCACCTCACTCCCTCCAATAGTATCCTGCCACCTCACCTAACCCTTCCCCCTAACCAATCTAGCTCTGCCACATCACCCACCCCCCTCTCTCTCCTCTCTCTCTCCCTCATCCAAACACACAGACCCTCACACCACACACACCAAACACGCACACGCGCACGCATCCAACCGCAGCAGATCCCACCTCCCTGCCGTCTGTCCATGGGACCACACTGGCCCCACCGGCGCCCACCTCCCTCCTCCTCCTCTCCTGTTCTTCTTCCCGAGCAGCCCCCGCAGCCCGCACGCTCCTCCCCACCTTCTCCTTCTCCCAGCCACATGCTCCTCCCTCTTCCCCGCCTCCCTCCTCCGCCTCGCCCGCTGCGCATTCTCGCGCCAGATCCCAGGCCGCACCAACCCTCATCTCTCCCGTCGTCTGCGCCACCGCCTGACACCGCCGCCCCGCGACTCCTGGCCTCGCTTCCTCGCCTCCTCGCGCCTCTCCGCCCCCTGCCCGCCGCCTCGCCGGCGCCGCTCTCCAGGTGCCCCGCAACGAGCCCGCCGCCTTCTCACCACCGCTGCCCTCAAGGCTCACATGACCGCCTCCCGGCCGGTCTCTCCTCCGCCAAGCTCAGCCAGCGGCCCCAGCGCCCGCCAGTTCACCTGGCCGCCGGCCATTGAGCCTCCTCCCGAGCACCTCCTGCGCCTGGCGGCCCCATCCTCGCCAAGCCCCGTCTGCGTCGCCAACAGAGCCCACTCGCGCCGCCCAGCCGCCAGCGCCTCCTTCGCCGCTGCGAGCGCTTCGCCTCGCTTCTTCCGACCTCGACCGCGTGCCGTGCCACTGTATCCGTTGGTGTGAGATGTTGTGGCAGCCTTGATGCGTTGGTACCGCCCAAGACAAGGTCGACACCGACACGACGATCGGAGCGCGAGACCCCAAGTTCCCTACATGGACAAGAAGATCGCTACCCGAACCTGTGGTCGACAAGCTCGTCTTTCACGGAACCAAGAGCGGCTGGTACCCCAAGATCTACCAGCGGACGCATCACGGTCTCGGAGAAACCCACGGAAACGACAAGTTCGCATCGACACCGAAGAGCGATGCGCTAAGGCCGTGCGGATCCGGACCGAACCCGACCGCCAAGGTCGCCGATGCGGATACAACAAGTACTTTCTCCCGAACACCAAGGTCCCGTGAGAGACGCCATGACCGACAACATGACCAAGGCCCGTGACAAGTACTTCATCCGGACCCGACAAGATCTGGCCGACAAGAACGACCGAGAAAAGCACCCGTTTCGCCCGACACCAAACCAAGTCCGCTTACGGATTCGACAAGATCGACCCCGATATCCGATAACGCTTCCGCCGAGACCGGACCGTCGAACCCTGGACCCTGAGACCAACCCCGAACCCCGGAACCCCAAGTTCGTCGAACCCTAACAAGATCGCCGAACCCTAAATGTGTGACCCCTTATCCTCGAACCCTATTTTATAACATAACAACTTGTTGCATGTTTAATTGTCATCTCGCATGCATCTCTGTGGTTTGGGGGCCTTATGCTGATTCACCTAATAATTAAATATGGGGCCCATATGCGGGCAAATCTAGTCCCATATCAGCCTCATTTAAACTTGTGTAGCGAACCGGTATCTAATCTTACCTTGTTATAACAACATTTAAATTGCGGGGTACCTAAATAACATGAACCACCTAATTAAATGTCGGGACCCCGGTTCCACTTAATATGACCTAATTGCATCGCACCTTTGCCATGCCACCCATCATACATGCATCATGCCGATCTTCTGTCGTTTTATTAAATATTGCATCCGGTGTTTATTCTAGTGTTTTGCTTCTTCGCGGATAAGGCCGTTGAGTTGATGTGAGTCACCGATCCTCGGTTGAACCTTCGCAATGTTTTCAAAGAGCATCTCCCTTTCTACCTATCTTACTTTTATAGTATTTACTCCCTCCTGTTGATCTATTGCTATCCTGTGTTTGATGCTCTAGTTTTGCATTGAAATCCCTTGCAGCCCTATATTGCCTTGGACACATCCTATTACCTGTTGTTTGGTAGATAGTTGGACTGCGTCGTAGTTGCTTGCTCAAGTCTTGATATGTCGCCTAATGCCACGATTGTTGATGTATTGCCGCATGTTGATGTTGGAGATGATTCTAGTTTTATTTATCGTCACTTTAATTTCTGTTTAACAACTAAAATTGAAATAAGCGAGGCATCGGTGGGTGATAGAAAATATTTGGTTTCCGAACGCCCACTTGTGTCCCGTAAGACCCCGAGTACTTGATACTGTTCCTTGATTTATCGCGCTATCCACATCCGGAGGTATATGGGACCCCCGAGCCGAGCTTGATTCATTCTTATTTCTTGGGGCCACAAACTAGTTTGAGGTTTTATTTACGATCCTGTACTTATGCCATGCTACTTTACGTATTTAAATTGTGCGACAGATAATAGCACCTTGTCTTTGTTTAGGAAGCGGAGTGATTACGCTGCATCGACACCCGAGTTTCGGGTTCCCGATCGCCATGTGACCATTGGCGCTAACCTTGAGGCCGTCTCGGCTAGCTTACTTCGCGGGTTCTACTCAAAGGTGGCCCTCAAATATTTCTGAATCCTGTGATTGTTCACGTGAAAGCCTCGTTGGGTTTTGATTTGGTTTTCCGAGGTTGATCGGCGTGTGTTGCTATTGGTGCACCCCCGGGTAAAACTTTCAAAGCCGTGTCCGCGGATATGGACGACTTGGAGCATATCTCGATCATAGACAAGCATAACTAAAGTTTACTGCTATAAATTTGACTTATAATGACTAGTAATCAACTTCACTATAATGGAATGGCTAATTAATACGCCCACAATTGCTTGTTTGGTTGTCGCCATGCAATTGTATCGACTAGTAAGTATTGCAACTTCAACGGAATGGTGAATAAAAGTACCAACAACTTTGGGTTTTGGGTTATCTCATGCTAAATGTATCGACTAGTAAGTGTTGCCACTATAACGGGATGGTTAACTAAAAGTGCCCATCGCTTACTTTATCGGGATGAATATCTAAACGACTAGTAATTGCTTAGCGATAGCGAATAAGTAAAACGCCAACCGTGGGTTCTCGGTTGACTTCCTCGTTTGGTCTCGAGGGAAACACCAGATGGGTTTGTTTGGTGTTAGCTTGTTGGATCCGGATAGGTCACTCTCAGCCCTCTCGATAACCGCCATTGTATCGAGTCTCTATAGGTTGTTTAGTGCATGCCGCCGCTCGATCCACCATACCTATGTAGGCGAGGACCGCAATTCTAGCCTCGCCGTGTCTTGGCCTCGATCGACGCTCCTTCTTTTCCTTTGCCCTTTGTCGGCACCCCTTTGTTTAAGCGGTGTGAGATCGGCGTCGTTAGGGGTTACCCTTCCGGCTTGGCAGGCAGGGTTATGGGCGCCATTGGTTATTCTTGTGGCTCTTAGCCCCATTTGCATCTTGTCCGTAGTTGGACGCTATATCGTTCAAGGTGATTTGGATCTTTGTATATTATATATGTATTCTTGGCTCCTTGAGTCGCTATATATATATCTGCCTGTGGGTCCCATCGAGGACTGTGTAATGTTATTACTTCGTTTTCCACCCGCACGAAAGTGCCTGGTGGGCACCTTTGAATCGTTTCTATGCGGGTTTGGCGAATTTTGCTAAAACTTGCATAGGTCCGATTCTGAGGGTGTTACAAGGAACATCCCTCTTGGCACACGTCTGTGCGTTCAGTGCCGGCACATATGCCATGCCATGTCCACTCCGGGCCACACGCGCCATGCGCCACATGTCCGCCACTGACCAGACCCTGCTTAACCGAGGGTCGCTCGATACCAATTGTAACACCCCCTGTCACTCCAGACCAACGGTTGTCACTTCTGGCAGCTCAATAGGATCTCTAGACTAGCCCCACAGACCAACACTAGTCTTTTCTGCGCACTTTGTCCTCACTCATGCGCACCCGGTTACCCATTTCTCGGTCGGTCACCCATCCTAGAATTGCTCTAGGCCAAGCACGCTTAACCTTAGAGTTCTTTTCGAATGAGCTTCCGGAAAATAAGTTGCAACTTGTTGGTATGGGTTTCCTATCAATCCTATTGAGTCATGCGCCAGGGTCTCACATAATGTCTCTCTTAATACTAGCTTATTGATTAACAGATGATCAAAAGTTTCCTAATAATGAACATTGGATGTTGTTAATAACATGGTCATATCATTGGAGAATGATATGATGATCAATCTTCCGCAGTAGATTTAGCAATACGATCAAGTCCTAAAATTTATATTTTATCACATTAATAGTAACTCAATGCCCTTATACCATGAGATCACGTTAATCACTTCCACCGAAAAATTACTTTGATCCATCAAACATCACACCATAACAGGGTGTTTATAAAGGCGCCGTCAGGTACTTGGAAAGTGTTAGTTGAGTCTCGTGGATCAAAAGTGGGATTTGTCCATCCAGATGACAGAGAGATATACCCAGGGCCCTCTCAGTGATATCACATTGACATAGCTTAGAAGCAAGTGATTTGATCACTAGGATGTTATATCACGAGAACAAGACAACGAGTACTTGTCGAGAACGAGATTGAAAAAAGGTATGTATGATACCAAATGATCAGGTCTTGGACAAGTAAAATATCGCGAGATAAAAGAAATTTGATTACAGCGAAAAAAGTTCAAACGATCATTAGATTTTCGTGGAGCTAGTGGGAGTCAATATGGATCTCTATGTCCCGCTAATGATTATTGATCGGAGAAAGTCTCGATCATGTCCATATAATTCTCGAACCCGTAGAGAGACACACTTAAGGATAGTCGACGCAATTGAGTGGATAGGAAACACAGGGAAGATACTAGACATCGAAGGAATTTGTTATGTCGAATCTACCGAAATGGTTTTGGGGTATCGAAATAAAGCAAGGGAATAAAATGTTAATATGTTCATTAAATGAAGTACTCATTAAATAAAGTGTTCCTTGAATTGAATTGCATTAAACCAAGAGAATTAAAGTGCTTTAATTGAAAGATCTTTGGTTTTTGAGTGGAGATTCAATGGGAGAAAGTGGAGCATCATTATTTGTGAGTGGATTGTGCACCTACATGAACGAGAGGAGGGGAGGGGCACCCTCTTGGCTGTTGGACAAGGGAGGGGCTTGTTCCCCCTCTCCCCTATAAAATAAGGTGGAGACCTCCTCCCTCTCACACATTGTCCCTCTCCTCCAATATGACCTTTGGATGTCATCTTTCCCCCTTGCTAACCCTGTCCATTGTCATAATAAAAGGTGCTTAGGCGAATCCCTGCTCGAGATCTTCCCCTCCATCACCTATACCATGTCGTAGTGCTGCTGGAGTTCCCGGAGATCCACTACTTCTGTTGTCTGGCTAGAGCGAGGGACAGAAGTCGTCGGCACATCGTACGTGTGACCGATTACAGAGGCGCTGCCCTCTTGTGGCATTGATCGTCTCCACGTCCTTGAGGATGGTCGTGTACATCTACATCAACCATGTTTATTTGCAGGAACGTTATCCTACTAACGGTCTTTAAGGGTGAGTCCACCTGAAACTGTTATATAGTATCACCTTGATTTGATCTTGGAAGTTGCAACCGTAGATTTTTTTTATTTTCTATGCAATGAACCTCATCACTGACATCACCATATGAGTAGATGGATGGTAAATAAAAGCAGCACAGATTCTAAGAAGAAATCATGACATGGCAATTTGTCGATGGCCCAAAGACACTCAATGTCATGATCTACTTCTTTGGATTTGTCGAAGTAATAACATGATGCAGAACTTAGAATAGAAAAACTAATTATATATTAATGGTGAAAAGATAATGGCAAAGCTAAGGAGTACCGTAACGGAGCAATGGAAAATTAGAAGTCAAATGGCAAAACTGAGTTTAAAGTTTGTCATAGTGGATGAAATGTGATAAAAACCCAAATATAAATAGCCATTTTTTAACCTAAACTATCTTTTTTTAAACTCCAATCTGTTGGAGATATGCCCTAGAGGCAATAATAAATGTAGTTATTATTATATCTTTGTGTTTATGATAAATGTTAACATTCATGCTATAATAGTATTAACAATGAAACATTAATACTTGTGTGATTTGTAAACTAAATTAGAGTCCCTAGTAAAGCCTCTTCATAATACTAGCTTGTTGGTTAATAGATGATTGTGGTTTCCCTATCATGAACATTGAGATGTTATTAACAACAAGATCATATCATTAGGAGAATGGTATGATGGACATACTCCTATAGATAAGCGTAGAATAAAGATCAAGTCATTTTAATAGTTCAAATGCTATATGCTTTCTGATACATAGTAACCTAATTCCTTCGACCATGAGATCATGTTTATCACCATCACCGGAAGGAGGCTTTGATGACATCAAACACCACACCGTAACTGGGTGGCTATAAAGGTGGCATTGAGTGTTTGGAAAGTATGGGTTGAGACACATGAATCAAGAGTGGGATTTGTCCATCCATATGACGGATAGATATACTCTGGGCCCTCTCGGTGGAATGTCATCCAATTAGCTTGCAAGCATGTGACTGGCTCACAACGGATCACATACCATGGGAACGAGAAAAGAGTACTTATTAGTAACGAGGTTGAACTAGGTATGCAGAGATACCGACGATCAAGACCTCGGATAAGTAAACTATCGTGAGACAAAGGGAAATTGGTATCGTATGTAAGTGGTTCATTCGATCGCAAATTAATCGTAGAAATATGTGAGAACCATATGAATTTCCAGATTCCTCTATTGGTTATTGATCGGAGAAGTGTCTCGATCATGTCCGCATAATTCACGAACCGTAGGGAGACACACTTAAGGATTCGATGTTGTTTGAGTAGTTATGGAATGATGAGTGAGAGACCAAATGTTGTTAGGAGTCTCGTATGGGATCCGGGATATCACGAGGAGATCCGGAATGGTCCGGAGAATAAGATTCATATAAGGAAAGTCCTGTTTCGGGGTTGGAGAATGGTTCCGGTGTTTTCATCGGGAATGTTCTAGAAGGTTCCGGAATGTCCGACACTCTGGAGGGGAAGGGTACATGAATGTGTCATTGCAAGTTGGAATGGTTGCATCATGTACTAGGTGTCATCGCTGAACAAAATAAAGGGATAAATCAAATCCTAGTTTGAAAAGTCAAACGCCAATTTGAAAAGTCAAACGGCTATTTTGTTTGGTGGAGGGAGAGTAGGAAACCTACTTGGGGAGGAGTTCCCCTCCCTCCACCGCCGGCCCACTTGGAGACCAAGTTGGGGAGGGACTCCCCTCCCCTTGGCGCGCCTCCTCCACCTATATAAGGAGGGGCAGGGCTGCCCCTCCAAACACACAGCTCCACCACCTTTAAACCCTAACCCTAGCCCCGGCGCCGCCACCTCCTGCTGTCGCCACCACCTAGGGCTAAACCCTAGCCGCCGACTTGGGGCATACCCTTGCCCTAGTCGCCGGCCTAGCCTCTCCACCTTGGTGTGTCTAAACCCTAGATCACCGAGGCTCTCTCATAGTCCACCATACTCGCTCCGGCTTAAGCCTGCGAGATCTCCTCTACTCGATACCACGCCGTCTTCTTGGGAATCGCGAGGAGAGTGCTACAACCTCCTCACTTCTTTGGAACAAGGTAGAGGAAGGTCTTCATCGAGTACCGAACGCAGGATCGATCGGGAGCGCCGAACGCGCTACCGGAAGGATCGTCTACGATCTTGAGATCGGAAGAGTACTACATCACCCACGAGAATCCGCTCTCGTTAACCGCTTTGGAATCTTTGAGGGTGAGTTCATCTATCGACTCGTTGCTACAATCTAGTAGATAGATCTTGGCTTGTTTGTTTGCATGCGATAGAAATTTTTTGTTTTCCATGCTACGAACCCCTACAGTGGTATCAGAGCCGTGTCTATATGTAGATCTGTTGCACAAGTAGAACACAATGGTCATTGTGGGCGGTGGTGCTTTTATTATCAATTGCTTCTTGTGTACTTTGCATCTTGCGGTATGATGGGATGAAGCGGCCCGGGCTAACTTTACATGACATCGTTCATGAGACTTGCTCCACGCTAAACATGCAACTTGTATTGCATAAGTGGATTTGCAGGTGTCTGTCTCTCCCATTATAGTAAGATCCAATTTACAACGGGCACTTGATAGTTCTAGCATCAACGTTGTGGTTCTTGTTCGTAAGTTAGAGCGACACTTATTGAAAGCCCCAAACCACGTAAAATATGCAAAGAAAATTAGAGGCGTCTAACTTTGTTTTGCAGGGGTGTGCTGTGATGTGATATGGCCATGATTGTGATTATATTTGATGTATGCAATGTTCCTTATTGTAAGTTGGCAACCGGCAGGAGCCATATGGTTGTCTTTAATTTCTGTTAAGATTCTCGTGTCTATTCAAAGTAGTTGTAATAGTTGAAGCTAGTGGACGACAACCATGGAGCGGCTTCATTGACCTTGATGCAATGCCGGTGATGATGAGATCATGTTCGTGCTTGAAGATGGAGATCGGAAGCACAAAGAAGAAAGGCCATATCATATCACATATTATGTATTGCATGTGATGTTAATCCTTTATGCATCTTGTATTGCTTAGTTAACGACGGTAGCATTATAAGATGATCCTTCAAGCACACAAATTTCAAGTTTAAAGTGTTCATCCTTAGTTAGCACCGTTGCTAAAGCTTGTTGTTTCGAAGCACCACGTGATGATCGGGTGTGTTAGATTCTGCAAGTGTATACAACGTGAGCAAGCTAGTTTTGCTCATGAGGAAGCTAAGGTTTGATCTTGACGAGCCTAGCATGTACAGACATGGTCTCGGAACACGGATCATCGAAAGGTAAAGCATGAATCATATAGTAGATATGATGAACATGTCGATTGTTCGCCATTGAAGCTACATCAACTCTCGTGATGATCGGTTTTGATGTGGTGGATTTGGTTCGTGTGATCACTAAAACAATGTGAGGGATATTGTTTTGAGTGGGAGTTCACCTAGATTAATTTAACTATTAATTAGAACTCAATTTGTCATAAACTTAGTCTAAACTATTGTAAATATGTTGTAGATCAATGGCGGACCCTACCATCAATTTTAATGCGTTCCTAGAGAAAGAAAAGTTGAAAAACAATGGAAGCAACTTCGTGGATTGGTTCCACAATTTGAGGATTGTCCTTAATGCTGGTAATTTGACCTATGTGCTGGATGCACTGCTGGGTGACCCGCCTGCAGCTGATGCTACCGATGAGGTAAAGAATGTTTTCCTCGCTCGGAAAAATCAGTACTCCACGGTTCAGTGTGCTATCTTGTATGGTTTGGAATCAGAGCTTCAGAAAAGGTTTGAGAATTTAGACCCACATGATATTGTCCGTGAACTCAAAATGATATTTGAGGCTCACGCGGCAGCTGAGAGTTATGAGGCTTCTGAAAAGTTCTTTAACTGCAAGATGGAAGAGGACAGCTCCGTCAGTGAGCATGTGCTTAAGATGTCTGGGCACGCAAACAAACTCCAAAGTTTGGGTATAGTGATTCCTAATTCTTTGGGGATACATCGTGTCCTCCAATCACTACCACCAAGTTACAAGAACTTTGTGATGAACTACAATATGCAAAACATGGACAAGAAGTTGCCGGAACACTTCTCCATGTTGAAATCTGCAGAAGTGGAGATCAAGAAAGAGCACCAAGTGTTGTTGGTCAATAAGACCACCAAATTCAAGAAAGGCGAGTCTAAGCAAAAGGGACACTTCAAGAAGGGTGGTAAGAAAGACACACCGACAAAGAAGACCAAGGCTGGACCTAAGCCTGATACTGAGTGTTTTTACTGCAAGCAAGAGGGTCACTGGAAGCAGAATTGCCCAAAGTACTTGGCGGATTTGAAGAATGGCAACATCAAGAAGAAAGGTATATTCGATATACATGTTATTGATATGTATCTCACTAGTACTCGTAGTAGTGCCTGGGTATTTGATACTGGTTCGGTTGCTCATATTTGTAACTCGAAACAGGTGCTGCAGAATAAACGGAAGCTAGCGGAGAACGAGATGACGATGCGCGTTGGAAACGGATCAAAGGTTGATGTGATCGTGGTCGGCACACTACCTCTTCATCTACCATCGGGATTAGTTTTATACTTAAATAATTGTTATTTGGTGCCTGCGTTGAGCATGAACATTATATCGGGATCTTGTTTATTGCGAGACGGTTACTTGTTTAAGTCCGAGAATAATGGTTGTTCGATTTATATGAGTAATATGTTTTATGTACATGCACCTTTGATAGATGGTCTATTCTTATTGAATCTCGATAGTGGAAATACACATATTAATAACATTGAGGCTAAACGTTTGAAATTGAGCGATGACTCGACCTATATGTGGCACTGTCGTCTTGGTCATATCGGAGTGAAGCGTATGAAGAAACTCCATTCCGATGGACTTCTTGAATCACTTGATTTTGAATCACTTGAAAGATGCGAAGCATGTCTGATGGGTAAAATGACTAAGACTCCATTTACTGGTATGATGGAGCGAGCTACAGACTCATTGGAAATCATACATGCCGATGTGTGTGGACCAATGAGTGTAGCATCGCGCCGTGGTTATCGTTATGTTCTTACCTTCACGGATGACTTGAGTAGATATGGGTATATCTATTTCATGAAACATAAGTCCGGAACTTTCGAGAAGTTTAAAGGAATTTCAAAGTGAGGTAGAGAATCAACGTAACAAGAAGATTAAATTTCTACGTTCTGATCGTGGAGGTGAATATCTAAGTTACGAGTTTGGCGAGCATTTGAAGAAATGCGGAATACTTTCACAATTGACACCGCCGGGAACACCACAGCGTAATGGTGTGTCTGAACGTCGTAATCGAACTCTCTTAGATATGGTTCGTTCTATGATGTCACTTACAGATTTACCGCTATCATTTCGGGGTTATGCATTAGAAACAGCTGCATTCACTTTAAAATAGGGCACCATCTAAATCTATTGAAACGATACCGTATGAACTATGGTTTGGGAAGAAACCTAAATTGTCGTTCCTTAAAGTTTGGGGTTGCGAAGCCTATGTAAAGAAGTTACAGCCGGACAAGCTTGAACCCAAAGCGGAAAAATGCGTCTTCATAGGATACCCAAAGGAAACTATTGGGTATACCTTCTATCATAGATCCGAAGGCAAAATCTTCGTTGCCAAGAATGGATCCTTTCTAGAGAAGGAATTTCTCTCGAAAGAAGTGACTGGAAGGAAAGTAGAACTCAACGAGGTTGTTGAACCTTCTCTCGAACTTGCGAGTAGCGCAACACCGGAAGAAGTTCCTGTAGTGCCTACACCAATAAGAGAGGAAGCTAATGATGATGATCATGAAACTTCGGTTGAAGTTGCTACAGAGCCTCGCAGGTCAATGAGAACTCGTACCACTCCTGATTGGTATGATCCCGTTATGAGTGTCATGTTGGTGGACAACACCGATGACCCTGAGACATATGAAGAAGCGCTGATGAGCCCAGATTCCAATAAATGGCAAGAAGCCATGAAATCCGAGATTGGATCCATGTACGAAAACCAAGTATGGACTTTGGTGGACTTACCAGATGGCCGGAAGGCTGTCGAGAACAAATGGATTTTCAAGAAGAAAACAGATGCTGATGGTAATGTTACCGTCTATAAAGCTCGACTTGTCGCAAAAGGGTTTCGACAAATTCAAGGAGTTGACTACGATGAGACTTTCTCACCAGTAGCGAAGCTAAAGTCTGTGAGGATTATGTTAGCAAACGTTGCATATTACGATTATGAAATATGGCAAATGGATGTCAAAACAGCGTTCCTCAATGGAGACATTGATGAAGAGTTGTATATGATGCAACCCAAAGGTTTTGTCGATCCTAAATATGCTAACAAGGTATGCAAACTTCAAAGGTCCATATATGGATTGAAGCAAGCGTCCCGAAGTTGAAATCAACATTTTGATAAGCTAATCAAAAGTTTTGGTTTTATACAAACTTATGGAGAAGCTTGTATTTATAAGAAAGTGAGTGGGAGCTCTGTAGCATTCTTAATACTATATGTAGATGACATATTGTTGATTGGGAATGATGTAGACCTTCTTAATAGTGTCAAGGAATATTTGAATAATAGTTTTTCAATGAAAGATCTTGGCGAAGCGGCTTACATATTAGGCATAAAGATTTATAGAGATAGATCGAGACGCCTAATATCATTGTCTCAAAGTACATATTTGGACAAAGTTCTAAAGAGGTTTGGAATGGAAGATAGCAAGAAAGGGTTCTTTCCCATGTTGCCCAATACGACCTTGAGTAAAACTCAAAGTCCAGCAATGGCAGAAGATAGATAAAGGATGAGTAAGACTCCCTATGCCTCAGCCATAGGATCTCTAATGTATGCCATGCTATGTACTAGACCCGACATTGCATATGTTGTTAGTTTAACTAGCAGATATCAAAGTGATCCAGGAGTGGATCATTGGACAGCGGTCAAAAACATCCTTAAGTACTTGAGAAGAACTAAGGATATGGTTCTTTCTTATGGAGGTGATGAACAACTCGTTGTTAATGGATACACCGATTCTAGTTGGAACACCGATCCGGATGATTCTAAATCACAATCTGGATACGTATTTATTTTGAATGGTGCAGCAGTTAGCTGGAGGAGTGCAAAGCAAAGCGTTGTGGCGAGATCTTCAACTGAATCGGAATACATAGCTGCTTCAGAGGCTTCACAAGAAGCGATATGGATGAAGGAGTTCATTACAGAGCTCGGTGTGGTTCCAAGTGCGTTGGATCCAATGTCTATCTACTGTGATAACATGGGCGCCATAGTGTGGCATCCCGCAAAACCACTACTAGAAAATCGCGTTGAATTTGTGCATTGCATCGTCATCATCATGCATTGTTTGCCAAAACTATGTTTGCAAAGCCCGTTTTTGTTTTCTAAACGCCCCGTCTTTTTTTCAAACGCCAAACCGGGTCCCCGGAATATTTTGTTTTGACCGCTATCGGTTTGCAGACGGCCCGTTTAAATCGAATAAAATATTTATTTATTTTTGGCCGGAGCAGTCGAACGGGCCAACCGACCCGAACGACCGCCCCAGATTTCTAAATCGGTCCAACTACACCAATCCTAAATCCTAGAGCTACCCAAACTCCTACCCAATCTTCCCTCCACCTCACTCCCACCAATCCAGACCCGCCACCTCACTTTTCCCTCACCCCTCACCCACTCAAAACCTGCCACTTGGCCAGACCTCACCCCTCCTCTCTCTTTCCCCCTCTCTCTCTGGGTCCCACCCGTCCCCCACTCAACGCACGCACGCCCCAGCCACACAAACCCCCAGCAGACCCACCCAGCTCTCCTCACACCCCACCACGCCACGACTGGCCCCTCCCCGCCTGGCCCACGCGGTCACCCCACTCAACCCACTTCCCCTCACCAGATCCCACCTCCCCCACCTGCCCCGGTCAACACCCCTGCCCGGCCCCACGCGGGACCCACCTCCCACGCGCCCCGCACCTCTCTCTTTCTCTCTCCCCTCCTTCCCCTCCGCGACCGGCCCCGACCCGCACCGTGGCTCCGCCTCCACCTCAACGTCCTGCATGGACGCCTTTGCCGTCCCCGACCTCACATGACTACACCACAAGTTACGCCTTCTAACAAGATCCGCCACGGTCCGCCTTGGTGCCAAGTTCACCGAGGCCCCCGTCCGCTGCCATACGCCGCCTTCGCCGGTCACGTGGCGCCGTTCAAGATGCCAAGCCGACACGGGATGAGGACCAAGTCCACACGAGACCGACCCCGTACCCGGTACCGCGTCATGAACTCCGAACACCCCGGTGCCGGGCGAGTTCGCCATCGACCTCGAGTTCTCCCACATGGATACCAAGCGACAAGATCATCGTCATAGAACCCGAAGGCCACATGAGCGACAAGCACTTCACCCCCGGACCCCGAGGACCCTGGCGCCGTTCCCGAGATCGCCACCGGTTCGACATGCTCCCCAACACGGATACACCAAGTTAACCATCGAAGACACCAAGACCGTCGACAGGGAACCGAAGGGCGTCAAGCACTGCATCCCGGACGCCAAGAACCGTTCCCGGAGTCCGGTTGTCGAGCCGCACCCGTGGAACCCCGAACCTGCCTAAGATCTGCGCTACGGAACGACAAGACCGACGACCCGACAAGATCCGCTTGCGACGAGAACGACAGCGACCGGGAGTATCCGATGCGCCCCGACGTCGAACCAAGCTCGGCTTCCCGGATGCAACAAGACCTACCCCCGATATCCAAGCACGACCCCGGAGGCCGAGAACGACCCCGGCGAACCCTAAACCCTGGACCCCGAACCCCGGAACCCAAGATCTGCCGAACCCTAATGTGTGACCCCTTTTCCGAACCCTATTTTATAACATAATAACCTTGTCGCATGTTATTTGACATCTCGCATGCATCTCATTGGTTTGGGGGCCTTACGCCGATTCACCTAATAATTAAATATGGGGCCCATATGCGGGCAAATCTAGTCTCATATCGGCCTCATTTAAACTTGTGTAGCGAACCAGTACTAGCGTTGCCATGCTGAAACAACATTTAATATGCGGGGGTTCCAAACAACTTGAACCGTTATTAATTGTCGGGACCCCGGTTCCACTTAATCTGACCTATTTGCATCGAACCTTTGCCATGCCATGCATCATACCTGCATCATGCCGATCTTCTGCCGTGTATTAAATATTGCATCCGGTGTTTATTCTAGTGTTTTGCTTCTTCGCGGATAAGGCCGTTGAGTTGATGTGAGCATCGCCCCGATCTTCGGTTGAACCTTCGACAATGCTTTTCAGGCGAGCATCTCCCCCTTTCTACCTATCTTACTTTTATAGTATTTACTTCCCTCCTGTTGATCTTTTGCTATCTGTGTTGCGATGCTTTAGTACCGTACCTGGAATATACCGTGCAGCCCTATATTGCCTTGGACACATCCTATCACCTGTTGTTTGGTAGATAGTTGGACTCGCGCGTCGTAGTTGCTTGCTCAAGTGCTGATGTATGTCGTCATATGCCACAGTTGCTGATGTATTGCCGCATGTTGATGTTGGAGATGATTCTAGTTTTACTTATTGTTCACTTTACTTTCTGTTTAACAACTAAAATTGAATAAGCAGAGGCATCGGTGGGTGATAGATAATATTTGGTTTCCGAACGCCCACTTGTGTCCCGTAAGACCCCGAGTACTTGATACCTGTTCCTTGATTTTTGCGCGCTATCCACATCCGGGAGGTATATGGGACCCCCCTGAGCCAGAGCTTGATTCATTCTTATTTCATGGGGCCACAAACTAGTTTGAGGTTTTATTTACGATCCTGTACTTATGCCATGTTTACCGCTTTATTTACGATTGTGCGAGGAGCACACTGTACTGTTTAGGAAGGCGGAGTGATTACGCGGTATCGACAAGCCCAGCCACACTTTCGGGTTCCCGATCGCTACCATTGGCGCTAACCTTGAGGCCGTCTCGGCTAGCTTACTGCGGGTTCTACTCAAAGGGTGGCCCCTGAAATATTTCTGAATCTGTGATTGTTCAAATGTGAAAGCCTCGTTGGGTTTTGATTTGGTTTTCCGAGGTTGATCGGCGTGTGTTGCTATTGGTGCACCGCCGGGTAAAACTTTCAAAGCCGTGTCCGCGGTTATGGACGACTTGGAGCACGATTCTCGATCATAGACAAGTATAACTAAAGTTTCTGCTATAAATTTGACTTATAATGACTAGTAATCAGCTCCACTATAATGGAATGGCTAATTAATACGCCCACAATTGCTTGTTTGGTTGCTTACGACAATTGTACCGACTAGTAAGTATTGCAACTACAACAAAATGGCTGAATAAAAGTACCAACAAGCTTTGGGTTTGGGTTTATCTCATGCTATCTGTCGATTAGTAAATCGCCACTATAACGGAATGGTTAACTAAAAGTGCCCATGTTTACTTTATCGACGATTATCTATACCGACTAGTAAGTGCCGCAACTATAATCGAATAAGTAAAATTGCCAACCGTGTGAGTTCCTCGGTTGACTTCCTCGTTGGTCTCGAGAAACGCCAGATGGGTTTGTTTGATGATAGTATCGTTGGATCCGAATAGGTCTCTCACCTCTCCGATTGGCGCCATGTATCGAGTCTCTATAGGTTGTTTAGTGCATCTTGCCGCCGCTCGATCCACCATACCTATGTAGGCGAGGACCGGAATTCTAGCCTCGCTGTCTTGGCCTCAAGATCGACGCTCCTTCTTTGTTTTCGCTTTGCCCTTTGTCGGCACCCCTTTTGTTTAAGCAGGTTTGAGATCGACGTTAGCGGGGTTACCCTTCCGGCTTGGCTCAAGGGGTTATGGACGCCATTGGTTATTCTTCGTGGCTCTTAGCCCCATTTGCTTCTTGTCCGTGAGACGGACGCTCTACCATTTTCAAGGTGATTTGGATCTTGTACCCTATATCGTATTCTTGACTCTTTGAGTCGTCATATATATATATCTGCTCGTGGGTCCCATCGAGGGGCTGTGTAATGTTATTACTTCGCCCACCATTTAAAGTGCTGGTGGCACCTTTGAATCGTTTCTGCGGGTTTGGTGAATTTTGCCCAAACTTGCATAGGACCGATTCGAGGGTGTTACTGAGTGGTATCGAGCTCGTGCTTCGATACCCCACAAGTCCAGCCTGTAGGATAACCTAGCTAACGGCCGAAGTAGAGTGTCAAAACTATTTTAGAAAATCGGTTGGATAGTTCTGATTAGGTCTGATTTTACTCCTTACCCCTCTGCTGTTCTCCTCTTACCTCTGCGCGTTTTGAATCCGCTCTCATCTCTTTCTTCGAGTCCAGGAATTCTCGTGGGTGGGTATCCGTCGTACCTTTAGGGTTTCATTTCTCTCTTTTGTAACGGAGGTGCTACGATCATCAATTTGCAACTTGTCTGTTGAACCTTCATCCGATCTTTTGCTCTTGAGATCTTTATCCATCTGTGTTCCTTGCTGGATGTCAGTGTCGTTGAAAAACATATGAGAAGGACGAGCTTTGGTGAAGTTGGAGTCGACCTTGAGCACGTGTTGTTCATGCCAATGGAACCATCGCGAAAACCTAATCATTGTGTCTTTCATACGATTTCTGCTGGCAACATTCCTTTGATCCGGATACCGCCTATGAAGATCTTCAGTCTAAATCTCGAGAGTTGAGTTGCCTGATTCCCCTAACCATGTATAGCGTGATAGTGTGGGTCCGGGATGGACTGATCACCCTACCAGACTCTTACTGTTCGCTCTGTACATCGAACTGGTGGATCGATGTAACTTTTCCCTCTTCTAACGGAAGTTAGAGGTGGCTTTATTTGTTGATGCCTCTATCTTCGTCCTCTTGTTCCCGGAGTGTTCTCTCGACGATCAGGAACAACGAACCTTTGTTGGTGGTGTCGCCGTTTACCAGATGAAGAAGGAACCCTCGTTAGTGGTGTCGCGAGGATCTACACGAAGCGCGAAGGATCAGACCGCCGACCTTCCTTCCGGTACCATGAGGCGGATCTCGAGGACGAGATCCTTTGTTAGTGGTGTCGAATTGTGGCATCCCGCAAAACCACTACTAGAAAATCGCGTTGAATTTGTGCATTGCATCGTCATCATCATGCATTGTTTGCCAAAACTATGTTTGCAAAGCCCGTTTTTGTTTTCTAAACGCCCCGTCTTTTTTTCAAACGCCAAACCGGGTCCCCGGAATATTTTGTTTTGACCGCTATCGGTTTGCGTGACCGCTTAAATCGAATAAAATATTTATTTATTTTGGCGGTCGAGCAATGAACGGGCCAACCGACCCGAACGACCGCCCCAGATTTCTAAATCGGTCCAACTACACCAATCCTAAATCCTAGAGCTACCCAAACTCCTACCCAATCTTCCCTCCACCTCACTCCCACCAATCCAGACCCGCCACCTCACTCTTCCCTCACCCCTCACCCACTCAAACCCACTTGGCAGACCTCACCCTCTCTCTTTCCCCTCTCTCTGGTCCCACCCACCCCCACTCAACGCACGACGCCCACACAAACCCCCCAGCAGACCCACCCAGCTCTCCTCACACCCCACCCGCGCCCCACTCGCTGACCGTGGCCCCTCCTGCCCCTGGCCCACGCGGTCACCCCACTCAACCCACTTCCCCTCACCAGATCCCACCTCCCCCACCTGCCCCGGTCAACACCCCTGCCCGGCCCACGCTGGACCCACCTCCCACGCTACCGCACCTCTCTCTTTCTCCTCCTTCCTCCCATGACGGCCCGACCGCACCGTGGCTCCGCCTCACCTCAACGTCTGCCATGACGCCACCTGGCCCCCGACCACCACATGACTGCACACGCCTGCCCCAACCGCATCCGCCACGGTCCGCCTTGGTGCCAAGTTCCGCCCGAGCCGTCCCGGGTCATTGCCCCACGCCATCGCCGCCCATCGCCTTCGGTCACGTGGCGCGTTCAAGATGCCAAGCCGACACGGATGAGGACCAAGTCCACACGAGACCGACGTGCAGTACGCGTCAGAACTCCGAACACCGGTGCGGGCGAGTTAGTTCGCCATCGACCTCGAGTTCTTCCACATGGATACTAGCGACAAGATCATCGCCATAGAACCCAAGGCCACATGAGCGACAAGCACTTCACCCGGACCGAGCACCGGCGCCGTTCGAGATCGCCAGGTTCGACATGCTCCCCAACACGGATACACCAAGTTAACCATCGAAGACACCAAGACTCGACGGAACCGAAGGCGCGTCAACCTTGCATCCGACGCAAGAACCGTTCGAGTCCGGTTGTCGAGCGCACCGTGGAATCGAACTGCCTAAGATCTGCGCTACGGAACGACAAGACCGACGACCCGACAAGATCCGCTTGCGACGAGAACGACAGCGACCGGGAGTATCCGATGCGCCCCGACGTCGAACCAAGCTCGGCTTCCCGGATGCAACAAGACCTACCCCCGATATCCAAGCACGACCCCGGAGGCCGAGAACGACCCGGCGAACCTAAACCTGACCCGAACCGAACCCAAGATCTGCCGAACCCTAATGTGTGACCCCTTTTCCGAACCCTATTTTATAACATAATAACCTTGTCGCATGTTATTTGACATCTCGCATGCATCTCATTGGTTTGGGGGCCTTACGCCGATTCACCTAATAATTAAATATGGGGCCCATATGCGGGCAAATCTAGTCTCATATCGGCCTCATTTAAACTTGTGTAGAACCAAGATTAGCGTTGCCATCTTTGAAACAACATTTAATATGCGGGGGTTCCAAACAACTTGAACCGTTATTAATTGTCGGGACCCCGGTTCCACTTAATCTGACCTATTTGCATCGAACCTTTGCCATGCCATGCATCATACCTGCATCATGCCGATCTTCTGCCGTGTATTAAATATTGCATCCGGTGTTTATTCTAGTGTTTTGCTTCTTCGCGGATAAGGCCGTTGAGTTGATGTGAGCATCGCCCCGATCTTCGGTTGAACCTTCGACAATGCTTTTCAGGCGAGCATCTCCCCCTTTCTACCTATCTTACTTTTCTAGTATTTATTTCCCTCCTGTTGATCTTTGCTATCTGTGTTGCGGTGCTTTAGTACTACACAGAATACCGTGCAGCCCTATATTGCCTTGGACACATCCTATCACCGTTGTTTGGTAGATAGTTGGACTCATGGCGTCGTAGTTGCTTGCTCAAGTGCTGATGTATGTCGTCATATGCCACGATTCTTGATGTATTGCCGCATGTTGATGTTGGAGATGATTCTAGTTTTACTTATTGTTCACTTTACTTTCTGCTTAACAACTAAAATTGAATAAGCGCGAGGCATCGGTGGGTGATAGATAATATTTGGTTTCGACGCCCACTTGTGTCCCGTAAGACCCCGAGTACTTGATACCTTCCTTGATTTTTGCGCTATCCACATCCGGAGGTATATGGGACCCCCCGAGAGCTTGATTCATTCTTATTTCATGGGGCCACAAACTAGTTTGAGGTTTTATTTACGATCTGTACTTATGCCATGTTACCGCTTTATTTACGATTGTGCGAGGAGCACCTGCTTTGTTTAGGAAGGCGGAGTGATTACGCGGTATCGACAAGCCCAGCCACACTTCGGGTTCCCGATCGCATGACCATTGGCGCTAACCTTGAGGCCGTCTCGGCTAGCTTACTTATGCGGGTTCTACTCAAAGGTGGCCCCTCAAATATTTCTCAATCTGTGATTGTTCAGTCGTGAAAGCCTCGTTGGGTTTTGATTTGGTTTTTCCGAGGTTGATCGAGCGTGTGTTGCTATTGGTGCACCCCGGCCGGGTAAAACTTTCTGAAAGCCGTGTCCGCGGTTATGGACGACTTGGAGCACAGTATCTCGATCATAGACAAGTATAACTAAAGTTTACTGCTATAAATTTGACTTATAATGACTAGTAATCAGCTCCACTATAATGGAATGGCTAATTAATACTGCCCACAATTGCTTGTTTGGTTGCCGCTTGCGACAATTGTACCTGACTAGTAAGTATTGCAACTACAACAAAATGGCTGAATAAAAGTACCAACAACTGCTGGGTTTGGGTTTATCTCATGCTATCTGTATCTGATTAGTAAGTACTGCCACTATAACGGAATGGTTAACTAAAAGTGCCCACTGTTTACTTTATCAGGACGATTATCTATACCTGACTAGTAAGTGCCGCAACTATAACTGAATAAGTAAAATTGCCAACCGTGTGAGTTCCTCGGTTGACTTCCTCGTTGGTCTCGAGGGGGAAACGCCAGATGGGTTTGTTTGATGATAGTATCGTGTTGGATCCGAATAGGTCTCTCTCACCTCTCTCGATTGGCCGATTGTATCGAGTCTCTATAGGTTGTTTAGTGCATCTCTTTGCCGATCCACCATACCTATGTAGGCGAGGACCGCAATTCTAGCCTCGCCGTGTCTTGGCCTCGATCGACGCCTCCTTCTTTGTTTTGCCCTTTGTCGGCACCCCTTTTGTTTAAGCGGGTTTGAGATCGACGCCGTTAGCGTGGTTACCCTTCCGCTTGGCACAAGGTGGTTATGGACGCCATTGGTTATTCTTCAGGGCTCTTAGCCCCATTTGCTTCTTGTCCGTAGACGGACGCTCTACCATTTTCAAGGTGATTTGGATCTTGTACCCTATATATGTATTCTTGACTCTTTGAGTCGCTGTTATATATATATCTGTTCTGTGGGTCCCATCGAGGACTGTTGTGTAATGTTATTACTTCGTTTTCCACCCGCACGAAAGTGCCTGGTGGGCACCTTTGAATCGTTTCTATGCGGGTTTGGTGAATTTTGCCCAAACTTGCATAGGACCGATTCTGAGGGTGTTACACATAGCCAATGCGCAAGAACCAAGGTCACACAAGAAGCTGAAGCACATCAAGCTACGTTTTCACGCTATTCGAGAACATGTCCAAGATGGAGACATAAAGATTTGCAAAGTACACACATATCTGAATGTGGCGGATCCGTTGACTAAACCTCTCCCAAGGGAAAAACATGACCAACACCAAACTGCCATGGGTGTTCGGTATATTACCATGTAATCTAGATTAGTTGACTCTAGTGCAAGTGGGAGACTGTTGGAGATATGCCCTAAAGGCAATAATAAATGTAGTTATTATTATATCTTTGTGTTTATGATAAATGTTTACATTCATGCTATAATAGTATTAACAAGAAAACATTAATACTTGTGTGATTTGTAAACTAAATTAGAGTCCCTACTAAAGCCTCTTCATAATGCTAGCTTGTTGGTTAATAGATGATTATGGTTTCCCTATCATGAACATTGAGATGTTATTAACAACAAGATCATATCATTAGGAGAATGGTATGATGGACATACTCCTATAGATAAGCGTAGAATAAAGATCAAGTCATTTTAATAATTCAATTGCTATATGCTTTCTGATACATAGTAACCTAATTCCTTCGACCATGAGATCATGTTTATCAGCATCACCGGAAGGATGCTTTGATGACATCAAACACACACTGAATCGGGTGGCTATAAAGGTGGCATTGAGTGTTTGGAAAGTATGGGTTGAGACACATGAATCAAGAGTGGGATTTGTCCATCCATATGACGGATAGATATACTCTGGGCCCTCTCGGTGGAATTTCATCCAATTAGCTTGCAAGCATGTGACTGGCTCACAAGGGATCACATACCATGGGAACGAGAAAAGAGTACTTATCAGTAACGAGGTTGAACTAGGTATGCAGAGATACCGACGATCAAGACCTCGGATAAGTAAACTATCGTGAGACAAAGGGAAATCGGTATCGTATGTAAGTGGTTCATTCGATCGCAAAGTAATCATAGAAATATGTGGGAACCATATGAATTTCCAGATTCCTCTATTGGTTATTGATCGGAGAAGTGTCTCGATCATGTCCGCATAATTCACGAACCGTAGGGAGACACACTTAAGGATTCGATGTTGTTTGAGTAGTTATGGAATGATGAGTGAGAGACCGAATGTTGTTCGGAGTCTCGGATGGGATCCGGGATATCACGAGGAGATCCGGAATGGTCCGGAGAATAAGATTCAAATAAGGAAAGTCCTGTTTCGGGGTTGGAGAATGGTTCCGGTGTTTTCATCGGGAATGTTCTAGAAGGTTCCGGAATGTCCGACACTCCGGAGGGGAAGGGTACATGAATGTGTCATTGCAAGTTGGAATGGTTGCATCATGTACTAGGTGTCATCGCTGAACAAAATAAAGGGATAAATCAAATCCTAGTTTGAAAAGTCAAACGACTATTTTGTTTGGTGGAGGGAGAGTAGGAAACCTACTTGGGGAGGAGTTCCCCTCCCTCCACCGCCGGCCCACTTGGAGACCGAGTTGGGGAGGGACTCCCCTCCCCTTGGCGCGCCTCCTCCACCTATATAAGGAGGGGCAGGGCTGCCCCTCCAAACACACAACTCCACCACCTCTAAACCCTAACCCTAGCCCCGGCGCCACCACCTCCTGCTGCCGCCGCCTAGGGCTAAACCCTAGCCGCCGACTTGGGGCATCCCCTTGCCCTAGTCGTCGGCCTAGCCTCTCCACCTTGGTGTGTCTAAACCCTAGATCACCGAGGCTCTCTCATAGTCCACCATACTCGCTCCGGCTTAAGGCGAAGCCCTGCGAGATCTCCCCTCTACTTCCGATACCACGCCGTCGTGCTGCCGGAATCGCGAGGAGAGTGCTACAACCTCCGCTGCCTGATGGAACAAGGGAGAGGAAGGTCTTCATCGAGTACCGAACATGTGACCGATCATGAGCTGCCGCTAACGCCGGAAGGATCGTCTACACGATCTTGAGATCGGGAAGAGTACGACTACATCACCCACGAGAATCCGCTCTCGTTAACCGCTTTGGAATCTTCGAGGGTGAGTTCATCTATCGACTTGTTGCTACAATCTAGTAGATAGATCTTGGCTTGTTTGTTTGCATGCGATAGAAATTTTTTGTTTTCCATGCTACGAACCCCTACACAATGCACATGTATAAGTTTGACAAACTTTTTTTGGAGTTTCCCTGTTATCAGTTGAATATAACATACCTTGTGCACATGTTTTGTAAAAAGCAACCACTTCAGAATCCATACGAGGACACCTTTTCACATATTTGGTGTCACCTTGAAGGCAAAGGAAGGCGAACATAGAAACACATGATTGTCGTCTCTGTGGACTTGGGTACCCGGATCCGCCTAGGGTGGTCCGTAGCTCTCTCGTTCGTATGGGTTCCTAAGATCAAGCATGGGTCTCCCGGCAACACGGACAAGGAGCGTGCTCGACTACAACACCCCGGCAATCCGGCAGCCCGATCATCGGCAGTGACGTACAGACCCCGCCTAGGGTTGGGAATGCCAGAGACGCGCCACATGGCAGACATCCCTTGATGGGTCGGCGTTCCTACCGCGAACAATGCAAAGCTGGTGGGACTGGACCTAAGGCCCTGACAGGGAAACATGCGCCACAGTACACTTCGTCTTCGCCAGCCACGCACAAAGGTAGGGCTTGTTAGATGTATATATCTGTATATTGTATTTCCCCCATATATTAGGGGGCTTCCTGCATATTTGCCCTGTACCTGTACTATATATTGTGTCCTTTGGCCCCCAGAGGAATACAACTTATCTATTCCTAACATGGTATTAGAGCCGATTTTAGGGTTCTCGTGCCCACCGGTCCTCTGCTTGTGACCGCCGCCGCCGTCAGCTCCCCCCGGCCATCGCCGATTCCCGGTCTGGCCGCTTGTGTGGAGTCTTCTCGTTCTGCTCGTCAATTTTTTGCTTCCCCGATCGATCTCCCAGATCGGATCTGACCCGCCCGCCACCTACTGTGCTTCACCGACGGGTCGATCTCCACCAGGCGTCGGGCCTGCACGCCGCCTGCAGCGTGCGTTGCTGCACCTCCTGCCGGACCCCGATCTCCTCTGCAGTCTGCACCTCGCTGCACCTGCCGGGCCCGATCTCCTCTGCACCTAGCTGCACTTCACCTGCACGCGCGCCATCTGCCTGCTTCTACACGTGCGCGCCCACTCTCCGTCCTTTTCCGTCCTTTGCATCTACCACATACACACATACACCACCTGCTACAAAACTTTTTACACCAACACGGGACTTACCCTCCTGCATAACCTCCCACTACTTTGGGCCCGCCACGCTGTCGCCTTGCACCGCCTGACGTGCCTCCTGCGGCGTTTACGCGATCGATTTAAATCGCTTGCGTCGGATCGACCGCTCTAGATCCGCTTTCTGAAAAAATGTCTTCTTCGGCTTATGTTGCGATTCCTGCCTGCTGGTTTTGATGGCGCGAATTACCTGATTTCGCTGCCTTTATGCGTGTTCACATGCGCGGTCTTCGTCTTTGGGTGTGCTCTCCGCGAGGTCTCCGTCCGCCAGGCCCTCGCCTCTGTGTGGCCCTCTTCCGCCGACGTCGATTGTTCTCGGTGTTGATGCTTCTCAGGAGGCCAAGGATGCTGCTTAGAGTGCTGATGATAGTGTTGTTGCTGCTTATGACCTGAAGTTCAAGCAGTACTCTTCTGATCTCGAGGCCTATCGACACGCTCTGACTGCGTACACTCAGTGGGTTGATGAGGATGCTCGTCTTCTTCTGTTCTCATCTCCGATTTCGCCTCAAGATGTCACCGAGTTTATGAGTCTCCCTACTGTTGCCGCTCAGTGGGCCCATCTTCGTCAGCGCTATCAGCCGTCTGGGGATGCTCTTTATCTGTCTGTGGTTCGCCAGGAGCATGCTCTCCGACAGGGTGATTCTACTATTGATGAGTTCTATACTCAGAGTGCTGCTATCTGGCGTCAGCTTGATTCTCTTCGTTCTGCTGTTTGTGGCACATGCTCGTGTTTCCAGTTATGCGCTCGGTTTGGAGTTTCACCGCATCTATGAGTTTACCTCGGCTCCAGAGTTTGAGCCCAGTGCTCAAATGAATGCTCGTGGTCGTGTTCTCTCGAGGTGTTGTGCCGAGCTTTGAGGAGACCTGCCTCCGTGGTGCTGGTCTTCTTGCGGTTCCATCTGTGCTTGCTACCCGTGGTCCTCCTATGTCGTCTGGTTCCTCGACTCAGCCGCGGTCCTCTGTGCCGCCGCCGATACTACCCACTCCTCCAGGTTAGGGTCGAGTCGGCCAGCCGGTCTCCGAGTCGGCCACCAGCCTCGTGGTCGAGTCAAGGCCAGACTCGTGGTCGTGGTCGCCGTGGTTCTCTTCACATCGCTTCTTTCGCAGGGATGGCCACACTTGGGCCACCTGTTATACACGGGACCCCAGTTTACGTCAGCAACACCAGCCTTGTGGGCAGTCAGCTCCTTCCGGGTCTTCAGCAGTTGCTCTCTCTGATCAGGACATTATCAGGAGTTTTCGCGATGCGCTTGTCGCCTGAGCTCTTCTTCGACGGGCACGCTGGTTCGTGGATCGACTCTTGAGCATCGTCGACCACCACCTTCTACATAGTCAGGTACGTCTCCGTGGTATCTGGATTCTGGAGATTCCTTTCATATGACCTCTGAGTCTTATTTTCTGTCCGCTCTTCGTTCTCTCCCTTCTCATGTCCATGTTTTTACGGCTGATGGTACCTCTCTTCCTGTTTCTAGTCGGGACACCCTTTCTACTTCTTCTTTTTTTGTTCCTGATATTTCTCATGTCCCTCTTCTTAAGATGAATCTGTTCTCTGCTAGCCAGCTTAATGACTCTGGTTGTCGCGTCATTCTTGATGCTGATTCTTGTGTTGTCCAGGACCGTCGCACCCAGGCCCTGGTTGGAGCTGACCCTCGCAGTCGTGACTCTTCAGGACTTTGGGAGTTAGACTAGATTCGTGTTCCTTCCACTGCCACTTCATCTGCCAGTTCTTTTCCGGTTGTCGCCTCTACTACCAGCTCCTTTCAGCAGTGGCATCATCGTCTTGGTCACCTCTGTGACTCTCGCCTGTCGTCATTAGTTCATCGTGGTCTTTTGGGGTCTGTCTCAGGAGATGGGTCCTTGCATTGTCAGGGATGTAGGTTGGGTAAATAGATTCAACTTCCCTATCCTACTAGTGCGTCTGTATCTCAGCGACCTTTTGATTTAGTTCATTCCGATGTTTGGGGTCCGGCTCCTTTCGCTTCGAAAGGGGGCCATCGCTACTATATTTTATTCATCGATGATTTCTCTCGGTACACTTGGTTGTATTTTATGCGCTCTCGCAGTGAAGTGCTTTCCATATATTAGCGTTTTGCGGCCATGGTCCGTACTCAGTATTCTACCCCCATCTGTGTTTTTCGTGCCGATTCTGCTGGTAGTATATCTCCCAGATGTTGCGAGGTGTTCTTCTGGCGAGGCACCCTTGCTCGATTCTCCATCTGTGGCGCATGCCCGAATGGCGTTCTTGGCGTAAGCATCGCCATCTTCTTGAGACCACTCGTGCTATGATGATTGCTTCTTCTCTCCGCCACATTTACCGAGGTCGCCACGCCGGCTTACCTCATCAATATTCAGCCTTCTGCCGCCTTGCAGGGTGGTATCCCTCTTGAGCGCCTATCTGGACAGTCTCCAGACTACTCCATGCTTCGCTTGTTTGGTTGTGTTTGCTATGTTCTCCTTGCTCCTCGCGAACGCACCAAACTGACCGCTCAGTCTGTTGAGTGTGTCTTCCTCGGATACAGTGATGAGCATAAGGCTATCGCTGTTGGGACCCTGTTGGTCGTCGGATGCGTATCTCTCGTGATGTTACTTTTGATGAGACGCGTCCTACTTACCCGGTGGAAGATATCTCTTTTCTTCTCTTTCCTGACATACCTCCTTCTACCCCTATTGTGTCTTCTTAAGGATCTCCTCCCCCTGATGTCTCTTCTTCGACACCGTCCTCCTCTGCTCCGTCTAGTTCTCCTAGTTCTACTTGTTCTCCGAAGTCTTCCTCTACTATTCCCTCTTCTTCATCGTCGTCTCCCGCGTCGTCTTCCTCTGATGATCTTCCCTCTCCTCGTCCTGTTCGTTAGCGTCGTGCCCCCAACCGTTACTTTCCTAGCCAGTATGGTCTTTCTGTTGCCTCCGAGCCGACTTCTTATCGGGATGCTAAGCATCATCCTGAATGGCAGCTGGCCATGGATGAGGAGATTGTTGCGCTTGAGCGCAGTGGCACCTGGGATCTTGTTTCTCCCCCTCCCGGTGTTCGTCCTATCACGTGTAAGTGGGTCTATAAGATTAAGACTCGCTCTGATGGATCTCTTGGCGCTATAAAGCGCGTCTTGTGGCTCGTGGTTTTCGGCGGGAGCATGGTCGTGACTATTATGAGACCTTTGCTCACCTTGGCTCATATGCCCACCGTATGTACTCTTCTTCTTGCTTATACATTCGTCACGGGTCCGTGTCTCACTTGATGTTCGAACGCCTTTCTTAATGGTGAGTTGAGGAGGTTTATATGCAGCCTCCTCAGGTATTCTGTCCCGAGGGATGGTTTGTCGTCTTGATGTTCTCTTTATGGCCTCAAACATGCCCCTCGTGCACGGTTTGAGCGCTTTGCTCAGTGATCTTTGCTGGTTTTTCTCCCCTAGTGCTCATGATCCAGCGTTGTTTGTTCACACTTATCCTCGTGGACACAGTCTTCTTCTTCTCTATGTTGATGATATGATCATTACCGGTGATGATCCTGAGTATATCGCCTTTGTTAAGGCTCGTCTTCGTGATCAGTTTCTTATGACTGATCTTGGTACTCTTCGATACTTTCTTGGGATTGAGGTTTCCTCCACTTCTGATGGCTTTTACATCTCTCAGGAAAAGTATATTCATGATCTTCTTGCTCGTGCTGCTCTTGGGATGAGCGCACTGTTGAGACCCCTATGGAGCTTAATGTTAAGCTTCAACTTACTGATGATGATCCTCTTTCTGATCCGACATGTTCTGAGTCAATTTGTTTCTGCTACTACCACTGTTCACTATAGTCATCTTCTCCGTGTTCTTCGTTATCTTCGTGGTACGATCACTCGTCGCCTTTTCTTTCCTCGTTCCAGCTCCCTCCAGCTCCAGTGCTATTCGAACGCTACATGGGCGAGTGATCCTTCAGATCGTCGTTCACTTTCTGCTTACTGTGTGTTTCTTGGTGGTTCGCTCATTGCTTGGAAGACGAAGAAACAGAGAGCAATTTCTCGTTCGAGTGTTGAGGCTGAGTTGCGTGCTATGACATTGTTGACTGCTGAGATGACCTGGTTACGATGGTTACTTGCGGATTTTGGGGTCTCTATTACCACACCCAGTCTGGTTTTGTCTGATAGTACAAGTTCTATTAGTGTTACACGTGATCCGGTCAAGCATGAGCTTACCAAGCATATTGGTGTTGATGCTTTCTATACACGTGCTCAGGTGCAGGCTCAGGTTGTTGCGCTCAAGATGTGCCTTGATTCTGATTGGATTTCTTCACGAAGGCACAGACCAGAGCGCAACATGATTTCTTACTCTCCAAACTCATTGTTGTGGATCCACCATGAGTTTGAGGGGGGTGTTAGATGTATATATCTGTATATTGTATTTCCCCCATATATTAGGGGGCTTCCTGCATATTTTCCCTGTACATGTACGATATATTGTGGCCTTTGGCCGCCAGAGGAATACAACTTATCTATTCCTAACAGGGCTGCGCCCTAGTTGTACACTCCCTTAGTTCGGAGAACCCTTGTTGATTCTGAACTCCATTCACAAAGTAAGCGTCCTTTTCATGGGCCAGCCCTTTTTAATGCGCCGCTTGACCCTGTTTTGAAAATGAGCTTTGCTCTTATAGGCGCTCCCGTGGTTCGCGAGAAGGAAAAAGGACTAATCTTTTGTTACATCTGGCACGAGATGAAAAAGAGAGAGCTTCGTATATCGATGAACAACAGATTGACAGAGCTCTTGGCATTGCTTTATTTTTCTCTTCTTTTCTATCAGCGAGTTCCGATCCTTTCGTTCGAAATTTCTTCATTTCTTCATTCGTATCGAACCTGGAGATGTAAGGTTTACCTTGCCGCGTTTCTACCATGTGCCGAGTGCCACGCCGCGTGGTAGCCATCACTTGTGGTGTCCCCTTGCTGTTATAAAAGGAGGCCCTGGCTGGAGGGAAAGAGGATGATGGACCAGAGTAGTGTTAGCCAGATACATGGAAAGAGTAGGCATAGAAGGGCATCATAGTTGAGCTCGTCTAAGGCTCGTTCTCGGAGTCCAGCATTGTAACAATTCTATCATATTACATATTTTTGCAGGAGGACGTAGGGTTCCGCACAATGCGGCCTGAACCAAAACCACCATGTAATTGAGTCTTATGGTAGATTTTACCTTTTTATTAACAAATTTACATAATTAGAGCCCCCCTCCCACCCCCCCACACACACACACACACACACCCACCACCCACCCACCCACACCATAGGAATCATCATGCGTGTTTGTGAACGCTTGTGTTATACTGTGTTCTTAAAAAACAAAAACAAATGTAGCATGTTAGTTTAGCCCTAGACAAATATGAACAGGATGACCAATGGAAGCTCAATATTGTCATCTCAACTCTGAACTTGTCCAGTACTTGATTTCTACAGGGAAGCAGGCCGTTTCATCTTCCTGGAGCCGCCGCCTTGCTGATGAATTTCTGGCACATCGTGGTCCCCTGGAAGTACAAGATGGTGTGCTCTGCAATCTCCAGCTTGTCAGACTGGCTCATCACCTGGAAACCAAAGGACCCGGTCCATGTCTGCAGAAGCTCGGGCACCGCCGGCAGCACAAGCCTCTCCACCCCCAGCTCGCCAAGCAACTGCAAAGCACACCAGCAACCAAAGTTATGCTCAGTTCAGTCAGTGTTCTGACCAAGAAAAGATTATGTCCGGAGCAAGCAGCACACACTGGCCTGTCCAACCTTCAGACGTACCTTTTCGAGGTTGTTCATCAGGAGGTGGCACATTCCTCGCCGGCGATGCGCGAATCGGGTGCCGACAAGCGGCAGTTCAGCAACCCTGTTGCCATACACTCTGCACAACAAAAACAACGAGGAGGGGAGGATTTTGATGTTCAGCATTTGCAAGAAAATTCAGGTCAGGCAGTACATGAGAAGAGTGATCAAGCAGTGGGAGCAGAGTAGTACCTCAGCGTGCCCACGGTTATCAGCTCGCCGCCTTTCTCGAGGCCCACCGTGTAGAATCCCCGGAAGTTGAGCCGTCTCAGCCATGATCTGTGCGTCCATCCAGGAAACTGTCAGTCAGCAAGATCATCCTATTCCCCCCAAGGAGATGGGATCAGATGCTGAAGAAGTGAAAGATTTACTACTTACTCTCTGTTGAAGACGATGTCGTGGCTGAGGTCGCTCTGCGTCTGCGGCTCGATGAGGGTGACGAAGCACTCGTGGAGCACGTCGAACGCCATGCTCAGCTTCCCGTGTTCCTCCGCCGCCATGGCCTCCTCCTCGGGCACTTTCGATGATCTCAGGACTGTGAATGATATGCCATCTACTGAGGTGGGGATCGACCTGCCAACCAGTCCTTGTAGACGGCTGAATATGGTTGAACACTCGTGGTTGCAGAGCCAAGGCCCTCGTGGGCAGCACTCTAGCTGCTCGCCCCTGTCTCTGATGCAGCCGACGTGGTCTGTAAAATTTGGAATGTCAGTGGTAGATTCCTGGAATGATTTGGGACGAAATCAATACTTAATGGATTGTCGATATAATTTGGGCCGGAATGAATGTACTTACACTCTCGTTCGCACTGGTCGCAGTAGATCACGGTCTTGTCCGTGAACTCGTCTGCGGCGGGCTCGAACTCGCCGGAGTCGCAAATGGCGCACCTGCAGGGCAGGCAGAACCACGCCCCCTGCGGGGTGGCCTCCAGGCCGACGCAGCCGTGGTGGAACGCCGACGGGCAGCAGTCGCAGAGCAGCATCTCGCCGCCGTCGGCGCAGACAGAGCAAACCCAGTCACCGTCCTCCAGCTCGGCGCCGCATTTCCGCTTCACCCTCGCGCCCGGCGATGGTGAGCCTCCCTTCTTCTTGCCGTCGGCGCGCATTAGCTGGACCAGGCACTGCGACAGCGACCTGCCGTCGCCGAGGAACACGCTGTCCAACGCCCGCTCGGCGGCGCCGCTGCTGCTGGCGTGCACCGCGAACTCCGCCACGGTGAAGGCTCTGCCGCCGCAGCCGCACAGGCACCGTATGTACCCGTCGCCGGTGACCGTGCCTTGCTTGACCGCGGGCCCGCGCGTCGTGCGCCTGTAGGACAGCTTGGCCGTTGGCCTGATGATGTTTTTCTCCATGAGCACCGCGAGGATCGTCCGTGCGCGGCTCGGCTGGCACGACGACAATGGCACCAGCGCTGCCGCCGCGGCATGGGTCTTCTCGCCGTCTACCAGCCTCGGCTGCAGCACGCGCGACGCCGCCGGAGACGCCGACGCATTCTTCTTCTTGGCGGCGGATTTCTTGAGGGCGTCGCCGGCGTAGATCGCCGATATCCTCCTCCTCTTCTTGGACCTCGGGGCGTACGGCGGGTCGAGTGCCGTAGAACGCTCCTCCTCGTCGCCGCTGCCAGCGTCGGACTCCTCGCGGCCTCCATTTCCCGCCCCGCTCCTTTTCTTCACGGAAGATTCCGCTGAAGAAGCCGCGGCCTTGACGGAGCGATTCCTTGGTTTCCCTGCCGTGTTCTCGCTGCTTGGTTTCGGACGGCGAGGAGGCGGGTGGCCCGTGCGGCTGAACATCTGGTACTTCTTGCAGGCGACGATGAGGGAGATGTAGGAGGCGCCGTGCGGCGCCATGTAGCGGAGCTCCTGGCGGCCGTCGTACTTGCCCTTCATGTGGAAGCTCCACCCCGACGACAGGAGGTGCTCCTTGGCCTTCCGCCGCAGCTCGTCGGCTCTCGGGCCCCGGCCGCCGCCAGACATAAACCCGATGTACTCCTCGATGTCCATGATCATCAGATGAGATGAGATGCCTACCTCTGTTTCTTCTTGTTCAACTCTCCTGAGTCCTGAGCGGCTCCGGCGATGGGGAGAAGATATAAACTCGGCCGACCGTGTTTGGAGTTTGCTTCCGGCGGGAGTTGGAGTCTGTCACGGACACAAGCGCCAGGTCAGCAGGCCAACTTCGAATCGGACACAAGCCTCCTCGTTTGGCTGACCAAATCATGGGCCGCGAGCCCACATCTGTGTGCGGTTGGGCCTTCGTCCGGTTTTGGTGAGGCCTCTTCCCGTGTCCAGTACTCTCTACCCGCTTTCCTAATTCCTTGTCGCTCTCGCCTCTTTTCGTCTTCTCCTCACCTGCTGCGTGCGGCGAACCAGTCGGTCCTCGCCGTCGTCGTCGTCGTCGCCCCCAAAAGCCGAAGGCGAACAGTTCGTCGCCGATGTTCGGGAAGCGCCTCTTGAAGGCGCTGCAACAGGTCCCGTCCCCCTCTCCCTATCCCGTCTGATCGAGTCGGGCGGGTGTGGTGCTAGCTCAGATTTGGGAGGGACCGAGGAACCGTCTGCGTTGGGGGTTTGCTTCTGCGCGGGCTGCGGGTGTGGTGGTGATTATGCTCCTTTTTATGGTGCTGCAGGGAAGAGCTGGAGCAGGAGGAGCCGGCGATGTGGCCCAACTGGACGCGCAGATCGCGCTTCACTATGGGGTCCCGTACGCCGCCTCGGTCATGGGGTTTGATCCAGTGCAGCGGCTTCTCGCCGTCGGAACGCTGTGAGTTCCCAGCCTCTCGGCCGTCATTAGTCATCACCGTATTAGGCTCTTCTTCACTGTAAAATAAAGCACCTGGCACAAACTACATTTCTTCTGTAAGCGGACAGGAGCAACACTAATCTTATCATCATGAAGCACAACGTCCGAAAAAACATGTAAATAGGCCATTTATAGTGGTTTGCCTCGTGTTCTGCTCTTAAGTCTGACCCTTAACGCCATTCAGAACATTGCTCAGGTTAACAAAACATATTGAAAAGCCCCTGACCGCATTTTCAGAATTGACTACCACCCTTCCGTATCCATGCTATGTCCGTCTCTTGTTGAATAGACGGTGACCGCGCTTTTAACCTGCAGGGATGGTAGGATAAAAATCTTCGGAGGTGATAATATCGAAGGCGTCCTCATATCACCAAACAGTATGCCATACAAGTATTTGCAGGTTTGGCACTTCATCAAATGGTTGAACGAAAATTGGCTGCGTGCCGATTATTCTTTACATTCACCATGTGCATGTAGAACAATAAACTCAATGGTTAACATGTTAAGTTTTTTTAAAACACTTTTGGGTTGGTTTGAAGTGGAGGGTCTTCTTTACTAGTGAAGTTGATTGCATGTTAGACTGAAACTCACTCTAGGCAGTACTATCCTCGGAGTTCCTTCTATGTGATTACTTGCCTGAGTAAATTCTATGTTTTTACCGCCTGCCCTACATTTCTGTTACTTAGATATTTGCATATACTTGTCTGAAGCAACTGTATGTAGTTACCAGCAGAAGCTACTTTTGCTGTTTATAAACTTAGTAACAAAATACTTTGGTTGCTTGTTAACCTCTAAAACCCTGAATTGCTAGTTGGCAAAAAGATTAACACATTGTTACGTCTTGCAGTTTATACAAAACCAGGGACTACTGGTTGCAGTTTCTAATGAGAATGAGATCCAGGTATGTCATTGAGAGGTAGAACTTTGTTGTCTTCAGTCTTCCTTTCTTTTTTTCTTCCTTTTTAGAACCCTTCTACTTTGGAGACAACCACTACTCTTGTATGTAGAAACAAGGAGTACTATGTAGTTATGCTCGTTGATTGGTTCACATGCCAACTTTCCACATTATATGCTGTTTAAATACAGCCCTGAAGATTCTAGTCTCACATTAGCATGTCAGAATACATGATGCGCATTTGATATGGGAAAATTTGTTTGTGTCCCCTCAAGTGCCTGAAGTTCAATTTACCGACTGTAATTCTTGTCAAATATGAACTCAGCAAAAAATGTTTCAGATAATCGGCAATCTGAAATCTGAAATATCATGGAAAGGGAATAAGTTAATCACTGCCCTTCCTGATTTTTAGGGGAGATCTAGTTGTGCTAACAACTTTGTAATCTTTATTATGAAGGAAATACCTATTTATATGGTACTGAGGAAGAACATAAGATGTTGATTCTTTTTTGTTAAGTTCTCAGCCTATGCAGAAGGACATCATAAACAATTACATGTTCTTGTATTCCTTAAACTCCAAAAGGCAGACTTCTTTTTTACTTGGGTTTCATTAAGAAGAGTGTCGAGTGTCGCCTAGCTCCTCAAGCTTACATGCATGCCAAGCCATCTCTTATATGTTTGGTCGTGCTTAATTGACAAATCTACTTCTCTCATTTGTTTATATTTGATCATCATCCTTAAGAAAAATGTGTTGATGATAGTTACTACCAGTGCTGGCAACCATTTGCATAGTTTTCCTGTACGTTTGACTAAATAACAAGATCATAACATTAAAGCGTTATGATATTTCCATACAGTGTGGTTTATCGTATCTTGTTTTAGAAGTTTGCATATAATATGTCTTTTTACTCCTGTAGGTATGGAATCTTGAATTCAGACAGCTATTTCATTCTTCCCAGTGGGATGTCAACGTAACTGCTTTTGCAGTCATAGAGGGGACCTTTTTTATGTGAGCTATGGATATGAGCTGTCCCACAGTTTTGATTTAATAGCTGTTTGGAGTAGTTTCTAACGTGTTCTTTATATCTTAAATTTGTCCATCGCATTCAGGTACCTTGGAGATGAGAATGGCTTGCTTTCTGTACTGAAGTATGATGTAGATGATGGGAAGCTTCTAAAGATGCCTTACAGTGTTAATATACATTCCTTAAGCGGTATAGCACTAATTTTATGTGTCTTCCTCGGCAGATTTTGACTATCAAATTTGCATTGCTTCTGTTTATGTATCAAAGTTCATGTTCATAATATAGCAGTATAAAGTTAAAATTGTGAACAGAACAACACTCTGAGCAAAGAAAATCATTATCTGTCACTCTTAAGTGTGAAGCTTCCACTGAAATATTAGATACTTGCACAACTACATGAGTATTAAGTAAATGACATGAGTAATCTTAAGCCTGAATATTATTAGCGGGCTTGAGCAATGTTGTTTCTATTTATGTGTAAATTTGCACTACTTGTTTATTTGGATTACCAGCAGTTGTTATCTATGCACTGCAATTGAGTTCATCTTGTCCAAATATGAGTTCATGTTACCTTTTCCTCTGGATGTAGAAATGTTTCAGTGAACCAACTCAACATATTTTTGCTGATCTTATACTTCCTTGAGGCATAAACATGATATTTATGGGTCAATTTCTTCACAGAAACAGTTGGTGTTTCCTTGCTTGATGCTCAACCTATCGTTGGAATACTGCCTCAACCTGACACATTGGGAACCAGGTAAGACTACAACACTATATTCAGCTATCTTTATTTGTTTGTAAACAACTTGTGAATAATCAATGATTGAAGTTGAAGCAGAAAATTAGAAAGACAAGCTGTAGCTTTTTTGTCAGATTTCTCTAGTATGAGAGACAGATGTTATCGTCAATTCAGTTTGCCAATATGAGATACATGAATGAACATCTTTTATATGCTTTAGGGTGCTGATTGCATACGAGAAAGGATTGTTAGTTCTTTGGGACATATCAGAGGACCGTGCAGTTGCTGTTCGAGGCTACGGAGACTTACACATGAAGGGTCAAGTAAACGGCTCTCAAATGGATGCTAGTGAAGAGCAAATAAATAATGTTGATGAGAATGAAGAAGAGAGAGAAATTTGCTCTCTTTGTTGGGCATCAAGAGGGGGTTCAACTGTTGCAGTTGGCTATATAACTGGAGACATACTTCTATGGGATTTCACAATATCCTCTAGACAAGGCAAGCAAACAGATGTTTCATCGAATGTTGTTAAGCTGCAGCTGGCTTCTGGAAATCGGAGGCTTCCTGTTATTGTCTTACACTGGTCTGCCGGGTCAGCAAAAGATACTACTAAAGGCGGGCATCTTTTTGTATACGGTGGTGATGATATGGGGTCTGAAGAAGTTCTGACGGTTTGTTATTTTGTTTCTCGTTTCACTGTCATATATTTTATATTGTTTCATGTCATTTTCTAGGCATGCATGCAACTGATCCACTGAAGGTGAACTCGAAGTATAGCTGTTTGCTCCTTTATCAACTTACGAAAATCAATTTCTAACTCTTCGGAACTGTGAACTCAAATCTGGGTCATCTGCTTACATGATATGTTATTGCAGAGCCACTACACTAATTTGCATGGCTACATGGGGCACACAAGTTAGGACAAAACATGCCCATCCAGGATAATTTCCTGTGATAGCAAAAATGGACATGAGTTTATGCCCTAGAGGCAATCCTTTTAGAGAACCGAACAACTTGATAGATATCTTTTATATAAATGGGAGAAACTGTATATCTGACCTTCTCCCCCACAATTGTTGCATATCATATATATGGCAGAGAAAGTTACTTTTCTAAGCATAGGAAATGATATATGTTGTATTTTGTTTTAACGCTAGACTATGGAAAACTTTACCTTGTTCAATAAACAAAATTACATTTTCTTGTAGGTTCTTAGCCTGGAATCATCTAATGGATTAGAGTCTGTAAGATGCGCGTCACGTGTGGACCTCAAACTTGATGGATCCTTTGCTGATATGATTCTTATTCCAGATACTGGGGTTCCAGATAAAATACGACCTTCGGCACTTTTTGTATTGACGAATCCTGGACAATTGAATTTCTACGATGGTGGTGATCTGTTTTCTGCACAGAAATCAGAAGAGGTATCTGCTCAGCCTGAGGCTCGAAAATTTCCAGTTGCAGTTCCTACAATTGATCCCAACATAACTGTCACGGATCTTTATTCACTAACTGGGCGAGAGCATCCAAGTATTTCACTGAAGGTACAGCTTTTGCATAAATTCTGGGTATTATACTCTAATTAGACTCAACTTTGCCTTTGTCAGATCATATATCATGTGTTTTTGTAGAAATTTTGTGCTAAGCAAAATGCCGCGCCTCCGATATCAGGGAATATGAAATGGCCTTTGACTGGTGGGGTTCCTAGTGAAATGTCACTGAAGGAAAACCATCCGGTTGAAAGAATATATGTTGCAGGCTATCAAGATGGTTCTGTGAGAATATGGGATGCTACTTTTCCCATTCTCATGCCAATGTTTGTATTAGATGCAAAGGTTACTTCTAACATGTTCTTGTTGACTGATCACTACTAGATCAACATGAAAAACTAAAGCTATCTTTGCCACAGGTGTCTGATGTTATTCTGGATGGAGCAAATGCTTCTGTATCATCACTGGCTTTTTGTTCATTAAACTTGACTTTTGCTGTTGGTACAACAAGTGGTCTGGTTAGTTCCTAGTTTCCTACTATTAAAATTATGGGTCAGTCCAAGTTCTTGGTTGTCAACAGCATATTCAATAGTCTTTTAGTCTCTTATATATTTTTGTAATGTCGTAGGTGCGGATGTATAAACTTCATGAACACACCGGGGATTCCAGCTTTCACTTTGTGAGTGAATCTAAACAGGAAGGTAAACTTGTATTGAAGTCATATTGTGGATAAAACTATATTTGCACTTCCTCTTTCTTTTCTTTTGTTTCTTCTCCATCACTCCCTATGTACCAAAGCAATTTAGGTCCATTCACAAAAAAAGCAATTTAGGTCAATCAAAATACGAGACATCAGTGAAAATGCTCAAAATAGAATGAAGGGGTTTGCATGATGTTGCCTTCTAGGCTTCCTGTTTGCTTTGATTCTCTTATTGGTAGTCAGTCTGAAAGATGGCAATATATTTGTAGAGGCAGAGGTAGTGAGGCATGGATGCAACGTATCTACAGGCAGGAAACTATATCATTGGCCCATATTCCCATCCAAGCTATATGCATAGAAAAGAGATATTTTGAGTGCTACATCATTGGAATGATAGTATATGCCATTATATGTGAATGTGGGTAACTGGACTGATATTCTGGTATTTATGTGCTTGGTGCTACCTGTTTTACTTTTTGTCGTCGGTTCACTTGCAATCCATTTATGTGTAGAACCCTGATAAGGAAGATAATATGGACACGTGCCATCTCGTGAAAGGATATAGTTCCAAGTGTTCTTTTTTGGTGCAAGATTATATTTCCAATGTGGACATTTTGCTGCCAAAATCCTTATTAAGACAAGTCCGTGCCGATTTTGCTTGCATTTGTTAACACATACAAGGCATCTGTAAAATAGGACAATCTCATGTTCTTTTCCCTTTTCAGTGGTAGAATCTCACCAGAGCATTTATAAACCTTCTTTTTTTGCGGTATGTGGTTCATTCCATTTTCCTTAACCTGAGCTTATTTTCCACTGACTTTGTTTCAGTTCATGCGGTTCATCACGGGAGAGGGTTCCATTGTCATATTGCCTTTATGGCATCAAATTCTTCTGTGAGGTCTCTCAAATTTACAGCTTCAGGAAAGGTCCTTGCAGTAGGATATCAAAATGGTCAGGTATATTTTCTTTATGGTCTCTGAAATTTCACTATTTATTTGGAACTTGTAATAACCAAGTGGTATTAGCTAATTATTATGTTCTGGCTTGTCTTCTCAAAGGTGGCAATGTTTGATGCAAGTCAACTGTCAGTGATGTTCTCCCTGGATTGCGCATCAGGAACAAATTCTCCTGTGGTTTCACTAAGCATTCACAGTGTTGGTGCATCTGCTGCAGAAGTGGACAAGTCCCAGAAAGAAATTGCTACAAGTCCAAACATTTTCTCGGATGTTCTACTTTCCTTAACTAAGGATGCACGTCTTACTGTAGTGGACATAACAAGTGGTCTGATCATAAATTCACATCTATTAGATCAGAAGCAATTGTCTGCAATTGCGATGTATGTCATAGGCAAGTGATTACTACTCAATATGCTAATTTCTAATCCCCTTAGATCAACGATTAACTTTCCTAAGTTTTGGGTTTAGACGGAGCTTCAGATGAGGAGCAAACACAATTATCAGAAGACAAATTCCCATGTCAAAGTCAGACAGGAAAGGAAGAAAATGAAGCAAAAGGAGCCGAAACTAACCAGAAAAAGGCTGCTCAACATCCACACAGCAGGCATTCAAATTCCCTTCTTTTGGTCTGCTTTGAGGATGTGGTTCTTTTATTTTCTCTGACATCATTGATTCAGGTGCATACTTAGCATATGTAAAATGCTTTGTGGAAATTTTGAACTTCTAAAGCTTATTCGTGATGTACTTTTCCCATCAGGGAAGCATCAAGCGTCTACATAAAACAAAGCTCGCAAAACACTGCTGCTGGTCAGCCATTTTCAAGAATAAGGATGATACAGCTTGCGGATTGATATTAGCTTATCAGACAGGGATCATAGAATTGAGGTAGTTATGATTTTTCATGTTTTTTCCTTGTCATCCTAGAGCCTAGAAGTTTCTTGATGAAGGTGTTTGCCATGTAGCCTTTAAGATTGCATATTATAATCATATGGATTAACTTATATGATACATATTGTCAAAGAATGATGGTGGAGGGTTTCCCTCTTTACATTTGTTCCTACTGCAAGTTCCCGTGAACTTTTTTTGTTTCTTGTTTTTCACGTGCTTGTCAAAATTTGGATTGCCAATACTTAATAAATGAAGAACGTCCAACTATGTATTCTTCATTCTTTACTTTTCCCCATTTCAACTAATAAAATGTGAAGTACAGCCTGGTTATACTATCATCGTCAACTTTTGTTGTTCACTTGTACATCATGATGAAGAATCTCTCGGGAATATGGCTTCAATGTAGATAAAGACATCTTTGGTTGTTAAATCTTAACAATATTCTTTCCTTTAGAGAATCTTGAGATTTCTTGTAGATTTCAGAAGTGTAACTTTTCAGGTGTCATCATCTGTTACCTACCTGTAGTCATGTAACATCTCTGGTGAAGTTTGCGAAGACATAACAGTTTTATGTTTATTATGACAGGCCTTTGCCAGGCCTCGAGATTCTCGCTGAGAGCTCCTTGATGCAGTTATTAAGATGGAGTTACAAGACTGGCATGGATAAATCCATGAGCTCCTCAAATGGACAAATTGCTCTGGTAAATTGTTTGGCTTGCTTTATAACTCGATCTTCAGTTTTTGGTTGATCACTGAACTTTGGCATCACAATCTCTCTAAATATTATTCTGGATTTGGTTCTCTATTAGTGTTACATTGTCACATCAACATCCGGGTAACCTTAGCTTATTTCTCCACAAAATAATATCTGTGCCTAAAATGAGTGTCGTGTTCTCTTTGTGACAAGCACGTTTCATCTCTATGAGTAACTTCAGATTCACTCTAGTGCTCTACAGTTCTGTTAGATTAAATAGCAACTGTGTTGTAAAATACCTCCCTCAGTTTTCTAACATGTCCCCTGCCACAGGTAAATGGATCTGAATTTGCAATCATCTCTCTTATAGCCTCAGAGAATGACTTCAGGTATTAAAGGTTTGCATGTCTGGTTCTGTTTTAGCTGGGTTCTGTTCAACTCAAGGAGCAATAGTTCTGACACCTGACCTGGTGGTACTAGACTAATGTCTTCGTATTCATGATAATCATTTTAGGATTCCAGAATCTTTGCCATGCCTTCATGATAAAGTACTTGCAGCAGCAGCTGAAGCAGCTATTAGCATCTCGGCAGACCAGAAAAGAAAGCAGGTCAGCAATTATCTAATCCTCTCAACCTATATCATACCCTGTACGTTTTGACTTAGCATGGAACTTCTGGTGCAGAATCCGACAGCAGGAGTTCTTGGTGGCATCATTAAAGGATTAAAAGGCAAAGCGGACGAAAATGAAAACCTGAGAAGGAGCTTCACTGCACAAACCCCCAGTGAACTGTTGGAGTCAATTTTCTTGAAAGAGTCATCTGCTGAACCATCAATACCCAGTCCTGATGATGATCCGATAGAAGAACTGACTATTGGTCTGGCCCTCTCCCTATTTTTGTAAAAGCATTTACCTGGAATGCTGCCTATTTATTCAAAAGCATTTCAATGCAGATGACATAGAGATTGATGATGATGAACCCCTATCCCCTCCACCAGCATCATCCTCTACTTCTCACGTGAATAAGAAAACAACAGGTTAGTTTTCAGTTGCAAATAACAGGTTGGACGTTTAATTTTGTTGTTGTTGAAAACACAGTTCTTTTCAACTTATGCATGTTTATATCTAAACTTGTGCAGTAGAGGATGAGAGAGCGAAACTATTTGAAGGATCAAGTGTTGCTGACAAACCAAGGATGAGAAGTACCCAAGAAATTCTTACCAAATATAAGTTTGGCGGGGTAATTCCACCAGCACTGCAACTCGTCATGTTCTCTTTGTGTAGCCTTATATGCTGAATCTAGATTTCCTTTTGCAGGATGCAACGGCGGCAGCTGCTCATGCGAAAGATAAGCTCATGCAGCGGCAGGAGAAACTCGAGGTAAAAGAATGAGTTTCATACTGCACGGACATACCAGGCTATGTTCCTGATTTTCGGTCTACTACTTTTTTTTTGCAATCGTTTATTTAACAAGAACCGTCTCAGTTCAATAGCTAATCACCTTTGTTGTACCAGAGAATAAGCCAACGAACCCAGGAGCTTCAGGACGGGGCAGAGAATTTCGCTTCCCTCGCCCAGGAGCTTGCTAAGAACATGGAGAACAGGAAGTGGTGGAAACTATAAGTACGCGGTTTTGTATATGGCTGCATCCGACACAGAAGTACGTCCCACTCTTGGTACTTGGGATGCATATGCCTTCCTTTGATTGCTGGTTGTTTACTTCTCGTGGCGTAATTCGACCCATTATGTTCCCATCCTGTGCTGTGTATATTATGGTCATGGCCTCATGGGCAACAACAACTTGACAGGGTGATATTGTTTACCTTGCCCCACTAGGTAGATATAGTTGCTTGTTCGGACGCATTAGCTTAGGTTTGTGTTGTATACCACCATGTAATCATTTGTAATTGTACCAATGGTGAAAACCATGTAGGATATATGGTAGATGGTTTTTCTTGTGCGGTCATTCTTTTTTGACTGTGAAGGTAAAGAGAGACAATAAATTGAACTGCTTGAATTGGAAGCAGTCAAAGAGCAGTGTGACATTGTAAAACTGGTATGTACTGTCTGATTTGATACCTTTTCTTTTACATCTGTGGAAATGTGGTTCTCAAGTTTATGTGTGGGTGCAATGGCGCTTTATCAACATAAAGGAAAATGCCATCCCAAGCTGTTCTGTCTGGTCCATTCCATCTGCTGTAACTCTGCCCCCCGCCATTGGATGGATTGGATATTTGGATTTGTGTATCGCACGAAGTGCTCCAGTGTGTTGTGCAGTACAGCAGTAGTACCGTGTGAGCCACACAGACCGTGGAAGCACTCGTGGTCGGTTCGTGGTCATGGGATGCCGAGGCCCACCTAGCCCGGCCCACCAAACCACGGCCACCCGTCCACCACCAACCCGCTACTAGTACTATCCCAGGCTATCCCCTCGCCCGCCGGCGAAGCAGTATCCGCAGCCGCAGCAGCAGCAGCAGCAGCAGCAGACAAGGAAGGAGCCAAGCAATGGCTCGCCTGCTCCTCCCCCAATGCTGCTGCGGCCTCACGCCCTTGCCCCTCCCTCGCCGCGCCACCGCGCTCCCGCCGCCCGCCCTCCTCCCCGCGTCCCGCCGCGCCCTCTCCCTCCCCGCCGGCGCCGGCGCGGCCGCGTCCCGCCGCGCGCTCTCCCACCGCGTCGCCGTCGCCGCGCCCACCCGCCTCGTCACCGCCGAGGACGACGGCTCCAAGGCCGCCCCCGCCCAGGCCCAGGATGACCCCTCCGGGTTCGACCCCGCGGCGCCGCCGCCGTTCGGGCTCGCGGAGATCCGCGCCGCCATCCCCAAGCACTGCTGGGCCAAGGACCCCTGGCGCTCCATGAGCTACGTCGTGCGCGACGTCGTCGTCGTGCTCGCTCTCGCCGCCGCCGCCGCGCGCCTCGACAGCTGGCTCGCCTGGCCCGTCTACTGGGCCGCGCAGGGCACCATGTTCTGGGCGCTCTTCGTCCTCGGACACGACTGGTGCGTACTCCCAAGGACCTAACTTAATTTGTTTCTTCTATAATTCCGTCGTCCGAAACTCAGGTCTTCTTCAACTCTCTCACAATCTTTTATCATGGTGATGATTGTTGGTGCAGCGGCCACGGGAGCTTCTCCAACAACACCAAGCTCAACAGTGTCGTCGGACACATACTCCACTCGTCCATCCTTGTGCCTTACAATGGCTGGTAAGCATGCATGCATGCATTCAAGAACTCCTCTTCTGGCTACTAATGTTATTATTCTTAGTGTCAGTCATAACGTCTCCTTTTGAATCGAACTGCAGGAGGATTAGCCACAGGACGCACCACCAGAACCATGGCCACGTTGAGAACGACGAGTCGTGGCATCCGGTATGTGGTCTATGCTCCAAGTTGTTGATTGCCCTGCATGTTCTTGAGGAATTTGATTAACCTGGCATGATGGCCTCATGAACCTATCATTGCACCAATTGCAGCTCCCTGAGAAGCTGTACAGGAGCCTGGACAGTGCCACTCGGAAGCTTCGGTTCGCATTACCGTTCCCGATGCTTGCATACCCGTTCTACTTGGTAAGACCAAATAAGCCCAAAGGATCTTTGATCCTAATTTTATCTTTACTGATTGATTTTGCTCATGTGGCAATGGATGTTCGGTAATGTGATTGCTGACTATATTGTTTGCTGTGTTCGACCTGTCCAGTGGTCGAGGAGTCCAGGGAAGTCGGGCTCGCATTTCCACCCAAGCAGCGATTTATTTCAGCCAAACGAAAAGAAGGATATTTTGACGTCGACGGCATGCTGGCTCGCCATGGCTGGCCTCCTCGCTGGGCTCACCGTAGTGATGGGGCCTCTTCAGATGCTCAAGCTCTACGGTGTCCCATACTGGGTATGTAATGGGTGGCATCAGCTCCTTTTGCATTTGCAACCTCAGTCTGCGAAAAAGGCTGATTTTTGTGGATATGGGGATTGGGTTGGTGCCCTGTTGTGGGGTTGTCAGCTGCTCACGACATTTTCTTTCTGAATTTTGCTGCAGATTTTTGTTATGTGGCTGGACTTTGTCACCTACCTGCACCACCACGGCCACAACGACAAGCTCCCCTGGTATCGTGGAAAGGTGAAGATCTCCAAACTTCAAATTAGATTGCTTAATCTGCAGAACATTGTGCAAAGTGAATGCATTGATTATTCTGTTTGCTTACTGTCCGTTGTTCGGCAATATAGCTCGACTCTAGGATATGGCGTAATGTTTGTAGAATTACTAATTGAAGATAACTCTTCAAGTTGTTAGAGTTGGCCACAGCCCACATGAGATAAAATTTAGGGCTATCATCTAGATTCTAACTCTTGTTTTCCTGAGGATAGGTTTGAATAGTCTGAATAATGTGACTTTCCTTGATAAAGAGGCGATGTTGTGATATGTTAGTATGAGCCAAAATAGCAAAATTACAAAGCTGTTAAAAATAGAATATCAGAAGCCATTTTTTCAGCCTCCTATAGCAAGTGGAAGATAACGTAAGGACATATCTAGCCATCAAAATCACCAATTGTGGTCCATAATGCAAGTTGGCTGCAGCTTTCACTATCCACCTTTGTCATATATATGTGATGTATATATGTGTGGTGTTTATTGAAAGTAATACACTTTTGTGTTGAAAAGGCATACTTTACCACCTTCCACCACAAGCATCATTCAACCAGCAGTTGAAAAAACGGCAGCATTTCCACATTCTCTCAAATTGAAATACTAACTGCAGACTGTAAAAAAATACTTCAGATTCATGATTGTCATTGATTGAACCCTTCAAAGATTACTACTCCTGTATGTAATCACTGAGTTATTGCTCTGTGAACTAGGCATGGAGCTATCTGCGTGGAGGCCTGACAACGCTTGACAGGGACTACGGGTGGCTCAACAACATCCACCACGACATCGGGACTCACGTGATCCACCATCTTTTCCCTCAAATCCCACATTACCATCTCGTAGAGGCGGTAAGAATTGAATCCCTTGATATTCCCTGCACATCTCATTATATTATCATGGACCTTGCCTAAAGCAATCCATGGGTTTTCGGTGTGATTGTCTTGCAGACCGAGGCGGCAAAGCCAGTGCTGGGGAAGTACTACAGAGAGCCAGACAAGTCTGGTCCGTTCCCATTCCACCTGTTTGGCGCACTAGCACAGAGCTTGAAGCGTGACCACTATGTTAGCGACACCGGAGACATACTCTACTACCAAACTGACCCAAAAATCGCCAGTGATGCACAAACATCTGGTTGACAGCATCAAGCATACTTCTCTTTGGGGATGCATTACTGCCGTGTTATCACCTGACCAGTTCGCCCTCTGCTGCCTCACATTGGCAAATTAAGCAGATGGAGACTAGCCCGATATTGTGGATTTTTGGATGTATAATAGGAGCGCTGAAGCCATGGTAGAATAGATTATGTACGCACATCATATCCTTGCACTTGTAAGAGACAAGTGATTCTTTGGACGAGAGCCACAGCAGCTCAAAAGATGCAAATATTTGCCTGATTAAAGGGCATTCATTGTCTGATATACAGTATTATACAGTTATAGAGCAGATTTATTTCAGCTAGTCATATATGCATATAGACAGTATTACTCCAGTGAAGATCTCGACTTGACTCCAGGTTATTTAGTACGTATATGGAATTGAATTAAGGCACGGTAGTTGTCATGAATTGTTGTATCGGTCCTAGCGGTCAGTTGTCCTCTTGCTCTTTAGAACGCAGTGCTGGTTGAAATGACTATCAATTTTTATTTTTATTTATTTAGGCTCGATATAATAAAAATAGATTGTTTTGATATGCAACTAGGTGACAATCCTATATGATAGAGAACAAGTAAGCAAAAACTAGAACCGCCATCCCATGGCGATTTTTTAGTCCGGACGTCGAAAATTGGCCTAGTCGTGTTTTGACGATCCTGGTTTTGTCCGGACTTTCCGGGTCATTCCTGGGTTGTTGGGAACGTCCTGAGAACGCCGGACGAAGCGAAAATGAACGTGGGCCAACCTTGTCGGCGAGACAGTCTCGTTCCCCACACCCCACTCGCCTAGACCGCGGCGAAGAGATCCCCAGCTACCTCTGCCGCCATGACTTCGCCGACGAAGCTCGCCGCCACCAGATAGGCTCGCCGCAGTCGCTGCCCCTTTCCCCTCGACCTGGGCCATCTTTTGCCGTCCAAACTTCGTCGTAGCTCGGTTTCGCTCTATTTCTTCAACTGGGAAGGAATATTCCCTATTTTAGCGCTCAAAGAGGGTTGGTCTCCTTTGAGCCGGAGCCCCAACCCGCTTTGCATCTCTCGCGGCGGGTGCCCGGGAATGAAATTGTGGCCTCATCGCGGTTGTCTTCATGACTTGCGTTGGCCTCGTCTTGGCGGGCAATTTATCGTGCTAACCGCTTTTGAGGCCAACTCTTCAAAAATAACAGGCTGCACGCCCTGCAAATAAACAACCATATCAGTCAGCAGATTGTTCATGCACATACGAACCGCTTCCGTTTTCGTGATCGGTTGCGGACAGTGAAGGCTTAAGTTTCTCCATCTGTTAATGAAGTCGGCGGCCTTCTCATTCACCCCTTGCTCGGTTTGAGTTAGCTCGGTGATGCCGCAGTCCTCTGAGTGATGTAAAAACGCTCGAGAAAAGCGTCTTGCATTTTTCCCATGTCTTCATTGAACTTGGTGGAAACTTGTTGTACCAAGTGAAAGCCGGACCCGATAAAGTTTGCATGAATTGGTGGAGAAGAAGTACAGCATTTTGAGCAGTATCTTGACAAGCCGCCAAAAAGTGAGATATGTGTTCATGTGGAGATCTGCCCCCACTGAATTTGTTGAACTGCGGCTATCAGTAATTTGTCGGAAATGGAACGAGGTCAACATCCAGCGGGTATGTCTTGACATACCCTGGCCGCACAGAGTAATGGGTCTCCATGTATTGGGCCTTGACTCCCTTGGCTATCATTTTTTGAATAGCTTCGAGGTTAATTCCTGAGCCTCCTTGATCATTGTTTCGGCTACTCGAAGCATTCCTCTCAGCTTCAACATTTGTATTACTTGCCACATGATTGCGCAAAGCAACCAACTCATATTCTTTCTGTTGGAGTGCGGTCGTGAGTTGTGCTAGCTGTTATTCGACGGAATGTCCTATATTTTCCGTGAGGACTTGCTTCATACGGGTAGTATCGACATCATATTGTTGTTCTTCATAAGATTTTAGCTCATTTTCAGGCTCGGGTTGTGAACCTTCACACAAAGGATTGTGAGACTCTGCATGGTTTGAATCATTATCCTCATTGCTCGATTCTATTTGACCGCGAGTCACAGGATGATGACCAGGTACAATATTTTTGTTGGCATTCTTTCTCTTGAAATGAGCAGATGTCGATGACGTTTCACTATTGCTTTCTGCAGCCTCCGTGATGCCAATCGATAATGAGTTGAATACTTCAAATGAATTTTTTGAAGCTCTCTTACGAGATGGCCATGGAGTAAGAACCGTGGGAGCCTTCTTTAATGTATTTTTTTAATTCCTTGCTCACATGGATTCCATTATCTTGACTTGACGATCGACGATTTCTGCCCTCTACCCTGATGTATCCAGAGTCCATAGATATGGCCATCTCTTTGCTATTAAGAGCAGCACGATCTTGCACTTGCACGTCCTGCTTGGGTGACATACTCTCTTCTCTTGGGTTCTTCATTTACAAACTCTTCATACTCCGGCCATTTGGCAAGAGCATGTGATCGGCGCATGATGTCGCCACCAACATCATCTGCGGACATGGAGTGGCCTGGTAACATATCCTTCAAGGTTTGACATATATTTCGTGTCCTCGTTGTGTAAAAGTCAGTATGAGGCCTTCCGCGGATTCTTGCATTTGCATTCACATCCCTATTTAGGATGGGCTAGGAAAGTTGTTTTCGCTGACGCCTTGCTTGATTGGACTTGATCGGTGTCGTAAGATCGACCCATGCTTGATGAGCCCTCTGCCGACGGCGACGGTGATGGACCGGGTCAAATGAACCTTCACGTGATGGTCGTGGAATTGGTACTGATGATGACAAAGGGTCTGAAATTGTGGTTGTCGGATCAACATGACCCGTTCTAATATCATCCGGACCGGGACAAACTCCCCGCCACATGAGTGAGCATTTGTTACTTGGCTCAGTATACGCGGGGAAGAACTCAGGTGCATCAATCCGAAGTTGACCAAGTGGTTGAGGGGATTTAGCCTCTTCCACCATCATCGCTTTCCCTTTCTTCGCCGCGAAAGCTTTACGAGCTGCCCCCGGCAAGTTTGAAGTAGGCTTGTATGAGTTCTCTTCGGATGCTTCATGGAGAATCTTGCTCGGTGCGCCTACCTTCAGTTTGGAAGGAGTGGGCGGCACGGCGATCTTGGTCGACGTGGTCGATGGAGATGGTTCACATCTTGTTGGAGTGTCCAGCGCCGAAACAGACCACGCCGATGAAGCTATCTTTAGTGGAGCTACTATTTTTGCAAGAATATGCCACTCATGTGTGTCTTGGAACCACATCGGTGCCTCTTGGCTTGCAAGCTTGGCATATGATGCCTTTTCAAAGCCAGGAGGAACCGAATTGGATGAAGTGTCCTTGTGCACACCTACGTTTGGCTCACGTGCAACAGCTCTTAATGCTCTTGTTGTAGCACACATCCTTCTCTTGGCAGACTTGGACATCACAGGAACAAATCTATCTTTAGGTGCTGATGACACTTCTTTTTCTTTCTTTGATTCAGCTCGTGAGGCAGTTGTAGTCTTCCAGCTCTCACTTGCATGATCACAAGATAGTATGGCACATCACCCAGTCACCCGAAATGGAGAGTCACGAACTGCTGAACTTGTCCCTCCATACCTTCATATAAATCAAGAAAACCACATATTAGTTTTCTTGCTTTTTTATATATTTATTATGCAAAGTATGATATATGCATTTTATGAAGTCATATGGTGTAATCCTATGTTGGAATTCAGATATGAGGGGAGAAATATGTCCATAGGGCGTGCCAAAATCTGATGACGGGAAAATGGGGCGACGAAAATACTCGCGTCCGCGTCATAGGGACTATCGCGGGAATGATTTTATCAACAATATCGTGTATGAAGATTCAATGAGATTCTCAAACGTCATATGTTCAGATCGATGGCGGAACTGCTGGTGACCAAATGAAAAGAATGTTTATCATAATGAAGCAGAGGAAATGATATTCAAAGTCGAATAATGGAATGTGAGCAAGGAATTAAAAAATACATGAAAGAAGGCCGTTATCGCCATATTTTGGCCAAAGAAGGAGATGGGCCGTGATCAAGATGGGCTTGGAAGATACGTATATTCAACGTGTTGTTGAATCGGCCTTGTGCGTGGATTTGGGCTAAATTGCCCGTGTATCTTGTATCGTAGTAGGTTCCGTTTCAGTTTAGGTAAAGATAGAGTTGTAGAGTTATTCCAAAGATAGAAAGTCTCCGGACTATAAATATGTACCTAAGGTTATCGAGAAGAGGAGGACAATCACGTTCACAACAAACACAATCTCGGCGCATCGCCACCCCTTGTTTCTAGGGTTTCTTTCGGGTAAGTGTCATGCTGCCTAGATCGCATCTTGCGATCTAGGCAGTATTTTTGCTTATGCGTTATCTGGTGTTACTCGTACTGAAGCCTTGTTGATGGCGAGTAACACTATTATCACAGATTTGTTTAGGTTAGCATCGGTACTTTTCGCTATGATTGTTAAAGTTATGCTACCTCTAGTTACCTCGCTACCTTTGCACCTTTTCCCAAGTGTAAGGGTAGCATCTTGATCTTTATTTGATTCGATCTGTTATGGTTATGCCTTGTTCTCCAAGGTTTAGTTTGATATCTACGTGTCGGGCCTTGCAAGCGGGTTGAGCGATCCAGTGAAATGCGTGGGGCGTGGTTTACTAGTTCTAGAGAAGTTGTTCGGTAATTGACTTTACGTCGGTTGTTAGGCCTCCTTTAGGGTTAGTTTTCTATCATCTTTTGTATCTACCGGGCTCAATTACGTGTAGGGCGTTCGATTACGTGGTGAAAAGCGTTAAAGCGTAAGATCGATTTAACTTGTAATGATAAAGCAAAACCCCATGTTATCGTAAATCTAATGCGAGAACCATGGGATAATCGGCTCTAGGAGCCGATTCACGAAAACCAGGAGCGGTCATGGCTCGAATTTTACGTATACTTGTTTACCATGCGAAATCAATCGAACAATCCTTCACCTTCACGATCGGTATAGGTCAGTGGCGCCTCGAACCAAGCCGGGGCGTGTCGGAGTTTTGCGGGCGTTGCGAGGACCGAGGCCCACGATTCTGGAGCCTCCGGCTCTTCGTGTTGCTCGTCGCTGCTCGGCGGTGGGTTTTGGCAGCAACACATTACACGCCCGGTGGGACATTCAACAACATCGCATCAACATCGGCTGAGATGGGGGCGGACGATCCGCGTCTGACGAGCTGCTGAAGAGCACAAGGCGAAATATGATGACATCAAAGCTCTCTTGAAGCCGATCTCATCGGCTCTTTTGAGAGGACCCGTAAGCATGGCATCAAGTGGAGGGGTTCTCACCGAGGTGCTCTTGATGAGGTGGATCTGCATTCCTTGAGGAGCGCACGAGCTCTGCGGCGGAGGTCAACTACATGGTGGCTCATTCTCACCGCCATTCTGGAGCCACGTGAACGCTTTCGGCGGATCGCGATTCGCGTAGTTCGAGATCATGAAACATCGTATTCTCCGTCGGGGCCTACTCGAGGACTCACGGGGAGAAAGACCGCTCGAGCCAGGCCACTGCCATTCACACTTGCGGCTCCGGGCCGCAGCGGCGTCGTCGTCTACAAGGTGAGGCGACCAGGCGATTGCGATTCTGTTTGAACCACCTAAAGAAATCCCACATGGATATGTGTGCACTTACGTGCGGTTGCAATAACGACACGCACCAACAGTTGCAACCGCGCGAGATTTCTGGCGGAATTCTGGGCGGGGTTTCAACAGGCGTTTACGGAGCAGCGATATGCAGGATGGGCCGACAAACAGGCGTGGCTAGCCAAGTATGCCACCGAGCGAGTCATGAGAATCTAGCCCTGCGGCTCAAGCGGTGGAGCAAATCCGTACCATCTTGAGAGACGGTTAAACCCGTGCGAAGAAGGACAATCGGCTATTCAAAGCCGTACCCAACGAGTTTGATCTGATCCGCTGCCTCCCAAGTATCGGCTCCACGAGTTCTCAAGGTTTAGCGGATCGGAAGGATCGAGCTCGATCGAGCACGTGAGCCGATACAGCGCGATTAGGCATGATTTCAGCATCGGATCAGCGCGTAAGTTTCTTTGCAATCTCACGCGGGACCAGCTTTTGGGTGGTACACCTCGCGCCACGATTCGATTCAGACTGAAGCAAGCTGGAAGAGCGTTCCACATTCGGTATCATTCGAGGCTACGAGGCTGGCATTGCGGACTGGCAGTGCGGCGAGCGGGGAAAGCCGAGTACATCCGGTAACCGCTAAGAACCGATGTTACTCGGCTCGTTTAAGCGAAAGAAGCGGTCGAGCTAGCGGTGTTGGGTCTCTCGGCACCCATCAAGGATCGCTTTCAAGTAGAGTACAACTCATTGGCGCACATGGCCCGAGCGACAATGTATGAGCAGCGCCACGAGTTGTACCAAGACAAGTTCAAGCGTCCGATAGGCTGGTCGATAAAGAAGAAGATGATCCTACACAAGACCAGGAGGTGGCCGTGGTGAATGGGCTCGGCGGATCCTATATCCACGCAAATGGGTGAAAGCGACAAGGGCTTGCAAAGGGTTCGACTTGATGTGAGCAAAGCGGCGGATATTCGATTCTTGCTAAAGGAGAAGCAAGCGAGGTTACCGAAGGCCACAAAATCCCTACTCAGAGATGAGCAGGAGACCATACGCAAGTGGCATCACTCGTTCACCGCCACCAATGATTGCAAGAGCTACGTCGCGGATCCAAACAGCAATAGAGCAAGGCCGTCGATCCAGGACGATTCGCCATGAAAGTAGACACAAACCCATTTCGGCGTCAACATGGTAGAACACAATCACTCCGAGGCGTCGGTGGAGTTCTCGTTCGATGTTAATATGGCGGATCTGGGTACCACTATGGCACACACAAGGAGGAAGGCGGTCGCTCTCGGGCAAAGAAAGAGAGGAGGCTGGTCCACGCGGCCCGACCACAAAGACAGCGGTATATGGAGGAGCAGGTGAGGAGAGTGCGATATCGGAAGCCACATTCCGCATCTCCTTAACAAGTATGGCGTCGATGACCAGCGTCGCCCGGGATGGAGACGATGAAGGATATGAGCACCTCGCTAGGGGACCGTCAAAAAGAAAAGGAAGGCAGACAAACATTGGGATTGTCCTTTCTTCAAGTATTCTTTGGGATGCGGGATGAGCCGATTGCCTGATCGACAACTGCCGGAATGTGGACAGCAGAGAGGACACGGGGCCATTTGGTGTTCAAACGTCTAGGGCCTCTCCCACTCGAGCCATTACGGAGTCCGCTCGAGAAAAAGACCTCGAGAAGCCAAGGGATGACAAAGAAGAAGACAGATATCACCGTACAAGGTGGTGTCCCGACGGACTCAGACACACCCAAAAGCGTAGAGTGCAGCGGCTGCGTAAATTGGAGGAAGCTGAAGCGCAGTATCTCCATGCTTTAAAGAAAGCACGGCCCGATCTGGCCGTCAAAATTAGGCAGACCTTGGAAACGGAAGACCGCCATAAAGGAAAGAGTGGCGCCTAAACGGTAAAAGCCGATGCAAAGACATCGGGCACAAACATGGTGTTCATACTTCCGAGTCTGCGCCAAGAACCAATGAGCTACCGGTGCACGGTTCATTGCGGCCACGATTATCTTTGAAGCCACGAGAGAAGGGTTACAAACATCGAAAGCCCTGTACCTACGAGGTTACATCAATGGGCAACCTGTCGCCAAGATGTTGGTGGACACCGGGCGGCGATCAATATAATGCCATACTCCATGCTACGGCGTTTGGGGCGCTCACTGCAGATCGATCAAAACCAGCGTCACGTTAAGCGACTTCAACGGCGGACTTGAAATGCAAGGCGTCTTGAGCGTGGATCGACGTGGCGGAAAAACCATCCCCACGTCATTCTTCGTCGTGGACAACAAAAGCACCTCTGTTGTCTTGCTAGGAAGAGATTGGATTCACGCTAATTGCGCATTCCGTCACGATGCACCGATGCCTAATACAATGGGATGGAGATGAAGTGGAGGTCATCCATGCAGATGATTCTATCGAGATCTCCATAGTGGCATGAACGTCGGGAAGCGAAGACCAGAGCCGATCTGGAATCGTCTAGACGGCTGTGGCGCATTGAAGCTACAAAAAGCGGGGTGAGGCTGGTCTTATCCCGGCACGACAGTAGAAAAGTCCACGATCATGCGTGGTACGGCCGATCCTGCGATCGCCACAAAAAAAAAGCAGCAATCATACGACAAGCGGATCATGTAGTCGTGGCGAGATGCCCCGCCATTGTAAAACAATAAGGTGTAAACCGTCCTTGACTAATGCAATCAAAAGGGCGATTCGGGCAATCGGCCCAAATTATTTTGTTATCCTCACCTCTTTGTTTGCCTGTGCTTAGCATCGATTTGACAGTGACGAAAGCTAGGGTATGGGTTTACATCCATTGATGAACTAGAAGAAATCGACATTGGTCGGGATAAGCCACGACCAACATTTATCGAAAAGTTAGATCCGAGTGCGGGGTCCTATGATAGCCCTGTTGAAAAAATATCCAGACCGCTTTGGGACTATCTGAGAGATGCAGGTTAGACAGAGCATCATTGAGCATCGACTCCGCTTAAAAGGATTTCGCCATTCGGTAATGAGCACGGATGAAGGCGAAATTCGGAAGAAGTCAAGAAGGTCGAGAAAATGTTGGACCAAGTTAATCGCCATGCGGTATCTTTGAGTGGATTTCTAGTATCGTACTTGTAGAGAAAAGGATGGCCGTTGGCGTATTGCCATAGATTTTCGGGATCTCAATGAGCTACCCCAAAGGATGAGTATCCGTCTTGCGTGGCGAGGACGTTAATCAACGCGGCTGGTCATAAGATCTTGAGCTTCATGGATGGCAATGCCGGTTACAACCAAATTTTATGGCTCCGGAAGACATACACAAGACGCATTCGAGTCCCGAGTCGGTGGGGTTGTTTGAGTATGTAGTCATGACGCGTTTGGATGAAGAATGCGGCGCGTACCAAAGAGCCATGAATTATATTTTCCATGATCGATCGGCAAGCGGTGGAAATTTACATCGATGACGTGGTGGTCAAGTCGCTTGATGCAAGGACACTTGGACGATCTGTAGCGTCTGGACCGAACAAGAAAATTGACTACGGATGAATCCAAAGAAGTGTGCCTTGAGTGTGGCGGTCAGTTCTTGGGTTTTGGTCCATGAGCGGAATTGAGATCGGCTGAAAAGTCGAGGCGGTCGAACAATGAAGCCACCTACAAAGAAAGAACTGCAGTCTCATCGGCAAGATCAACTTCGTCGAAGATTCATCTCAATCATCGGGAAGAATAGAGCCGTTCATGGGACTGGTGAAAATTAACCGACGAGGAATTCCGTGAAGCGAGAACAACGAGCCTTCGACGAGATCAAAGAATATCATGAAACGCCGGTGTTGGTTCCGCCCGGAGACGCCGTTCTACATTTACTTGTCGATGGTGACACGTCCATCGCCTCGGTGGTGGTGCAAGTTTATGATGGTGGAAGCGAGTCATATTTTACATAAGCGAAGGATGCTTTGACGCGAGACAAGGTATCTGATATCGATAAGTTGTGCCTCTGCTGTTTTCACCGCACCAAGCTGCGCCACATTTTGCTATCGGAGATTGTCATCATATGCAAATCGACGTCATAAAGCACATCTTTGTCGGCTCCTATGTTGAAAGGCCGACCGGGCAAATGGATGTTTGCATTATCGAGTTTGACATCCGGTATCAACCAGCGATTAAGGGACAGGCGTTGGCGACCTTATCGCTGAAAGGATCAACACTAATATAGCAGCCTTGTCTATAGCGTGGGCTATGTTTTTCGACGGATCGGTTTGTGACGATGGTGCGGCATCGGCATGCTACTCGTGTCGCCCGGGCAACATTTTCCTTCGCATCGTTATCTCCCCTCGCACCAACAACGTCGGCTGAGGCGTCGCATGGGAATGGAGTTGCTCATCGAATCTGGAGGCGAAGCAGTGGAAATAGTTGGAGACTCCAAGTTGGTGATTTCCCAACTCACGGAGGAATACAAGTGTGAGAGCGAGTCCCTCTTCCCACTATGGCTGCACTGCCGTGAGCTGATGGCACAGTTCCGGTACATAAACTTCACCTGGATCCCGCGGTCGCAGAATACCGAGGCGAATGATCTTGCACAAATGGCTTCAGGCTACAAGGATGTAGCAGAGGGAGCCGATGTTCGTGCAGTTCACAGAGCGAGATCGAGAGCCGATATCTTCAATTACTTGAAGGATTCGCTCACCTAAACGGATAAGATACAAGGCCATGAAGTATGTGCTTATCGGGGACGACATGTTTTACAGGACTCTGGAGGGGTTATTGCTCAAATGGCTGGGGACAGCCGAGGCCAATCGGCTCCTACATGAGGTACACGAAGGCGCCTGTGGAACTCACCAGTCGGCTCACAAGATGAAATGGTTGATCAGGCGATCAGGGTTTATTGGCCCACCATGCTTGAGGACTTCTTCAAGTACTACAAAGGGTGTCAAGCATGTCAGAAATTTGGGAAAATTCAGATAGTACCCACCTCCATGAACCCACCTTTGTTTTGCCGGTCAGTTTAAAACCTCGCCATACCATCTAGTATATGGACAAGAAGCCGTATTGCCTTGGGAAATTACGGCTGGATCAAGACGTGTCACTTTTCAAAACAATCTAACAACTGAGGACTACGCAACCCTGATGAGTGACAGTGTTGAGGATTTAACCGAGCTCAGGTGGTCCTTTGGAAAATCAAAGAGAACAAGGCCAAGGTAGCTCGTGCATATAACAAGAAAGTGAGGCCAAAGGAGTTCCACGTTGGTGATCGGTATGGAAGCATGTTGCCATTAGGGACTAAGGATGCAACATATGGTAAATGGTCTCCAAATTGGCAGCCGTCATGGTCGATCAAGTTTTAAGAGAAGCATACATGCTTGAGGAGCTGGGCGTAAAATTCGATGGCGGTCAACGGTCAACATCTCAAGAAATATTTCCCAAGCATGTGGGATGATGGACATAAAATATGGGATACATACATGAAATCAAAGCCAAAAAAGACGATGGACGGTAAAATGTGGGGCGATACATGAAATCAGCCAAATAAAAAACAAAAATATAGCGATGCACGATGCAGTCATCGACTCTAGAGGTTCACATGTTACAAACAGTGCGGTTTACATACGAGCTCTTGAAGAAATGCCTCGAAGGCGTGGAGGGCGTCAGCACGGACACGATCCACCTCGGCAATCTCGGCTTCGTCATCTTCATCCTTGCCCGTCACTAGCTGCTTGTTTAGGGCACGTATTTTTGCCAGATCGGTCTTTAGTTGGGCTTTGAGGCTTTCGCCGTCTTGGGAAACAGGCGATGGATTCTTCCTTGTCGAATGAGCTGTTTAGTCGCCGGACCTTCTCTTCAAGATCTTCAGCTCCTTTTCAAGGATGCGAGCTCGGCGGTCTTGTGAGGTGTCCGTTTTGGCATCCAGAGACGCCTTTTTCTCGTTGAGCTGTTGGCATCTGTCTGCGATATTGGCCTTCAGTGGAAGTTGGGCATGGCGCAGACTGATCCTCTCACGAGCTAACTTCACCCTTGACCCGTAGAAAGACAGGGTTACAACTGGCCAAAGCTTCACCCGCAATGCTACTGGGAGCTGGTCTTTTATTTCAGCCAGAACGCTCTTCACCTCCTCAGAACCCTCGATCAACTCTTCGATTGGGAAGGACAGCAGGGCTTTAAGACGTTGGAATTGAGGTGGAACAGCCCTGGCTCGTGGTTCATCATCAGCAACAGAGGGAGTTGGTTCGATGGATTCAGGGTCGAACGTCAAACCTGAAATATCACAACCACAGCAGCCCGAAAAGGCGTCGATGCATCCAAACATGTAAGGATGAGCGAAAAAGCTACGTACCTCTCCTAAGATCGGGATAGCGGATGAGGCGATCGGCTTGTGTGTGTTCTTTGGATTGGCGGAGTGGTAGCCGTTTCATCTGCACCTTCGGGATTGCTAGGTCGGTTTGGCTAAAGGCATCGGCCCCAGCTTTCCCACTAGAAACGTCGATCTGCATGGAAGGTGTTTAGATATAAATAATGATTAATCGGCGGATAAAAAGTAAGTGGTAAGAGCGTAAAGGGTGATGATTTTGAAACCTCTGGCTCGACGAAGAAGCTTCTTGATCCTTTGCGAGCTCTCTTGGGACCTGGTGGCCCCTGGCCGACGGTGCTCGAGGCGATGGGTTCAGAAAAGACCTTTTCACGAAGCCGATGGTGATGAATCTGGCTCGGTGTGATGGTCCTCTCGAATCTGTTGGGTCAGTTCTCCTCGATTAGTGCAGTGTTCTCGTGGAGGTGTCTTCGGAAGCCCGTAAAAAGGAGAACCGGTGAGCACAAGCATATGTCGCAAGGATGGAAGAATTAGAAGGATCGACCAAGGCATAGATCACCCTACATGCGAGCTTTACGGAGAAGGGCTCCGGCGCCTCAAGGTCTTCTGGCTACCTTCCTCGTCGTTCTTGTTTTAGTTGGAACTCGAGGCGGTGACTTAGAGGTTCTTGGGTTCTTGGAAGCCGATTGTGGTGATATCATTTTTCTGCATTATGACCTTTTTAGAGGTGGCGAGTTTTGCGTAAAAGAACCACAGGAGCGGAAAGAACTCGAAGGGAGCCATCAACGTGCGTGGGTTCAGGCCATCTTGTTCTTTGCAAAGAGAAAGAATGGATTAATAGAAGAATCATTTGTAAGCTGCATCAAGAAAATTTGCAAGTAGTGGTACATGTTCACGGGATGTCATAATCATCGAGCTGTTTCAGCAACGGTCCCAGAGCTCTCCTGAAGGCGTGAGTCTTCCACATTGACCACCAGTCTTCAAAGCCATCGGTTGATGAGACAAAGGTGAGGTTGTTGGGAATTGGGGTGGTCAGAGCATCAAAGAAGGAATAACACCTTTGGCTGGTGAGAGGATCAGGCAGGTCGGCTCTACTCTCTGTAAGGTGGTGAAGAAAGAAATGGGTAGGTACTTGTCCAAGGCCAAATTGGCGAGCTACTACGATGGTGGTAGAATTCATACCAGGTTTGATTATTACATTGGACGTACTCATGCCAACCGGAAGGAAAGCAGGGACGAATCACGGTGGAAAAGAGCCCGAGTCTTTGGTGTCATCGGCAAAATTGTCTAACTGAAGGAGAGTGGGTTTTCAAAATGTTCAGATTCTTCCATGTAAGGAAAGAAGATAGGGTTGTCCGATCCTTGAAAGAAAATCTTGAACCATTTAGATGCTTCTGAGGTCGACTTTTGCTGGCGATCTATACAAAGCTTGGCCATAGTTGGTGCATCGGATCCTTCCCTTTTACATCTGGAAAGGTGCATCGCCAAAGGGGAAGTTTGGGATGTGATTTTGAAAATACAGTGAGCCCATAGCTGAATAAACCACCAAGGACCACTGTTTTGGCGCTATGCCGGAGAACGACAGCGGACATCAAGCTGGAGATATCGATAGACTTCTCCAAGGAGCAGTTCTGAGGCCAAGTTGAGTACCTTTGGCCGGTTCGTGGGCTAAGGAGATAGTTTTTTGGAGCAAGGGAAGGGCCACGAATATGAAATGCTCCGGCCGAAGTTGAGAAAGGTATGTTATTTCTCGAGGCAGGCCCTTTGTTTTCATATGGCGTTGAGGTAGGCACCCGATTAAATGCGATGCATTTTAGAAGACAGTTTGTAGGGACTTTGGTCGGTTTAAAAGCGAGAGGGCTGGGTGATGTAACATCCGGACGATGATCATCACCACGTCTAACGTGGTTGGTGACATAGGGCCATGACCGAACATAAAGCGATTGAGCGTCGGACGAAGTAGCCGATTGTTTTTGAAGGTTCTCATGTTTCTCAAGGAGACAATGATAAATGCAAGGCATCGGCTATTCTGTGGTTTCCCATTGGGATTGGTAAGCTCTAGCTACTCTCTTGAACCAAGAGACCCAATGTTCGGGGATTAGGCCGGGCTCATGTGATCGGCCCAAGAGTTCAGATCTAGGTCTTGGCTTCTGAAGGGATTCATTTGCTTGCCATAAGAAATCAGATGGGGACTAGAATCATGCGAGGCCAAGACAGAGAATTTGGGAGAGAAGGATGCGGCGTGAATGTACGAAACCTAGAAAGTTTAATGGTGGAATAAAGGCATTAATTGGTGTTAGCCATTAAATTCTAACATCGCGTTGATTGCGAGGTAGGCGTACCTTGGACGAAGACCTCTGGATTGTCGTTGACGATTCCGCCATCTAGTTTGCGGAGATGGATCTATGCAGTTGGGGATTGAGGGTTCTTGTCATTTGTGAGCTCAATCTGGTCGGTGGGTAATTGGAGATCTAGGTCGCCCTTTTTGAAGAGGTCGCAGTTACCGTTTGAAACTAAGCAGCCGCTTAGATTTGCCTAAATGCGACCAAGTTTTGACCTTGTTAACGTTTTTGGGAAAGCCGATGTGCATCGGCTCTTTGAGCTTTGACTTGGTTGACGGAATGAGTGCAGTGTGGTGAAAGCCGATACAGCGTTATCGGCTTGTGGAGCATCGACCTATTTTGGCTATCGGCAAAATTGGGCGAAAAAGGCAATCTTGAAAGCGATTTTCATTCATTCATTCAAAAGCTGATTGCTTACAAAGGCTGATTACAAAGGAGCTTACTATTACTACTACTACTACTACTACTGGTTCCTAATCTAGAGGCCGGTAAATGCGCATTTGTCGTCGCCGCCGTCTTGTTCATTGTCCTCGGCTCTGCCGGCGTCGTCTTATCTTCTTCTGAAGAAGCCAGGGGCCTCCTCGTCCTCGTCGTCTTGGTGTCCTCGCTGGACCCGGCGGAAGCGCTTCACGGCGGTACTGGTCGGAGGAGAGTCCTCCTCGATTCCTCCTCCTCGTCGGAGGACTCGGCAAATCGGAGACGAGCGTCGTTGCTCTTCGCCTCCGGTTCCCGTCGGAGGCTGCAGGCCCTCTCGCCGTCGATCGAGGGACGTCGTCCTCCGACCAAGGCGAAATCCCAATCTCTCGTCCCACCATTGTGGGCGAGAGTATTGTGCCGCCCGTGGGTGCTCTGGCGTCGGCTCCGGTCGCTAATCTTTGTTGGAAGACTGGGAGGCAGGCGGAAGAGGAAGGCCATGGCGGAGGAAGAGGGTTTTTCGGCGGAGGAAGAGAGTTTTTGGCTCTTGGAGGAAGATGGGGACCGAACTGCTCGGATGAATTTAAATAAGGGGAATAGTGGGAGGCGGTTCAATGCCATAGCGGTTTCCCGAATGTCTTTAAAATCGTCAAATCATGCACTGCGAAGGAGTTGAGAAGACAGGGCATCATGATGAGGAGGTGGCGTGACGATTCTACTCTGCAACGCGTAACCCGATGTGAAGAAAAAAAAGAGGGGGAAGAAAAACATCAGAGTGGTTTGGTTATTATTGCCAAAACCAGGGGGGCATGTGTTATCGCCATATTTTGGCCAAAGAAGGAGATGGGCCGTGATCAAGATGGGCTTGGAAGATACGTATATTCAACGTGTTGTTGAATCGGCCTTGTGCGTGGATTTGGGCTAAATTGCCCGTGTATCTTGTATCGTAGTAGGTTCCGTTTCAGTTTAGGTAAAGATAGAGTTGTAGAGTTATTCCAAAGATAGAAAGTCTCCGGACTATAAATATGTACCTAAGGTTATCGAGAAGAGGAGGACAATCACGTTCACAACAAACACAATCTCGGCGCGCCATACCCTTGTTTCTAGGGTTTCTTTCGGGTAAGTGTCATCTTGCCTAGATCGCATCTTGCGATCTAAGCGATATTTGCTTATGCGTTATCTGGTGTTACTCGTACTGAAGCCTTGTTGATGGCGAGTAACACTATTATCACAGATTTGTTTAGGTTAGCATCGGTACTTTTCGCTATGATTGTTAAAGTTATGCTACCTCTAGTTACCTCGCTACCTTTGCACCTTTTCCCAAGTGTAAGGGTAGCATCTTGTGATCTTTATTTAGCTGATTCGATCTGTTATGGTTATGCCTTGTTCTCCAAAGTTTAGTTTGATATCTACGTGAGTCGGGGCCTTGCAAGCGGGTTGAGCGATCCAATGGTATGTAAGGGCGTGGTTTACTAGTTCTAGAGAAGTTGTTCCGTAATTGACTTTACGTCGGTTGTTAGGCCTCCTTTAGGTTAGTTTTCTATCATCTTTTGTATCTACCAGCTCAATTATGTGTAGGGCGTTCGATTCGTGGTGAAAGCGTTAAAGCGTAGATCGATTTAACTTGTAATGATAAAGCAAAACCCCATGTTATCGTAAATCTAATGCGAACCATGGGATAATCGGCTCTAGCCGATTCACGAAACACAGGAGCCGGTCACGGCTCGAATTTTACGTATACTTGTTTACCATGCAGGAAATCAATCGGAGCAATCCTCCACCTTCCTGATCAGGTATAGGTCAGGTGGCACGCCCTCGAACCAAGCCAGGATGTGTGCCGGAGTTTTGCGGGCCGTTGCCCGAGGGACCAGGGCCCACCAGCAGTTCTGGGAGCCTCCCGGCTCTTCGTGTTGCTCGTCGCTGCTCGCCGGTGGGTTTTGGCAGGCAACAAAGGCTCTCACGGTTCTTACTCCATGGCCATCTCGTAAGAGAGCTTCAAAGAATTCATTTGAAGTATTCAACTCATTATCGATTGGCATCACGGAAGCTGCAGGCAATAGTGAAACGTCATCGACATCTGCTCACTTCAAGAGAAAGAAGGCCAACAAAAATATTGTACCTGGTCATCATCCTGTGACTAATAGAATCGAGCAATGAGGATAATGATTCAAACCATGTAGATTCTCACAATCCTTTGTGTGAAGGTTCACAACCCGAGTCTAAAAATGAGCTAAAATCTTATGAAGAACAATAGTATGATGTCGATACTACCCGTATGAAGCAAGTCCTCATGGAAAATAGAGGACATTCCGTCGAATAACATATAGCACAGCTCACGACCGCACTCCAACAGAAAGAATATGACTTGGTTGCTTTGCGCAATCGTGTGGCAAGTAATACAAATGTTGAAGCTGAGAGGAATGCTTCGAGTAGCCAAAACAATGATCAAGGAGGCTCAAGAATTAACCTTGAAGCTATTCAGAAAATGATAGCCAAGGGAGTCAAGGCCCAATACATGGAGACCCATTACTCCATGCGGCCAGGGTATGCCAAGCTATACCCGCCGGATGTTGACCTCGTTCCATTCCCGGCAAATTACCGACAGCCATAGTTCAGCAAATTCAGTGGGAGCGGATCTCCACATGAACACATATCTCACTTTTTGGCGGCTTGTGAAGATACTGCTCAAAATGCTGCACTTCTTCTCCACCAATTCATGCAAACTTTATCGGGTCCGGCTTTCACTTGGTACAACAAGTTACCACCAAGTTCAATGACGACATGGGAAAAATGCAAGACGCTTTTCTCGAGCGTTTTTACAACACTCAGAGGACTGCGGCATCACCGAGCTAACTCAAACCGAGCAAGGGGTGAATGAGAAGGCCGTAGACTTCATTAACAGATGTAGAAACTTAAGCCTTGTCTTAACGCACGATCACGAAGCAGGCGGTTTGTATGTGCATGAACAATCTGCTGCCTGATATGGTTGTTTATTTGCAAGGCGTGCGGCCTGTTACTTTTGAAGAGTTGGCCGCAAAAGCCACATATATTGAGAGTTAGAATCAGCTTATAGCACGTCATACAAAGACGATATATAAGCCGGTTGACAAGAGCGGACAGCGCGATAAATTTCCTGCCAATACGAGGCCAACACAAGTCATGGAGACAACCACGATGAGGCCACAGTTTCATTCTGGGGCACCCGCCGTGAGAGATGCAGAGCTGGTTGGGGCACCGGCTCAAAGGATACCAACCCTCTTTCAGCGTCAAAATAGGAGACCAAATCTCAGATCTTCTGACGCATGGCGATGAAGGCAGCCCAGGTTGGAGGCACCTGGTGATCAGGCTCGGCAAGAGGTCCCTATCTGTAGTATGGCTTCGCTGCGAGCTCCCACCACCTCTCCCACCAAGTGTTTGGTGTTTTGCCGGTTCGGCCATGGACTCCGACGACGAGGAGATGTTCGCCGTGTTGCTGGAGGAGGAGAACGCCCGCTGCCGCCAAAGATGTACAACACATGCAGATCCTCGCCTCCCTCGCTATATACGTCTGACAACGCCGGCGTTGAGTTCGAAGGGTCGCCGGAAGTGCAAGTCAAGGCAGAGGATGGAGGGATACTGCATGTTGTATGTCGACTACTTCACCGACGAGCCGTTGTATGAAGAGGTTGTGTTTCGTCGTCGTTTCAAGATGAGCCGGAAGCTCTTCCTCGAGATCGTGCATGCCATTTGGGAGTTTGACCCCTATTTCGTGTGCAAGAAGGACTGCACTGGCATGGTTGGGTTTTCCTCACTGCAGAAGTGCACATTGGCGATGAGGTTGCTTGCAGATGGAGTGCTTGGTGACAGTGCCGATGACTATCTCCGCATGGCTGAGTCCACCGCTATCGACTTCCTGTACATGTTCTGTAGGGCAGTGATTGCAGTGTTTGGGAAACAGTACTTGGGAAGACCCACTGCTGAAGACACTGTTTAGATCCTCGCAGTCAATGAAAGTAGAGGATTTCCCGGGATGCTTGGAAGCATAGACTTCATGCATTGGCATTTGAAGAACTGTCCATTTGCATGGCAGGGAATGTACAAATGCCACAAAGTAGGTTGCATTGTGATACTCGAGGCAGTTGCTACACATGATCTTTGGATCTGGCACTCCTTTGGCATGGCAGGATCCAACAACGACATCAACGTCCTCAATTCCTCAAATGTATTTGCCAAGCTTGTTGAGGGTCATGCTCCCCCTGTGTACTTTGAGATCAACGGGCACCACTACAACAAGGGATACTATCTTGCAGATGGCATCTATCCAAGATGGTCAACATTTCTGAAGACTATCTCAAATTCAATGCTCCTCAAATATGCTCAGTTTGCCAAGGAACAGGAAGCTTGCAGGAAGGACGTGGAGGAGGAATTTGGTGTTCTCTAACAGAGGTTTGCAGTTGTCCGGTTTCCTGCTATGACCTGGTCGAAAGATCAGATGTGGGAAGTGATGAACTGTTGTGTGATCTTGCACAACATGATCATTGAGGATGAGAGGAAGGACCCAGTGAGTTTGTTCGGCGAGCGAGCCATACCTGGAACACGGACCTCTTGCCGAGCCTGATCACCAGGTGCCTCCAACCTAGGCTGCCTTCATCGCCATGCGTTAGGAGATCTGAGATTTGGTAGTGCATCAACAACTGCAGGATGTTCTAGTTGAGCACTGTCACATCCCAAAATTCTCCAAATTTTGAAATGTGAAAAATAAATAAACAATTGTTGAAATTTAGGGTGAAAATAAACTTTTTGCTTCTAAATGGAAACATCAAAACCCTACTTGAACAAAATTTGAATAAGAAAGCAACAAACAAATATTCCAAAGATCAAATGCATTCATGCGTGGAAAGAGTCTTGAAATTTGAACGCTTGAAAAAAAACCTTAAGACCTTAAGAAGAAATCATTTCCAAGATCTCCCCAAGACTATGGATTCGTTCCATATAAAATTCAACAACAAACATTTATAAATGATCAAAAATGATAAATAAAAAAGATTATAAAACCATAGAAATTGGTTTCATTCAATTTGGAACCATGGATAAAAACTTATGAATTTAATAAGATAAAAGGAAATAATTTCCAAAGCTAATAAAGCTCCTAACTAAAAACAAAGCCAAATTGTGAGCAAAGTAATCCTAAGAGGATTTAAAAAGATAAACAAATAATAAATAAAATTATACAAATTGGAATCACCAATTTTGGAACTACAAATAAAAAGATATAGATTTTATAAGACAAAGAAATAAATAAATAAAGAATATTTAAAAGTCAAATTAAATCTTGGCCAAATCCATAAGCAAATGGAATAAAGATAATTCAAATAAAAATAAAGGAATAAAGATTATTTAAATAAAATTATATGGGCTTTTAACCATATTCAATTTTATTTGAATGAAGACAAAATTCCTAATATAAATGATTAATTAAATCATGAGAAAATAATAACTGAAATTGCCAAAATGGATTAAAAGTTATCTAAATAACTTAAAAAGAATAAAGGATTATTTAAATAAATTATATGGGTTTGAACCATATTTAATTTTATTTAAATAAAGACAAATACCTATTTTAAATTAAATAATAAATCACAAGAAAATTATTTGGAACATTTCAAAGTGAACTTTTAAACACATTAAATAAGTGGTTTAAACCTACTGAAAGGTTTTATATAAGGTTTGAATTTAATTTAGAATCTGAATCAAATGTTTCAAACAAAAACAAAAAACAGAATTGGAAAAAGAAAAGCATTTGAAAAAGAAAAAAATAGAAACAGACCTGACCCAGCTTGCCAGCCCAGCAGGCCCAATAGCAAGCCCACCTGGCACCTTCCCTCTCTCCCCGCGCCAACTTTTCTCAGCACACACCCGACCCATTCCCTCGCTGACGAAGTGGACCCACGCCACATCAGCATCGTCGTCTCCACTGCGTGACCTGTTCCCCTTAGTCCTTCGCCGTTTCTGTCGTTGATGGCGCGATTAAATTCGCTTAAATGCGCCAGTAATTCTGCCCCGTGACCATGCCCTCTTAAGCGCCTCCCTTCCCTCTCCATTTCCCCTCACTCTCTCGCGCCCGAACGCCACCAGGCTGCGCAAATTCCTCGCTCGAACCCCACTTCTCCGACGAGCTCCGGCTCAAATTCCGGCCAACTCCGACCGTCCCCTACCCCCTGGCTCACACGAGCTTGACCAGCAACCTCATGCGCATCTGCCAGTGGACGCCACTTGCCCGCGCGTGCCCTAGAACGTTGACACCTTCCTTGCCCCATGCGCCACCGACGAACCCTGCGTCTCCGGCGAGCGATAGTCGTCGTCCCCGTGCGCCCCTTGCTCTCTGGTGAGTTTCCTCGCACTCCTCAAACCCGTGCGCACCTCGCTGACGCATTGCTTTGCCCGCTTGCATCCCAGATACTCGCCTTCGACCATAGTCGTGCGTGCCCGGCGGTGATAGAGACTCCGACGAGCAATCGACATCGACCCCAGGCGCCCCTGGCCTTCCCACGACGACCTTGAGCATCTAAACGCCCCTGCAAACCCGGTGAGCCCCTTGCCCCTCTTCCTTGCTTCCTAATTTCGCCGAACCACCGCCACCAGAGCGCCGCCGCCGCTCACCGTCGCCAAGCACCGCCAGTTCTTGGCCAGATGGTTTTGGTCCGTTAGATGCAAATCGCGTGGTGTAGATTAGATCTTAGGCGAAACGTTTTTAGTTGATCTGATCCGTGCATTGCCACTTAAATCCAACGCTCCGCGTAGCTCGATCTAGACGAACCGGTATCAACCAATAGAAACATGACGCGTGGCCAGTTCTGTCTGATTAAAATTCCAGAAATGAATTTGAATGTTTAAACTTGTAAAATCTATAACTTTTGTTCTGCTTGGCCAAAAATTACAAATATTATATCAATGGATTCATAAAAATATATACTTTGCAATTGTGGCCTTAGTTTAGTATTTCTCTTCTGAAAAATTAGGTGTTTTTGCAGAAACATTTGTAGGACTATTTTGGATATAAAAATTGTTTTAAAAATGATTTTTGAGTAAAAACTGTTGTAAATGGTTTGTTTCGAACTCTCTGACCCTAAACACTAAAATTTTAATTTTAAAATATATTTGACTAAATACTAGAAATTATTCCTTTGGATAAAAGCATTTCTAGCAAAATAAAATGATTTAAAAGGGCCATTTTCACTAACTTGGTTTCAAATGTTTTGCCACTTTTATAAATGACCAGTAGGTGTTTTGAAATGTTTATAGCCTTATTATAAAACACTTTTTCAACAAAACCACCTTTTGCATCTTGCATGCATTTCTTTGTTTTTATTATTTTATGTGGTGAATTGTTTGAATGCTAGTTTTGAATTTGTGCCTTGCTTGATTGACTTGTAGTGAACTTTGAAGAGTGTGACAATTGCAAGTCAAGGAGTGAACCTAGATCCTCTACTAAAAAGGCAAGTGGTGCTTCATATATTTTGTCCTATTATTTGACTATGCATTAGTGATATTTTGAGTAGGACTTGCATGGAATTTTCTAAGCATAAGCTATGCCATGGGAAATCCTATATGTTGTCTTAGTAGAATTATCCTAAGTTAGGAAACTTGACATGTTACCACGCTTAACTTAGATAATAGAAAACAAGGGTGGATTATTCATGCTATGATATTATGCAAAGTCTATGACTTGTGTTTTGTTTAATAAAAACAACTATGTGAATGAATCACCTGGGTGGAATGGTGAGAATGGTTTGTGTTGAGTGGTTACACAAGGCCCATGGTGATGGCTACCTTGTGTATCACACTTGTGGAAAGCCACCCAGGAACAAAGAGATTTGAGATGTTAAGTGTTGAGAAGCTTCTAGTGCAGTCACATGGCAATATGGGCTCTGCCTGGATCATATAGGTTGCAATAACTTAGCCAGATGGACAGAAGGTGGTAGGGGTGATAGGATGGAATTCGTCCATTTGGTCTAAGGGAAGGCTTCTGAAAGATCTTGTCTCGATGCATGTCGAGTCTTATGGGGAAAGTGCACCACCTCTCGAGAGAGTAAAACCTAAGTACTTAGCCGTGTCCCCGGCAATGGACAATTTGAGCATCAAGACATTGAAGCTATCAAGGATCTCCTCATCCCAATTTCTAAGTTAAAAGCTTGTGGTTGAACAAGGGTTAAAGGTTCACCAATTTCTATTGGTAGTTCCTTGGGTGATTTTGACAAATAAAAACTTAGTGTTTTCAACTAATAAGGAAAACTTATTTTGAGCAAAGCAAGCCTAAGTTCCACTTAGACAAATGCATATAGATGATAGATACCACTATTCTACCATAGTATCACTTGCCCATACAATTCAAATGTATTGACCCTTGTGGCTGTAACTTGTTATGTTGCAGGTTTGTTTGATGTTAGTGAAGTTTATTGAGTAGGGATTACAAGTCTACAACCAACATGATTGCCTGTGGCATATGAAGATGAAGGACTCCATGCTACTTAGTTATATCTGCTGCATTGTAATGAGATAGCCATATGAGCTATGCAAGATGTAATGAATTATTTTATTCCTGGTTATAAAGTTGTAATATGATCTTTGTTTTACATCTTAAACTGTGGATGCTAGCTATTCGATCCAGGGACTAGTATTATAAACACATGGATCTCTACCTTATCAGGTTGGGACCTCTACAGATGACCTATGAATACGCAGGGGCAACACGTAGATGGCAAGCATGAACTGGCTAAACTAGGACGAAATATGTTGTATTATTGTTGTATGCCGAACTATTTTAATTTTACGTTGAACTATGTTTAAATTTATTCCGAACTTGGCCGAACATTGCTCGGTATTCATATTATGCCAAACTATGCCGAAAACTGATCGAATTTTAGCCGAATTTGGGCGGAAAAAGACGTCCTAGGAACTCGGTCTGGGAACACGAGTGGGAAACTCGCCGTTCCCAGGCCGAAAACGTGTTTCATACAGCCATATTTTGGTCTGGATTTTGGCCTGAGAACGTCCAATGAGTGGAGATGCACTAGAGTAGGGGAACGATATGACCGTAGAGTAAACACGAAGATGTAATTGGGAAATTAAGTCTATGTTGGAGGGGTCTGGCGCCATAAAAGCCCCACCATATCATCCAAACATCACACCAAAAAGGCGGGCTCAAGATCCACTATGCGGTGACCTTAAGGGCGACAACTAAAAAATTTATAACAAGGTGGGGGCTATCTCCACAATGCAATTGGAGGCTCGCGACGACTCTATGAATCTTTACAACCAATGCCACGTGCTCAAAGGAAGTCCAACTCCATATAGGGTTTCAAGAATCCAAGAGTAACAACATCCAGAAAGGATGGTTGGGGAATCAAATATCCTTTGATAGAAGTGTAGATCGATGTCTTTCCCAATCTTCAAAAGGTCAAGAAGTTTGTGTTGTTAGAGAGAGAGAGATCTAGTGAAATGAAGTTCTTGCATAGGAGAGAATCTTGAAGAGTTGGGTGGGAGGAGTAAGAAGGCCTCCTTATAGAGGAGTCTCCAAACTGAGTGGTTTCCTGTCTTTCCGACATCCGCCGGTACTTTTGGTGGTTCTAGCAACTAAAAATTCATGGAAGCGACCAGGTTGTACATGCCAGAAGTTCCGCCAAAGGACCGGAACTTCTAGCCAGTACTACCGGTCAAATTTCGGTAAAATATGAGCCCCATACGGAACCATGTCTGAGCTGAGACCATACTTAACCGGTATTGGTCCGGAAGTATGCCTAGAACTTTTGGGTCGGAAATGTCTTGGTCGGTACTGATAACCCACACGTATAGGGGGTGTATTGTAGTACTTTTGATAAATAGGAGTGTCGATCCCAACGAGGATCAGAAGGTGTTGACTAGTGGTAAGGAGCAGGAAATCTCTGTAAATACTTAGCAAACGGATTTTTAGAGGTTTTCTGATAAAGCAAAGAAATAAAGTGCAAGTAAATAAAACAGAAAATAATTGTAGCAAGTGTCCCAATCCTTTCTTAGCAAAGGACAAGTCGGTGGAAATACTTATGAGGACCAAACGTTCTCGAGGACACATGGGCATACTGTCAAGTGCTTTCGCTTCATATAGCTGAGTAGTCTTCTTTGGTTTTATAAGTGTTGTGTGGGTGAACCTGTGCTAATATACCGACCTTACTTGGACTAATACATACTTGTGATTAAACCCCTTGCAAGCATCCGCAACTACAAGAAAGCAATTAAGATATAAACCTAACCACAACCTTAAACTCTGAGATCCTACACTCCCATGTACAATGGTTCCTAATGGGGGTTCAGGTTTCTGTCACTCCGGCAACCCCACAATTAGTATCCAAATACACAATGCATTCCCCTAGGCCCATAAATGGTGAAGTATCATGTAGTCGATGTTCACATGACACCACTAGAAGAATAGCACCACAACTTAAATATTAAACCATTGAATAATACCTCAACACAAATCCACTACTAACAACATGACTTCTCCCATGTCCTCAAGAACTAAACGAACTACTCACGAGACATCATATGGATCAAGATCAAAGATGATATGATAATGGATAACAATCTGAACATAAACAATAATTCAATGGTTCCACTCACAAGCATCAACTACAATAGTAATCAATGATGCGTGCACCCAGTGTTGACATGGAGCAATTCGTTGGAAACCCCAAGAGCAAGGTGTGATGAGCACAGCAGCAAGTCTTCCCTCAGTAGAGATCGAGGTTATCGAACTATAAGGAGGAAGGAAACGTCACACAGGTGTTGCAAGCAACACGGAGACCTGCACAATACAAACTCAAGACTTTGTCCCAACAAACAGTGAGGTTGTCAAGCTCATCGGTTTGCTACAAAGGATTAAACGTATGGTGTGGAAGGTAATGGTTTGCAGCGAGTAAACAACTAAAAGTGGAAGATGTATCAATGGTAAAGATTGGACCGGTTTCCATAGTTCACTAGAGGTGCTCTCCTTAGATAAACAACATGGCATGAAGGGTAAACAAATTACAGCAGGGCAATTGACAGGAACTAAGCAAGGCATAACAATGCAATACTAGTCAGAAAGATCCTATGAGATTCGATTGGGAAATACAACAAGATACATAGACCGCCATCCAACTGCATCTATGACTAGAAGTCCACCTTCAGGATATCATCTGAACCCCCTCCAGTATTAAGTTGCAAGCAACATACAACTGCTTTAAGCAAAGTGTGTAAGGTAACAATCCACTTGCTCCATGAACAAGAGACCGTTATTTTCTCCCTAGTAGCAACAACACATCTACAACCAAAGAGATTTTTGTCACTTCCCTTGGAAACTAGAGGCATGAACCCACTATCGAGCATAAATACCCCCTCTTGGAGTCACTAGCAACTACTCGACCAAGATAGCTACTAACAATGGAGAGCATGCAAGATCACAAACAACACAAACATGATAGAATCATAAAGACAAAACCATTAACCAAACTGACATAATAATCTCAATATCCATCGGATCCCCACAAACACAACATGCATGATCACAAATAGATTAGATCTTGATCATGAACGGAGCTCACAAGATCTATACATGAAAGGACAAAGGAGGAGATACAACCATCTAGCTACTACATGGACCCATAGTCCAAGGTAGAAGTTCTCACGCATCATACCGGAGAAGAAGGCCTCCAGGATGATCTCCCCTCCCGCGGGGTGCCAGGAAGAACTTCAAACCCCCCGATCTAGGGATCGATGGTGGCGGCGGCTACATACGATTTCATGAAGTTTTGATCGGGTGCCTAGGGTTTCTGCATCGGGGCTTCTTATAGGCCAAGAGGCGAGGCAGGGGCGCCCGGGAGGGCCCACACCCTGCCGAGGCGCAGGCCAGGCTTGGCCGCTCCTGGGGGGGTGCGGCCACCCTGTGGCTCCCCTCCGTATCTCCTCTGGACTTCGTGTTCCCCACGGAGAGATATTGACTTTGGCTTTTGCCCCGTTCAATTCCGAGAATATTGATTTTCTGCCTTTCTAGAACCAAAAACAGAAGAAAATAGGCAATTGGCACTATGGCAACATGTTAATAGGTTAGTTCTAGAAAAGATATAAGAACACCTCAAAGTGTAGACAAAGCAAAGCAAAGTAGATACTAAATAAGCATGGAACATCAAAAATTATAGATACGTTTCTGACATATCAAGCATCTCCAAGCTTAACTCCTGGTCGTCCTCGAGTAGGTAAGTGATAAAAAGAATAATTTTTGAGGTGACATGCACCATCAAAACCAAGATCAAACCATTTGCAAGCATTGAAAGTTGGGATCAAAGAACTCTAAACATGTGCATGAAAGCTGGAGTTCTAACAATAAGACAAAGTAACTATGCATGCAATATGAAAGGCTACAAACAAAGATCATGAATAACATGCATTGAAATTTTTTGTTTGTTTCACATACAGAAAACATAGCATAGTGGCAATCAGCTTGTCCCTCATAGAGTAGCAAATAGATGCATATGACACCTTCAAAGTTCACAAGGGTGACTAGAAACAAATAGCACAAGAGCAAGTAATATCACAATATGCATCAATTAATAAGTTTTTGGACACTGCACATAGAACTAAGAATGGCAACTATGCTCTCTTAATGGTGCCTAAAGGTAGAAGGTGGAGACTCAATAGTGGTGGAAGAAATGCCTTTTATAAAGGAAGCATGGATCTCAAGTTTCAAAAAGAGCTTCCAAAAATTATGGTACTTGTTAGCTTGCATCCCTCATTGCCCCTATCATAAGCATCTTGAAGTTATTAAGGTTAAAGTGAACAAACTATGGAGTATATGCTTGACAAAGTATAAGTTGGCAATCTCAAGTCCCTTGAATACGAGGGCCACACCTCATGCTACTCAACTTCAGTCACCTGTAAGTTCTTGTCATTGTAAGTATTTTCATATCATAGAGAACCGCCAACTGGGTACCCCTTACACATGGTACAAGAGCTATCCCATAACCAAAATGACAAGGAAAGAAGACAATGATCATCTCAGCGATCTTTTTATTTACTATATGCATAGCTTTTTATTGAGGATGCTTCATAGATAGCTCATTATGGTGATGCTGCAAGTTTCCACCATGATTAGGCATGGCGTAGGCTAGCGGCCTAGGCGTTTCTCTAACACAAAATACAAACTCCATGGACTTACAAGCTCCCTATTTATTTCACACCGGTGACATCCATAGAAAAAAGAGCATGATATCAACTGAGTACAAAGTACAAGTGCAATCTTGAAAATGTTCCACAAAACAGCATGGTTCTGCTAATTTCAACGTATAAGTGCAAGCATATACAACATAGACGACACAATGGTTCAATATTATTAGGGGCAAAGAATATAAAGTGTGCCATCAAGTTTGTGAGAGCTTTAATCACTAAGTTTTCACATAACAAAATAGTTTTTAATTGGAAGATAGCTGAAAACAAGAATATACTTGGAATGGTGTAACACACCATGCATATGAGTTTATAGTGGACAATTTGGAAAAACTTGGTTTCTTGGGAGTTGGAAGCATGAGTAGGGCTTACTGTAGGTTTCGTAGCATGGAAAACAAAAAATTTCTATCGCATACAAACAAACAAGCCAAGATCTATCTACTAGATTGTAGCAACGAGTCGATGGAATAACTCACCCTCGAAGATTCCAAAGTGTTTAACGAGAGCGGCTTCTCGGGTGATGTGATGTCGTACTCTTCCCGATCTCAAGATCGCGTAGACAATCCTTCCGGCTGCGCGCAGCGCTCCCGCATCGGTCACACGTTCGATTGACGAAGACCTTCCTCTCCCTTGTTCCAAAGAGGCGGAGGTTGTAGCACTCTCCTCGCGATTCCTAAGACAACGGTGGTACCTAAGTAGAGGGAGATCTCATAGGCTTCGCCTTAAGCCGGTGCGAGTATGGTGGACTATGAGAGAGCTCCTCGGCGATCTAGGGTTTAGACACACCAAGGAGGAGGCTTGGACGGAGGCTAGGGTTAGCTAGGCGGCGGCGGCGGTTTGCCCTAGGCGGCGGCAGCAGGAGGTGGCGGCGCCGGGGCTAGGGTTTGCGGGGTGGAGATCTTGTGTGTTGGGAGGGGCAGCCCTGCCCCTACTTATATAGGTGGAGGGGCGCGCCAGGGGAGGGGAGTCCCTTCCCAACTCGGTTTCCCAAGGGGGGCGGCGGTGGAGGGGAGGAACTCCTCCCCAACTCGGTTTCCACCTTCCCCTCCACTTCCCAAAATAGCAGTTTGACTTTTCAAATTGGCGTTGGACTTTTCAAACTAGGATTTGATTAAACCCTTTATTTTGTTTAGAGATGACACCTAGTACATGATGCAATCATTCCAACTTGGTATGACACATTCATGTACCCTTCTCCTTCGGAGTGCCGGACCTTCCGGAACCTTCGAGAACATTCCTAATGAATACACCGGAACCATTCTCCAACCCCGAAACACGACTTTCCTTATATGAATCTTATTCTCCGGACCATTCCGGATCTCCTCGTGATATCCCGGATTCCATCCGAGACTCCGAACAACATTCGATCTCTTTCTCATCATTCCATAACTACTCAAACAACGTCGAATCCTTAAGTGTGTCTCCCTACGGTTCGTGAATTATGCGGACATGATCGAGACACTTCTCCGAACAATAACCAATAGAGGAATCTGGAAATTCATATGGCTCCCACATATTTATACGATTACTTTACGATCGAATGAACCACTTACATACGATACCAATTTCCCTTTGTCTCACGATAGTTTACTTATCCGAGGTTATGATCGTCGGTATCTCTGCATACCTAGTTCAACCTCACATCGATAAGTACTCTTTTCTCGTTCCCGTGATATGTGATCCCTTGTGAGCCAGTCACATGCTTGCAAGCTAATTGGATGACATTTCACCGAGAGGGCCCAGAGTATATCTATCTGTCATATGGATGGACAAATCCCACTCTTGATCCATGTGTCTCAACCAATACATTCCGAACACTTAATGCCACCTTTATAGCCACCCAGTTACGGTGTGGTGTTTGATGTCATCAAAGCATCCTTCCGACAAAGGTGATATGCATGATCTCATGGTCGAAGGAATTAGGTTACTATGTATCAGAAAGCATATAGCAATTGAACTATTAAAATGACTTGATCTTTATGCTACGCTTATCTATAGGAGTATGTCCACCATATCATTCTCCTAACGATGTGATCTTGTTGTTAATAACATCTCAATGTTCATGATAGGGAAACCACAATCATTTATTAACCAACAAGCTAGTATTATGAAGAGGCTTTACTAGGGACTTCAATTTAAGTTTACAAATCACACAAGTATTAATGTTTCCTTGTTAATACTATTATAGCATGAATGTAAACATTTATAATAAACACAAAGATATAATAATAACTATATTTATTATTGCCTCTAGGGCATATCTCCAATAGTCTCCCACTTGCACTAGAGTCATCTAATCTAGATTACATGGTAATATACCGAACATCCATGGCGGTTTGGTGTTGGTCATGTTTTTCCCTCGGGAGAGGTTTAGTCAACGGATCCGCCACATTCAGATCTGTGTGTACTTTGCAAATCTTTATGTCCCCATCTTGGACATGTTCTCGAATAGCGTGAAAACGTAGCTTGATGTGCTTCAGCTTCTTGTGTGACCTTGGTTCTTGCGCATTGGCTATGGCGCCCATGTTATCACAGTAGATAGACATTGGGTCCAATGCACTAGGAACCACACCCAGCTCTGTAATGAACTCTTTCATCCATATCGCTTCTTGTGAAGCCTCCGAAGCAGCCATGTATTCTGATTCAGTTGAAGATCTCACCACAACGCTTTGCTTTGCACTCCTCCAGCTAACTGTTGCACCATTCAAAGTAAATACGTATCCAGATTGTGATTTAGAATCATCCAGATCGGTGTTCCAACTAGCATCGGTGTAACCATTAACAACGAGCTATTCATCACCTCCATAAGAAAGAACCATATCCTTAGTTCTTCTCAAGTACTTAAGGATGTTTTTGATCATTTCCAATGATCCACTCCTGGATCACTTTGATATCAGCTAGTTAAACTAACAGCATATGCAATGTCGGGTCTAGTACATAGCATGGCATACATTAGAGATCCTATGGCTGAGGCATAGGGAGTCTTACTCATCCTTTCTCTATCTTCTGCCGATGTCGAACTTTGAGTTTTACTCAAAGTCGTATTGGGCAACATGGGCAAGAACCCTTTCTTGCTATCTTCCATTCCAAACCTCTTTAGAACTTTGTCCAAATATGTACTTTGTGACAATGATATTAGGCATCTCGATCTATCTCTATAAATCTTTATGCCTAATATGTAAGTTGCTTCACCAAGATCCTTCATTGAAAAACTATTATTCAAATATTCCTTGACACTATTAAGAAGGTCTACATCATTCCCAATCAACAATATGTCATCTACATATAGTATTAAGAATGCTACAGAGCTCCCACTCACTTTCTTGTAAATACAAGCTTCTCCATAAGTTTGTATAAAACCAAAACTTTTGATCACCTTATCAAAACGTTGATTCCAACTTCGGGAAGCTTGCTTCAATCCATAAATGGACCATTGAAGTTTGCATACCTTGTTAGCATCTTTAGGATTGACAAAACCTTTGGGTTGCATCATATACAACTCTTCATCAATGTCTCCATTGAGGAATGCTGTTTTGACATCCATCTGCCATATATCATAATCATAATACGCAGCGATTGCTAACATAATCCTCACAGAATTTAGCTTCGCTACTGGTGAGAAAGTCTCTTCGTAGTCAACTCCTTGAATTTGTCGAAACCCTTTTGCGACAAGTCGAGCTTTATAGACAGTAACATTACCATCAACATCTGTTTTCTTCTTGAAAATCCATTTGTTCTCGACAGCCTTCCGGCCATCCGGTAAGTCCACCAAAGTCCATACTTGGTTTTCGTACATGGATCCAATCTCGGATTTCATGGCTTCTTGCCATTTATTGGAATCTGGGATCATCATCTCTTCCTCATACGTCGCAGGGCCATCGGTGTTGTCCACCAACATGACACTCATAACGGGATCATACCAATCAGGAGTGGTACGAGTTCTCGTTGACCTGCGAGGCTCTGTAGCAACTACAATCGAAGTTTCATGATCATCATCATTAGCTTCCTCTCTTATTGGTGCAGGCACCACAGGAACTTCTTCCGGTGTTGCGCTACTCGCAATTTCGAGAGAAGGTTTGACAACCTCATCGAGTTCTACTTTCCTTCCAGTCATTTCTTTCGAGAGAAATTCCTTCTCTAGAAAGGATCCATTCTTGGCAACGAAGACTTTTCCTTAGGATCTATGATAGAAGGTATACCCAATAGTTTCCTTCGGGTATCCTATGAAGACACATTTTTCCGCTTTGGGTTCAAGCTTGTCCGGCTATAACTTTTTACATAGGCTTCGCAACCCCAAACTTTAAGGAACGACATTTTAGGTTTCTTCCCAAACCATAATTCATACGGTGTCGTTTCAACGGATTTAGATGGTGCCCTATTTAAAGTGAATGTGGCTGTTTCTAATGCATAACCCCAAAATGATAGCGGTAAATCTATAAGTGACATCATAGAACGAACCATATCCAAGAGAGTTCGATTACGACGTTCGGACACACCATTACGCTGTGGTGTTCTCGGCGGTGTCAATTGTGAAAGTATTCCGCATTTCTTCAAATGCTCGCCAAACTCGTAACTTAGATATTCACCTCCACGATCAGAACATAGAAATTTAATCTTCTTGTTACGTTGATTCTCCACCTCACTTTGAAATTCCTTAAACTTCTCGAAAGTTTCAGACTTATGTTTCATGAAATAGATATACCCATATCTACTCAAGTCATCCGTGAAGGTAAGAACATAACGATAACCACCGCGCGATGCTACACTCATTGGACCACACACATCGGTATGTATGATTTCCAATAAGTCCGTAGCTCGCTCCATCATACCAGAAAATGGAGTCTTAGTCATTTTACCCATCATACATGCTTCGCATCTTTCAAGTGATTCGAAATCAAGTGATTCAAGAAGTCCATCAGAATGGAGTTTCTCCATATGCTTCACTCCAATGTGACCAAGACAACAATGCCACATATAGGTCGAGTTATCGCTCGATTTCAAACGTTTAGCCTCAATGTTATTAATATGTGTATTTCCACTATCGAGATTCAATAAGAATAGACCATCTATCAAAGGTGCATGTGCATAAAACATATTACTCATATAAATCGAACAACCATTATTCTCGGACTTAAACAAGTAACCGTCTCGCAATAAACAAGATCCCGATATAATGTTCATGCTTAACGCAGGCACCAAATAACAATTATTTAAGTATAAAACTAATCCCGATGGTAGATGAAGGGGTAGCGTGCCGACCGCGATCACATCAACCTTTGATCCGTTTCCCACGCGCATCATCACCTTGTTCTTCGCTAGCTTCCGTTTATTCTGTAGCACCTGTTTCGAGTTACAAATATGAGCAACCGAACCAAGATTAAATACCGAGCACTACTACGAGTACTAGTGAGATACACATCAATAACATGTATATCGGATATACCTTTCTTCTTGATGTTGCCGTTCTTCAAATCCGCCAAGTACTTTGGGCAATTCCGCCCAAAGGACCTTCTCCCTTGCAAGTAAAAGCACTCGTGACGCTTAGGTCCAGCCTTGGTCTTCTTCGTCGGCGCGGTAACTTTCTTACCACCCTTCTTGAAGTGTCCCTTTTGCTTAGACTTGCCTTTCTTGAATTTGGTGGTCTTATTGACCATCAACACTTGGTGCTCTTTCTTGATCTCCACTTCTGCAGATTTTAACATAGCAAACAGTTCTGGCAACTGCTTGTTCATGTTTTGCATATTGTAGTTCATCACAAAGTTCTTGTAACTTGGTGGTAGTGATTGGAGGACACGATAAATCCCCAAAGCATTAGGAATCACTATACCCAAGCTTTGAAGTTTGTTTGCATGCCCAGACATCTTAAGCACATGCTCACTGACGGAGCTGCCCTCTTCCATCTTGCAGTTAAAGAACTTTTCAGAAGCCTCATAGCTCTCAATTGCTGCGTGAGTCTCAAAGATCAATTTGAGATCACGAACAATATCATGTGGGTCTGAATTCTCAAACCTTTTCTGAAGCTCCGATTCTAAACCATACAAGATAGCACACTGAACTGTGGAGTACTGAGTCTTCCGAGCGAGGTAAACATTCTTTACTTCATCGGTAGCAAGATGCAGGTGGGTCACCCAATGTGCATCCAAAGACATAGGTCAAATTACCAGCTGTGAGGACAATCCTCAAATTGCGGAACCAATCCGCGAAGTTGCTTCCATTGTTTTTCAACTTTTCTTTCTCTAGGAACGCATTAAAATTGATGATAGGGGCCGCCATTGATCTACAACATATTTGCAATAATTTAGACTAAGTTTATGACAAATTGAGTTCTAATTAATAGTTAAATTAATCTAGGTGAACTCCCACTCAAAACAGTATCCCTCACATTGATTTAGTGATCACATGAACCAAATCCACCACATCAACACCGATCATCACGAGAGTTGATATAGTTTCAATGGCGAACAATCGACATGTTCATCATATCTACTATATGATTCATGCTTTACCTTTCGGTGATCCGTGTTCCGAGACCATGTCTGTACATGCTAGGCTCGTCAAGATCAAACCTTAGATTCCGCATGAGCAAATCTGGCTTGCTCACGTTGTATACACTTGCGGAATCTAACACACCCGATCATCACGTGGTGCTTCGAAACAACAAGCTTTAGCAACGGTGCTAACTAAGGGTGAACACTTTATGACTTGAAATTCATGTGCATGAGGGATCATCTTATAATGCTACCGTCGTTAACTAAGAAATACAAGATTCATAAAGGATTAACATCACATGCAATTCATAATATGTGATATGATATGGCCTTTCTTCTTTGTGCTTCCGATCTCCATCTTCAAGCACGAACATGATCTCCATCATCACCGGCATTGCATCAAGGTCAATGACGCTTCTCCATGGTTTTCGTCCACCGGCTTCAACTATTACAACTACTTTGAATAGACATGCGGGTCTTAACATAAATTAAAGACAAGCATATGGCTCCTGCCGGTTGCCAACTTACAATAAGGAACATTGCATACATCAAATATAATCACAATCATGGCCATATCACATCACTGCACACCCCTGCAAAACAAAGTTAGACGCCTCTACTTTCTTTGCATGTTTTACGTGGTTTGGGTCTTTCAATAAGTGTCGTTCTAACTTACGAACAAGAACCACAACATTGATACTAGTATTGTCAATCACCCGTTGTAAATTGAATCTTAACTATGCTGGGAGAAACAGGCACCCGCAAAGCCACTTATGCAATACAAGTTGCATGTCAAGCGTGGAGCAAGTCTCATGAACGATGTCCTGTAAGGTTAGCCCGGGCCGCTTCATCCCAACATCCCGCAAGATGCAAAGTAAACAAGAAGCAATCGATAATAAAAGCATTAACGCCCACAATGACCATTGTGTTCTACTCGTGCAACAGATCTACATATAGACACGGCTCTGATACCACTGTAGGGTTTCGTAGCATGGAAAACAAAAAATTTCTATCGCATACAAACAAACAAGCCAAGATCTATCTACTAGATTGTAGCAACGAGTCGATGGAATAACTCACCCTCGAAGATTCCAAAGTGTTTAACGAGAGCGGATTCTCGTGGGTGATGTAGTCGCATTTTCCGATCTCAAGATCGCAGACGATCCTTCCGGCCAAGGCTCGGCAGCGCTCCACAATCGGTTACATCGTTCTACTGACGAAGACCTTCCTCTCCCTTGTTCCAGCAGATCGGCAGAGGTTGTAACACTCTCGCGATTCCGGCAGCACAACGGCGTGGTACCGGAAGTAGAGGGGAGATCTCGCAGGGCTTCGCCTTAAGCCAGAGCGAGTATGGTGGACTATGAGAGAGATCCTCGGCGATCTAGGGTTTAGACACACCAAGGAGGAGGCTTGGTCGGCGGCTAGGGTTAGCTAGGCGGCGGCGGCTTGCCCTAGGCGGCGGCAGCAGGAGGTGGCGGCGCCGGGGCTAGGGGTTCATGGTGGAGATCTTGTGTGTTGGGAGGGCAGCCCGCCTCCTTATATAGGTGGAGGCGGCCAGGAGGAGTCCTCCCCAACTCGGTTTCCCAAGGGGACCGGGTGGAGGAGGAACCTCCCCAACTCGGTTTCCACCTTCCCCTCCACTTCCCAAAATAGCCGTTTGACTTTTCAAATTGGCGTTTGACTTTTCAAACTAGGATTTGATTAAACCCTTTATTTTGTTCAGCGATGACACCTAGTACATGATGCAATCATTCCAACTTGGTATGACACATGCATGTACCCTTCTCCTTCGGAGTGCCGGACCTTCCGGAACCTTCTAGAACATTCCCGATGAATACACCGGAACCATTCTCCAACCCCGAAACACGACTTTCCTTATATGAATCTTATTCTCCGGACCATTCCGGATCTCCTCGTGATATCCCGGATTCCATCCGAGACTCCGAACAACATTCGGTCTCTTTCTCATCATTCCATAACTACTCAAACAACGTCGAATCCTTAAGTGTGTCTCCCTACGGTTCGTGAATTATGCGGACATGATCGAGACACTTCTCCGAACAATAACCAATAGAGGAATCTGGAAATTCATATGGCTCCCACATATTTCTACGATTACTTTACGATAGAATGAACCACTTACATACGATACCAATTTCCCTTTGTCTCACGATAGTTTACTTATCCGAGGTTATGATCATCGATATCTCCGCATACCTAGTTCAACCTCGTTACCGATAAGTACTCTTTTCTCGTTCCCGTGATATGTGATCCCTTGTGATCTAGTCACATGCTTGCAAGCTAATTGGATGACATTTCACCCAGAGGGCCCAGAGTATATCTATCTGTCATATGGATGGACAAATCCCACTCTTGATCCATGTGTTTCAACCAATACATTCCGAACACTCAATGCCACCTTTATAGCCACCCAGTTACGGTGTGGTGTTTGATGTCATCAAAGCATCCTTCCGACAAAGGTGATATGCTCATGGTCGAAGGAATTAGGTTACTATGTATCAGAAAGCATATAGCAATTGAACTATTAAAATGACTTGATCTTTATGCTACGCTTATCTATAGGAGTATGTCCACCATATCATTCTCCTAACGATGTGATCTTGTTGTTAATAACATCTCAATGTTCATGATAGGGAAACCACAATCATTTAATTTATTAACCAACAAGCTAGTATTATGAAGAGGCTTTACTAGGGACTTCAATTTAAGTTTACAAATCACATAAGTATTAATGTTTCCTTGTTAATACTATTATAGCATGAATGTAAACATTTATAATAAACACAAAGATTTAATAATAACTATATTTATTATTGCCTCTAGGGCATATCTCCAACACTTACTCATACAAGTGGAGGATAGCAAAAGACTGGGAGCAACCAACTAAGAGAGCAATAGTGGCCATAATCATGCAGAGCGACAAAACATTACTAATCAAAGCATAGAGTGGTACTACAAGTCAAGGACTAAATGATCATAGAGGCTATGGTGACTTGTCATAGTCATAACATGGTGTGATCATGTGCCAAGTCAACCCAAGCAACGCATCAAAGGAGAATACCACAATACTATGCTTTTGCATGCTAAAACAATGCATAATTTCTCCAAGGCACACTAAGCAATCCCAATTGTTTGGAACAAGACATGCTACAACAATAATCACTAATCATAAGGTCAAAACAACACATATCATGTCATGCTAAAGTCTAAGTCACGGTCAATGCAAGCTTCTCTTGCACTTTCAAGAAGGAACTTCCTACTCCTGTCCAACACCAAGCAACTTATTTGCAACAACACAACAAGAACGGGGGTCCAAACCACTTTATTTAAGCAAACTAAATAACCTAAGCAAAGCAAACGAAAACTAAGACGCTCCAAGAACAACAACACTGTGCATGAAATAATAAAACGAAGTGTCTAGACATACCTGAGCTTTTTATTGATGAAGAAGGGGATGCCTTGGGCATCCCCAATCTTTGACGCTTGTACCTCTTGGATATTTCTTGGGGTGACACCATGGTGGCATCCCCAAGCTTGAGCTTTTATCCATTCTTCGTCTCATTGCATCATTCTCTCTCTACACCTGAATTTTTTTCTTCATACAAAACTTCACACAATCTTCATTAGCAACATTAGTTTATCCAAAATATTATTAGACCTCTGGCAAAGCTTTAGAACAGCAAAACTTTTCACTAAAAACACAAGCTACTGTATTAACTCCTTCAAAAAGCTCAATTCCCCAAAATAGAACTCAAAAGGAATCAACAAGAAGAAAATGCAAATAATGGCAGAAATCTGTCAAAACAGACCAGCACGTAGAAATCAATTTTTTCGAAAATCTTCTGTTGCTCAAATCAAAAAGTGTTGAACTATGAAAGTTATCTAACATATTGGGGGATTTATTCATAAATTATCAGCTCAATCTGAGTTACAGAGACTCCTCACAAATTTTTATGGTGGAGGACAAAAATCTGTTTTGGGACAGCAACTCCCCAAATCTTACTTCCCTCTCATTAGAGGTCATTCTTGGCACAAAAAAGCAAACAAAAAGGATAATGAGAGGTCATTACTGAAGTATTGACTTCCAAGACTCAAGGAAACTCTCGGGTTATCTCCCAACAAGTACTTTTCTTTAACGCCTTTAAGTTAGGCTTGATAGTTTGAGAAGATGCTCTCGTAAGAAATATGAATTGAAGCATAAGAGGGCATCAAGGAGCAAATATGAAACACATTTAAGTCTAACCCACTTCCTATGCATAGGAATCTTGTAAGAAAATAAATCAAAGAAGCACAAATCAACAAGCATAGGAAAGCAAAACAAGTGCAACTTCAAAACTTTCAACATAAAGAGAGGAAACTTAATATTATTGAGATTCATAAAACCATGTTTCCCTCTCTCATAATAATTTTCAATAGCCTCATGAATAAACTCAACAATATAGCTATCACATAAAGCATGCTTTTCATGATCTACAAACACATAATTTCTATCAAGTTCAAAAATAGTGGGATTAAAACCTTCACAGGTTTTACCCAAAGTAGATATTTCAAAAGAATCCACAGGAACATAACATTCATCCTCCTTTGGTAAGCATGGGGGACAATCAAATAATGTAAGGGATAAAGAGTTACTCTCATTAGAAGGTAGGCATGGGTAGATCCATTGTTCCTCCTTTCGTTCATCACTCTCTTCCTCTTTTTCATCTAATGAGCTTTCAGTTTCGGCAATTTCTTCTTCCATAGGCTCCTGCAAGGCATTAGTATCTTCCATTTGTGGAAAGCACCTATTAAAATATTCAAGAATATATCCATTTTCTTCCTTGTAATTATCAAAGCAAAATTTAAGTATCTCATAAACCTCATATTCATAAGGTGCATCATCAGTATTTTCAAGCAAACTAGCAAGTTCAAATGCACGATTGAAAGCAATAAATTCTTCAATTTGTCCCACATCATAAAAGTCATAATTTCCTTTAACATAAGAAGATATGGTAGCATTATCGTTATACTCACATTGAAAAGGAGGTGTTTATACCTCCTACAACAAAAAGATTTATCAAAGCAATAAGTAACATTATAAGTAGACCACACCTCTCTAGCAATAGTGTTCAATTTATCAATTTGTTCCCATAAGTGTTCCCCTTTTGTGACAAACAGTGCTCCTTATAATAATACGTTTCTTCTTCTGTGAACCCACCTTGCCAGTAAGAACTAGTTTCAAAGAAACCATCCATTGATAGAAAGCATGACAAAGCAAGGCAATATAGACCAGCAACTAGAGCAAGAACTAATTTTTTTGTGTTTTCAATAAATAAAGCAAACCAAACTAGACTAATTTTTTGGGTTTTTTTGAAAAGAGGCAAACAAAACCAAGCAAAAGAAACTAAGCAAACTAAAAACAAAGTAAAGAGAAAGGAAGTGGAGGACTCCCCTTGTGAAGACGTCCTTATCCTCCCCGGCAACGACGCTAGAAAATCTTGATGCGTGCACCCAGTGTTGACATGGAGCACTTCGTTGGAAACCCTAAGAGCAAGGTGTGATGAGCACAACAACAAGTATTCCCTCAGTAGAGACCGAGGTTATTGAACCAGAAGGAGTAAGGAAACGTCACACAGGTGTTGCAAGCAACACAGAGACCTGCACAACACAAACTCAAGACTTACTTTGAGCTCATCCACAAGCCTGGCATTGAAACTTGGACCTGAGAAGGACCCATATGTAAGCAAGCAGGCAGCACACACACCACATGCAGCTGTTGTGTTGTCAACACCACAGACAACATAGGAAGTACATATGAAGGAGCACAACTTATCACAACTACTAGCATTTCCATTTCCTCCACACCACCAGAACAACAAGAACACAAGATTACTGAAATTCAGAATAACTAGCACAACAAACTTCACATCACTAGATCACTGCAGTAAGATCTGGGTAATCCACCCCACAAGAGGAAGGAGTTGTACCTAAGCACAAGAAAGGAGGAGGAAGATCAGGACCAATCCAAAAATAGATCAGTAACTGGATCAAGAGGGTGAAGGCTAGGGAGTGCAAGGAGTAGCAGGACAAGCATTAGATCTGGCAACGGAACAGAATCATCTACACCACAAGCATCCTGGTTGCTTGGGAAAGCCATCCAGGTGCTCAAGTAGGAGTTCCAGTAACTTATCAAGAGCAAGTAGAAGATCTACAACAGGCCATAAGCCACTCACCAACATCAGGTAAAATCATCAGAACCAACTACTGGATCATGTAGTAATCATTCTTGTATCTCACACACAGATCTGGAAATACCAGGGGAATACTACAAATCAACAAATTCCATCTATCCTTCAACTAGATTTCTATCTAGGAGGATTTGATGGGGAAATTCTCTCAAAATTGCATAACATGTCATACAATGTTCATCATAGAGAAGTAGAAGTCACTAAGTAAAATTTGTTCTTATTAAAGAATACACCTCAGACTTGAGCATCATAGGAAGGAATTGAAATCTATCTTTTTGCATATCTCCTCATTTAAAGAAATGATCCTCAGAATTTCATACAAATGGTATGCAAATTCATCATAGGGTATATCTGTTAGGCCACAGTTGTTGGTCTACAATATTAGAAGCCAACAGGAAACAATTACACCAGCAACATGCCTCAGCCTTTTGCATCATTGGCTAGAGAATTTCAGATCATTAACCACTTACAAGTCATCTCAAATAAATGGTTTCATTTCCATTTATACAAGTACTGGAGTGCAGCATACCATGCTAGTTAGATAACCACTATGCACACTCAAATTTGAGGCACCACAGTGACATCTACACTAACATAAGCCACTACCTTATCTTGCTATATCATTTCCCTAGTATAAATAACTAGGAATCATCAAGTACATCACTGAAGCAAAGCTTCAGTTAAGATAAATTCCATCTCTTATATTAATCAAAGCTATAACCACCAATAACAATCATTTCCCTAAGTCAGCAACTTAGGAATCATTTTGATCCCAATATCACCATATACCTTTTTCATTCAAAATCATAAGTAATTAAGCAAGCCACTAGACTATTGCTAGTCAAATTAAACACAATATGAAACCATCCACTAACATATGCTAGGGATGAATATTCATCCAAACTGAAGCATGGCACTTAGAAGCATCTCAGTTATTTTAAGAAAATCTTAAGAATATCAGTAACAACATCGCTGAACCATCACCACTACATGTCTGCACCCAACACCATATAGTTACTCCATAGATCACCAAGCGGTTCATCGACTCGAAGGCTGGTCACAATAAAACTCACTAAGGGTGCCAAGCACCTGGAGCGGAGGCGTGACGAAGCCTGGACGCAGCCAATGGCGAGGTTCTTGATGACGACGTCCATCGTCCGTCGGCGGCAGCACTAGCAGACCATCACCGCAACATCAAACATAGAAATCAAACCAGAGCAGCGAGTCGTAGACACTAGGGTTGCAATAAACTTGCCATCCTGCCAGCATTAATAAATTGGTCAAGTCTAGAAGGAGGAAGTAGAAGCACCAAAAGAACCAGGAGGGGCCGGGAGCGGCGGGCTCAAGCAGAAGCTCGAAGGGGCCGACAAGGTATAGCGGTCCTAGTAGAGGAATTCGTAGCCGTCAGGGAAGAACAACCGGAGGGTGCTGGTACCGTGCCGGTCGACCCAAGTCGCGCGGCTAGGGTTTCATAGAGGCATACGCGGGGGAAATAAAGCAACCTCAAAGCACAGGGAAATAGAAGGGGACAACCGAGGGAAGTTCAGATGGCGAGCGATAGAGCTGGGTGTGGCCGGCAAGGGCCATGGGGAGCAGGCGGCGGCGCCGGCAGCGGTGGAGTCGAATGGGGGGAATGAAGATATGTCTCTGTGTATGCGCGTGAGCAAGGAGGGTGAAGGGTCGGGGTCGGGTTGACCCCGAGCCAGACCTGGCTGGGCCGGGCCAGGCCGTTCTTATTACCAACCAAATAGGTTCTAATAAAAGTAATGATAATTAATAAAAGCTAGAATAAAGTAATGACCAACATACCCCTATACACTATTTTATTTCTAGAAAAATGTAGAAAAAATCCTAAAAATATATTTAATACATCTAAATGCTTATCAAAATAATCTCCACCTAAGAAAAATATAATAATATTTATTTAAGTTTAATAAAATGCAGATAAACATTAACACACTTAAATAACTAAATGAAATTTAATAAATTCAGAAAAATCCTAAAAATAAATAAAAATCGCTTTCATGCATAAAAATAAATCTCTTATGTAATAAAAATACTAACTTAAAATTTTACAAATATAAAACAAATATTTAAAGACATTCAATAATTGAGAAATTTTATAAAAAATCAAGATAATACCTAAAGATAAATAAAATTCAATTTTAAGATTTTAAGTGAGAATACTTACTAAAATAATATTAAATATTTTATTCCAAAAACATTTTAAAATTCTCAGATTATTTGTCTTCAATTATTTAAGTTATTAAAATGAGATAATTGTTTTGTTAATTATTTAACATTATTTCCTAAGTAAGAAATAATCATCATCATAACACAATTTTTAACTCTAAATAGTCTAAACCCATAATTATAATTTTAAAAATACTATCTAAATATAAACAATCAATTTTATATATTCCTTTAAAAAAATTAACCAACTATAAGTCCAAGATTTACAAAGTTAATTTTGCAAATCATTAATTTAAAATTAGAAGTAAGTGATCTCAATTCATATATAATTATATTTAACAAACTTGGTATTCACTAATTATATCATAAATAAATTCACCTATTTTCTTTATATAAGAAATTTTTATAGTGTAATCTATAAATATTAAATATGTTGTCTTTAAGTCTTTAAGACTAAGTTTCATCATGCTTAAGTAAAACCCTAATTGTTGTTAATGCCATAAATATTATATCCCAAGCCGAATTATATCTTTATAGTTAACTTTGGTCTGATATATCATAATCTAGGTATATAATGACTCAAAATCATATAAACCTTATCCTAAACCATAAATTTAATCTTATTAATCTTTAGAGTTGATTAACTTAACATAAATAATATTTTCTTCAAATGTTATTATTGTTGCCACTTCCAAAAGAAACACTATACCATTTCTTTTAAGCCATAACAAAATTAAAACATAAACCTTGTAATGATTACATGATATCACCCAATCTTAGAATTGTATTACAATTGTACCTTACTTTCATGTCTTATATGTTATCCAAAAACCCTTACAACTACACTCCTTTATGAAGTAAACTTAAAGATAACTCACATCCTAAACAAATCATCTAAATCCAACTCACATGTAATGTTGGGGAATTGCTTAAGGTTTTACTAAATGCATAGCATTACTTATGCATAACAGCATATTGTTTCTTTAAACATTGTCCTTACCGGATAATGATGATATTTTTGTAGAACCCGAGGTCCAGGGTCAAGTCGAGACATTCGACTACAATACTTCGCTATATCAAGGCAAGTTGACACTTGCGCGTCCTTTGATTATTTTCTGTAAATTATTTTGAAAATCAGTGTTATCATCACCTGCATTTCAAAAAGGTCAGAAAACACTATTTTCATAATAATATGATTATAGTTTATTTACCAAGAGGTAATATCCTACTATGAAAGTTCCGGTGGTAAAGGAACATAATATCTAGGAATTAACAACCAATGTCGCCCGTGATTCTTGCGCCGTATATTACGCGTTAACCATGAGATTTGGAATGGGACGGAGAAGTCAGCTGGATCGGCTCCCTCTCGCATGTATTGGACACTGTTCTGGGCATTTGTAAGTTGCAGATCGTGGGTATAGCCTTTTATATGGGGAAAAGTCTACCGTGGATCTGGGCTTACAAAATACATATTTCTAGTGTTAATGGTTGTTGTGTGTATCCAACTAAGGTATAGCCGTTTTATACGGGGAAAAGTCTACCTTGAGTTTGGGCATACAACAATTGTGGTGTATGCGAGGTCGCGGAGAAGGACAGTGATTGGCTTGGATCTTAGTTTGGGCCTCATACCAAGGAAGTGTGAACGGGAATGCGCGTCCGGACGTGCAATAAAGCTAAGATCTCTCATGGGTAAAGTAACGCACCTCTGCGGAGTGTAAGAACTGTAACTTGTTACTCCCTGTTTCGGGAAGGAGCTGCGAACGCGACGGGAAAGGAACTCCATGAAAGTTCTGGTAAACCCGTAAAGGCTGACGGACATAGCTTTTCAGAATAAAAGCAAACTTTAAAAAATGTTTACGAAAACCTGCATTGTCTACGACCTATGGTCTGTGGATGTAGATATAGTGCATCAAACACTCATTTTTAGTGAACTTGCTGAGTACGCTCGTACTCAACGTATCTTCTTAACCCTTGATAGATTCTGAAGACATTAACGGCCAGGAAGAGGAAATACTATATCCAATTGAAGACCAAGAAGAATTCCGCTATGAAGAACCAGAAGTATCCGGAAGCGTCGAAGGGAACAATTACAAAAACATCTATGGAATGGAGACCGACGTATCTGAAGTGTAGATGTAGCATATATAGTGATCTAGTCCAGTAGCATAGATCTCTATCCTCTATCTATATTAAATCTCGTATAAAACTTAGTTGCTTCTTTATTCTGTTCTTCGAGTTATTATAATTTAGCCCCGAGTCATCGGGATACCTCTATGGACCTAGGAGGATCTCCAAGTCGTCATGTAATTTCTGGTTGTAATAATGATAATGTATGATGTGGACCTGCTTTGTTTCTGTTGTACCACTCTAAGGATGTAATATTTGCGGAATGGTACTCCGTGAGTGTTATGTCCACGACTATAGTATACTACAACATGCAGTGGTATGCTGGGTCACCACACTTTGGCTTTTGTCCCGTCTAATTCCGAGAATATTGATTTTCTGCCTTTCTGGAACCAAAAACAAAAGAAAACAGGCAATTGGCACTGTGACAACTTGTTAATAGGTTAGTTCCAGAAAAAATATAAAAACACCTCAAAGTGTAGACAAAGCAAAGCAAAGTAGATACTAAACAAGCATGGAACATCAAAAATTATAGATATGTTTCCGACGTATCAATCAACACCGGGAAAGTTTCCCCTAAGAACTATGCAAGATTCAACACAATTGTTACAGCGGGATGGAGTGGTGATGATGGTGCTGGTGGAGATGATGGTGTGGATGATGATGATGATCCTAATGAAGTCTAGCTTGATGATGGTGTTGATGGCGACGATCTCCCCTCTCTGGGAAGGAATTTCCCCAGCAGAAATCTGTCTGTCGGAGAGCTCTTTCTCTCTCAGTGTTTCCACCCCGCAGAGGCGGCTAAATCTTTGTGGTCGCTCCCCGTGTATTAGGGTTTCGAGGAGAAGATATAGGCGAGAGGACGGAGCCAGAGGTGGGCCAGGGTGTCCACACCCCTTGTAGGCATGGCCTAGGGTGGCCCACGCTTGGGGTGTGTGGGCCCCCTGTGGCCCAACTCCGCCTCCCCTTCTGGCATCCTTTGTCTTCTGGGAAAATAGGATTTTCCGTAGTTTTTCTAGTATTTTTCTGATCTTCACGAAATTGCATCAAAACACCGCTTTTTCCATCAGAATCCTGACTCTGGCAGTTCATCCTCCAAGAATCATCCATCATGCAAAAACAGATGAAAAGACATAAGTATCACCTCTTAATATGAAATATATCAATGAATAGAGGAAAATTATGATATAGAATGGTGATGCAAATTGGACGTATCAACTCCCCCAAGCTTAGACCTCGCTTGTCCCAAGCGAAAACTGAGCTTAGTAAACATTTCCACAGGTTTATGGAGTGAAGTGTCGATAAAAAGAATACGGACAAAAAGCATCACACTTACCAATACACAACTCATAGAAGAAAGCAACTCACCATTATATCACTTAGCTTGCAACAAGTAAGGGAGTCACAATAAAGATGCATAAAGATAAATCATAATTGGGATTGGCAAACTTTGTTCTTGGTCAGAGAACAGCTGGCAAACAGTTTTCAAGCAAAGCTTTTGTAAAGAAGTTTATAACAGGAGTATTCTTTTTGCTCAAACATAAAAGTTTTTCACAATGATGGCTTTCAAAGTAATACTCATTTAGATAAGAGTCTTGTGAAAACAAGGAAGATAAAGAACATGATTGAATAAATCATCATATGAATGCTTGAAACACAACAACTCAAATGCTTACTGGAGATAGAGAGGAAATAGGTTTACTGACTCAACTTAGAAGTAGAAGAAAGGCCCTTCATAAAGGGAAGCAGGGATTTCAAGTTCATAAAGAGCTTTCAAAAGATTATGGTACTTACTAGCTTTGAGCTCTCATTGGCCCTATCATAAGCATCTTGAGGTGATTAAGGTTAAAGTGAACAAAGATGGAGTATATGCTTGACGAAATATAAGTTGGCAATCTCATGTCCCTTGAGTACGAGGCCCGCTCCTCATGCTACTCAACTTTAGTTACCAGTAAGTTCTTGTCATAGTAAATACATGTGTATCATAGAGAACCGCCAACGGGGTACCCCTTGCACATGATACGGGAGCTATCCCATAATCAAAATGACAAGGCAAGCAAACAATGAGCATCTCAGCAATCTCTTATTTACCATGGGAAAATGGTGATTTTTTCTTCTCTATTTCCTCTTTTCAATATGTCTCTTTATTTTTTTATATAAGGAGAAAGCTTCATAGATTGCTCATTATGGTGATGCTGCAAGTTTCCACCATGATTAGGCATGGCTTAGGCTAACGACCCAGGTGTTTCTCTAACACATATACATAACTCCATGGACTTACAAGCTCCCCTTTTATTTCACATCGACGACATCCGCAAACAAAAGAGCATGATATCAACTGGGTATGTATTTACAGGTGTTGAAAGCGTTCCTCGTGACAGCACGGTTCTGCTAATCCCAACGTATAGATGCAAGCATATACAACTTCGATGCCACAATGGTTCAAGTTTATTAGGGCAAGAAAATAAGGTGTGCCATCAAGTTCGTGAGATCTTTACTAAATAGTTTTCACAAAACAAAATAATTTTTAATTCGAAAGATAGATGAAGCTTGAGAATTTGCTTGGAACAACAATAATACTAATATGTAGATATGGTGGACACAAATGGCACAGGTTTTGGTTTTAAGGGATTGGATGCATGAGAAGTAATCCCTCCCATCACAGGTTTTTGGCTAGCAAGACTGGGTAGCAAGCAAAAGAGTTGAAGGAAACAAGCAAACATACAAGTGATAAAGCCAAACATGCAATCTTCCTTGAAGACACAAAATATCTTAAATAAAGAATACTAAGCTTATGAGACAATCAAGAAAGGAAATAAATGATACAAAATACCTGTAAGTGCTTTTCTCTTTGCCTTTCAATCCTCAAAAAGTGTTGCTACTGACCAGAGCTCGGTTTGCCAAAACCAATTTAGATATACTTGATGCTCCCAAAGTGATACCAATACCGATCAACAAGATCAATTGTATAATAGAGATTGCAAACTAAAATAAGAAGTGCAAAAGTAAAAGATGAGACTTCTCATTAATATTCCATAAAGTCACTCACACCAAGGGATACATAGATAACCAACTAAAGGAGAGATACTTCCACAATGCAAACCAAACTATAAGATAACTTATCTACCCAAGATATGAAACTACTAAAAAGGTAAAAGATAAAAGATAATGATGTGATACCGCAGCACTCCCCCAAGCTTGGAACAATCCAAGGGGATGCCAAACCTGATGACGAATTTCTCCTTCGGTGGTGGTGTTCTCTTGATAAGATCTTCAACCAGTTCCCTTAAATCCTCAATATCGAAGGTTAGAGTACGAATCAACTCCGAATTATGCTCAATGCGGTTCATGATCATGTCAAACCGAGAATCTCAGTCCTTGTTATTCTTTCCCCACTCTTCCTTCTTAGTGTGTTCCTTTCCTGCATGGTTAGAACAAGGCAGATCCCAAACAGAGGGCAACCTCCCTTGGGGCATCTTTTGGTATTGTTTCTCATGTATAAGAGTATGGAAGGGGTTCTTGGTGCGTGAAGGAAGTGACCGTGGAGCGAGGATATGTCGCGGAGTTCTCCCTCCTGTAGACATCAGTGTTGTCCTCCTAAGCTTGATAGAGTTTGCCACCACTCCAATGCTTGCAACGGTAGCGCGGGTGTCCGGATGCTCGTCCTCCTTCACGTCTTGTTCATCCCCAGCCAAGATCTCCTCCTCCTTGGGGTTTTGAGGATCATCTTCCACGGGCTTCTTGCCCTTGCCGTTGGCAGAGACCATGGTGCTCTAAACTTGAGAAGTTTTCATGACAGAAACATATCAAAATGAAAACACGACGAGAACATGATATACAAACCTCAGGGGATCCGGGGGGTATATATTACGAAGTTTCAATGCATAAGGAAGGTATTGTGCGAAAACGAGGCGGAGACAGACTCCACGGGGCTCACACCCCCTGGTGGCGCGGCCAGCTGGGGCCCGCGCCACTGGTGGGTGTGGCCCACCTGGGCTCTGTATCCTCCTCTATTTCGTCTTGTAACCTTCCGTATGTAATAAAAACATCAAAAATATAAAGAAAAAGGTTTTTCACGAATCTTCTATTTGCAACACTTTTACCTATTCAAATACGGACTCTACATATTCCTTCTCTCCATCGCATGAAATTTCCTTTCATGCAAAGCCTCAAACAAACCTCATTGACAACATTAGTGTATGCAAAAACAATAAACCTTTAGGTTAAAACTTCAACGGAAATCAATCAAAACAAAAGCTACTGTAGCAACTCCTTTCCAAAAGCTCAAAAAGAATCTGAAAGGGAATCAATATAAGAGGCAAATGATGGCAGAAATCTGTCAAAGCAGACTAGCAAGTAAAGATTTTTTTTGAAACACTTCTGTTGCTCAAATCAAAAAGCGCAAAACTATTGAAAGTTGGAAAACAACTTGGAGAATAAGCACATAAAATTACAGCTCCATCCGATGTACTGAGCTCCTTCACGAATGTTTACAATGAATCACAAAAATTTGTCCCAGGACAGCCACTTTTCACAACTCCTCTACTTCTGAAAAGTAGTTGATCTTGACACAAAAACCAAAGCAAAAAAAAAGATAAGGAGCGGTTATTACTGAGGTAATAACTTCCAAGACTAAAAAAAACAAAAAACAAAAGCAAACTAAAACGGGTTGTCTCCCAAAAGCTCTTTCTTTGTAGCCTTTAAGATGGGCATGATAGTTTCAAAGATGCTCACATAGGGGATATAGATTTGAAGTGAAAAAAAAGCATCAAGAAGCAAATATCCAACACATTTGAGTCTAACCCACTTCCTAAGCAAGGGAGTCTCAAGGGAAAACAAATTATTGAAACAAAAGGACACTAGCATAGGAAGACAAAACAAATGCAACTTCAAATCTTTCAACATAAAACTGGGAAACTTAATATTATTGATATGCATAAAACCATGTGTCCCTCTCTCATAATAACTTTCAGTAGAACTTTGAATAAAGTTGACAATATAACTATCACAAGAAACAACTTTATCATCAGAATGAGCATACTTACAATCATTAAAAAGAGGTCCAATATTATAAACTAGATCAATAGAAGCAAGTTGTTCAACCCTGAAGTTTTCATTAGGCAAACTATTTTCATAAGGAGCTTTAGCAATTTTGGAAAAAATAAACTCATAAGACTCTCCATCAAACTTAGTCAAAACTTTCTCCTTCTTACAATCTATAATAGCTCCACGAGTGTTCAAGAAAGGTCTACCAAAAATGATAGGACAGGTTTTACTAGTTGCTGAACCAAGTACTAGAAAATCACCAGGATACTTAATCTTACCGCAAAGGACTTCCACATCTCTTACAATACCCATAGGGCAAATGGTTTCCTTATTAGCAAGGTGAATAACCATATCAATGTCCTCAAGCTCACAAGGACCAATTTCATGCATAATTTCCCTGTAAAGCTCATAAGGAATAACACTAGAACTAGCACCAATATCACATAAAACATAGTAGCAATGATCACCAATTCTAAAAGCAAGCACATGGACACTAGCTTTTCTAGCTTTAATAGGACGAGAGATGATATTGGAAGCGTCTTCACAGAAGACAATGTGCTTATCCTCTATATTTTTAGTGACAAGATCTTTCACAAGGGCTACTACAGGTTCAACATTTATTCGTTCATCAGGTTCCACAATTTTCTTTGTACCTTTGTTAATCGCACTAAATATCATAGAATACTCCTTTACCTTAGTTGGGAAAGGTGTTTTCTCAACATAAGGTTTAGGCAAAATATGATCAATAGTACAAACTTCAGTGTTTCTAACACGAACATGATTAACAACATCTTTATAAGGTGTATGGTACTTGTCCCACTTCTTTTTAGGAGTTTCTATATAAAAGGCAAAGGCCTTAAAACAATTGGCAATACTTTGAGAATCAAGACCATACTCGGTACTAATATCACAGAAGTTATAATTTCCCATAAAAGATTTAATGCATTCATAATCATAATTTATACCTCACTTTCTTACTTTGTCATTCTCCCATGCTTCAATGTTCTCTTGAATACGGTCTAGGAGATCCCATTTAGCTTCTTCCTTCATACGTGTGAATGATCCAGCACAAGAAGCATATAATAAATCTTTATCATGAAGAGAAAGTCTTGCATAAAAGTTATTGATAATAATGTTGTTAGGGAGTTCATGAATAAGACATTATTAGTAACTTCAATCTCCCCCAAGCTTGAGTTGTACTCTCTCCATCACGAGGCCAAAAGTTATATATTAGATTCCTATCCTTATGAATTTTACTAGGAGGATAGAATTTAGAGTAAAAGAGAGGTACTATTTCCTCCCATTCCATGGATTGTTCGTTCTTTAGCAGCTTATACCATTCTTCAGCTCTTCCTTTTAATGATATAAAGAGTAAATTCTTCTTCACATGTTCAGTTGTGATACCTGCACACTTAAACAACCCGCATAATTCATGGATAAAAAGCACCAGGATGGATAATTTCATCCCCTAAATAATAATTATCCATAACATGATCAACAATACTTGTAGGGATCTTAAAAGGATCTATCTCAACAGGTGGTGGTTCATCTACTACCCTAACAGTGGTAGTAGTTTTCCCAAACAGAAAACCAAGTGGGTTATCCATATTGGAAACAAAGTAACAAACATAAATAAAAAGCAATATTCATACTAGAAGTTTCCTTTACCAGTTCCACTCTTCAATAGCGCTTCACTCCCCGATAACGGCGCCAGAAAATAGTCTTGATAGCCCACAATTATAGGGGGCATATCGTAGTACTTTCGATAAATAGGAGTGTCGATCCCAACGAGAAGCAGAATGTGTTGACTATTGGTAAGGAGAAGGAAATATTTGTAAAATACTTAGCAAACGGAATTTTAGGGGTTTTCTGATAAATCAAAGAAATAAAGTGCAAGTAAATAAAACAACAAATAATTACAGCAAGTGGCCCAATCCTTTCTTAGCAAAGGACAAGCCGGTGGAAATACTTATGAGGACCAAAGTTCTCGAGGACACATGGGAATACTGTCAAGTGCTTTCGCTTCATATAACTGAGTAGTCTTCTTTGGTTTTATAAGTGTTGTGTGGGTGAACCTGTGCTAATGTACCGACCTTACTTGGACTAATACATACTTGTGATTAAACCCCTTGCAAGCATCCGCAACTACAAGAAAGCAATTAAGATATAAACCTAACCATAGCCTTAAACTCTGAGATCCTACACTCCCTTGTGCAATGGTTTCCTAATGGGGGTTCAGGTTTCTGTCACTCCGGCAACCCCACAATTAGTATCCAAATACACAATGCATTCCCCTAGGACCATAAATGGTGAAGTATCATGCATTCGACGTTCACATGACACCACTAGAAGAATATCACCATAACTTAAATATTAAACCATTGAATAATACCTCAACACAAATCCACTACTAACAACATGACTTCTCCCATGTCCTCAAGAAATAAAAGAACTACTCATGAGATCAAATATGATATGATAATTGATAACAATCTGAACATAAACAATAATTCAATGGTTCCACTCACAAGCATCAACTACAATAGTAATCAACACCGGGAAAGTTTCCCATAAGAACTATGCAAGATTCAACACAATTGTTACAGCGGGATGGAGTGGTGATGATGGTGCCAGTGGAGATGATGATGTTGAAGGGAATATGCCCGAGAGGCAATAATAAAGTGGTTATTATCGTATTCCTTATTTATGATAAATGTTTATTTTACATGCTCTAATTGTATTAATACGGAAACATTAATACATGTGTGTTTAATAAACAAAAAGGAAGTTCCTAGTTATGCCTCTCGTATAAACTAGCTCGTTGATTAACAAGATGATCATAGGTTTCCTGATCATGGACATTGGATGTTGTTAATAACGAGGTCACAACATTAGTGTAATGGTGTGATGAACATTCATCCGAAGTATAGCATTACAATCAAAGTCATTGAGTTTATATTGCTATAACAACTTACAAAGTGATCCTAATCCTTAGACCATGAGATCATGTCAATCACTAACACCGGAAGAGTTTCTTGATAACATCAAACCTCACACCATAACAGGGTGATTATAAAGATGGATTCAGAACTAATAAAGTGTTATGTTGAGGCCCATGGATCGAGACTGGAATTTGTTCATCCCGATGACGGATGGATATGCTCTGGGCCCTCTCGGTGATAACACATTGATTAGCTTGCAAGCAAGTGATTTGATCACTAGAATGTTATATCACGGGAACGAGAAAAGAGTACATGTTGGTAACGAGATCAAACTAGGTATGGAGATACCGATGATCGAATCTCGAACATGTAATATATCGTGAAACAAAGGGATTAAGGTACTAGCATAAAAGGTTCCGACGATCACAAGAAAGTCATCGTTGAATGTGTGGGAGTCAGTATGGGTCTCCATATCCCGCTTCTGATTATTGATCTGAGAGGAGTCTCGATCATGTCCGCATTATTCGCGAACCATAGGGTGACACACTTAAGATACACCGACATCCATTTGGAGCAAAAGTTTCATGCTGAAAAGAAAAGGAAAGCGCAGGAATTTATTTCACTAGACACCTAAAGCTGTTTGGTTGAAATTCTTGGCTGGTTACGCATGTGAAATGAAATACTAGCAAGGGGTTTTATGTGAATGTTTGTTAATTAAAGTAATTAACAAAATTCTGAATAAATAAATAAAAGAGTTTTATTTAAATGAGAGCTTGCATTAAATTTGGTGGAAATTTAATGCATGTGAGTGGATTTTTGAGTGGAGGCTTTTTTAATGGGAGTGGAGGCTTTTCATTTTGAGTGGGAGCTCCACCCACATGAATGTGGAAGAGGTGGGGGCAGCCCCCATGGCTGGGCGCCATGCCCCTTGGGTGCCCCCCTCTCCCCTATAAAAGGCCCCCCTCTCCTCCTCTCAAAGCACACCTCCTCGTGAAGGATCTCTCTCCCCCTCTAGAATTTATCCCCCATGATCTCGGACTAGCGAGATACATGTTCCCGGTGGCTATTCGTCAATAAAGAGTTGTGCTTCCGCTGCATCGCTGGAGCGAGGAGGCGGAGGTTGCTCGGTGCCTCGAACGTGTGTGCGAGCACGGATGCGTTGCTTTCTTGGCGCTAGGACTTCCTCTCGATCTTGAGATCGGCAAGGGATCGTCTACATCAACCACGAGTTTGGACTCGTTAAGCTTTGTCGGTCTTCAAGGGTATGTTCTCTCGGATATACATCCGTTGTTTGTATCTAGTAGATAGATCTTGGTACATAGTTGTTCCCATCGTAGGAAAATTTTTGTTTTCTATGCTGCGAACCCTAAAGTGGTATCAGAGCCGGATCTATGCGTAGATACTTTGCACGGGTAGTACACATATGAGTATGTGGGCGATGATGATCATTTTATTGCTTCTTAGTTGTACTTTGGATATTGGTGGCATAGTGGGATGAAGCCGCCCGGACAAACTTTACATGTCCTCGCACATGAGACCTGTTCCACGCTTGACATGCAACTAGTTTTGCATAAGTGGCTAGCGGGTGTCTGTCTCTCCTAGTATAGTTAATATCTAATTTGCAAAAAGTTGTCAACAATTTGGTTATCCTCGTTGTGGTTCATGTTCGTAGGTAAGAACGGTTCTATCTTCGAAAGCCCTAAGCCACGTAAAACTTGCAATGGATAAATTAGAGGCGTCTAGTTTAGATTGTTGCTGGGCTAGTGTTATGATATGGTGATGTTGTAAGTAGAAGTATGAGATGATACTCTTACAACACACATAGCGTGTAAGTTCCATAGACCTTGGCCTTACACATAAAGGTATGATATAGGTCATACCACGGTGCACGTGATGGAGATCATATGCGGGAACCATATCATTTCACTTATAAATATGTGATGTTTTGATTGCATATTATATTGCTTGTTTGGCGTTTTATTAGCATAATAAGATGATCCCTCATTTAGATATCAAGATAAAAATGTGTTCTTCCTTAAGTATGCACTGACAATGTTTCGTCGCTTCAAGACATCACGTGATGATCGGGTGTACTTGAATCCACAAGCATATCTCGGGTGTAAGACAGTTACACACGCGAATACTAAGGTTCTTACTTTGCGAGCCTAGCATGTACAGACATGGCCTCGGAACACGGACCGAAAGGTTAAGCATGAGTCATATGTTTTGATATGATGACCATATGGATGCTCGCCTTTGAAGCTACGCCGACTCACGTGATGATCGGACTTGGTGTAGTGGATTTGGTTCATGTAATCACCAAAAAGACACGAGGGATGTCGTTTTTGAGTGGGAGTTCATTTCTAATTTGGATTAGTAGAACTCAATTTATCATAAATTAAATCAAAGTGAATTTGCATAATTTGTTGTAGTCATTGGCATTATTCGCTCACCACCTTATGCTTAGTTATAATTGAGATAATAGAACTATAGAATTCTGGATATATACTTTCTGAACTGGTATCGTATTGTGTTGAGTGTCAATCTAAAGTTTAAAGTCCTATTGCAAACTTTCAAAAACTCTGTTTACTCGTGAAATTTAATAATTGGTATTAAATCGAGAGTAACAATTCGATGTTAGTATCTTAAGTATCATGTTTGCCTCCATGATTCTTGATTGTTTTAATATCAAGTTTATCTAGGAGCTGAAAGAATTGTTTGAAACCATCATGTGGCGATATAACGATATCTGAAACAATGTTTTGGTTGCAATATGATATAGTATAATATATGTTCTCATATTGGATGAGAATTTACGAAGGTTGGAGATGCTAAACATCCTAATCATCCAAAAGGGTTTTGGAAAGTAACGTTATACTCACAATTCGCCTTTATAAGCTAAAGTAGCTTGATCATGAAAGTCGTCATGATAAGGGTGAATAGAATATGTATGTAAAATGTTTACTACACTAAAAGATTACTAAAGAATGGATTTTGAAAGAATACCGATCATTTTGATGATGGTGATCTACTTCAAAGTGCAAGTCCAAAGGTATTATTATTTGAATATACACGCTTTGGACTATGTGTCATGTATATGGCGCCACTTTTGATGTTGATGGATTCTTTTAAAAAGGAAAAGGAAATGCTGAAAGAGAATCTATAAAATATATTTGGCAGAAAAGAAAAGATTGGAAATATCCAATTTAGGTATATGGATGATATACATGTTATGGTTGTATTCTTTGCTTGTTAAACAATGTGGTTCTTGGGTATTGGATACCGAATTGATTGGTATGAAATTTCATACGGAACAACGCAATTCATGAACCACAATGGTCTAAGTAACTAGCAAGAGAATATGTGATGATGTTCATCGAAAACAAACAAACCGTTGTTTGTATTTCTCGTTGACATCAAAGCTTGACTTCAAGATTTGTTTTAATAATTGTTATTTAAATCAGGTATTATGAGAACAAAGGTTGTTCAAATAATTACCTGTAATATCCCTCCTTTGTAAAGGAAAAAGGATCCCTGTGATTGCAATGCTAGTCCCTGGATCATTGCTAGCATCCACAGTTTAAGATGAAGTACACAGATACAAAGGTCATTTATTACATCCATTCCAGAGATAAAACATAGTCTTTTACAACTCAAGGCCACATGCCTAATACAAGAGTTTTGGAATAAGTAAATAAACATAACTCTTCATCTTCATGTGCCACATGCAAGCATGTTGAGTGTAGACTCATGACACCTAATCATCATCGGAGTAACCTTCAACATCACAAGTTACAGCCACAGTGGGTCAATACTTTGAAATAGTATTGGCAAGTGATACCTTAGTAAATTTTAAGTGGACTATTTTACTATATGCATTTGGCTAAGTGTAGTTTGGCTTGCTTTGCTCAAAATAGGTTCTTCCTATTAGTTGAAATCACTAAGTTTTTCTTTGTCAAAACTTTCCCAAGAAACCATCAATAGACATTGAGGTCCTTCACCCTTGTACACCCACAAGTTTTTACTTAGAAGTTGGAGTGATGAGATTCTTGATAGCTTCCATGTCTTGATGCTCAAGTTGTCCATTGCCATGGACTTGGCTAAGTACTTAGATTTTTCCATCTACAGAGGTTGTGCACTTTCCCCACTGACTTGGTTTCCCAAGACAGACCTTCGTAAGCCTTTCCTTAGACCAAATGGACGGCGCTCCAACCTATCATTCCCACTACCTTCAACTTTCCAAATGGCTAAGTTCTAGCAACTTATGTGATCCAGGCAGAGCCCATATTGCCAAGTGGCTGCACTATAAGCTTCTCAACACTTGGCCTCTAAAATCCCTTTGTGCCTGGGTGGCATACCACAAGTGAGATACACAAGGTAAACCATGTCCATGGGCCTTGTGTAACCACTCAACCAAAAACCACCATTCAAGTCCCATTCCACCCAGGAGATTCATTGACTTAGTTGTTTTATTAAGAAAAACATAAGTCCAAAGACTTAGAAATATTTTCATCATAGCATGTATATACTTTACCAACCCTTGTTTGCTACTAGCTAGGCTAAGCATGGCATAGTAACTTAACTTAGGAAAATTCCTAGCAATTCTACAACTACTTAGGATTTCCCAACATAGCATTTGGCAAAATAATAACATGCAAGACTTAGCAAAATATTTCTAATGCTTGTACAAAATATAGGGATGGAAATATTCATGAAGTACCACTTGCCTTGGTAATGGGGAGAGTAGCACTCTTCACAATCACAGTCACTAGCAAAGTCTACACAAAAATGGTAGCACAAAATTACACACAATTCATATACAAACATAAACATATATGCATGCAATGCAAAAATGCTAAGTGATGATTTTTAAAACTCCACCAAGCAAGTGCATGATACTGAAACATAACCAAGTCAAAAACTTGCTAAACCAAACTTATTTAGCACTAAAACAAATTACTAAACAAATTCTATATTCAAAATAGTCCTAAACAAGTTTCTGCATCTGAAGTCATTTTAACAGAATCTTTTCACTAAACACATTGCATAAACAGAAAGGGCTTGTCTCCTTGATTCCAACGATATAAAATTTGCAAAAATCTAACGTGGGAAACAAAAGTTATAGCCATTTAAATTTTTGATCTAAATCTGATTTCAAATCTGTTTTTGAATCAAACCCTAGCCACGCGTCTTAATCCTATTGGTTGATACCGTTTTGCTCAGGATCACCCTCCCGCGCCGTTGGATCTATTTAAAATACACGGCCTAGATCTACCCATAACGATTCGCTAAATGATCTAATTCTATGCGTTGGATCCAGATCTGACGGCTCTAGATCAAGCGACCAAAATGGGGCGGCGGCTTCTTGGCGGCGAGGTTCTACATGCGGGCGGCGCCATGTGTCGTCCGGAGAGGCAGGAGGATGCTTACCAGGTTCGCAGCGTCGAGGAGAAGCTCAACCTAGCAGTGGCTTGGCGAGGGGTGCACGGGCACGGTCGCTGGCAGTCGAGGTCGCTGGCGAGGCTCCGCGTCGTCCTAGTACAAGGCAGAGGGTTCAGAAGATGCACAAGTGACTGGCGAATCAGTTGGTATCAAAGGGGAGGCAAGGGGCGCTCGGGACTTACCGCTATTGCTCGCCGGAGTCGAGCGACAGCAGTGGTTACTGACGAAGCAACGGTGACCAGGTCACGAAAGCAAAAAGAAAGGTATCAGCAGATGCACAAGATCATGCTGGACATGATAGTTTGAACCAGAGAGAGGGGGGCGGTCGAGGCTCACCGGAATTAGTCGCCGAGTCGTCGCATCTGGAGTTTCGAGGTCAATGCGCATGACCGGTGACGGAGTGGGCGAGGAGAGTGGGGGGAAATGACCGCGGTGCAGAGGGGATTATTTAGGCGAGAGGGGAGCGGCGATTAAGCGCGGAATCAAGGCAATTAAACAAAGAATCAATCGCGGCAGTGATGGACGGAGGAAACGGCCGGTGATGGGGTCGGGCGCGATTTGGGGAAGACGAGGGTGAGCTGGCGTGGTCCACCAGTCAGCGAGTGAGACGGAGAGGGGGTGGGGTCCGAGTGTCAGCGTCTGTGTGGGTGTGTCTGCGCGTGCGAGCGATCGAGAGAGTGGCCGGGTGGGCTAGCTGGGCCGGTTCTGCTGTTGGGCTGGAATAGGAGCGCTTGGCCCTTTTCTTTTGTTTACTCCTTTTCTTTTTCTGTTTTGATTTTCAGGAATGGTTTTTAAATGAATTCAAACTCCTTTTGAATTCAAATCTTTCTGGGGTTTTTGTAGTGTGCAACTGTCTCAAATCTAGGCATAAAACCATATGGTTGCTTTGTAAAGGCTTGGTCATTTTTGGAGAAACAAAATATCAGGAACTTTGCACTTGAATTGCAAATGTTTGAAAAATGGTTTTTGAACTATTTCCATTTTGTAAAGCTTGGTTCAAAGTCCACACTCAATCCATTCAACAAAGGAGATAAACAATCTAGGTTTAAAATATTCAAACTCTCAAATGGGTATGCCATTTGATTTAAGTTTGTTCACATGAAATGATAGCACTATGTGCTTCTGTTTTTCTGAAATGAGTTTGAAATTAATCTCAATTCTAACTGCATGCATGAATGATATGCAATCTTTGAAATCATGATTTTAGGGATGTTACATTACCGTATTCCATATAAGATGGATGATTTACAAATCTAGTTGGATAAATCACATCCATAAAACCTAATGCTAAAATGTCGCAAGACAAATGATTGAAAGATCACTTACGAAGTGACATCGCCGTTTAAATTATATTGGAAAGAAAACATGAAGAATCTCCATATTCATGGATTTTTGGAGTCTTTCATTTGATCAAGTGACGCATGTGAGACTTTCCTCGGGATAATTAAAACTTCGTTCAAAGGACAAAGAAGAACGAACGACTAAATTATTGGAATTTATACATATTGATGTTTGTAGTCCATTATGTGTAGTCGTAAGCGATGGGTTTCAACTTCATATGCTTTCTCCGGAATTTTGAGTGAATGTTCACTTAATGAGAAAGAAGTATGAAATATTTGAAAATGTTCAAAGACTTTCAAGATGAAGTGGAAAATCATTGTAACAAGAAAATAAATGATTTATGGTTTTATCATAAAGGGATTTATTTGAGTAACAAGTGTAACAAGAAAATAAATAAATTATGATTTTATCATAAAGGGATTTATTTGAGTTGCAAGTTTAGCAAAACACCTAGATTTACATCTCCCGAAACACCATAGGAGTATGGAGTGTTTGAGATTTGTAATGAAACCTTGTTTGACATGGTTGGATCAAAGGTGTTATTTATAAAACTGCCATTATGTTTTAAAAGATTAAAGCTTTAGAGACTACCGCTTTTACACTGAAAATAGCTCCATCTTGATCCGTTGAAATGACACCATGGAAGTTATGGTTTGGGGTAAAACCCAAGTTGTCATTTCTTAAATTTTGGTATGCTAAACATAAGTAAGATGTTTATAACCGAAGTCGGATGAGCATGTCTTTGTAGGTTATTTCGAATAACAATTGGTTATTCCTCCATAACACCGAGGACAAAGGGGTTTATCGCTTGAAATATGAAGTTTCTTGAAGAAGGAATTTTTCGTAAAAGTTAAGTGGAAGGACAATAGAACTTTGATAAGGTTAACGAACCTTAGCTATATGTGCTGAGTTGCCTTGTCAGGAAATCGTTCCGAAGGCTGCCATAATGCTCATAGCTTATGTGCCTCAAAGGTTGTGGTCACGGAGATCTAAGTTCCTATTGAACCAAGTAGGTCGGTTAAACAATCAAATGCTAAGATTTGAGAGTAAATCATTATTGTTTGACAATGATGAACCGAATACATACAAAGAAGCGATGATGGGCCCTGACTCCGTCAAATGGCTTGAAGCCATAAAATCTGTGATAGTTCCATACACGAGAAATCAAGTTTTGAACTTGGAAGACCCTCCGGAAAGGTGTAAAAACCTATCGATCGTATTTGGATCTATAAAGAAGCAGACATGGATGTTTTACATCTATGAAATAGTCGACATGTCGTAAAGCATTTTATGACAATGTTCAAGGAGTTGACTATGACAAGATTTGATCTTTCATAGCGATATTTAGTCTAGACGGATTAAAGTAGCAACCACTACATATAATTTGTTATATGGTAGATGAATAAACAAAACAAAGTTCTTATAATAGAATGGTTACCTAGGACGTGTACATGACACGGTCCAAAGGGTTTTGTTAAAATTCAAAGGATGTTAAAAGGGAATGCAAACTTTAATGGTTGAAGTAAGCATCGCGGAGTTGGAATCTTCACCTCAATGAAAAGGAGTTTTCATCAGGAGACGATGAAGATGCTTGCATAAGCAAGAAATTAAGTGGGAGCGCTGAGACATATTTCTAATACATTATGTGGAGGACATCTTGTTGATTAGAAATGATGTATCTTTTATTGACAAAGGTTAAGAATTTCATTTCGATGAAAAACTTAGGCAAAACCCGAATATTTAGCGTGAATGTCTATAGTGGATAGACTGTGACGCCAATATGGTTGTGCCAAACGTACATATATGAGATATTGAAGGAGTTCAATATAGAAACGACAAGAAACAGTTCTTGTTGCATGGAAAGGAATTGAATCAAGATTCAAGTGTACCGACACTTGATAAGTGAAACAAGATTCAAGTGCTTTGACACTTGATGAGTGAAATCACGAGAATCTTTTGATCAATCATACCATGATATGTACACATCCAGATATGTCCTATGCTCTAAGTGTTATGAGCATATACCAGAATGAATCATAAAATGATCATTGGATGATAATAAGGATATTCTTATGATCTTTTGGAAGAACTAAGAATATATTTGTGTAGAGGTGACAAACAATTACAAATAGTTCATTGTAAAGCGTTACATTGATACTAGTTTTGTCACAAGATACAAACTAAGTTTATCTCAATTTAAACTATGGGTGGCACAATGTAATGGAAAGGAGATTCCATGACGGATTTGGATGAATTCCAAAGTTAAGACATTGTGACGAATACTACAACAAAAGGCTAAGTATATGACTGCTATAGTAGCAACAAAGGAGGGAATTTATGTCAAGTAGTTTGTTATCAAACTAAGGTGTGGTTCGCAACGGGCTAACACTAAAGATATATTGTGTGACAATAGTATCGACGTGATTTAACCCCAAGGAACTAAAGGTCTCACCGAAAGACCAAATTTATACAATGCCATCTCATTGGAGAATGAGTGATGCGTGAAGACGCAAAGACATGCAAATACACACGGACCAAGCGCCGATCCGTAGATTATGTTAACCACTGCAATTGCGTATATGGAACACCGTAAAGCCATAGGTGTTCAATACGCAAAGTTTTCAAACTAGATTATTGTCTCTAGTGCAAGTGGGAGATCAAGGAATATGCCCAGAGGCAATAATAAAGTGATTATTATCATATTCCTTATTTATGATAAATGTTTATTTTACATGCTCTAATTGTATTAATACGGAAACGTTAATACATGTGTGTTTAATAAACAAAAAGGAAGTTCCTAGTTATGCCTCTCTTATAAACTAGCTCGTTGATTAACAAGATGATCATAGGTTTCCTGATCATGGACATTGGATGTTGTTAATAACGAGGTCACAACATTAGTGTAATGGTGTGATGAACATTCATCCGAAGTATAGCATTACGATCAAAGTCATTGAGTTTATATTGCTATAACAACTTACGAAGTGATCCTAATCCTTAGACCATGAGATCATGTCAATCACTAACACCGGAAGAGTTTCTTGATAACATCAAACGTCACACCGTAACAGGGTGATTATAAAGATGGATTCAGAACTAATAAAGTGTTATGTTGAGGCCCATGGATCGAGAGTGGAATTTGTTCATCCCGATGATGGATATGCTCTGGGCCCTCTCGGTGATATAACATTGATTAGCTTGCAAGCTAGTGATTTGATCACTAGAATGTTATATCACGGGAACAAGAAAAGAGTACATGTTGGTAACGATATCAAACTAGGTATGGAGATACCGATGATCGAATCTCGGACATGTAATATATCGCGAAACAAAGGGATTAAGATACTAGCGTAAAAGGTTTCGACGATCACAAGAAAGTCATCGTTGAATGTGTGGGAGTTAGTATGAGTCTCCAGATCCCGCTTCTGATTATTGATCTGAGAGGAGTCTCGATCATGTCCGCATTATTCGCGAACCGTAGGGTGACACACTTAAGAGACACCGACATCCATTTGGAGCAAAAGTTTCATGCCGAAAAGAAAAGGAAAGCGCAGGAATTTATTTCACTAGACACCGAAACTGCTTTTGGTTGAAATTGTCAAACTGGTTCGCATGTGAAATGGAATACTAGCAAGGGATTTTATGTGAATGTTTGTTAATTAAAGTAATTAACAAAATTCTGAATAAATAAATAAAAGAGTTTTATTTAAATGAGAGCTTGCATTAAATTTGGTGGAAATTTAATGCATGTGAGTGGATTTTTGAGTGGAGGCTTTTTAATGGGAGTGGAGGCTTTTCAATTTGAGTGGGAGCTCCACCCACATGAATGTGGAAGAGGTGGGGGCAGCCCCATGGCTGGGCGCCATGCCCCTTGGGTGCCCCCTCTCCCCTATAAAAGGCCCCCCTCTCCTCCTCTCAAAGCACACCTCCTCGTGAAGGATCTCTCTCCCCCTCTAGAATTTATCCCCCATGGTCTCGGACTAGCGAGATACATGTTCCCGGTGGCTATTCGGCAAGAAAGAGTTGTGCTTCCGCTGCATCGCTGGAGCGAGGAGGCGGAGGTTGCTCGGTGCCTCGAACGTGTGTGCGAGCACGGATGCGCTACTGTTTTGCGGCGCTAGGACTTCCTCTCGATCTTGAGATCGGCAAGAGATCGTCTACATCAACCACGAGTTTGGACTCGTTAATCTTTGTCGGTCTTCAAGGGTATGTTCTCTACGGATATACATCCGCCAGTTGTTTGTATCTAGTAGATAGATCTTGGTACATAGTTGTTCCCATCGTAGGAAAAATTTTGTTTTCTATGTTGCGAACCCTACAGATGTGGATGATGATGATGATGATCCCGATGAAGTCTAGCTTTATGATGGTGTTGATGGCGACGATCTCCCCTCTCCAGGAAGTAATTTCCCTGGTAGGAATCTGTCTACTGGAGAGCTCTTTCTCTCTCGGTGTTTTCCGCCCCGCAGAGGCGGCGTAATCTTTTTGTGGTTGCTCCACATGTATTAGGGTTTCGAGGAGAAGATATAGGCGAGAGGGCGGATCCAGAGGTGGGCTAGGGTGGCCACACCCCCTTTAGGCGCGACCTAGGGTGGCCCGCGCCTGGGGGTGTGTGGGCCCCCTATGGCCCAACTCCGCCTCCCCTTCTGGCATCCTTCGTCTTCTGGGAAAATAGGATTTTTCGTAGTTTTTTCGGTATTTTTCTGATCTTCACGAAATTGCATAAAAACACAGCTTTTTCCATCAGAATCCTGACTCCAGCAGTTCTGAAGGGTTTCGCAGCATAGTAAATCAAAAAAATTCTACGGATGCGAACGGGAAATCCAAGATCTAATCTAGGAGATGCAATCAACGAGAGGGATAGATGAGATATTCATACCCTTGAAGAAATAGCACAGCGGAAATGTTCAACAGAACATGGTTGGTGTAGTCGTACTCGCCTTCTCCTCCTCGCGATCCGATCCGATCCAACGCCGCAAGTGGCGGCGCCTCCGAGAGATGCACACGTACGGTGATGCGACGTCTCCTCCTTCCTCGGTCCAGCAAGTGGGGTGGAGAGATAGATTGGATCTACAACACGACGGCATGGTGCTATGGTGGAGAGTTTCTGCAACAGGGCTTCGCCTACACGTAGTCGAGAGAGAGAGAGAGAGAGAGGGCACCAGCTGGCGCCCCCTGCCCACCTTATATAGGGGGATGGCCGCCCCCTTTCCCCCTCCTCCAAGCCCTAGGGCGACGGCCCCAAGGGTGGAGTGGGGGGCAAGTCTCCCCCCTTCTAGAAGGTTTCCTAGGGTTTCCCCTAGGGTTTTGGCTGGCTGGGCCTATGGGGCCTTGTGCCCCTGGCCCAATGCGGCCAGGGAACTCCCTCGTAGGCCCACGCACCCCTCTGACAAGTGGGGCCACGTTGGTCCCACTTCGGAAGCTTCTAGAACCTTCCGGTACAATACCGAACATTCCGAAACGATTCCGAAATCCAAAAACTGCTTTCCTTTATATGAATCTTATTCTCCGGACCATTCCGGAACCTCTTGTGATGTCCTGGATCTCATCCGAGACTCTGAACAAAAACTCACAAACCAATTATCCATTCTATCCTAGCGTCGAAGCACGTTAAGTGTGTGACCCTACAGGTTCGAGAATATGCAGACATGATCTTCTATCAATAATCAACAACGGGATCTGGAAACCCATATTGACTCCCACATATTCATCGATGATCATATCGGATGAACCACGATGCCAGGATTCAATTAATCCCATATATATTCCCTTCGTCACGCGATATTTTACTTTCCCGAGATTCGGTCGTCGGTATCGGCATACCTAGTTCAATCCCGTTCATGGCAAGTACTTTACTCATTCCGTAATCCGATATCACTTTGTTATCAACTCCTTAACCACGTGCTTGCAAGCGGTATTGATATCGATTACCGAGTGGGCCCAAAGTATATCTCTCCGACTCGGGAGGGACAAATTCTATCTCGATACATACAACCCAACAAGTACTTTCCGATCACCTGAGAGACACCTTTATGATCACCCTCACATAGGATGACGTTTGATGACCTCAAATCTTTCTTCCGATAATAGGGAGTTGCATTATCTCATGGTCCAAGGAATACAATATTTGACATAAGAAAAAGCTTCGCAAAGATGAACACGATGACACGATCTAATTGCTCTGCTTGATTTGGGTATGTGCACCATATCATTCTCCTAATGACATGATCTCATTATTAATCGACAACTCATGTCTACGGTTAGGAAACCTTAACCATCATTAATCAATGAGATAGTCCATAGAGGCGTACTAGGGACACGGTGTTGTTCATAAACCACACAAGTATCAAAGTTTCCGCTTAATACAATTCTAGCATGGAATATAAACTTTATCATGAACAAGAATTATAACAATAACATCTTTATTATTGCCTCTAGGGCATAATTCCAACAGTCTCCCACTTTCACTAGAGTCAATAATCTAGTTTACATCTGGCAACAATCTAACACCCATGGCATTAAGGTGTTGATCATGTTTTGCTCGTGGAAGAGGTTTAGTCAACGGATCTGCGTCATTCAGATCCGTATGTAGTTTGCTAATCTTCAGATATCCATCTGTTATATAATCTCAAATTATATGAAACTGGCGGTTGATGTGCTTGGTCTTTGGATGACATCTTGGTTCCTTAGCCAGTGCTATGGCACCAGTGTTGTCACACAATATCTCCAGTGGGTCCAAGGCACTTGGAACCACACCAAGCTCAGTGATGAAGTTCCTGATCCAAACTCCTTCACTTGACGCTCAGAAAGCCATGTATTCCAATTCTTCAGAGATCCCGCGATCACGCTTTGCTTGCAGCTTCCAGCCACAGCTCCTCCATTCAAAATATAAACGTATCGTCTCGAGATTTAGAATCATCCGATTCGGTTTTAAACTAGCGTCGACGTAACCTTTTACGACGAGCTGCTCATCACATCCATAGACCAAGAACATTTCTTTAGTCCTATTTAAATACTTTAGGATGTTCTTCATGGCTGTCCAGTGTTCCACTTCTGGATCACTTTGGTATCTACTCGTCAAACTAAGAGCATTGGACACATCCGGTCTAGTACACAGCATGGCATACATGATAGAACCTATGGCCGAGGCATAAGGCACTTTGCTCATGGTTTCGCTATCGTTTACCATAGCTGGACACTGAGCCTTGCTCAATATCTTACCTGACAACATGGGCACTGAACCTTTCTTTGCCTTATCCATTCTAAACCTTTTCAGAACTTTGTCTAGGTATGTACTTTGGCTTAAAGCTATTAGGCGTCTTTGTCTATCTCTATTGATTTTGATGCCTAATATATAAGCAGCTTCTCCTAGGTCTTTCATTGAAAAACATTTATTCAAATAACTCTTCACTTTGTTAAGCATACCAATGCCATTTCCAATAATCAATATGTCATCCACATATAGTACTAAAAATGTCACTGATCTCCCACTCACTTTCTTGTAGATACAAGATTCGTAGCAATTTGGAACAAATCCAAAGCTCTTGATCACTTGATCAAAACGAAGGTTCCAACTCCGAGATGCTTGCTTTAGTCCATAAATGGAACGCTGAAGTTTGCACACCTTATCAGCATCCTTAGGATCGACAAAACCTTCGGGCTGCATCATATACAACTCTTCATGAATGTTGCCATTGAGGAACGCAGTCTTGACATCCATCTGCCATATTTCATAATCATGAAACGCAGCAATTGCTAATAAAATCCGAATGGACTTAAACATCGCTACGGGAGAGAAAGTCTCATCGTAGTCAACACCTTGAACTTGTCGAAAACCTTTCGCGACAAGTCGAGGTTTATAGACAGTAACATTACCATCCGCGTCCGTTTTCTTCTTGAAAATCCATTTGCACTCAACGGCCTTACGGTCGCTAGGAGGGTACACCAAAGTCCATACTTGGTTTTCGCTCATGGATCCCAATTCGGATTTCATGGCCACTAGCCATTTCTCAGAGTCTGGGCTCATCATTGCTTCCTCATAGTTCGCAGGTTCACTGTTGTCTACTAACAAGACAGTTAAGACAGGGTTGCTGTACCACTCAGGAGGGGCACGCGACCTTGTCGACCTGCGACGTTCAGCAGTAGCATCGTTCGAAGTTTCATGATCCTCATCATTAGCTTCCTCTCTTGTTGGTGCAGGCTTTGGAACAATTTCAGTCTTTGCGCTACTCTCCAACTCGAGAGAAGGTTTAATAACCTCGTCTAGCTCTACCTTCCTCCCACTCACTTCTTTCGAGAGAAACTCCTTCTCAAGAAAGGATTCGTTCTTTGCAACAAACACTTTGCCCTCGGATTTGTGGTAGAAGGTATACCCAATCGTTTCCTTAGGGTATCCTATGAAGACGCATTTCTCCGCTTTGGGTTCGAGCTTGTCCGGCATCAACTTCTTGACATAAGCTTCGCATCCCCAAACTTTAAAAAACGACAACTTAGGTTTAGCACCAAACCACAATTCATACGGTGTCGTCTCAACGGATTTAGATGGTGCCCTATTTAAAGTGAATGCAGCGGTTTCTAATGCATAACCCCAAAATGATAACGACAAATCTGTAAGAGACATCATCGATCGCACCATATCTAATAAAGTTCGATTCGGCGTTCAGAGACACCATTGCGCTGTGGTGTTCCGGGTGGCGTGAGTTGCAAAACGATTCCGCTTGCTTTAAGATGCCTAAGAAAATCATAACTCAGATATTCACCTCCACGATCGGATCGTAGAAATTTAATTTTCCTGTTACGATGGTTTTCCACTTCGTTCTGAAATTCTTTGAACTTTTCAAATGTTTCAGATTTATGTTTCATTAAATGGATATACCCATATCTACTTAAGTCATCTGTAAAAGTGAGAAAATAGCGATATCCACCGCGCGTCAAAACACTCATTGGTCCGCATACATCGGTATGTATGATTTCCAACAAGTCCGTTGCTCGCGTCATTATTTCAGAGAACGGGGTTTTGATCATCTTGCCCATGAGGCACGGCTCGCACGTGTCAAATAATTCAAAATCAAGAGACTCCAAAAGTCCATCAGAATGGAGTTTCTTCATGCGTTTTACACCAATATGACCTAGACGACAGTGCCACAAATATGTTGAATTATCACTATCTACTTTGCATCTCTTAGCCTCAATGTTATGGATGTGTGTTTCATTGCTTTCGAGATTCAGAAGAAATAAATCATTCATAGCAGGTGCATGACCATAAAAGATGTTACTCATATAAATAGAACAACCATTTTTCTCCGATTTAAATGAATAACCGTCTTGCAATAAACACGATCCAGACATAATGTTCATGCTCAACGCAGGCACATAATAACACTTATTAAGGTTTAAAACTAATCCTGAAGGTAAAACTAAGGAAAGCGTGCCGACGGACATCACATCAACTCTTGATCTGTTGCCAACGTGCATCGTCACCTCATCCCTTGCTAGCCGCCGTCTATTCCGTAGCTCATGTTTCGAGTTACAAATATTAGCAACTGAACGAGTATCAAATACCCAGGCACTACAACGAGCGCTAGTAAGGTAAACATCAATAACATGAATATCAAATATACCTTTAATGGTGCCAGCCTTCTTGTCCGCTAAGTACTTCAGACTATGCCCAAAGGACCATTGTCCTTGCAATAGAAGCACTCAGTGTCCGGCTTAGGTCCAGACTTGAGCTTCTTCTCAGTAGGGTCAACGCGCTTGCCGCTTGAAAGAACATGTTGGGCCCCCATGTGTGGTTTTGGTAATTAATGACAATCTTTATGGACTAATGTGTGTATTAAGTTATACTTGTAGGATTTGTAGGTTGGTCCATTGGCATCGCTTGGAGAATGTGTTGGCTTCAAGGTCGATGAAATGAGAAGAAGATGTCTTGTGCAATCTCAAAATGCGGCATCTATAGAAGATCTCATGTTTGATGCTTGCCATCCTCGGTGATCATGGATCGATGATGAAGAATCAAGAAAGGCATTCAATCTTGAGAAGGGCAAAATCATCTATATCGAACTCAAGTATAATGCTCAAGGCAAAGGTATAATCTTTATAGGCTTTCCCTTTTGCCGGTCTCATGTTGTTAGTGGGAGACCGGGTTTAGGATAGATAGCCGTACTATCAAGAGGGGCTCTCGAATGAGTAACTCGATCACATCGTTCGGAGAGAGATCAAACCTTTGCATACTTGCATCATCATATTTGGTTGTTATTTGGCCTTATCCATGTGAGGATATAGAGCTTGTGGTAATCTCCATAACAAGCTCTAGGTCATCAAAAACGGATTTCCCTTTTATATCTTATTGCGTTTTGATCTTGGAGGTTTTATCGGTTTGTATTTTAGAGATAGGTAAAACCTTCCATTATTTAGTTCTTACTCATGTGAGGATTTAGAGATTTTGTTAATCTCCATGACAAGCTCTAGTTCATCGAAAACGGATTTCATATGCATTTTCTATTATGTTTTCGATGTGGGAGGTTTTATCGGTTCGTCTTTTTGAGAGAGGTTAAACCTTTCGTCATTTGGATCTATCCTCCCTTGCTGTACTATGATGTTTATTTGCATGATCTTTTAGATCTTGTTGTCCTCTTCGAAACGAGCCCAAGATCATCAAAATCGGAGTCCGGATGCAAAAGTTATGGCCGTTTTCGTTCAGGGATGATCGGTAGTACCGCCCCTTAGTACCGGTTGGTACTTAATAAGGTGCGTTTGGTGACCTGGGATCCCCAGGGAATGTCCGGTAGTACCGGGAATGTCTGATAGTACCGGGATTCGCATTTTTGGGCTTCAACGGTTGGATTTTCGGGGGGCCTATTTAAGGGGCCTTCTTCCCCAATGGTTCCCCAACCATTCTTGCAAGTTTTCCCCTCCATTGTTGACCTTCTTGATCTTGCTTTCTCTCAATCCCTCCGATGATTCTTGCATATTCTTGAGGGATTTGAAAGAGGAGATCTAGATCTACAATCCCACCAATCAATCTCTCCTCTAAGTGAGGGGAACATATTGGGATCTAGATCTTGGAGTCTCTTGTGGATTTCTTCCATTGTTCTTCCTCTCTTATTCCCCCATAAGTTTTTGTAGATTTGGTGGAATTTGGTAGAGAAGGATTTGAACATCTTTGTGGTGTTCTTGCCATTTGCATTCGGTGCATCAGTTTGTGTTCTCCTCGGAGGATTTGGTTTGAGTTACTCATTGGAGCTTGTCCCTCTTGGGTTCTTGGAACCCTAGATGGTTTTGTGGCCTTGGTGGCATTGTGGACTTTTGTGGAATTTGTTGGGAGCCTCCAATTAAGTTGTGGAGAAGTGCCCCAACCTTGTGAGAGGTTCCGGTTGCCACCGACAAGTGCACCGATAGTGGAAGCGTGGATCGATCCCATTGGGGTGAGATTCACCAGAGAATAAGGGAGGCCTTTTGTGGCGTTGGTGGTTTGATACCACCCCCTCTCCAAACGATACGTACTCCATGTTGGGAGGAACTCGTTAAAATATCGGTGTCCCCGCGTTCCTCGGTTATCTCTATACCCGAGCTCTTTACTTATGCACTTTACATTGTGATAGCCTTCGTGCTTGAAGTAATATATATCTTGCTATCACTTTGTTGCTTGTATTGCTTAGCATAAGTTGTTGGTGCACATAGGTGAACCTTAGTTGTTCTAGGTTGTGCTTAACAAAGTAAACACTAGTTTTATTCCGCCTTTGTTGAGCCACTCTAGGAAAAGTTTTAATCGCCTATTCACCCCCCCTCTAGGTGACATCCGTATCCTTTCAATTGGTATCAGAGCCTGGTATCTCATTTTAGGCTTCACCGCCTTGAGAGTAAAGATGTCGGCTAGAGGATTAGTGCACAATGACATGTTCATATTCGATGGCACAAATTACGATATATGGAAAAATCGCATGCTCATTCATTTTCCGGACATGGACCCAAATTTGGAGTGTATTGTAGATATAGGTTTTTCTCCTCCTATGGATTTCAAAAATCTATCTTGTGAGGATGAGAAAAACTTATATCTCGATGCTCAAGCTTCTAATGTGCTTGTTAATGCTTTGAGCTATGTAGTTACATCTTCAATCATTCCTTTTTGGAGCGCTCATGAGTTATGGACAAAACTTCAAGATAAATATGTTGTGTCTAACATTATTGAGGATGATTGTGTTGCTTCCACTTCTGGTCGATATGAGTTCTCATCCTCTACCACTTCACCAACATGTGACTTTTCACAAGGTAATGATATGGTGAGTGGTGATAGAAATTGCAATTTGGATAGTGTGCTTATTATTTGTAATCCCTCATCTCTATCTAGTTTCAATGATCTATCTTTGGACTTTAACACTTCTAGCACTACAAACTCCTTACATGCTTGTGTTAATAGTCCTTGCATATCATGTATAAATGACTTGAATAAATCTCATGATGATATGCTTGTGTTGTCTTGTTGCCATGATAAAAATGCTTCCATTTCCTCTAGTGCTTGTGTTGCTAACCATGTAGAGGAAACCGAAGATTCTATGGGCCAAGACATGGTTTTGAATGAAGCCACAAATGCAATCTCGTCTTCACCTTCTTCCGGTACCCACCTATGCCTTATGGCTAGGGATTCTAAGGTAACTCCTACTTTGGAACCCATTACCTCTTGTGATGAGGAGGATGTGGATAATGTGGAAGAAGAGCTTGATATTGATGATTTATATGAGAAGGGTGAGATTGTTTATCGCCCTTAAAAAGGATATTGCTTGCTCTAACTTTGTTGAAGTCTTGGACTTTGCTATTAAGAGCAAAGAACATATTGATAAGTTAGAAACACAAATTGAGGTGCATGGTAACAACGTTGATAAAATGTGTAGTCTTGAGCGTGAGTATGCTAATATAATTGCAAACCTAAATAAAGCTCTTGAAGAGGAACAAACCACCAAGGAATCTCTTGTGGAGACCTTTGCTTTATAGCTATCTAGATTAAAGGAATCTCATGATAGAGATCTTGAGGTGGCAAGTGATCTCAAACATAAAAATGATGAGACTCAAGTTGCTTATGCTAAACTCCTTGAGGATTTTGAGCACCTCAAAAATGGCTCTAGGGTCATAAAGGGTGAGCTCATCAAACTCATCGAGTCCCATGAGCAACTTAAAGCCTCATATTCAAAAGAGCTTGCCAAGTTGCCCTCACCTCTTGCAAATAGTGATGATGCTTGTGCTACTAACTCTATTTCTTGTGAAGCATCTACTTTGAAGGAGAATGTTGAGCTAAAGGCTCAACTTGCGTTGCTAACTAGCAACTATGGGAAATTAGAAGAAAGTCATGTTAAGCTCTCGAGCTCGCATGAGGATCTTCTAGTCTCCCATGGTAGGCTAAAGGTAGCTCATGAGGCCATCGTGTCAAAGGTAACATCTAGTGGGACTCATGTGGACATTAGCACTACATCTACTCCAAATGTTATATTGCCATGTGCTAGTACTTGTAGTTCATCCTCTCACAACCATGATATATCTTGTGATGAATTACATTCCGTGCCTTGTTGCTCTAACAATGTAGCATCTGCTTCCTCTAGTGTTTTTGCTGAAACTAACCATGTAGAGGAAATCAAAAGGCTCAAGGCTCAAGTCACTTCTTTGAAGAATGACTTGAAAAATGGTCATCAAGGGAAGGTCGTACTCAACAAAATCTTGAGTGTGCAAAAATCCCCCAATGATAAGAGTGGGCTTGGATTCAACTCCAATGTCAAGAACAAGTCCACTATCAAGTTGAAGCACAAGGATAACAATAAGAATGGCCAAGATCAAGTCAAGAATCTGGCCAACATTGTTTGCTTCAAGTGCAAGGAAGAAGGGCATCATGTCAAACATTGCCCATTCAATAAGAAGTCCCTTGGCAAGAAGCAACAAGGGAAGCGGACTCAAGCTCTACATATTGTTAGAGATGGGCCTCCTCCTAAGAAGACTCAAGCTCTTCCTCAAGTTGTTCCTTCATCCAAAAATAAAGATGGCAAGAGTATAACTTGCTACATATGCTGCAAGAACGGACACATTTCTTCCTCATGCACTATTGGTATCTCCTCATCCCATCCTATCTTGATTGATGATGCTTATTCACTTTTAAGGATGAGATTGGCAATGTGTTTGCCAAATTTGTTGGTGCTCAATGTGGGTTCAAGAAAAGAACCATTTGGGTTGCCAAGCCTATTGTGACTAACCTCTTAGGACCCAACTTGGTTGGGGACCAACAAGCCAAAAGTTGATCAATAGGTATTATTGGAGGGCATTGGAGTCTTGGCTACATTATGAAGAATTGAGGGATCTTCATCAATTATTATTATCAAGCCAAGCCATTTTGATTATATTGATTATATTATATTTCCAATGTTCCTCCTTGCGGTAACATATGCTAAACTCTTTACATGGAAAGTTACTCACCCCCTTGTGCATGTGTTGGTTTTGTATCTTCCATGCTTTTGTACATGTTGTGCTATCCACTTAATTATCTTGAGATATCAAGCATATTTGTGTATGATTAGGTGGCACACCATGTATGTGTGTTTCTTATGTTTGAGCCTTAATTGATTATATTTGATATCTTATTTGGCTCTTGTGAGAGATTAATGGATTATCCCACTTTGGGGGAGTGTTATGCTTGGGCATTCCACAATCCTAAAACCGTGTATACATGAGGAATACCACCTAGTATTTATATTGGATTATTGTCTAGTCTCTATGTGGTATAATTCTCATGAGAAATTTAAGTTTTATAATATCCATTAATCATCTCTATTTGTATCCTTTTGCCTCGGGTTGGATTTATGGTAGTATCACATTATGGGGCAGTCATACGCTTAGTGCATATCACAATCCTAGAAAATGTGAATATTTAAGGTTGTGTCACTTAGACTTGATATTGATAATTATGTATCGTCTATGTGACACATTTGCTCATACAAGTTCCAATTTGCTTGAATGCCTTTATTGATCTTATTTTGGATCTTGTATATGAGAATGGTTCTTGGTATGTGTTTCCTCATATTTAGATATATATATCCTCATAGAAACCATTTGCTTCAAGTTACTCTAATCACTAGTGAGTGTGTGACTATTGGAAGCTACCAAGAATCTTGTTCGAAGTATCATGCTTAATTTCTTATATTAAGTTATATGCTTCTTGTTGTGACTATGATCTTGGATATCCATGCAAGCTACCTTGGGAAAATTATTCCCAATATTTCTTGTCCTTGGACAATGAGCACCCAACTTATGGTAGAATTTATTGATCATATTCACCTTGGCCCTTGCTTAACTTTATCCTATATTTGGCCAAGAAAATGTTTTGTGTTGTTGTTGCCTGCCAAAACTCACCGGCGAGCAGCGACGAGCAACACGAAGAGCCGGGAGGCTCCTGTAATCGGGGGCTCGGTCCCTCAGCAACGGCTCAAAACTCCCAGACGCCCCGGCTTGGTTCGAGATGCCACCTGACCTATACCTGGTCAGGAAGGTGATGGATTGCTCCGATTGGTTTCCTGCATGGTAAACAAGTATACGTAAAATTCAAGCCGTGACCGGCTCCCAGGTTTCCCTGTAAATCGGCTCCTAGAGCCGATTGTCCCATGGTTCTGCATTAGATTTACGATAACATGGGTTTTTGCTTGATCACTACCAGTTAAATCGATCCACGACAGTTTAATGTTTTCACCACGTAACTGGAACGTCCTACACGTAATTGAGCCTGGTATGTACGAAAGACGAAGAATATTAACCCTAGAGGAGGCCTAATAACCAACGCGAAGTCAATTACCGGAACAACTTCTCTAGGACGAATAAGCCACGCCCCACGTACTCGGATCGTTCAACCCGCTTGTAAGGCCTGATTACGTAGATATTAAACTAAACCTCGGTGAACAAGGCACAACTATAACAGATCGAATCACCAAATAAAGATCATAAGATGCCACCCTCACACCCGGAAAAGGTGCAAAGGCGAGATAGCTAGAGGCAGAAACTAAACAATCATAGCGAAAAGCATCATGCTAGCCTACACGAATCTATGATAGTAGTGTTACTCGCCATCAACAAGGCTTCAGTACGAGTAACACCAAACAACGCATAAGTAAATACTGCCTAGATCGCAAGATGCGATCTAGGCAGCATGGCACTTACCCGAGAAAAACCCTAGAAACAAGGGTATGGCGCCGAGATTGTGTTTGTTGTGAACGTGATTGTCCTCCTTTTCTCGATAACCTTAGGTACATATTTATAGTCCGGAGACTCTCTACTTTTGGAATAACTCTACAACTCTATCTTTACCTAAACTGAAACGAAACCTACTATGATACAAGATACACGGGCAGTTTAGCCCAATTCTACGCACTAGGCCGATCCAACAACACGTTGAATATACGCATCTTCCAAGCCCATCTTGATCACGGCCCATCTCCTTCATAGCCAAAATATGGCGATAACACATGCCCCTCGGTTTTGTAATGATAATTCCAAAACCACTCTTTTTTCCTTCTCCTCCTCTTTTGGGTTTTTTTGTATCGGTTTGCGGCTGATGTACGCGTGGCGTAATGTAATCGTCACGCTACCCCTTCATCATGATGCCTTGTCTTCTCAACTCCTCCGCAGTGCATGATTTGACGATTTTGGCAGCGCAATCCGGGAAACCGCTATTGCATTGAACCGTCTCTCCACTATTCCCCTTATTTAAATTCGTCTGAGCAGCTCACAGTCCCCATCTTCCTCCAGCAGCCAAAAAAACCCTCTTCCTTCGCCGAAAAAACCCTCTTTCTCCGCCATGGTCTCCTCTGCTTCCTCTGGCCTGTCCTCCCATGCCTCCAACTCAATGAGCGACCGAGAGCCGACGCGAGCACTCCGATGGCGGCAGATAACACTCTCGCCCACAATGGTGGGACGAGAGGGGTTGGGACCATTGTGTTGGTCGGAGGACGACGCGTCCTTGACCGATGGCGAAGAAGACCTGCAGTTCCTTGCTGATGGGGAACTGGAGGCAGACAGCACCGACGACGCCATGTCCTGGGACAGCGTCGACTCCTCCGAAGAAGAGGAGGAAGAGGAGGACACCTCCTCCGAGGAGTACCAGCCGGTGAAGTACTTCCGCACCGGGTCCAGTGAGGACACCGACGACGACGAGGACGAGAAGGCTCTGCTTTTCTTCAAAGAAGCAAGACGACGCCGTAGCAAGGCCGAGGATAGCGCAATACGGCGAAGACGGCATGACGACCTCGACCTAGATTAGGAGCCGATGGTAGTAGTAGTAGCAATAAGCTCCCTTTTGTAATCAATCAGCCTTTTGTAAGCAACCAGCTTTTGAATGAATGAAAAATCTGTTTTCTCGAAGATTGCTTTTGTCGCCCCAATTTTGCCGATAATCAACATAGGTCGATGCTCCAGAAGCCGATAGCAACGTATCGGCTTTCACCTTGTTACGTTCACATACCAACCAAGCCATTACCAAAGAGCCGATGCACATCGGCTTTCCCAAAAACGCTGACAAGGTCAAACTTGGTCGCAAACTTAGGCGAACCTAAACGGCCACTTCTCAGCCTCAAACGGTAACCTGTGACCCTCTTAAAAAAGGGCGACCTAGATCTCCAATTTCCCACCGACCAGATCGAGCTCACAGCAACAAGAACCTTCAATCCTCAACTGCGTAGATCCATCTCCGCCGGCAAACTAGATGGCGGAATCGTCCAACACCAATCCAGAGGTCTCCTGCGAAGGTACGCCTACTCCTCGTGTCCCGACGCAATTAGAATTTAATGGCGAACACCGAATTAATGCCTTTATTCTACCATTAAACTTTCTAGGTTTCGTACATCCTGCCGCATCCTTCTCTCCCAAATTCCTCTGTCTTGGCCCTCGCATATTCTAGTCCTGCCCATCCGATTTCTTGGCACATAGAATCCCTTCGAAGCCAAGACCTAGATCTGAACTCTGGGCCGACCGCTTGTAGCCCGCCTAATCCCCAACATTGGGTTTCTTGGTTCAAGAGGGTAGCTAGAGCTTACCAACCCCAATGGGAAACTACGGAATAGCCGATGCCTTGCATCTATCATTGTCTCCTCTGAGAAACACGAGAATCTTCTCAAAACCATCGGCTATTTCTCGTCCGACGCTCAATCGCTTCATGTTCGTCATGGCCCCATGTCACCAACTCGTTGGACGTGGTGATGATTACTGGTCCGATGTTACATCACCCAGCCCTTTCCGCTTTAAACCGACCAAAGTCCCCTACAAACTGTCTTCTAAAACAGATCGCATTTAATCGGGCGCCTACCTCCAACGCCATATGAAAACAAAGGGGCCTGTCACGGAGAAGGAACACACAGCCTTCCTCAACTTCTGGCTAGAACATTTCATATTCTATGGCCCTTCCCTTGCTCCAACCAAGAACTATCTCTCCCTAGCCCATGAACTGGCCAAAGGCACTCAACTTGGCATCGGCAAACTGTTCCTTGGAGAGGTCTATCGATACCTCCAGTTGATGTCTGTCAAGCTGTTCTCTCGTGTAGCAGTCAAAACAGGTGGTCCTTGGTGGTTTATTCAGCTATGGGCTCAGCTATATTTTCAAAATCACATCCCAAACTTCCCCTTTGGCAGTGCACTTTCCAGATGTAAAAGGAAGCAGATCCGATGCACCACTATGGCCAAGCTTTGTATCGATCGGCGAAGAACCCCCTCAGGAGGCATCCAAATGGTTCAGCATTTTCTTCCAAGGCCTGGACAACCCTACTTTCTTCCCTTACATGGAGGAATCGGAACACTTTGAAAATCCACTCTCCTTCAGGCTGGACAATTTTGCCGATGACACTAGCACTCGGCAGCTCTTTTCCAACGTGATTCGTCCTTGTTTCCTTCCAGTTGGCATGAGTACGTCCAACAGGATAATTAAACCTGGGTATGAATTCTATCAGCCAGTCGTAGTGGCTCGCCAATTTGGTCTTGGACAAGTAGCTCCCCACTTCTTTCTCCATCATCTTACGGAGAGCAGAGCCGACCTGCCTGATCCTCTCACCAGCCAAAGGTGTTACTCCTTCTTTGATGCTCTGACCATCCCAATCCCCAACGACCTCACCTTTGCCTCATCCACCGATGGCTTCGAAGATTGGTGGTCGATGTGGAAGACTCACGCCTTCAGGAAAGCTCTGGGACCGTTGCTGAAACAGTTCGATGCTGATTATGACATCCCCGTGGAACAGGTACTACCACTTGCAAATTCCCTTGATGCAGCTTGCAATTGATCCTTCTATTAATCCATTCTTTCTCTTTGCAGCAACAAGATGGTCCTGAGCCCACGCCAAGGATGCTCCCCTTCGAGTTCTTTCCACCAGCTCCTGTGGTTCTTTTCTCAAAACTCGCCACACCGAAAAAGGTCATAATGCGTAAACAGCCGACACCACAATCAGCTTCCAAGAAACCAAAGAACTCCTAAGTCACCGCCTCGAGTTCCGACTAAAACCGAGCGATGGTGAGGAAGGTAGCCGCCAGAAGACCTTGAGGCGCCGGAGCCCTTCTCCGCATACCGCGCATGTAAGCTAATTCAGGCCTTGGTCGATCCTCGTCATTCTTGCAGCATGCTCGCGCCATCGGTTCCCCTTTTTACGTGCTTCGAAGACACCTCCATGAGGATACCTGCACAATCGAGGAGAGCTAGGCCCCACGGATTCGAGAGGACCATCACACCGAACCAGCCGGATTCACCACCATCGGCTTCGAAGAGGTTGGCTCTGAACTCGCCGCCCCGAGCACCCGGTGAGGGGGCCATCTGGGTCCCAAGAGAGCTCGCAAGGACTACAAGCTTCTTCACGAGCAGGAGGTTTCTAAAATCACCACCCATCATGCTCTTACTTGTCCGCCGATTTATCATCATTCACATCGCTAAAAACACCTTTCATGCGATGAATGATGTTTCCAAAGGAAAGCCGGGCGGTCGACGCCGGATCTGGGAATCTCGAAGGTGCGTATGAGACGGTTACCACCTGCCAAGCCTCCATACCACACACAAACCGATTGCCTCATCGGCTATCCTTCAATCTTAGGAGAGGTACGTTTAGGTCCTTCCGGTTCATCCTTACACGTTTGGATGTATACTGACGCCTTTTCGGGCCGTCAGAGTTGTGATATTTCAGGTTTGCTGACGTTTGACCCTGAATCCATTGAACCAACTCCCTCCGTTGCTGCTGATGATCCACGAGCCAGGGTTGTTCCACCTCAATTCCATCGTCTTAAAACCTTGCTGTCCTCCCCAATCGAGGAGTTGATCGAGGGTTCTGAGGAAGTGAAGAGCGTTCTTGCCGAAATCCAGGACCATCTTCCAGTAGCGTTGCAGGTGAAGCTTTGGTCAGTTGCAAATCTGTCCTTTTTCGGGCCGCGGGTGAAGTTAGCTCGTGAAAGGATCAACCTGCGCCACGCCCAACTTCCATTGAAAGCCGATATTGCAGACAGATGTCAGCAACTCAACGAGAAAAAGGCGTCTCTGGATGCTAAAACTGACACCTCCGTCAAGATCCCGAGCTCGCATCCTGAAAAGGAGCCGAAGATCTTGAGGAGAAGGTCCGTGACTAAACAGCTCATCCGCGACAAGGAAGAATCCATCGCCTGCTCCCAAGACGAGGCGGAAGGCCTCAAGGCTCAATCAAGACCGAGCCGGGTATATCGTGCCCTGAACAAGCAGCTAGTGTCGGGTAAGGATGAAGATGACGAAGCCGAGATCGCCGAGGTGGACCGTGTCCGTGCTGACGCGCTTCACGCCTTCGAAGCATTCTTTCAGTAGCTTGTATGTATAAACTGGCACCTGTTTGTAACATGTGTGAACCTCTAGAGTCGATGACCGTGCATCGGCTATACATTTTGCTTTTATTCGGCCGATTTCAATCGCCTCATTTTTACTCCATCGCCCCATGCTTGGGAAATATTTCTTGAGATGTTGACCGTTGACCGCCACTGGGAATTTCTCACCGTCTAGCTCCTCAAGCATGTACGCGTTTCCTCTTCAAACTTGGTCGACCCTGTACGGCCCGTGCCAATTTGGAGACCATTTACCATATGTTGCATCCTTAGTCCCCAAGGGCAACACAGCTTCCCATACCAGATCACCAACGTGGAACTCCTTTGGCTTCACTTTCTTGTTGTATGCACGAGCTACTTTGGCCTTGTTCTCTTTGATTTTCTCCAGTGACCACAACCTAAGCTCGGTTAAATCCTCCACACCGTCACTCATCAGGGTTGCGTATTCTTCAGTCGTTAAATCGTCCTGAAAAGTGACCCATCTCGACCCAGCCGTAATTTCCCAAGGCAATACGGCTTCTTGTCCATAGACCAGATGGTACGGCGAGGTTTTTATCGCTCCATGACATGACATGCGATAAGCCCACAATGCTTCTGATAAAACCTCATGCCAACGCCTAGGGTGCTCATCGACTTTTCTCTTGATCAGCTTGATGAGGCTCTGGTTGGATGCTTCAGCTTGCCCATTCGCCTGAGCATAGTATGGAGATGATCGATCACAATCCGTGTCCTCACGTAACTTTCTAAACTCGAGAAATAAAGACCGAACCTCCATCGGTCGTGATAGTTTGGGAATCCAATCATGGATGACATGTTCTTTCACAAAGTTGATAACATCCTTTGAGTTTACCGATTTCATCGGACAGCCTCCACCCATTTTGTGAAATAATCGTGATGGCCAAGATCCACATGTGGCCTTTGCTTGATGGAGGATTGATTTTGCCGATCATATCCATGCCCCAACCTCGGAATGGCCAAGGCTTGATGATGGGGTTCATTGTCGACGCTGGTACCATCCGGATTTTCCAAATCTCGACATGCTTGACACCCTTTGTAGTACTTAAAACAGTCCTCAAGCATGGTGGGCCAATAAAACCTGATCACTTTGATCAACCATTTCATCTTGTGAGCTGATTGGTGAGTTCCACAGCGCCTTCGTGTACCTCGTGTAGGAGCCGATTAGCCTCGCGTCCCTGACATTTGAGCAATAATCCTTCCAGAGTCCTCAGAAACATGTCATCCCCAATAAGCACATACTTCATGGCTTTGTACCTTATCCGTTTAGGTGCCCCCAGCGAATCCTTCAAGTAATTGAAGATATCGGCTCTCCAAATCTGCCCCTCTCACGCATCCTTGTAGCCCAAGCCATCTGTGCAAGATCATTTGCCTCTATGTTCTGCGACCGTGGGATCCGGTGAAGTTTACGTCACCAGCTAGCCATCACTCACCAAGGGCAACCATAATGGGAAGAGGGACTCGCTCTCACACTTGTACTCCTCCGTGAGTTGGGAAATCACCACTTGGAGTCTCCAAAATTTCCACCGCTCGCTCCGAGGAGTAACTCCATTCCCTTGCATATTGCCTCGCATTCGGCTACATTGTTGGTGCGAGGTAGACAATCGATGGAGAAGGAAAATGTTGCCCCAGGCGACATTTAGTAAAATGCCGATGCCGCGCCCATCGCCACAAACCGATCCGTCAAAACATAGCCCACGCCTATGGACAAAGGTTGCTATGTTAGTGTTGATCCTTTCAAGAATAAGATCGCCGCCGCTCCCTTAATCGCTGGGTTGATACCGGATGTCAAACTCGATAATGCAAACATCCATTTGCCCAGGCCTTTTAACATAGGAGCCGATGATGTGCTTTATGACATCCGATTTGCATATGATGATGATCTCACGATAGCAAGATGTGGCGCACTTTGCAGGTGAAAACAAAGAGGCACAACTTATCGATATCGGGATACCTTGTCTCCGCGTCCAGCATCCTTCTGCTGATGTAAAATACGACTCGCTCTAGCCCATCGTAAACTTGCACCACCACCGAGGCGATGGATGTGTCAGCCACTGACAAGTAAATGTAGAACGGTCTGTCCGGCTGGGGTGGAACCAACACGGGTGGCTTTGTCAGATATTCTTTGATCTCGTCGAAGGCTCGTTGTTGTTCTGCCCCCCAGCGGAATTCCTCGTCAGATTTAATTTTCACTAGTCCCATGAACTCTATCCTTCCCGATGCATTAGAGATGAATCTTCCGACGAAATTGATCTTGCCGATGAGAGACTGCAGCTTCTTTCTTTGTGGGTGGCTTCATTGTTCACCGCCTCGACTTTTCAGCCGATCTCAATTCCGCTCATGGACCAAAAACCCAAGAACTGACCGCCGTCACTCCAAGGCACACTTCTTTGGATTCATCCGTAGTCAATTTTCTTGTTCGGTCCAGACGCTGCTAGTTCGGTCCAAGTGTCCTTGCGTCAAGCGGCACTTGACCACCATGTCATCGATGTAGATTTCCACCAGCTTGCCGATCAGATCATGGAAAATATAATTCATGGCCCTTTGGTAGGTGGCGCCGGCATTCTTTAGTCCAAACGTCATGACTACATACTCAAACAACCCCACCGAACCTGGGACTCTGAATGCAGTCTTGTGTATGTCTTCTGGAGCCATAAAAATTTGGTTGTAACCGGCATTGCCATCCATGAAGCTCAAGATCTTATGACCAGCCGCCGTTGATTAACGTCCTCTTACCGCATCGGATACTCATCCTTTGGGGTAGCTCATGAGATCCCGAAATCTATGGCAACACGCCACCGCCATCCTTTTCTCGGCAGTACGATACTAGAAATCCACCAAAGATACCGCATGGCCCGATTAACTTGGGGTCCAATATTTTCGACCTCTTTCTTGACTTCTTCAATTTCGCCTTCATTTGCCGTGTGCTCACGCTGAAATGGCCGAAATCCTTTTTAAGCGGAGTCGATGCTCAATGATGCTCCTGTCTAACCTGCATCTCTGTAGTCCCAGGCGAGGCCTCGATATTGTTTCAACAGGCTATCATCGCCCCGGCCCAGACCGGATCTAACTTTGCGATAAATGTTGGTCGTGGCTTATCCCTGACCAATGTCGATCTCTTCTAGTTCATCAGCGGATGTAAACCCATACCCTAGCTTTCCGTCACCTGTCAAATCGATGCTAAACACAGGGCAAGCAGTAGGTGAGGACAACAAAAATAATTTGGGCCGATTGCCTGAATCGGCCTCCTTTTTTATTGCATTAGTCAAGGATGGCCTACACCTTGTTGTTTCACAATGCCAGGGCATCTCCCTGCTACGACTACGTGATCTGCTTGTCGTATGATTGCTGCTTTTTATTTTTTGTGGCCGATCGCGAGGATCGGCCATACCACGTATGATCGTGGACCTTACTACTCTGCCAGGCCAGTGGATAAGACCAGCCTCACCCCGTTTTTTGTAGCTTCAATGCGCCACACCGCCTAAACCGATTCCGAGATCGGCTCTTGGTCTTCTCGCTTCTGAGACGCTCATGCCAGCTATGGAAATCTCGGCGAATCGCTCGCATGGATGACCTCCACTTCATCTCCGCCCCACCGACAGGCACCGGTGCATCGTGGATGGAATGCAGAATTAGCGTGAATCCAATCTCTTCCTAGCAAGACAACAGAGGTACTTTTGCTGCTCACGACAAAAATGACGTGGGTATGGTTTTCTGCCCACCGCCGATCTACGCTCAAACGCCTTTGCGCTCAAGATTGACCGCTGAAGTCGCTTAACGTGACGCTGGTTTTGATCGATCCGCAGGAGCGCCCCAAACGTCGTAGCATGGAGTATGGCATGATATTGAATGTCGCCTGTGTCCACCAACATCTTGTTGACAGGTTGCCCATTGATGTAACCTCGTAGGTACTGTGGCTTTCGATGCTTGTAACCCTTCTCACGGCTTCAAAGATAACTGCCGTAGCGCATGACTCGCCACCGTAGCTCATTAGTTCTTGGCGCGCAGAATTCTGGCGGAAGTATGAACACCATGTTTGTACCAGCCGATGTCTGTGCATCGACTTTTATTGGTTTGGGGCGCCACTCTTTCCTCGTCGGGCGGTCTTCCGTCTCCAAAGTCTGCCTCACTTTGACGGCCAGATCAGGCCGTGCTTTCTTTAAAGCGTGGAGATACTGTGCTTCGGCTTCCTCCAAGTTACGTAGCCGCTGCACCCTGCGCTTTTGGGTGTGTCTGAGTCCATTGGGACACCACCTTGGACGGTGATACCTGTCTTCTCCTTTGTCATCCCTTGGCTTCTCGAGGTCCTTCGCTCGAGCGGACTCCCTGTGACGGCTCTGAGGTGGGAGAGGCCCTAGACGTTTGAACACTGATACTGGCCTCGTGTCCTCCTTCTGCTGTCCACATTCCGGGCAATTGTCGACTGTAGGCAATTGGCTCATTCCCATGTCCCAGCAATACTTGAAGAAAGGACAATCCCAATGTTTGTTTGCGTGTTCCTTTTCTTTGGACGGTCCCCTAGCGAGGTTCTCATATCCTTCATCGTCTCTATCGCGCTGGCGCCGTTGATCATACTGACGCTCATACTTGTTAAGGAGATGCGTGGAATGTGGCTTCTGATACCGCACCCTCCTCACTTGTTCCTCTGTTAAGTACCGCCTGTCATTGTGGCCGGGCCGGTCGCATGGACCAGCCTCTCTTCTTTCTTTGCCCCGAGAGTGACCACCTTCCTCCTTGTACGTGTTATGGTGGTACCCAGACCCTGCCATATTAACACCGAACGAAAAATCAGCTTACGCCATGGAGCGATGAAGTTCTACCATGTTGACGCCGGAAATGGGTTTGTGTCCACTTTCATGGCGAATCGCCCAAGGATCGACGGCCTGCTCTATCGCCATTTGGATTTGGCGACGTAGCTCTTTGCAATCATTGGTGGTGTGGGTGAACGAGTGATGCCACTTGCGATGGTCTCCTGCTCATTTCGAGCCGTAGGGATTTTGTGGCCTTCGGTAACCTCACTGCTTCTCCTTCAAAGAGAATCGAATATCCGCCGCTTTGCTCACATCAAGTCGAACCCTTTTGCAGGCCCTGTCGTTTCACCCATTTGCGGGACACAGATCTCGCCTCGAGCCCATTCGCTATGGCCACTTCTGGTCTTGTGTAGGATCATCTTCTTCCGTGATCGACTGTGCTTATCGACGCTTGAATTTGTCCCGGTACAACTCGTGGTGGCTGCTCATACATCGCCGGTTCGGGCCATGTGCGCCAATGAGTTGTACTCCACTTGAAAGCGATCCTTGATGGGTGCTAAGAGACCCAACACCGCCACCGACCGCTTCCTTCTCGCTAAATGAGCCGAGTAACATCGGTTCTGACGGTCTGAAGCTGGATGTATTCGCCACGCCCTCGTCGCCGCAAGGCCAGTCTTCAATGCCACCTCGAGCCTCCGAATGGTACCGATGTGGAACCGCTTCTTCGCTTGTTTCCGTACGAATTGAATCAGTGGCAAGGTGTACCACCCAAAGGCTGGTCCCGCTGAGATTGCGCAAAATATCTTACGCAGATCCGATCCGATGCCAAATCATGCCTAGCTGTGCTGTATCGCTTATGTGCTCGATCGAGCTTGACCTTCCGACCACCGAACCTTGAGAACTCGGGGAGCCGATACTTGGGTGGCGCGAATCAGATCAAACTTGGGGTACGGCTTTGAATAGCCGATTGTCCTTCTTCGCACGGGTTTAACTAGTCCCTCAGGATGGTACTGATTTGCTCCACTGTTTGAGCTGCAGGGGCTAGATTCTCATGGCTTGTTCCAGTGGCATACTTGGCTAGCCACGCCTGTTTGTGTTATCGCCATATTTTGGCCTACGAAGGAGAAGGGCCGTGATCAAGATGGGCTTAGAAGTTACATATATTCAACGTGTGGTTGGATCGGCCTAGTGCGTAGATTTGGGCTGAATTGCCCGTGTATCTTGTATCGTAGTAGGTTTTGTTTCAGTTTAGGTTCCGTTTCAGTTTAGGTAAAGATAGAGTTGTAAGGTTACTCCAAAAGTAGAGAGTCTCCGGACTATAAATATGTACCTAAGGTTATCGAGAAAGGAGGACAATCACGTTCACAACAAACACAATCTCGGCGCATCGCCACCCCTTGTTTCTAGGGTTTTTCTGTAGTAAGTTATGCTGCCTAGATCGCATCTTGCGATCTAGGCAGTATTTACTTATGCTATCCGTGTTACTCATCAAGCCTTGTTGATGGCGAGTAACATCTTTACCACAGATTTGTTAGAGCTAGCATCGGTACTTTTACTATGATTGCTTGTTTATGCTACCTCTAGCTATCTCGCCGTCTTTGCACCTTTTTCCCGGGTGTGAAGGTGGCATCTTGCTTGATTTCTGCTTAGTCGATTCGATCTGTTATAGTTGTGCCTTGTTCATCAAGGTTTAGTTTAATATCTACGTGATTAGGCCTCACAAACGGGTTGAACGATCCGGTAATACGTAAGGTATGGTTTATTGATCTTAGAGGGGATGTTCCGGGAATTGACGTTATGTTGGTTTTTAGGCCTTCTCTAGGATTAGTTTTCTACTATTTTTCGTATCTATTAGGCTCAACTACGCTGGACGCCCGGCTATGCGGTGAAAACATCAAACCGTCAGAGATCGACTTAGCTTGTAGTAATTAAGCAAAACCCCATGTTATCATAGATCCAATGCAGAACCATAGTTAATCGGCTCGAAGCCGATTTATGTGGAAACTGGAGCCGATCACGGCTCGAATTTTACGATACTTGTCTACCATGCAGAAACCAAGCGAATCCATCACCTTCCGACGGTATAGGTCAGTGGCACGCCGAACCAAGACAGACGCGGCGCGTCTTGAAGATTTGGCGGCTTGACCGAGGGACCAGGCCCACCAGCCTGGGAGCCTCCGCTCGTGTTGCTCGCCGCTGCCCGTGAGTTTTGACAGCAACACATTCTCGCACGGTGGGACCTTCAACAACGCTTACATCAATGTCCGACGCGATGGAGAACAGGCGGTCACGCATTTACGAGCTTCTGCTGAGCACAAAGCGGTATGACGAGATCAAAGGGCTCTTCAAGCCGACCTCATCGGCTCTTTCGAGAGGACCCGTCGCGTGGCATCAAATGGAAGGGATTCTCCCGGGTGCTCTCGATGAAGTGGATCTCACTCCTTCGGAGGAACGATCCAGGCTCACGACAGAAGTCAACTACATGGTGGCTCATTCGCACCGCCACTCGAGAGCCTGAACGCTTTCGAGCGGTCGCGTTCGCGTAGTCCAGAGATCATGAAACATCAAGATTTCGTCAGGGCCCACTTTAGGGACCCACCAAGGAGAAAGACCGCCCACACCAGTCAAGAATCGCCATTCACATCATGCGGCTCCAGAGCCGCCAGATCAGCGGCATACATTGTATACAAGGTCGAGGCGATCCGTGGATTGCCAATTCCTGTTCGAGCCACCCAAGGAGATCCCGCACGGGTACATATGTGCCTACGTGCCGGACTGCAACAACCTGGCGCGTACCAGCCAGATCGCAACCGCAGGAGTGTCCGCGGCAGGGGTTCCTGCTGCGGGATCGTCAGGAGCAGGCGTTCCTGGAGCAACGATGTCCGGGATGGACGCTGACAAACAGGCGTGGCTAGCCAAGTATGCCACTGGAACAAGCCATGAGAATCTAGCCCCTGCAGCTCAAACAAAGGGACCAAATCACTACCATCCCGAGAGATCGGTTAAACGCGGCCGAAAAGGCGACAATCGGCTACTCAAAGCCGACCCCAACGAAGTTTGACCCGATTCCACCGCCACCCAAATATAAGCTCCCGAGTTCTCAAGATTCAGCGGTCGAGGGTCAAGCTCGATCGAGCACATAAGCCGATACCGCACAGCTAGGCATGATTTCGCATCGGATCAAATGCGCGAGATTTTTGCACAATCTCTAACAGACCAGCTTTGGGTGGTACACCACGCCACCGATTCAATTCGCACCGAAGCAACTAGAAGAACAGCCCACGTCCAAGACTATTCAGAGGCTACCGAGGTCGGCATTGCACCTGGCGCAAGTACGATGTAAGCGGGAGAAATCAGAGAATACATCCAGCCGCTCAGACCATCAAGAACAGATGTTACGCCTGCTTCGAGAAGGAAGCAATCGAGCGGTGTTGGGTCTCTTAGCACCCATCAAGGATCGCTTTCAAGTGGAGTACAACTCATCAAGCATATGGCCCGTAAATCGACGATGTATGAACAGCGCCACCGAGTTGTACCAAGACAGTTCAAGCGGCCGTAAGCCCGGTCGTTATGAAGAAGATGATCCTACACAAGACCGGGAGGTGGCCGTGGCAGTGGGCTCGGGGCACCCCTGTCCTGCAAATGGGTGAAGCAAATAGGGCCTTTGAAAGGGTTTGACTGACGTGAGCAAAGCCGAGCAGATATTCGATTTATCACGAAAGAGAAACATAAGGTTACCCAAGGCCACAAAATCCCTACCGCCAGAGATGAACGGAGACCATATCGCAAGTGGCATCATTCGCTCCCCCCCACCACAACTGATTGCAAAGAGCTCCGCCGCCAAAGCGAGATGGCAAGAGAACAAGGCCGCCTGATCCTCGGCCAGTGCGCCATGAAAGGGGACACGAACCCGTTCCCCGGTGTCAACATGATAGAGCTCACCGCCCGCGAGACGCCAATCGACTTTTCGCTCGGTGTCAACATGGCTGGGTCCGGTACCACCATGACACGCATGGAAGGAGGTGATCACTCTCGGGGCAAAGAAAGAGAGCAGGCTGGTCCACGCGACGCCCGCCACGATAACGGGCGATACTTAACAGAGGAACAGTGAGGAGGGTATCAGAAGCCACATTCCACGCATCTCCTTAATAAGTATGAGCGTCAGCGTAATCAACGGCGCCAGCTCGATGGAGACAATGAAGGACATGGGCATCTCGCCAGGAGACCACCCAAAGAGAAGGAAGGCGCAGACAAACATTGGGATTGCCCCTTTTTTAAGCATTGCTGGGACGTGGGAATGAGCCGATTGCCTACAGCCGACAACTGTCCAGAATGTGGACGACAAAAGAAGGGCACGAGGCCAGTATCGGTGTTCGAACGGCTAGGACCTCTCCAACCTCAGAGCCGTCCCAAGGAGACCACTCGAGCAAAGGGCTTTGAGAGGCCCAGGGATGACAAAGAAGAAGACAGGTTTCACCGTCCAAGGTGGTGCCCCGATGGACTCGTACACACCCGTAGAGAGTGCAACGGCCAGAACTAGAAGAAGCGGAAGCGCAGATTCCACGCTAAAGAAAGCACGGCCTGATCCGGCCACAAAGTAAGGCGATTACGGAGACGAGGGCCGCGCTGACAAGGAAAGAGTGGCGCCTGTTAATAAAAGCCGATGCAGCATCGCCGGCACAAACATGGTGTTCATACTCCCGGCGGAGTTCTGCGCACCACGAACCAACATGCTACCAGTGGCACAGTTTGATTGCGGCCCACGGCCAGTTATCTTTGAGAAGCCACGAGAGAAGGGTTACAAACATCTGAAAGCCAGACCTGGGCTACATCAATGGACAACCCACAAGAAGATGTTGGTGGACACCGAGCGGCGATTAACATCATGCCATACTCCATGCTACGACGCTTGGGACGCCCACCGCAGACCGATCAAAACCAACGCCACGTTAAGCGACTTCAACGCCGCCTTCTAAACGCAAGGCGTTCGAACGTGGATCCGACTGCAAGGTGGAAGACCATACCCACGTCATTTTTCGTCGTGAACAGCAAAAATACACGCCGCCTTGCTAGGAAGGGATTGATCCACGCTAATCGCCAGATTCCATCCACGATGCACCAGTGCCAATACAGGGACGGAGATGAAGTGGAGGTCGCCCATGCATTTATTCTATCGAGGTTTCCATTGCGGCATGAACATCCGGGAAGCGTAATACCAAGAGCCGATCTCCGCATCGCTTGACGGAGCGCATTGAAGCTTCAAAAAACGGGGTGAGGCTGGTCTTATCCACTGGCCTGACAGAGTAGAAAGGTCCACGATCATACGTGGTACGGCCGATCCTCGCGATCGGCCACAAAAAATAGAGAGCAACGATCATACGACAAGCAGAACATGTAGTCGTCGCAGGGAGTCGCCCTGCCATTGTAAAACAGTAAGGTGTAAGCCACCCTTGACTAACGCAATCAAAAAGGGGGCCGATTCAGGCAATCGGCCCAAATTATTTTTGTTGCCCTCACCTACTGCTTGCCCTGTGTTTAGCATCGACCTGACAGGTGACGGAAAGCTTGGGTATGGGTTCACATCCGCTGATGAACTGGAAGAGATTGACATTGGTCCTGGGGATAAGCCACGACCAACATTTATCAGCAAGAAGCTAGATCCGGATCTGCGAGGCCCAATGATCGCCCTGTTGAAACGATACCCAGACTGCTTCGCCTGGGACTACACAGAAATGCCTGGGTTGGACAGGAGCATCATTGAGCATCGGCTCCCACTGAAAAAAGGATTCCGGCCATTTCAGCAGCGAGCACGGCAAATGAAGGCCGAAATTCTGGAAGAAGTCAAGAAGGAGGTCGAGAAAATGTTGACAGCCAAGTTAATCAGGCCATGCAGGTATGCTGAGTGGATTTCTAGTATAGTGCCTGTAGAGAAAAAGGATGGCCGATGGCGGGTCGCCATAGATTTTCGGGATCTCAACAGGGCTACCCCAAAGGATGAGTATCCGATGCCGTAGCGTAGACGTTAATCAACGCAATGGCTGGTCACAAGATCTTGAGTTTCATGGACGGCAATGGTTACAACCAAATTTTATGGCTCCGTAAGACATACACAAAACTGCATTCAGAGTCCCAGTGTGTTCAGGGTTATTCGAGTATGTGGTCATGACGCTTTGGACTAAAGAATGCCCGCCACATACCGTAGGGCCATGAATTATATTTTCCACGACCGATCGGCAAGCTGGTGGAAATCTACATTGACGACATGGTGGTCAAGTCTCGATTCAAGCTGAAGGGCACTTGGGCGATCTATTAACGCGTCCTGGACCGAACAAGAAAGTTCGGTCTAAGGATGAACCCAAAGAAGTGTGCCTTCGGAGTAACGGCCGGTCAGTTCCTGGGTTTCTTGGTCCATGAACGCGGGATTGAGATCGGCCTGAAGAGTCAGGAGGCAGTGCGAACAATGAAGCCACCCACTACAAAAAAAGAGCTGCAGTCTCATCGGCAAGATCAACTTCACGCGATTCATCTCTAACCTGTCAGAAGGATAGAGCCGCTCATGGGGCTCAGAAAATTAAAGTCGAGGAATTCCGGGGCAGAATAACAACGGCCTTTGACGAGATCAAAGAATATCCGACAAAGCCGCCAGGTTAGTTCCACCCCAAATGCATCGCTCTACATTTACTTGTCGCTATCACGCCCATCGCTTCAGGTGGTACAAGTGCATGATGGGCTAGAGCGAGTCGTATTCTACATAAGGTAGGATGTTGGACGCAGAGACGAGGTATCCAGATATCGACAAGTTGTGCCTCCGCTTGTTTTTACATGCACCAAGTCGCCACATCTTGCTATCGCCAGAGGTCATCATCATATGCAAGTCGGACGTCATAAAGCACATGCCGGCTCCTATGTTAAAAGGCCGATTGGGCAAATGGATGTTTGCATTATCGAATTTGACATCCGGTATCAACCCGCTGAAGCTGTTAAGGACAAAGGCCGCTGATCTTATTGAGAGGATCAACACTAACATAGCAAGACTGCCCATAAAAGCGGGCTATGTTTTTCGACGGATCGTTTGTGACGATGGTCACGGCATCGCATTTTGCTCGTGTCGCCTGGGCAACATTTTCTTTCTCCATCGATTGTCTACCCTTCGCACCAACAATGTAGCCGAGTACGAGGCAATACGCAAGGATGGAGTTACCTCAAGGAGGCGAGGCGAGAAATTTTGGTGATTCAAGTTGGTGATTTCAACCAATGAGGAGTACAAGTGTGAGAGCGAGTCCTCTTCCCATTATGGTTGCACCGCCGTGAGTTGATGGCACGATTCGATACATAAACTTCACTCGATCCCATGTCGCAGAACATAGAGGCAAATGATCTTGCCCAGATGGCTTCGTGCTACAAAGATGCAAATGAGGGAGCCGATATTCGTGCATGTACCGAAGCCGACGATCGAGAGCCGATATCTTCAATTACTTGAAGGATTCGCCTGGGGGCACCTAAACGGATAAGGTACAGCCATGAAGTATGTGCTTATTGGGGACGACATGTTCTACAGACTCGAAGGATTATTGCTCAAATGTCCGGGAACAATGAGGCTAATCGGCTCCTACACGAGGTACACGAAGGCTGTGGGACTCACCAATGGCTCATAAGATGAAGTGGTTGATCAGCGATCGTGGTTTTATTGGCCTACCATGCTCGAGGACCGCTTTAAGTACTACAAAGGGTGTCAAGCATGTCGATATTTGGAAAATCCAGATGGTACCCAGACAAGAATGAATCCCATCATCAAGCCTTGGCCATTCCGAGGTTGGGGCATGGATATGATCGGCAAGATCAATCCTCCACAAGCAAGGGCCACATGTGGATCTTGGCCATCATGATTATTTTACAAGTGGGTGGAAGCCGCCCTATGAAGTCAAGAAGTTCAAAGGACGCCGATTTTGTGAAAGAGCACGCTATTCATAGGTTTGGGATTCCCTGCACTATCACAACCGATGGAGGTTCGGTTTTACTTCTCACGAGTTTAGAAAGTTCGTGAGGACACAGTATTAAACCGATACGGTCATCTCCGCATATGCTCAAGCAAATGGGCAAGCCGAGGCGCCCAACCGTAGTCTTATCAAGTCGATCAAGAGGAAAATCGATGAGCACCCTAGGCGTTGGCATGAGGTTTTATCAGAGGCTCTATGGGCTTATCGCATGTCGTGTCATGGAGCGATAAAACCTCTCCGCACTATCCGGTCTATGGACAAGAAGTCATTGCCTTGGGAAATTACGGGATCGAGACGTGTTACTTTTAATGAGCTAACAAATGAAGAATATGCAGCTTTGATGAGCGACAAGCAGGAAGATGTGACCGAGCTTAGCCGTGGTCGCTGAGAAAATCAAAGAGAACAAGGCTAAAGTAGCTCGCTACAACAAGAAGGTGAAGCCAAAGGAGTTCCACGTTGAGATCCGTATGGGAAGTCATGTTGCCCTTTGGGAACTAAGGACGCAAAGATATGGTAAATGGTCTCCAATTGTCACGGGCCGCATAAGGTCGACTCAAGTTTTAAGAGGGAACGTACATGCTTGAGCAATGGACGGTGAAAAATTTCGATGGCGACAATGGCCAGCATCTCAAGAAGTATTTTCCAAGTATGTGGGATATGGGACAATAAAGACTTGAGGGGCCGATATATGGGATCGGCCAAGACGATTGGCAGTAAAATATGGGGGCCGGCGTTGAAAATCGGCCGAATAAAAAAAAATATAATATAGCCGATGCACGCGCATGAGTTACCAGCAGTTGCCAGCCTGCACATACAAGCTACTGAGGAAATGTTTTGAGGGCGTGGAGAGCGTCAGCACGGACATGGTCCGACTCAGTTATTTCAGCTTCGTCATCATCATACTTGCTGGTCAATAGTTGTTCGTTCAGGGCACATTTTTCGATGGGCAATTGAGGTTTGGATCGCCCGTTTTGAAAAAGAAGGACGCAGGTCGCCTATTTTGAAAAGGGTCGCAGGTTACCGTTTGAGGCTAAGAAGTGGCCGTTTAGGTACACCTAAGTTTGCGGCCAAATTTAACTTGGTCAGCATTTTTTAGGGAAAGCCGATGTGCATCGGCTCTTTGAACCGTGGCTTGGTTGACTGTGTAAACGTAACAAGATGAAAGCCGATACGTTGCTATCGGTTTCTGGAGCATCGACTTATTTTTCAACATCGGCAAAATTGGGACGACGAAATTAGCATCTTTGAGGGAACGGATTCTCATTCATTTGAAGATGGTCGATTACAAAAGGATGGTCGATTACAAAAGGATGGTACTACTACTGCTACTCCTACTGCTACTAAATCCTAGTCGAAGCCGAGGTCGTCGTTGCCGCCGCCGCTCCTCGTCCCTTCTCGGCCGCTACCAGCTGCCGCCTTCGCTGCCATCGAGGAAGCTGAGGGGCCTCCTCGCCCTCGCCTCACATCATCGCTGCCTTCGCACCCAAAGACGAAGTACTTCACCGGCCGGTACTCCTGAGGAGGTGTCCTCCTCCTCCGCTTCCTCTTCTTCGAGGAGTCGACGCCATCCCGTGACATGGCGTCGCTGCTGTCCGCCTCAGCCCCGTCATGAGGAATCGAGGTCCTTCGCCGCCCGCCGTGGACGATCGTCCTCCGACTCAGACGCAAGAAGTCTAACCCTCTCGCCCCACCATTGTGGGGCGAGAGGTTGTACGCCGCTTGTCGGGTGCTCCGAGTTGGTTCATGTCACCGAGGCTGTTGGAAGCGTGGGAGGACAGATCGAAGAAGCAAGGAGGTCATGGCAAGAAAGAGGGTTTTTTCCAAGGAGAAAGAGGGTTTTCTGCTACGGAGGAAGATGGAGATCGCGAACTGCTCGGGCGATTTAAATAAAAGGGAATAGTGGAGAGATGATTCAATGCCATAACAGCTTCAAGATTGTCGCCAAAATCACAAATCAGTAATCATGGAGGAGTTGAGAAGACAGGCATCATGATGAAGGGGTAGCGTGATTTATCTCGCTCGCCACGCTCGACGACGCGAACCCGATGAAAGAAAAAAGAAACCTGGAGAAGAAAAACACACGAGTGGTTTTGGAATTATCATTGCCAAAACCAGGGGGCATGTGTTATCGCCATATTTTGCCTACGAAGGAGATGGGCCGTGATCAAGATGGGCTTAGAAGTTACATATTCAACGTGTGGTTGGATCGCCTAGTGCGTAGATTTGGGCTGAATTGCCCGTGTATCTTGTATCGTAGTAGGTTTTGTTTCAGTTTAGGTTCCGTTTGATTTAGGAAGATAGAGTTGTAAGGTTACTCCAGTAGAGAGTCGACTATAAATATGTACCTAAGGTTATCGGAGGACAATCACGTCAACAAACACAATCCGCCACCCTTGTTTCTAGGTTTTTCTCAGGTACATGTTGCCTAGATCGCATCTTGCGATCTAGGCGCATTTACTTATGCTATCCAGTGTTACTGCATCAAGCCTTGTTGATGGCGAGTAACATCTTTACCAATTTGTTAGAGCCGCACGGTTTTTTTTTATTGCTTGTTTATGCTACCTCTAGCTATCTCTTGCACCTTTTCCCGTGTAGGTGGCATCTTGCTTGATTTCGCTTAGTCGATTCGATCGTTATAGTTGTGCCTTGTTCATCAAGGTTTAGTTTAATATCACGTGATTAGGCCTCACAAACGGGTTGAACGATCCGCATACGTAAGGTATGGTTTATTGATCTTAGAGGATGTTCCGGAATTGACGTTATTTTGGTTTTAGGCCTTCTCTAGGATTAGTTTTCTACTATTTTCAGATCTATTAGGCTCAACTACGCGGGACGTTCCGTGGTGAAAACATCAAACCGTCGTAGATCGACTTAGCTTGTAGTAATTAAGCAAAACCCCATGTTATCATAGATCCAATGTAACCATGGTTAATTAATTCAAAGCCGATTTACTGGAAACTGGAGCCGATCACGGCTCGAATTTTACGATACTTGTCTACCATGCAGGAAACCAAGCGGAACAATCCATCACCTTCGACCAGATAGGTCGTGGCACTCGAACCAAGACAGACGCGTGCGTGCGGAAGATTTGCGGGCCGTGACCGAGGGACCAGGCCCATCACCTCCGAGCCTCCCGGCTCTTCGTGTTGCTCGTCGCTGCCCGCCGTGAGTTTTGACAGTAACAGTTTGTCGGCGTCCCATCCATCTGCTCCAGAACGCCGCTCCTCAAGATCTGCCCGAGAACCCCCGCAGTAAACTCCTGCGGTTACTGTCTGGTGCGTGCGGTTATTGCGATCCGCACGTGGCGCATATATATCCGTGTGGGATTTCCTTAGGTGGCTCAAACAGGAATTGGCAATCGCCTGGTCGCCTCGGCCTTGTAGACGACGTGCGCTGATCTGGCGGCTCTGAGTCTGAGTGTGAATGGCACTGTGGCTGATGCAGGCGGTCTTTCTCCTGGTGGGTCCCTAAAGTGGGCCCGGCGGAATCGATGTTTCATGATCTCTGAACTACGCTAACGACACTCGCCGAAAGCGTTCACGTGCTCTCGAATGGCGGTGCGAGAATGAGCCACCATGTAGTTGACCTCCGTAGAGCTCAGTGCGCTCCTCCGAAGAACAGACAGATCCACCTCATCAAGAGCACCCTCGGAGAACCCCTCACTTGATGCCATGCTTACGGGTCCTCTCGAAGAGCCGATGAGGTCGGCTTCAAGAGATTTGATCTCGTCATACTTCGCCTTGTGCTCTTTAGGAAGCTCGTAGACGTGATGGTCATTCTCCATCGCAGTCGGATGTTGATGTAGACGTTGTTGAATGTCCCACGGGCGTGCGAGAATGTGTTGCTGCCAAAACTCACCGGCGGCGACGAAGCAACACGAAGAGCCGGAGGCTCCTTAACCGCTGGTGGGCCCTGGTCCCTCGACGGCCGCAAAACTCCTGTGACGCAGCGTCTGGCTTGGTTCGAGGCGTGCCACGACCTATACGTCGAAGGTGATGGATTGCTCGATTGGTTTCTGCATGGTAAACAAGTATACGTAAAATTCAAGCCGTGACCGGCTCCCAGGTTTCCCTGTAAATCGGCTCCTAGAGCCGATTGTCCCATGGTTCTGCATTAGATTTACGATAACATGGGTTTTTGCTTGATCACTACCAGTTAAATCGATCCACGACAGTTTAATGTTTTCACCACGTAACTGGAACGTCCTACACGTAATTGAGCCTGGTATGTACGAAAGACGAAGAATATTAACCCTAGAGGAGGCCTAATAACCAACGCGAAGTCAATTACCGGAACAACTTCTCTAGGACGAATAAGCCACGTCCTTACGTACTACTGGATCGTTCAACCCGTTTGTAAGGCCTGATTACGTAGATATTAAACTAAACCTCGGTGAACAAGGCACAACTATAACAGATCGAATCAGCCAAATAAAGATCAAGCAAGATGCCACCCTCACACCCGGGAAAAGGTGCAAAGGCGGCGAGATAGCTAGAGGCAGCAAAACTAAACAATCATAGCGAAAAGTACTGTTGCTAGCCTACACGAATCTATGATAGTAGTGTTACTCGCCATCAACAAGGCTTCAGTACGAGTAACACCAAACAACGCATAAGTAAATACTGCCTAGATCATAAGATGCGATCTAGGCAGCATGGCACTTACCCGAGAAAAACCCTAGAAACAAGGGGTGGCGATGCGCCGAGATTGTGTTTGTTGTGAACGTGATTGTCCTCCTTTTCTCGATAACCTTAGGTACATATTTATAGTCCGGAGACTCTCTACTTTTGGAATAACTCTACAACTCTATCTTTACCTAAACTGAAACGAAACCTACTATGATACAAGATACACGGGCAGTTTAGCCCAATTCTACGTACTAGGCCGATCCAACAACACGTTGAATATACGCATCTTCCAAGCCCATCTTGATCACGGCCCATCTCCTTCGTTAGCCAAAATATGGCGATAACAGTTGTCTCCCAAGCCTTCCTTGCTTCTTGTGGATCTTCTTATTTTATTGATATCCTCTTGTGTTTTACTTATTGTAGGTACTAGTGATGATCCCATTTGTGTGCATTTTGCATTTAAAAGGAAAATCCTACATAATGCACTATCTATGGGGGAGCTCTCCTATATTATTTAGAACACTCATATTTATGCTTCTTTTGTTTGGTCCATATCGGGTTTTATGTGCTTGGAACATCAATCTTTTCGTTTTGGTATTTTGTGCCATCATGAGAAGTTTGGGGAGTTTGGTTTCTTGTTCGAACCTTGCTCTTTTGGGGAGTTGGTTTTGTCTCATTCCTTTTTTCACACTTTGACCATTTTAGAATGAGATAAATCCTTGAGCATTTGTATTTTTATCTATCTTTTGCTCTTTGGCTCTTGCCTAGTTCATTTTTGAACTTATGCTCTTTCATGTGTTGAACTGGTTATTTGATACAATTTGGACACCGCTTGTCTTGTCACACTCTTGTGTGTGCCAACTCGGTTTACTTGGTGTTTTTGTTTAAATTGTATCTCATTTTTGGTTCTTGAAATCTTTATGCATGCATGTTTACTATATGTTTATATTAAGGCATGTTTGCTTTCTTTGATCCAATATATAAGGGAAACTCCACCGATTCCCATCGGCTAAGTTGTGCATGAAATTCAATTTCATATCAATATGCACATAATTATGTGGAGTCTCTCCTATGTATTGTAGTTGCACTAACTACTTTGGACCCAATATGTTTGGGGACCATTTTGTACTTAAATGTGTTTTAGGTACATTGGAGATATATTGGACGCTTGTCTCTCAATTTTGAAGAAGTGATGCTTAGAAGAAAATTTGAGGCAAGCTATAGGATGATCAACGAATTCATATTCTCTACATCCTACCAATTATATCTCGGTAACAAGTATCTCTTTCTCATGCTCACATATCTTGATTCCAACCGTTTGTCGGTTGCCTTCTAGCATGAATTAATGTATTTGTAATAGGTGTAGTTCTATCCATGGTTTTAAGAGGACTCTCTATTGTATATGTGTTTAAGTTGAGACTAGTGCATATAATTAGGACTATACAAAATCATGCATATGATCCTCCAATCCCAAATATGTCAATCTAGCAATTTTATTGCCTATCATTTCATCAACTTCTCTCATATGCAATAGTGAGATTTTTGCTAGTCTATTCTATCTTATGATACTTGTTGACTTTCTCCATATATTCCAACTTTCTCCTTTTCCCTTGGTGATAGTTGTAATATACGTAGTGTGTTGGTGTTTGAAGCTCATTAATGTACAATAAGATATATGTGAGCCTTTGGCCATGCTTTGAAGCTAAAATCTTATTGATATATGTTATGACTTCATTTTTGCCTTTCATGTGCTTTCTTGTATAATCTTCTTTATGTGTGCATATTTCTTCTTTGGCATATGTCTTTGTGATGTTTTCCAATTAGAGACATATGCACATATGAGGAGATAATTTTAGTTGATTTTTAATCCTTGTAGACCACCTTTCTATTTCTTTTGATTCTTCGGTGGCTTCCAAATTTAATTGCCTATGAGTGCTTGTTCCTCTTGTTTGCATCTTTGGGCACTCATATTTGTTCTCGCATGCCTTGTATTGTTAAATGAATTCGGATGAGTGAGGATTCCATGATTATGCACCTTGTTCCCAATTACATTTATCATAATTGGTGCATTATCTTTGGGGAGCTCATCTAATTCATTTAATAATGCTCATTTGTCTCCTTTCTCATTTAGTGTGTTTTAAATGCTTATGGGGGAAGCGAGGATTCCATATTTGTGCATTATGTATTCCAGTGCATTTATTTTGAATTATGCACAAATCTTGGGGAGCTTCTCTACTTGTTATTTAAAACACTCTTTTGCTCATATCATAATATCTTGTAGTTTCCATTTGGACTCATTTGTTGTTTTCAAATTGGTTTGTCGGACCTTGTAGTTGCTTGCATCATTTGACTTTATTTTTGCAATCTTCGGGTCCTCAATATAGTTCTACTCCCTCCCAAGTATTCATCATTGGATATGTGCGAAAGCACACCTTTGGAGGAATTATTACTATGTTTGCCTTCTAGAACTTGTCACCCATTTCGACAATCGATGCCAATGGGGGAGAAGTTTTAGAGGGTTTAAGGGAAGTTGGTTTATGCATTGAGTTTGTTCTTATGCATTTGCCTCTCATGCTCTTGAATCTTTGTTGTTGCTTAGCATGTGGTATATATAGAGTAAACTCCACCAATGATAATGATTGGCAATATATGCAATGAAATTCAAGTTCATCACACATGCATAGATTGTGGGGGAGTTTGCTCTATATATGGTGGTGGTACCAATATCACATACTTTTGTAGTATTTGATATTGGTATTACCATTTTATTCATTAATATTCCTTATATAAACCCTCTTAAAGGGATTGCCATCAATTACCAAAATGGGGGAGATTGAAAGAACATGTTGGGCCCCCATGTGTGGTTTTGGTAATTAATGACAATCTTTATGGACTAATGTGTGTATTAAGTTATACTTGTAGGATTTGTAGGTTGGTCCATTGGCATCGCTTGGAGCATGTGTTGGATTCAAGGTCGATGAAATGAGAAGAAGATGTCTTGTGCAAGATCAAAATGCGGCATCTATAGAAGATCTCATGTTTGATGCTTGCCATCCTCGGTGATCATGGATCGATGATGAAGAATCAAGAAAGGCGTTCAATCTTGAGAAGGGCAATATCGTCTACATCAAACTCAAGTAGAATGCTCAAGGCAAAGGTATAATCTTGATAGGCTTTCCCTTTTGCCGGTCTCATGTTGTTAGTGGGAGACCGGGTTTAGGATAAATAGCCGTACTATCAAGAGGGCTCTCGAATGAGTAACTCGATCACATCGTTCGGAGAGAGCTCAAACCTTTGCATACTTGCATCATCATATTTGGTTGTTATTTGGTCTTATCCATGTGATGATATAGAGCTTGTGGTAATCTCCATAACAAGCTCTAGGTCATCAAAAACGGATTTCCCTTTTATATCTTATTGTGTTTTGATCTTGGAGGTTTTATCGGTTTGTATTTTAGAGATAGGTAAAACCTTCCATTATTTAGTTCTTACTCATGTGAGGATTTAGAGATTTTGTTAATCTCCATGACAAGCTCTAGTTCATCGAAAACGGATTTCATATGCATTTTCTATTATGTTTTCGATGTGGGAGGTTTTATCGGTTCGTCTTTTTGAGAGAGGTTAAACCTTTCATCATTTGGATCTATCCTACCTTGCTGGACTATGATGTTTATTTGTATGATCTTTAAGAGCTTGTTGTCCTCTTCGAAACGAGCCCAAGATCATCAAAATCGGAGTCCGGATGCAAAAGTTATGGCCATTTTCGTTCAGGGATGACCGGTAGTACCGGAGGTCCGGTAGTACCCACCCTTAGTACCGGTTGGTACTGAATAAGGTGCGTTTGGCGACCTGGGATCTCCAGGGAATGTCCGGTAGTACCGGGAATGTCCGGTAGTACCGAGATTCGCATTTTGGGCTTCAACGGTTGGATTTTTGGGGGGACCTATTTAAGGGGCCTTCTTCCCCAATGGCTCCCCAACCATTCTTGCAAGTTTTCCCCTCCACTGTTGACCTTCTTGAGCTTGCTTTCTCTCAATCCCTCCGATGATTCTTGCATATTCTTGAGGGATTTGAAAGAGGAGATCTAGATCTACAATCCCACCAATCAATCTCTCCTCTAAGTGAGGGTAACATATTGGGATCTAGATCTTGGAGTCTTTTATGGATTTCTTCCATTGTTCTTCCTCTCTTATTCCCCCATAAGATTTTGTAGATTTGGTGGAATTTGGTAGAGAAAGATTTGAACATCTTTGTGGTGTTCTTGCCATTTGCATTCGGTGCATCAGTTTGTGTTCTCCTCGGAGGATTTGGTTTGAGTTACTCATTGGAGCTTGTCCCTCTTGGGTTCTTGGAACCCTAGATGGTTTTGGCCTTGGCATTGTGGACTTTTGTGGAATTTGTTGGGAGCCTCAATTAAGTTGTGGAGAAGTGCCCCAACCTTGTGAGAGGTTCGGTTGCCACCGACAAGTGCACCGATAGTGGGCGTGGATCGATCCCATTGGGGTGAGATTCACGGAGAATAAGGGAGGCCTTTTGTGGCGTTGGTGGTTTGATACCCCTCTCCAAACGCAATCGTACTCCATGTTGGGAGGAACTCGTTAAAATATCGGTGTCCCCGCGTTCCTCGGTTATCTCTATACCCGAGCTCTTTACTTATGCACTTTACATTGTGATAGCCTTCGTGCTTGAAGTAATATATATTTGCTATCACTTTGTTGCTTGTATTGCTTAGCATAAGTTGTTGGTGCACATAGGTGAACCTTAGTTGTTCTAGGTTGTGCTTAACAAAGTAAACACTAGTTTTATTCCGCCTTTGTTGAGCCACTCTAGGAAAAGTTTTAATCGCCTATTCAGCCCCCCTCTAGGCGACATCCGTATCCTTTCACCGCTGCCTTTATTGAAGGACTTCTTTGCACCCTTACTTTTCTTGAAGCTAGGGGTCTTGTTGACCATCAACACATGATTATCTTTCTTGATATCCACCTCCGCAACTTTCATCTTAGCGAAGAGCTCAGTGATCGTATCAGTGGAACCAATCTGATTGTGAGTAACTACAAAACCTTTGTAGCTAGGAGGGAGTGATTGCAGAACTCTGTCAATCTTGAGCTCTTCTGGAATCTTGCAGTCCAGTTGCTCAAGACGTTGAGTGTAGCCCGACATCTTAATGGTGTGCTCACAAACGGAACTCCCTTCCTCCATCTTGCAGTTAAAGAACTTCTCAGAGATCTCATATCTCTCAGAACGGGCTTGAGTCTGAAACATGGTTTTCAGTTCCTCAAGTATCTCAAAGGGCCCGACGAACTCCTCAAAACGATTTTGAAGGTCCGATTCCATAGCAAACAACATGGTACTCTTAATCACTCCATAATCACTTTGCGCGACTAATAAACAACTTTTTCATCAGCCGACGCATCTATAGCAGGGGCGTCACCTAGCTCTTTCTCAAGGACATAGTCCTTTTGTCCGCCAGCGAGAATGATTCTCAGATTGCGGAACCAGTCAGTGAAGTTAGACCCATTGTTCTTAAGCTTTTCTTTCTCAGCAAAAACATTTAAGTTGAAGTTGGACTTAGCCATTTGATCTACAAAATTTGCAAGTACAATTTAGACTATATTTATGATAACTAGTTCAACTTAATCAAATTACTAGATAAACTCCCACTAAATTCAACATCCCTCAAGTTGTTTAGTGAACACGATCCAAATTCACCACACCTAATCCGATCTTCACGAGAAGAGATGTGGTTTCAATGGTGGACAACAAAGTGTCGATCATATCATTCATATGACTCATGCTTAACCTTTCGGTTCGTGTGTTCTGAGGCCATATATGTATATGCTAGGCTCGTCAAGTCAAACCCAAGTATTCCCGCGTGTGCAAAACTGGCTTGCACCCATTGTATGTGAACACAGAGTTTATAGCACCCGATCATCACGAGGTGCTTGAACACGACGAACTTTCGCAACGGTGCATACATGGGGAGAACACAATTTTATCTTGATCTTTAAGTGAGGAATCATCTTATAATGCTACCGTCGCGATCTAAGCATAATAAGATACATAAAAAGATAAACATCACATGCATATAATTATATGTGACATGGTATAGCCAATCTTCGCGCAATGATCTCCATCTTGTGCGCGCCCGCATGATCTCCATCACTCCATCATGATTGCCTCCACCACGAATAGCAACTACAACTATTGCTAACTACTTAGCGATAAGGTGAAGCTATTACATGGTATAAGAAGTTGACACACAGGTCATACACAATTATAAAGACAACCATATGGCTCCTGCCGGTTGTGTACTCATCGACATGCAAGTCGTGAAATATTACAAAACATGATCATTGCATACAACATACACATCACATTTTGGGCCATACCATATCACACAACACTCCCTACAAGAACAAGTTAGACGCCTCTACTTTGTTGTTGCATGTTTTACGTGGCTTATGGGAGTAACAAGCTAAGAACTATTCTTACCTACGGAAAGCCACAATGGTGATATTATGGTTTCCAACATCCGGTGTAAATCCCATGACAACTATAGTGAGAGAAACTGGCATCCACTAGCCGCATGTATGGAACAAGCCACATGTCAAGTGCGGAGCCGGTCTCGCGAACGAGGTCGCGTAAAGTTGGCCTGGACCGCTTCGATCTCACTATCCCGCGTCATAAGAAGTACACAACAAGAGGCTTGCAATAGAAAACATCAACGCCCGCAACAAGCATGTTGCATTCTACTCGTGAAACACATCTACGCATAGATCTAGCTCTGATACCACTGAAGGGTTTCGCAGCATAGTAAATCAAAAAAATTCTACGGATGCGAACGGGAAAGCCAAGATCTAATCTAGGAGATGCAATCAACGAGAGGGATAGATGAGATCTTCATACCCTTGAAGAAATCAAGACAGAAAGCGTTCAGACGTGGTTGGTGTAGTCGTACGCCTTCTCCTCCTCGCGATCCGATCCGATCCAACGCGCCGCAAGTGGTGGCCCGAGAGATGCACACGCACGATGCGCGGCGTCTCCTCCTTCCTCGGTCCAGCAAGTGGGGTGGAGATAGATTGGATCTATAACACGACGTGGTGCTATGGTGGAGAGTTTCAGCAGAGGCTTCGCCACCTGATCGGGAGAGAGAGGTAGGGCAAGCGGTGGCGGCTAGGGTTTGGGGTGAGGGGAGGGTGCGCCCCCTGCCCACCTTATATAGGGGGCTGGCCGGCCCCCTTTCCCCCTCCTCCAAGCCCTAGGGCGGCGGCCCCAAGGGTATGGTGGAGTGGGAGGCAAGTCTTCCCCCCTTCTAGAAGGTTTCCTAGGGTTTCCCCTAGGGTTTTGGCCACTGGGCCTATGGGCCTTGTGCCCCGGCCCAATGCGGTGGAACTCCTCGTGAGGCCCACGCACCCCTCCGACAAGTGGGGACACGTTGGTCCCACTGAAGCTTCTAGAACCTTCCAGACAATACTAACATTCCAAAACGATTCAAATCCAAAACTGCTTTCCTTATATGAATCTTATTCTCCGCACCATTCCGAACCTCTCGTGATGTCCGATCTCATTCGAGACTCAACAAAACTCACAAACCAATTATCCATTCTATCCTAGCGTTGAAACACGTTATGTGTGACCCTAGTTCGAGAATATGCGACATGATCTTCTATCAATAATCAACAACGGGATCGAAACCCATATTGACTCCCACATATTCATCGATGATCATATCGGATGAACCACGATGCCGATTCAATTAATCCCATATATATTCCTTAAATCACGCGATATTTTACTTGCCCGAGATTCGATCGTGCACCGGCATACCTAGTTCAATCTCGCTCACGGCAAGTACTTTACTCGTCACATCCGATATCACTTTGTGATTAACTCCTTAACCACATGCTTGCAAGCGGTGTTGATATCGATTACCGAGTGGGCCCGAAGTATATCTCTCCGACCTGGGAGGGACAAATTCCATCTCGATACATACAACCCAACAGGTACTTTCCGATCACCTGAGAGACACCTTTATGATCACCTGTAGGGGTTCGTAGCATGGAAAACAAAAATTTTCTATCGCATACAAACAAACAAGCCAAGATCTATCTACTAGATTGTAGCAACGAGTCGATGGTATAACTTACCCTCGAAGATTCCAAAGCGTTTAACGAGATCGGATTCTCGTGGGTGATGTAGTCGTACTCTTCCCGATCTCAAGATCGTGACGATCCTTCGGTATCCGTTCCGCAGCGCTCCTTGATCGGTCACACGCCTGCATCGACGAAGACCTTCCTCTCCCTTGTTCCAAAGAAAATGGAGGTTGTAGCACTCTCCTCGCGATTCCAAGACAATGTGGCGTGGTACCTAAGTAGAGGGAGATCCTGAGGCTTCGCCTTTAAGCCAAGAGTATGGTGGAGCTTATGAGAGGCTATTAGCGGCCTAGTAATTAGACACACCAATTATAAGGCTCTAAACCAATTAGAAGGCTCTAAACTGTTGGTTAAAGCAATTAGAAGCTCTAAACCAAAAGCTCTAAACCGAGATCTAGAGTAGAAAGTTATGTGTCTATGGGAGCCCCGCCTCCTTTTATGGGAGGGGTCCTTGGCGCCCAGGGAGGGAGTCCCTCCCAACTCGGCCTTGGGCTGGCCGGCCCGAGGAGTCCAACTCCTCCTCCAAAGTTGGTTCCAACTCCTCTTGCTTGTTTCCCACAGTTTCTTGTTTTGGCGCTTGACTTTCAAACGGACATTTGACTTTTCTGTTTAGGATTCAATTTAATCCTTTATTTGGGACAGATAACACTTAGTACATGATGCAATCATTCAATGAGCAATGACACATTCATGTACCCTTCCCCCGGAGTCTTGGACAATCCGAACCTTCTAGAACATTCCCGATGAAAACACGGAATCATTCCGAACTCAAAGCAGGACTTTCCTTATATGAATCTTATTCTCCGGACCATTCCGGATCACCTCGTGATATCCGGATCCCATCCGAGACTCGAACAACATTCGGTCTCTTTCTCATAATACCATAACTACTCAAACAACGTCGAATCCTTAAGTGTGTCTCCCTACGGTTCGTGAATTATGCGGACATGATCGAGACACTTCTCGAACAATAACCAATAGAGGAATGGAAATTCATATGGCTCCCACATATTTCTCGATTACTTTGCGATCGAATGAACCACTTACATACGATACCAATTTCCCTTTGTCTCACGATATGTTACTTATCCGAGGTTATGATCGTCAGTATCTCCGCATACCTAGTTCAACCTCGTTCTTGATAAGTACTCTTTTCTCGTTCGTGATATGTGATCCCTTGTGACCAAGTCACATGCTTGCAAGCTAATTGGATGACATTCCACCGAGAGGGCCCAGTATATCTATCCGTCATGTGGATGGACAAATCCCACTCTTGATCCATGTGTTTCAACCCATACTTTCCGAACACTCAATGCCACTTTTATAGCCACCCGATTCACGGTGTGGTGTTTGATGTCATCAAAGCATCCATCCGGTAAAGGTGATATGCATGATCTCATGGTCGAAGGAATTAGGTTACTATGTATCGTAAAGCATATAGCAATTGAACTAATGAAATGACTTGATCTTTATGCTACGCTTATCTATAGGAGTATGTCCACCATATCATTCTCCTAACGATATGATCTTGTTGTTGATAACATCTCAATGTTCATGATAGGAAACCACAATCTTTAATGAACCAACAAGCTAGTGAAGTATAGAGGCTATACTAGGGACTTCAAATTAAGTTTACAAATCACACAAGTATTAATGGTTTCCTTGTCAATACTATTATAGCATGAATGTAAACATTTATCATAAACACAAAGATATAATAATAACTACATTTATTATTGCCTCTAGGGCATATCTCCAACAGTCTCCCACTTGCACTAGAGTCATCTAATCTAGATTACATGGTAATATACCGAACACCCATGGCAGTTTGGTGTTGGTCATGTTTGCCCTCGGGAGAGGTTTAGTCAACGGATCCATACATTCGGATCTGTGTGTACTTTGCAAATCTTTATATCCCCATCTGGATATGTTCTCGAATAGCGTGGAAATGCTTGATATGCTTCACTTCTTGTGTGACCTTGGTTCTTGCGCATTGGCTATGGCGCCCATGTTATCACATGAATAGACATTGGGTCTAGCGCACTTGGAACCACACCCGCTACGTAATGAACTCCTTCATCCATATCGCTTCTTGTGAAGCCTCCGAAGCGACCATGTATTCCGATTCAGTTGAAGATCTCGCCACAACTTTGCTTTGCACTCCTCCATTCTTCCGCACCATTCAAAATAAATACGTATCCAGTTGTGATTTAGAATCATCCGGATCGGTGTTCCAACTAGCATCGGTGTAACCATTAACAACGAAATGCTCATCACCTCCATAAGAAAGAACCATATCCTTAGTTCTTCTCAAGTACTTAAGGATGTTTTTGATCATTGTCCAATGATCCACTCGATCACTTTGATATCTGCTAGTTAAACTAACGAGATATGCAATGTCGGGTCTAGTACATAGCATGGCATACATTATAGATCCTATGGCTGAGGCATAGGAGTCTTACTCATCCTTTCTCTATCTTACGCGATGTCGGACTTTGAGTTTTACTCAAGGTCGTATTGAGCAACATGGGCAAGAACCCTTTCTTGCTTTCTTCCATTCCAAATCTCTTTAGAACTTTGTCCAAATATGTACTCTGTGACAATGATATTTGGCGTTTGATCTATCTCTATAAATCTTTATGCCTAATATATAAGTCGCTTGCCAAGATCCTTCATTGAAAAACTATTATTCAAATATTCCTTGACACTATTAAGAAGGTCTACATCATTCCCAATCAACAATATGTCATCCACATACAAGATTAAGAATGCTCTGAGCTCCCACTCACTTTCTTGTAAATACAAGCTTCTCCATAAGTTTGTATAAAACCAAAACCTTTGATTACCTTATCAAAACGTTGATTCCAACTTCGGGATGCTTGCTTCAATCCATAGATGGACCGTTGAAGTTTGCATACCTTGTTAGCATCTATAGGATCGACAAAACCTTTGGGTTGCATCATATACAACTCTTCATCAATGTCTCCATTGAGGAATGCTGTGTTTGACATCCATCTGCCATATCTCATAATCATAATATGCAGCGATTGCTAACATAATCCTCACAGACTTTAGCTTCGCTACTGGTGAGAAAGTCTCATCGTAGTCAACTCCTTGAATTTGTCGAAACCCTTTTGCGACAAGTCGAGCTTTATAGACAGTAACATTACCATCAGCATCTGTTTTCTTCTTGAAAATCCATTTGTTCTCGACAGCCTTCCGGCCATCCGGTAAGTCCACCAAAGTCCATACTTGGTTTTCGTACATGGATCCAATCTCGGATTTCATGGCTTCTTGCCATTTATTGGAATCTGGGCTCATCATCGCTTCCTCATATGTCTCGGGGTCATCGGTGTTGTCCACCACCATGACATTCATAACGGAATCATACCAATCTGGAGTGGTACGAGTTCTCGTTGACCTCAGGCTCAGTAGCAACTTCAACCGAAGTTTCATGATCATCATCATTAGCTTCCTCCCTTATTGGTGCGAGCACCAGGAACTTCTTCGGTCTTTGCGCTACTGCAATTCGAGAGAAGGTTCAACAACCTCGTCCAGTTCTACTTTCCTTCCAGTCACTTCTTTCGAGAGAAATTCCTTCTCTAGAAAGGATCCATTCTTAGCAACGAATGTTTTGCCTTCGGATCTATGATAGAAGGTATACCCAATAGTTTCCTTGGGTATCCTATGAAGACGCATTTTTCGCTTTGGGTTCAAGCTTGTCCGTGTAACTTCTTTACATAGGCTTCGCATCCCCAAACTTTAAGGAACGACAATTTAGGTTTCTTCCCAAACCATAATTCATACGGTGTCGTTTCAGCGGATTTAGACGGTGCCCTATTTAAAGTGAATGCGGCCGTTTCTAATGCATAACCCCAAAATGATAGCGGTAAATCTGTAAGTGACATCATAGAACGAACCATATCTAAGAGAGTTCGACGACGTTCGGACACACCATTACGTTGTGGTGTTCCGGTGTCAATTGTGAAAGTATTCCGCACTTCTTTAAATGCTCGCCAAACTCGTAACTTAGATATTCACCTCCACGATCGAACGTAGAAATTTAATCTTCTTGTTACGTTGATTCTCTACCTCACTTTGAAACTCCTTAAACTTCGAAAGTTTCGGACTTATGTTTCATGAAATAGATATATCCATATCTACTCAAGTCATCCGTGAAGGTAAGAACATAACGATAACCATCACATGACGCTACACTCATTGGACCACACACGGTATGTATGATTTCCAATAAGTCCGTAGCTCGCTCCATCATACCGAAAATGGAGTCTTAGTCATTTTCCCATCGGACATGCTTCGCATCTTTCAAGTGATTCAAAATCAAGTGATTCAAGAAGTCCATCTAATGGAGTTTCTTCATACGTTTCACTCCGATGTGACCAAGACGCGATTGCCACATATAGGTCGAATTATCGCTGATTTCAAACGTTTAGCCTCAATGTTGTTGATATGTGTATTTCCACTATCGAGATTCAATAAGAATAGACCATCTATCAAAGGTGCATGTGCATAAAACATATTACTCATATAAATAGAACAACCATTATTCTCAGATTTAAACAAGTAACCGCCTCGCAATAAACAAGATCCCGATATAATGTTCATGCTCACGGCACCAAATAACAATTATTTAAGTATAAAACTAATCCCGATGGTAGATGAAGGGGTAGCGTCGACCGCGATCACATCAACCTTTGATCCGTTTCCCACGCGCATCGTCACCTCGTTCTTCGCTAGCTTCCGTTTATTCTGCAAAGACTGCTTTGAGTTACAAATATGAGCAACGAACCAAGATTATCAAATACCGTGCACTACTACGAAGTACTAGTGAGATACACATCAATAACATGTATATCGATATACCTTTCTTCTTGATGTTGCCGTTCTTGATCCGCCAAGTACTTTGGGCAATTCCGCTTCGAGGACCTTCTCCCTGCGTAAAGCACTCGGTTTCGTGCTTAGGTCCGCCTTGGTCTTCTTCGTCGGCGTGGTAGCTTTCTTACCACCCTTCTTGAAGTGTCCCTTTTGCTTAGACTTGCCTTTCTTGAATTTGGTGGTCTTATTGACCAACAACACTTGGTACTCTTTCTTGATCTCCACTTCGCAGATTTCAACATGGCAAAGAGTTACGCAACGCCTTGTTCATGTTCTCGCATGTTGTAGTTCATCACAAAGTTCTTGTAACTTGGTGGTAGTGATTGGAGGACACGGTAAATCCCCAAAGCATTAGGAATCACTATACCCAAGCTTTGAAGTTTGTTTGCATGCCCGGACATCTTAAGCACATGCTCACCGACGAGTGCCCTCTTCCATCTTGCGGTTAAAGAACTTTTCGTAAGCCTCATAGCTTTCAATTGCCGCATGAGTCTCAAAAATCAATTTGAGATCCTCGACAATATCATATGGGTCGACTCTTCAAACCTTTTACAAGTCCGATTCTAAACCATACAAGATAGCACATGAACTATGGAGTACTTGATTCTTCCGAGCGAGGTAAACATTCTTTACTTCATCGGAAGCATCACCGCAGTGGGTCACCCAGTGCATCCAAAGACATAGGTCAAATTACCACCGTGTGAGGACAATCCTCAAATTGCGGAACCAATCCGCAAGTTGCTTCCATTGTTTTTCAACTTTTCTTTCTAGGAACGCATTAAAATTGATGGTAGGGCTGCCATTGATCTACAACATATTTGCAATAGTTTAGACTAAGTTTATGACAAATTGAGTTCAAATTAATTAATGAAATTAAACTAGGTGAACTCCCCCAAAACAACATCCCTCACATTGTTTTAGTGATCACACGAACCAAATCCACTACATCAACTCCGATCATCACGAGAGTTGATATAGTTTCAATGGCGAACAATCATCATGTTCATCATATCTACTATACGATTCATGCTTTACCTTTCGGTAATCCGTGTTCCGAGACCATGTCCGTACATGCTAGGCTCACAAGATCAAACCTTAGTTTCGCATGAGCAATCCTTGCTCACGTTGTATACACTTGCGTAATCTAGCACACCGATCATCACGTGGTGCTTCAAACAACAAGCTTTAGCAACGGTGCTAACTAAGGGTGAACACTTTATGATTTGAAATTGATGTGCATGAGGGATCATCTTATAATGCTACCGCTGCCTACTAAGCAATACAAGATGCATAAAGGATTAACATCACATGCAATTCAATATATATGTGATATGATATGGCCTTTCTTCTTCGTGCCTCCGATCTCCATCTTCAAGCACGAACATGATCTCCATCATCACCGCATTGCATCAAGGTCAATGACGCTTCTCCATGGTTGTCGCCCACCGCTTCAACTATTACAACTACTTTGAATAGACACGGGTCTTAACATAAATTAAAGACAACCATATGGCTCTCGCCGTTGTCGACTTACAATAAGGAACATTGCATACATCAAATATAATCACAATCATGGCCATATCACATCATCAGACACCCCGCAAAACAAAGTTAGACGCTTCTACTTTCTTTTGCATATTTTACGTGGTTTGGGGCTTTCAATAAGTGTCGCTCTAACTTACGAACAAGAACCACAACATTGATACTAGCATTGTTGATCACCCGTTGTAAATTGGATCTTAACTATGCTAGGAGAAACATGCACCCGAAGCCACTTATGCAATACAAGTTACATGTCAAGCGTGGAGCAAGTCTCATGAACGATGTCATGTAAGGTTAGCCCGGCCGCTTCATCCCAACATACCGCAAGATGCAAAGTACACAAAAAGCAATCTACAATAAAAGCATCAACGCCCACAATGACCATTGTGTTCTACTCGTGCAATGATCTACATATAGACACGGCTCGATACCCTCAGAGGGGTTCGTAGCATGGAAAACAAAAATTTTCTATCGCATACAAACAAACAAGCCAAGATCTATCTACTAGATTGTAGCAACGAGTCGATGGTATAACTTACCCTCGAAGATTCCAAAGCGCTTAACGAGATCGGATTCTCGGGTGATGTAGTCGCATTCTTCCGATCTCAAGATCGTAGACGATCCTTCCAGCGCCACGTTCCTAAGCGCCCCGCAATGGTCACACGTTCGGTACTGACGAAGACCTTCCTCTCCCTTGTTCCAAAGAAATGAGGTTGTAGCACTCTCTCGCGATTCGACAAAGACAACGGGCGTGGTACCTAAGTAGAGGGAGATCCGCAGGCTTCGCCTTAAGTAGTATGGTGGAGCTTATGAGAGAGGCTATTAGCGGCCTAGTAATTAGACACACCAATTAGAAGGCTCTAAACCAATTAGAAGGCTCTAAACTGTTGGTTAAAGCAATTAGAAGCTCTAAACCAAAAGCTCTAAACCGAGATCTAGAGTAGAAAGTTATGTGTCTATGGAGGAGCCCCGCCTCCTTTTATGGGAGGGGGTCCTTGGCCAGGGAGGGAGGAGTCCCTCCCAACTCGGCCTTGGGTGGGCGCCTGGAGGAGTCCAACTCCTCCTCCAAAGTTGGTTCCAACTCCTCTTGCTTGTTTCCCACGTTTCTTGTTTTGGCGTTTGACTTTCAAACCGACATTTGACTTTTCTGTTTTAGGATTCAATTTAATCCTTTATTTGGGACAGCAATAACACTTAGTACATGATGCAATCATTCAATGAGCAATGACACATTCATGTACCCTTCCTGAGTGCCGGACAATCCGAACCTTCTAGAACATTCCCGATGAAAACACTAATCATTCCCAACTCAAACGGGACTTTCCTTATATGAATCTTATTCTCCGGACCATTCGGATCACCTCGTGATATCCCGGATCCCATCCGAGACTCCAACAACATTCGGTCTCTTTCTCATAATACCATAACTACTCAAACAACGTCAATCCTTATGTGTCTCCTCACGGTTCGTGAATTATGCGGACATGATCGAGACACTTCTCCTAACAATAACCAATAGAGGAATCGAAATTCATATGGTTCTACATATTTCTTTATTACTTTGCGATCGAATGAACCACTTACATACGATACCAATTTCCCTTTGTCTCACGATATGTTACTTATCCGAGGTTATGATCGCTTGTATCTCGCATACCTAGTTCAACCTCGTTCGATAAGTACTCTTTCGCTCCCGTGATATGTGATCCCTTGTGACCAAGTCACATGCTTGCAAGCTAATTGGATGACATTCCACCGAGAGGGCCCAGAGTATATCTATCCGCCATGTGGATGGACAAATCCCACTCTTGATCCATGTGTTTCAACCCATACTTTCCAACACTCAATGCCACTTTTATAGCCACCCGATTACGGTGTGGTGTTTGATGTCATCAAAGCATCCATCCCAGAAAGGTGATATGCATGATCTCATGGTCGAAGGAATTAGGTTACTATGTATCGTAAAGCATATAGCAATTGAACTAATGAAATGACTTGATCTTTATGCTACGCTTATCTATAGGAGTATGTCCACCATATCATTCTCCTAACGATATGATCTTGTTGTTGATAACATCTCAATGTTCATGATAGGGAAACCACAATCATTAATCAACCAACAAGCTAGTGAAGTATAGAGGCTATACTAGGGACTTCAAATTAAGTTTACAAATCACACAAGTATTAATGGTTTCCTTGTCAATACTATTATAGCATGAATGTAAACATTTATCATAAACACAAAGATATAATAATAACTACATTTATTATTGCCTCTAGGGCATATCTCCAACACACCCTCACATAGGATGACGTTTGATGACCTCAAAGCTTTCTTCCGATACTAGGGAGTTGCATTATCTCATGGTCCAAGGAATACAATATTTGACATAAGAAAAAGCTTCGCAAAGATAAACACGATGACACGATCTAATTGCTCTGCTTGATTTGGGTCTGTCCGCCATATCATTCTCCTAATGACATGATCTTATTATTAATCGACAACTCATGTCTATGGTTAGGAAACCTTAACCATCATTAATCAATGAGCTAGTCCATGGAGGCGTACTAGGGACACGGTGTTGTTCATAAACCACACAAGTATCAAATTTTCCGCTTAATACAATTCTAGCATGGAATATAAACTTTATCATGAACAAGAATTATAACAATAACATCTTTATTATTGCCTCTACGGTATAATTCCAACAAGTTTATCCTCCAAGAATCATCCATCATGCAAAAACAGATGAAAATACATAAGTATCACCTCTTATATGAAATATATCAATGAATAGAGGCAAATTATGATATAGAATGATGATGCAAATTGGACGTATCAGGTACTATCGGCGGTGCATGGTAGTACCGCCTGGCACAGTACCAACGGCTATCCGCCATGGAGGTCACAGGATAGTGCAGGCTATAACTTCCGCCCGAGAGGTGCCGGAGGATGCCCCCATCTAGAACCATGTCTGAATGGTTCCCTTTTTTGCCGGTACTACTAGCGACACCTATACCGCTGACCCTAGCAGGGGCAGTACTATCGATGCCTCACCGGTACTTCCGGCTAGAGCAAAATAAACGTCAGCCACCTTGAAGAGACATTCTCTCTTTAAAAACTGGGAAGGCCGTGGGGTGTAAATATATTTTGTGACCTTCTAAGGTGGACCCGCTCTTGATAGTAAAATGCTCTGAACAACAAAATAGAGAGAGAGATAAAGAAAACATTATATTGTCTTCGACAAACTTCTCATCAAGGTTCCACACACCAACATGTGCAAAGGTATAAGTCACCTATAGCTCAAGCACACGATTAGTTCACTAGGTCATCTACACCAAAACATATAGAGAGATCAATGCTGTTTCACTGGTTGATTGTTTTCCACAGTCCGTGGCAGTCTGGCTGCAGATGATGAGCTTGGTTTCATTCGCTAGTTCTCGAGTCGATGCTCATGCGAGGAGTCTTTCTCTTCACTTTTTTTTTCATATATAGTAGTATTTGGTAAAATTGGACTTTGACTAAACTCAGGCCCAGAACAACAGGGTCCAATGCTGCCAGCATTAGGTCCATGACATTCAGGCCCACTGACGCTCTGACTTGGATTCTTAAAGCCACAACACGGGCCGACCGAACCATTTAATTAAGAAGAGAAAAAGGTTTTAAGAGGGGAGAAACCACTCCAGACGGACGCGCGTCGCCGGGGATCGCCGGAGCTAGGGTTCCGTCCGTCCGTCCCGATGGCGGTGGCACTCCCGCCGGCCTTTCTCCCGCATGGCCTCCCCCAACCGGGCGCTTCTTCCGGAGACATGGGGTCGCGCCTGCGGCAACTACGGGAGCTCCGCCGGCTGCCGCTCCACGAGCTCGTCCCCCGCCTCGCCGAGCTCTGCGCCGACGAGGCCGGCCCCGTGCGCAAGGTCGTAGTCGAGTGAGTGCTCTTGCTTTTGTTCGGTTCGACGCTTGAACCTTCCATTTCGTGATTAGTCGTTCGTTGCGGCACTTCAGAGTCTGTTTCACTAATCAGTTTCGTCTGTAACTTAACCTTCCTACCAATTCGCTCTGCAAATTAAGTTCACATGTAAAATAAGAACAACGAAGAATAGCCAACGAAGAATGCCACTGACAATGACTGACTCGACAAGAGCTAGCACACAAAATGTTGTGTTCCTATGTGCTGGTGGCATGGGAGCTAGTTGCTATTAACCAGCTACTCTAGATGTGCTCTAGACGATCACTAGTACCAGTTTCACATGGCTTGTTATGCACATGAGCGAGTGCTTCCTGAAGGTGTAAACTGAACAAATGCTGGAAATGCTTTCGGTTATGATATCATGTGATATGTTGCTGGAATTGGCTAGTATATTGATTTAATATATGCATTTCAATCTTCCTCTGCCATAGGATGATTGGCGAGGTTGGGTCAAAGCACATGGTGAATATACCCGACGTGATGCCCTCTCTGCTGGATCTTCTGAATGATGAGACACCTGCAGTTGCAAGACAGGCTGTTAAAACAGGAACAGAATTATTTGCCAAAGTACTACAACAACTAGTTATCCAGGTAATACTAAGCACCTCTTCGATTTGTCTATGCGTTGTAGACTTTGGCTCATGTTGCTATTTGGTGGTTCTAACTCCAGGGTTTGTTCTCAAGCGGCGGGATCGATGATTCGCTGAAAGTGTCATGGGAATGGATGATCAAGCTTAAATCAGCAGTGTCGCCCATGGCTTTCCAAGTAAGCTCATGCCCTCATTTTGCAACCAGTTAATTTCATCCTCTTGGCTTACACCTCCTTTCTTCATGTCAGTCTACCAGCAATGAAGGAGTCAGGCTGCTGGCTGTTAAGTTTGTTGAAAAAATAGTTCTTATGCACACCCCAGATCCTAATATCACATCAGATCCACCAAACCAACCTACCGAAGGTAGAACACATGTTGTGCTTTATGCAAAATGATCTGTTCCAAATTTTATTTGTGGCATGATCATCTGTCAATTCTGTGTAGATATGGGATTCAATATAGCATGGTTAAGGGGAGGCCACCCTTTGCTTAATGTTGGTGATCTAGCCATGGAAGCCAGCCAGAGCCTGGGACTGTTGCTAGAACAACTTAAGTCTCCTAAAATAAGATCACTCAGCACTTCGATGATCATTGTCTTCGTTAGTAGGTTAGCTTCATCCATTTCTATATCATTTTTTTTATGTATGGGCAGTTTGTACATTTATGGAACTTACCTCATCTTCTAACATAAACTTCTCCAGTCTCTCGGCTATTGCTCAAAGAAGGCCTTCCTTTTATGGACGCATACTCCCGGTTTTACTTTCCTTAGACCCAGCAAATACCATTATTAAAGTGCAATTTCCAGGTGCATTCCATGCGTTGAAGAGTGCCATTGATGCATGCCTGAAATGTACACATTCAAGTGCTGAGCCGGTATTTCTTCTATCTTTTTGCAGTAAATTGTAAGATGCTATGTACGTAATATCTGGGTTTTTTCAAGGAACTTTACTTGATATGCTTTTTCTCTGTGTGATTTATCTGACATGTGTCAGTTTGCGCTTATGTTTCCAGTCCACGCTCTAGGTGCATTCTTACTGATTTGAGGTTATCATTTTGCAGTGGCGAGCTCGCTTATTAGAAGCTCAGAATATTATCAACCAGGGGGATTCAACAGAACATACTGCAAATGATTCAATAGAACATACCACAAATGCTGCTAGGAGTGTTGGGGACACTTCAAACAGGGCCGAATCATTGCCTCTGACGGTATGTACCTCTATATCCAAGTTTTATCTCTCTTCTGCACCCTCTTCTTAAACAACAAGAATTGAAGAAACGGAATAAAAGTAGGAAATTTTCCAACCTTCGCATCTCTTCTTCCTCCAAGTATTAGTCCAATCTAATGTGTTTTGAAACAACTATATCTCCTTGACAGGAGACAAGCACCGACAACAGTAACAAGCGAAGTCTAGCTGATGACATGAATAATATTCTAGAAGATGATGGCCACTCTAGTAAAAGAGCCAGACAATCACATGATGCTCAAGAACATAGTGAAGAGACAAATAAGAGAAAGATCGAGGCAGCCTCCGTTGATTCATCATCTAATCAGCCCGTCCCTGCAAGAACTGGGAACTCTGAAGCTGTATATCAGTTAATTGGTATGTTTGCTTCGTTAGCTGCGCAAGGAGACAGAACTGCTGGATCATTACAAATCCTGTCATCCAGTATCGCTGCTGACTTATTAGCAGAGGTGGTAATGGTTAACATGCAACACCTTCCAGTTTCTTATCCTGTTGATCAACATCACCCTCCTTCAAGTAGCCAGTCCTCTATTGCTCCGAGTATGAAGCTTTCTTCAGGTCGCTTTCCGCTGCTAGAGTCCCTGTGGAAGGTTAGTTTCTCTAGCGGTCCCTGCTTATTTTGTTAGATTTTGTTTTTCGAGAACTGAGCGCTAGCTCAGTGGCTGGAGTTCAAGGTGCTGAACCTGCCCACCCGCGTTCGAATCCACGCTGTGCGGATTCCGCTGGGGTGCTATTCGCGTTAATTCGCAGAGAGGTCTCATCCTTTTAACAACGGAGAACTGAAGGAGAGACTCTTCCCCTTTAGTCAATGTTTATTCTGTTAGATTTTTTTTGTTTATTTGCTTATTGTATGTTGTTCTATTTCAGACAATAAGCAAAACTGATCAAGATGAAGTACCTCCAGCAGAGGAATCTGCTCTTGTGACATCTGCTGCTGGTGACATCACATCAGTTCTTGCCAGCTCTCCTGTTCTTACCACATTAAAAAAGCCGAAGGAAGAGAACAGTAACAGTTCAGCAGTTCCATTGGATACAGAAACAGTAGAGGCTAAAGTACCCAGTTTAGATGCCACTGAGTTATCAATTGAGATTCAGGAATCATCAGAAACTTCCCATGCTTCTACAGAACCTCAGGGAACCCAAGAACATTCTGGCAGTTTTATCAGTTCATTGCCTGCTGACCATTCTTCAGCTGGTGTCAGTTTGGCTCAATGTTCTGAAAGTCGCAGTCCAAGCTCTTCTACTATTGAAGGAAGCCAGTCACAGTTTTCATCTTTGAATGCCCTTACTACACAGCATGTTCTTCCAAAGTTGGTTGTGACTAATGTCGATCTAACCGATGAGGCTAAAGATCTCCTTCAAAAAGAAGCGTTTCTGCGTATTCTTGCAAGAGATAAGCAAGAAGAATCTGGTGGTTCAAAAGCTCGTCTTCCATTGCTTGCTCATCTGGGTGTTGAGGTATTGATCACCATTCATCCTGTCAAGTATCATTCTTTGACGTGAACTTTGGTTAGTGGTCTTTGTATGGACCACTTTTGGCTATTTAGATACCCAAATTCAGGTTCCCTCGGAAACACCGAATTGTTAGTTATGCTCTAGTTTCTCGTATACTGTACTATTGAGATATTTATTACATGTTACTTGCTGGTGCAGTTTCCTTTGGAGTTGGACCCTTGGGCGCTTCTCCAGAAGCATGTGCTATCTGATTATGTAAATAAGGAGGTAAGATGTAGTACAACATGTCAACATCATATAAATGGTTTTCTACAAGAGTTCTCTTAGTTAATTAGTTAGGAACTAGGACTGAACTGGATGGTTAGTGATTTAAACCGAAAAAACTCAAATCAGTGTCTGAACTCTGAACTAAGGGGGAGAGGATCAGGTTCAACCACCATCCAGCCAAGTTTATTACTGCCAAGTGCTTACATAGAATGCATGTCCTAGGAGCAATATATACCCTGTCTGACTGCAGAAGATCAGACGTAACAAACACCAGTTTAGAGGAAAAGCAAACCCCCAGAACCACGACTGCCTAAAGAAAGAAAATATTTTCACCATCACTTGCGATGATTTTTACTTTTCTGTATTCATTCTATTTCTATGATATGTGGTTCAAACCAGCAACCCAATGATTGAGTAAGCGAACTAGTGAATGAGCACGTCGCCATTCCTGTTCATCTATCTATTGTCGACCTATTGTGTGTGTGCTATGTGATTTCATGTAGCAATCTATGTTTGGTGCAACTTTTCTTATGTTTACTTGTGCGTTTTCACTCAGTATGCTTCCTCCAATGATTTCTAACTCCTCTTTTCTTGAGCAGGGACACGAGTTGACACTGTGCATTCTGAACAGGTTATATCGTGAGGCAGAACAGGATCAGGACTTTCTTTCATCTAGAACCGCAACATCAGTTTATGACTCATTTGTTCTGGCGATAGTATGTCTCCTTAAATCTTCGGTAACTTTGTCACAGCTACCTTTTTCTTTATAACATGGCCAACTATTTCTCCTTTTTTCCTAGGCCGAAAATCTCCGTGATATGTTTCCGGCTTCAGATAAATCACTTGGCAAATTGCTTTGTGAAATGCCATACTTACCAGAAGGTGTATTAAAGCTGCTAGAGGATCTATGTTCTCCTGGAAATAATGAGAAGCAGGACAAGGATCTTCAGAGTGGTGATAGGGTAACTCAAGGTCTAAGTGCTGTTTGGAACCTTATCATGTTAAGACCTTCAAACCGGGACAGATGTTTGTCGATTGCTTTGCAGGTGCTGTATGGACACCATGCTATTTTAACGTTGTATGTTTATTATATGTCTGATATGCTTGCTTAACTATATAGTACATTGTCTAATCTGTCTGATTGGTCGCGAACTGACAATGACATGTCTGGGACATCTTCCAGAATGTGAGAGTTATCTAGTTTGACTTCTGATTTGGTGGTAGAGTGCAAAAGAGAGCAAAATGTCATGGATTTTAATTTTAGTGTTTTCTCATGTATGGGTAGAATTGTGAAACACATTGGTCATCATTTGTGGTTTGTTTTTATGATCTAGTACAACTTTTCTGCTTGAGGTTATTCCATGTTTACTTATGTCACTAAGTAGCATGTTTCTTACAGAGTTCAATCAATCGTCTAGATGAGGTCCGCATGAAGGCAATACGTTTGGTAAGGCCCTTAATCGTTCCTGACCATAAGAAAGTTTATGTGATTGGGTTCACTTCATTTTCTCATTTGGTAATAACAGGTAGCAAATAAGCTATTTCCCATGGCAAGCATTTCCAAAAGGATTGAAGAGTTTGCAAATGAAAAACTTAATTCAGTCCTGGAAGTGATTCCAGCGGCTGAATCTGCATCAGCTTCTGAAATGGCTACGCCTGAAGGTCACCAGGTTTGGTTCATGCTCTAATTTCTTTCACACGTGACTCTGTATGACTCTGTATCTATTTGAACTAACCATGGTTTAGATAATTCTTGAATAGATTGCCTTGTATTTTATCATAAAGTCAACAAATAATCTGAAGAAAAACTGTCGAAACAGAAAAATAATGATAAACCAATGCCCTGCTGTAAATGAAAAGAACTGCAAGTACTATTAGTTGGATATGCTGGTGTCTTAATTGTATATTGGCTTGGAATGTACTCTTAGCATCATAGTTTTCAGCTTTTTCTGTTCCTTTCGAAGCAAAGTGTAGTTTGCCTTTTCTAATTTGGTTGACTTTGTGTTTTCTGAAGGATGCTGGTTTAGAAAATTTGTCCTCGGTAGCAGATGCTCAAACTTTGATGTCACTCTATTTTGCTTTGTGCACCAAGGTTAGTGGTTACTGCTCCGCACCTTTCGTATGATTATCTGAATTCTACTAACAGCATGCCGATTGTATCTTACTGCCAGAAACATTCCCTTCTCCAGCGTGTATTTGCAATTTACGGCAAGCTACCACAAGCTGCCAAACAGGTCTTGTATCCATTATTCTCCGCCGCATAGATCGCATGTTATATTGTTCTTATTCAATCTGCCATCTCTCTGTTGTATAAAATAATGTGTTTTCCAGGCTGTTCACAAACAAGTACCCATTCTGATTCGCACGATACGATCCTCTCCTGACCTTCTTGGGATCATCTCAGATCCGCCAGCTGACAGTCGGGAGCTCCTCATGCAGGTGCAAGTTGAGCTTTTCTTTGCCTTTGAAAACATGTTTTCTTCTATTGGCAAAGTTCTTTCAAATGTATTTGGAATAGGGCATAAAAATATTATCTTGATCAATTAATTTCTTTCATTTAGATGCATTTGTATAATCCAAGATATTACAATGTCATGCAGGTTTTACAGACTCTTACTGATGGAGGAGTGCCATCTCAAGATCTGATTTCCTCTGTGAAGAACTTATATTCAAAAACCAAGGTTGTCTATTTCTCTGTACCTGAGTTAAACTTCAAGTTATTGCTGAAATCTATGTGATGAGATTGTATCCTACCTGAATTATTCTAATTTTCAAACTATTGACTCATTTGCAGGATGTCGAGTTCCTTTTTCCAGTCATGACTCATCTGCCAAAAGATGAGGTTTTTTCTCCTGCACTCTTTAAACGTTTAAGATATAAAAATAACTGGCAGTATGCATCAAATTAATGTTTACTACATTTATCGTGCTCTAGAATGTATGCGGTGGTTATACTTAATGAGCAGCTGACTTGACAAGTCTGCGCATGGTAGCTGAACTGCTCACACTATATTCAATTTGAATTGAGATCGGCCTCTGGGTGTTGAACTTTTCTCGAACCAGCAGTTATAACTTTGACAGTAACTGTCTTGTGGAGCAAAAAAGCATTGTAGTCCAGATATCACATATAGTCTGTAGGCATTGCTGCTAAGGTATCATTTATATTCTGTATTTCGTTTCATGTTAATTATTCTTCATCGTGCTTTTTCTCAGGTTCTGTCTGTGTTTCCCAGTATTGTTAACCTTCCTGTGGATAAGTTTCAAGTTGCCCTTTCTCGAATCCTGCAGGTTAGTTTTTATCTTTCATGAAATATGTGAAGGTTGAACTATCTTTTTTTTCCCTTGGCTATGATTTGAAACATTCTAGTTAGCCCATTGATTGTAATTTAGAAATAAAGTACTGGTGTCTTCATATCTAAACTTCATACCTTTAAGGTTTTCTTAGCAAAGACTTATTCCTGGTTCACTCTTGGCCTTGTAATTCTCATGTAACTTAGTTATGCTCCACTTCATTTTAGCTGAAGATCTTTTCTAGCCTGTGCATGCACCATAACTTGCTACCTATTACAGGAATCACCACAGCATGGCCCTTCTCTTGATCCATCAGAAATTTTGATTTCGATCCATGTAATAGATCCTGAAAAAGAAGGGATACCGCTGAAAAAGGTCTGTTAGTTTTCCATTTGTTACCCTGCACAACATTTGGCTAGTTAATTCAGTACACTGATGGAGTGATAATTCATATTAACTTACTGTAGGTCATAGATGCATGCGCTGCCTGCTTCGAGCAAAGGACAATTTTCACTCAGCAAGTTTTGGCAAAAGCACTAAATCAATTGGTATCTATTTCTGGATAGTATCGTGTTTTCCATTGTATCCGCCATTGATATGATGATCTATTGGCTCAAACTCTTTGTTTTTCCACAGGTTGAACAGATTCCTCTTCCTTTGTTGTTCATGCGAACTGTTATGCAAGCAATAGGTGCATTTCCTGCATTGGTAAGCTAATTGTGTGACTCCATTGTGTGGGCTATGGCTCATGTTCCTTATGCTGTAACCTAGTTTGTGCGAGTCTTCCTAGCGTGAAATGTATATGGTCTTCTTGGTATTTTTAGTCTAGTTTGGTAGGGAGGCTGATATGACATGGATGGCATGCTGTTAATTCAATTGAAACACATGGTTCATGCTGTTATAGGACCCCCCCCACCCCCCACCCCGTTCATGCTGTGTAAGGAACATCCCCATCCCCTCCCTCTCTGAGGAGAATGGGGAGTTAGCCCATTATTGATAAGGTGCTAATATGTATCTTACTTGACTTGGTCAGTGGAACTTCGGTATTAATGCGTTATTATGATGATGAAGTCAGTTGTTCTCAGATTTTTTACTCGTGATAGTATAATCTGACGGTAGTATTTCCTTTCAGGTTGATTTTGTGATGGAGATCATGTCACGCCTTGTTAGCAAGCAGGTTCTTACTTTTATATTGAACATGAATTCAGTTACAGTGCCTTTTCATTTTTCTGAAACTTCAGTTATCATTTTGTGATGGCAGATATGGAAATATCCCAAGTTATGGGTAGGGTTTCTGAAGTGTGCTATCCTGACGAAACCTCAGTCATATGGTGTGTTGCTGCAGGTTTGGTCACTCTTCTCCGGTGGAATTTATTTTTTCTTTCCAATGCAAAAAAAAAACCTTTCTGTGGTTGATAGCGAATGGGAGGAGCTTTGCCTATTTACTTCATAGAAGTGCATGTCACCTGATAGTTGTTTACATCATATGCTAATATTTTGCGAGTTCATGGAGCCAGAGACAACTATTTTGGATCTAATAGTTCTAGAAAGTGAAATAGTAACATGCTGATACTTGAAGGCTCAACTGCAAGTCCATCTATTATGTGTCTCATTCCTACACCAAATTCTATATTTATTATGATTCCAAAAAAGAAAAGAATTCCATCATCTATCAAAACTTTTCATAACATGGCACTCGGTTTGTCAGTTACCAGCTCCACAACTTGAAAATGCGTTGAATAAGAATCCTGTACTGAAGGCACCTTGGTTGAGCATGCCAGCCAGCCAAGCGTGCGATCAACTCTTCCGAGGTTTGTTTGTTGCTTTGCTCTATGTACTGCTTTCCATTTCAAATGCATGGGGCTGGATCTGACCAGAGCTTGTGCCTTTTTGGGGCAGGTCTAGCTTGGTGGTTTTGGGCCTTGCTGAAGACCAGCAACAACCTGCACCGGAAGCACAAAGCAGCCAAAACCAGGCTGCAGAAACCAGTAGCTCTGCTGCGGATACTACAACGGAAGTAACTCAGGAATCCTCTGCTGCCAGTTAATAGCATCTCCCCTTCAGCACCGGTAAAAAAAATGCCTCCTACAACTTCACTGATTACATGCTTTGTTCAATCGTCTGAAACAATGGCCTTATGTTTTTACTGAACAGATGTGCTAATGCTCTCAGTTTGTGTCTGTTTTTTTTCCTCCAGAAGAGGTGATCCATTTTGTATCGCCCAAGATCTGGGCTGCTTTGTATATCTCACAGCCCTTCTATATAATGCTGGAAGCGGGGGCACTTTGTCGCCGATGAAGTACTGTTTGTATCTACCGGAGAAGATGTGGCATGGTAATGTGAATGCGACAAAGCATGACTTAGTTGCGTGATATTTGGGCGTCGCGTTGTACAAAACATTGTCTTGAAAATTTAAGTGATAGGAGAGAGTTGCTATCGAACCCATGTTGTGTATTTATTTCGTAGCCTATGTCTCCTTCCTGACTGGTGGCATTGTATGGATTTGGACGAAGTAGACATGTGCGGTGGTCAGGCTGCTGCCCTTACTGTGACCTGTGACATGGACCCCTCTTTGCTAAATAGAGTGTAACAGCTTTATAACTGTGTACTATGCTACAATATCGCGTGATTCGTGTTTGTATTAAGACTTACTATTGAGTACACAAATGGCCTGTATGTTCTTTAGTTGATGGAAACGATTTACGTTTACATGCCAAATGTCGATGCCGCATTGCATGAGGTTTGCTCCAAAGACGAAATGACTGTGCAAGCATGGCACTGTGAAAGAAATCAAGTTTTTCTTCAGACGAATATGACATGCGCTACTTTTCGATTATGACATGCACTTCAAAGCACCATCGAAAGCATCTTGTACTCGTACCTTCAAAACGAGGCAAAGTTTGAATAAGAGAGGAGAGTCGAAGGAGTTTGGGCCCAGAAGGCTCTGTTATTATATAACTCTTGGCCAAATAGGCCAGGATGGACACACAGCAAACCGGCAGTGTGAGAAAAAAGAAGGCCTGCGAAGGTGCCAGTCTCAGAGCAGCGACGGGAGGGAAGCTGAGGTACAGAATCGAAACGTTTAGTCCCACCTCGGCGAGGCAGGAGGAGCGCGGTGGGGAGAGGGCACTATAAGAAGGGGCGGGGTGCGAACGTTAGAAGGCATCTTTGCGCTTGGGGCAATGACGCAGCTAGTGAGGTTATACCGAGGCGCGTCAATTGCTGGTTGAAAACTATTTCCAAACCCCCTCTTTGGCCCTCCGGGGCCACTGAGAATTTCTGGAAGGGCTCCTTCTCCTTCGGGAGAGGGTAAAGCCCTACAATTCATCAACTCAAATATTTGCCGTCTACAAGAGAACATTTGAAATTTCTAAGCTTTGTATCATTTAGGATCTCTACGACTCATACAGTAGTCGGCTACTACTCCCACACCGAAATTTCTTCAGACCAGGAAGACGAGCAAACTTTGTGTGTAAGAGCACAGAAAACTCCCACATTTCATACAATTAGTCTACAAAAGTTCAGATGTTCCACGGTTTCCTCTTCAAACCTTCTGAACCCATTCCAAATTGTGTTTAAGGGGGAGGTTAGCCTTCCACAGCTCCAACATACGTTTGACCCTTTTGGCTACGGTCAAGCATGAATTCATAGAGATTTTGGGGAAAAAATTAGTTAGTGCCCACCTACAAACATCCGGACCAGCATGTCGTTTTTTCTTTTCGAATGAACCTCCCACAGCCTCAGAAATGCTTGTCTTAATCACGAAATATTCACCTTTTATTATTTGTCCACAGCACATGAACCGAGTCTTTGCGAGTTGTGTCTATGCAGAAACACACAGAACTGACATATACACACCAAAGGTACGATGCATATACACACAGACAGCACCGCCAACACATTTCACATATATGTACAGGATGAACAAAGAATGCACAAGGACTAACACACCGCAAATCAAACAAACTCGAAACGCATGAGGAGCTTGACGTGGGGGTACTTGTTCCCCTTGCGGTCGAAGAGCGCCACCGCGCGGATCCCGGGCTGCAGCTCCGACACCGGCAGGACGGTCTGCCCGGCAAAGTCGTCCTTCTCCGACATGTCGTACTCATGCGCCTCCACGCGGAGCAGGGCGAGCTCCGGGACCGTTAGGTCGAAGCTGAACTCCTCCCCCCACACCGGAACCCAGTTGTCCTCTATCGCCTTGGTCTTCTTCATCACGGAGTCCGCTGGAACCCCGGCAATCCCAACCTGTTGATGCAGATTCCGTTTAATGTTTCAGAAAGAGTGGTGCTGTGGCGTTTCGGTTTTGGTTATTCCAGTCTTAATTGAGTTATATGCAAGAAAACAATGCAGGAGCTCCTTTTACTTTACATTACATACCCGTGCATAAAAGTCTGGAGGAGAGTATTGATCAAAGTGTGTCTGCTTGAAGTCCATCCGCCAACCATCGCCCATGTATACTTTTACCTGAAAATCAGCAGGTCATCAATCTCTGAATCTCACAGTGAAACAAAACTGAATAAATAAGACGTACCTTCAAAGTTTTCTTGACAGGTTGAGGTTTCTTAGGATCAAAAACTTCTGGCTCAGTTTGCATCAAGAAATCCGGTTTCTTGACGTAGCCACAGGCACCATTGGCTTTATAAAATCCATGCATTAGCCAAAGTGCTCTTCCATATCCCTGCAAGAAATATCATGCCAGTCAGGACCATGTCAGTAGGAAAGGGACATCGCATGACCAACTAACATTAAATCGAGGTGAGGAACTCTCCAGGCTGCCAAAATTTAGGCAAGTGTGTGCCTAAATTGATGCATACACGACAATGACTTCATGAGATACTGAGATCTACCACATCCAAAGCATTTAAAGAAAATAATGACCCAACGTTAACTTGTACGTATATTGCAGAGGCCGGGTGTAAACATTACTATTTGGTAATAAAGCACCCATTTCCAAAAAAAAAAAAAGATAGAATCTATCTAGTCAGAGTAATGAAATTTATCAGTTCCTTGGTTTCTTTAGTTAGAAGGTTGTGGGGGACTACTGAAAAATTGACTGATTATCAACCCTTGCTAGGTGGCTTTGCCAGGTTGGTAACTTCTATGCACCATACCGCACGTATTACATCCCACTTGAGTTCATGTAAGAAGCGACAGGGTTATTTCGTACTCACTTTGCCATTTGATAGGAAATGCAACTGCAACTACCAATCTGATTCCCTAACTGGAATTACTTAAAATTGGGTGTTCAAAATTCAAATCACACAACTCCATTGCACTGGGATCGATAAACCAAAAGAGAAATGTACCTGCATATTGAAGGCCACCATCTGAGCACCATGCACCCAACCAATGAACGGGTTATAGTTGGATGAAGTAACCCGAGTGCCCTTTGGGTATATCCTCAGTAGATTTCTCTGCGTAAACCTTGTTTTGAAATAAAAAACATTGAACACTTCAGTAAGAGTAAACTAAGGAGGATCTCTAATTATTAAAGATGGAAAGAAAGGACTGCCCATAATGAGAGCTGCTTCATTAGATGTATACCTCACTATTTCGGTACCATGATTAACTACAGCTTTTGCAAGTTCTTGCTCGCTCAAACTGAGCCGCCTAACTTTGTTCGGGTCGCACTTCAAGGCATCAGACGTAGTACCACCCTTTGGCTTTCCTGCTCTTATAGTAATAAGGTGCTTATACTGTGGAGCTAGATGCTGTTGCATTTTCTGTTCGTCCTCGTCATCGTCGTTGTCATCATCATCATCATCATCATCATCTTCCTGCTGATAGACCGAAAGCAATTGAGCAGGTAAAATCTTGATGAAGACAATAAAAAAAGAGCAGGGAATGTAGGAGAGCTTCAAAGCAGTACTTTCGCAGATTGGATTTCAGTCTTAAAATCTGGGACTTCTTTTCCCCAGGCCGCATCATCGTCAGTTCCTTTGCCTGGATTGGATTCCGTGTCATTGTCTTTTATGGTACCACCGGCCTTGGCTTCAAGGTACTCCTTTGGGGGCTTCGTTGACAGGAGGATACGGCCCTTGAGGTCTTCAGGTGAAGGGAGTTCTTTGGGATGTTCTTCCTCAGGGTAGTACAGTATGCTGCCAAATACTTCAAGAACCATCTATAAGAGAAAAAAAACAGAAACAACTGTTAGAGAAGTGCAAATCTCCTAGATGGTGATACAGCAATTTCAGGAATCAAACTACAGCTACCTTGGCAACTTTGTCCTGGAGTTCAGGTGGAAGGTGGTCTTCGAGTGTTATGATAACAGGGTAGGGCGACGCGACGAAAGCGTACTCTTTGATGGACCTCAAGCATTTCAGTAGTGTAACTGGGGTGGTCAATGTCCTGTTCAGAATTCGTGAGACAGCACAAGGTGTAAGCTAGAGTCCGAGGCACATTTTTAATCTTATTATATGCACAAAAAAAGCGACAGAGATTCATTCCTCAATTGTACAGTCAAATTAAGGTTACGAGATACTACTAGATTGGAAGCCACAGTCAGAGCCTGACTGTATATGAAGAAATAGCAACCTAGTACTCCCTCTGTCCATAATTACCCTGCATTCTAGGTTTAGTCAAAGTCAAACTTTGTAAAGTTTGGTAGAACATATAGAAAAAACTAAAACATCTATAACACCAAATTTATATAATATGAAAATATATCTTATAACGATTCTAATGGTACTTATGTTGTATTATAGATTGTATATAAATTTTTCTATATGTTTGATCAAACTTCACAAAGTTTGACCTTGACTAAACCCAGAATGCAGGGTATTTCCTGACAGAGGAGTACCTGCGATGGCTGCACACTACTTACATGTAGTAACTGAAACATTCCTCGGTCTCCTATATATGATGCCTAGAGTGTGTTAACTTTCTATTCAGCAAAGGCGCGTCATATGTCCTTGTAGGTAAAGACAAGATAGAGATTTGCTACATAGGTTTTTTTCCTCAATTGTATCGGAGGGAGAGAAAGATTCCAAGTGAGTGGGAAGTTGTATGGATATGGATAATAATAGTAATAAGAGGGGAGAGTGTATAGATGCAGTAGCAAACTAGCAGCAACCTGCCATGGAGGATGCTGATGTCGTCCTTGGCCGAGTTGGGCCACATGTCGAGCTCAATGACCCTGACGCCCCGCTGCAGCGCCTTGATGATGGGGACGTCGCTGCAGTCGCTGCTGAGCTGGTTGCCGGTGAGGTAGGAGTTGTGGCCCGTGTAGATGTAGTAGTGGGAGAGCGGGGCCGCCATGTCGTGGTGGACCTGGGGCCGGCGCATGGGCGGGTTGAGGTCGTCGGAGAAGAGGAAGCGGTGGAAGTCGTCGATGCCCAGGAGCGGGCGCCCCACGCGCGGGACGCGCGCGCGCTGGGCCTGCCGGATCTGGTCGAGCAGGCGCTCGGCCTCGGCGTCGGCGTCGAAGTCCGGGTCGGTGCCGGTCCCGCCGGTGGAGTCGAGGTAGCGGCGGAGGCCTTCGGCGCCCATGGTGGCGGCCCCGCCGGAGTGGTGGGCGAAGAGGGAGCGCACGTCGTCCGGCGGCGGCGCGTCCGTCCAGCGGTACCGGCGCTTGAAGACGAGGCAGCACTTGTACGTGCCCATGGCTTGCGGGTGTTGCGCTGGCTTGGCGAGGATTGGTTGGGTTGCTCTGCTCTGCTCTGCTTGCTTCGGGTATACGTAGAGGGAGGGAAGAGACAGAGGGAGGAGGGGAGAGGGAGACGTCGGGAAGACGAAGGCGAACGGAGTGGGCGCGTAATCCCAACTGTCGGCACGGAAACGTCACTCCCCGGTTAGTTATGCCTCATCATTTCAACTGCATTTGGCCTGTTTATATTTCCTTTTCTGTTTGTAAATTTGCAAAACAAAGCTGTTGGTTGTCCCACCATTCTATTTTATTAGTAAAATTAATTATCTCGTTTTCATAGAGATATAGTCAAATTTTGTGCCTTGTGTTGCGGCCGTGGTACCAAAAACGCTAGCACATGAGATTTTGCAAGCGACCCTTCTCTCTCTCTCCTTCGGCCTCATTGGTGTGGGAGGAAGGGTTGCTCCGATTGTCCAATGAGCGGGTTATGTATATATCCACTATATTTCTCTTGCGATGAGGAATAAGGGGTTCTCGAATTTATGCTAGGTAGCATGAGTATTGTTGAACCCGTCGAGAAGTCGGGTTCAACGCCCCACATATGCAAATTGACATATCTCGGCTTGGCAGGTTTGTTTGTTTTGGGTTTTCATTTAGCCTATGGTGGCGATGCTGATTTTGCTTGGATCATCGTTGCAACTGAGATGGTGCCGGTGGTGCTCTTTAGTCTGGGATGCATCGTGCAACATCAGATGATCTTTTTGGCTTTGTCAATTTTTGTAACCGGTCTTTTCCGCCCTATCGGCCGATTCTTTCTCTTGGGCGTGAAAAAAATGTTTCAACGTCGGTGTTGCCATGGAGTTGTAGACCAGAAATATTGTTCTTCTGTTCAATTTGTGTATTTACACATATTGTATGTTGTATTGTCTTCGTCCCAAATCAACTCACTTTGTTTCGTCTAGTATTATGTTTTCACTATTCCATACACTTGCCCCCCGAAACAAACGGTGTGCATTTTCACCTTGCGAATATTCAGTATCCGTATGAATATGCCAAGTGATGACAGGTGCTAGGTGGCGGTATGCGAGTGGAGTGGCATTGCCGCGTTATCGTTGGTCGGCCCGCGAGTCACCGTGCGTGCGTGCAGCCCGCCTTAGTTTACCGGAAAACACCGGCCTTTGCTGTAAATGCTATGCCACGTGGACCAGTGTTTGCCAACGCTTTCGTGTGCCCCACCACCTCCCCCGACATGTTGTACGCGTGGACAGCGCCCACATGGATAACCCCTGACGAAATTATTAATCAAATCCTGTTCTGTGGTTTAGCCATGGCACACGTGGCTGGCACAGTCTCCAGGCCACGGCCGCGTTGGAAGCGTGTGACAGGGACTGGACGGAGAAAAGTACGACGGGGGAATAAAAGCAAAGGGGTCAATGCTAATCTATGTAGCACCAAAAAAACAAATGATGATGATGACATTCTGCTTCTTCGATCGAGAAAATAAAAGGGGAAAAAACAGGCCGGACATTGCCCATCTGTATCTTTGGCTGGCGAGGGGCAAGGCATCCTGTGCTTTTCTTTGCGATTTTTCGTTGGCATTGGAGCCCTTTGGACCCATTATGTCGCCGGCATCTTTGCTTTTTCTCTGGAAAAGAAAGTGTGTGTGTGTGTGTATGTATTTATTTTGCGAGAGGAATACGGAAAGAATTGGTACTCCGTATAGACACCTGGGCTTAGGTAACACGGGAAGCGGCCGGGTATGGTTGGAGCCGGGAAGTATGGACTGGTTGGGCTCTATTTTACACGCGAAAGCCCATATCATCCCCCGAGAGCCCACACGCTACGACACAGCTTTCGGCGAACACCCACCGCAGCCGGACCAGTAGCCCACTTCTTTTTCTGACCCATTAATGTCGAGGAACCAAGTTATCAGTCCTTTATTATCATCAAGGAAAAAAAAAACTAGTCAGCTGGTACCTGATGGGCATGGTTCCATTCAAGATTCAACCGTACATACTACCACTGCGGCACTGCCCATGGCGTGACGACGCTATTGATGTCGCTCTCCGGCTACTCCATACACAGCTCGATCAGATCTTTTGACTAACCAAAGGTGAGGTGATGCCGCATGCCAAAATCAGCAAACGCATGCGCAGCTGGCGATCCGCCATTTCCCGCCGATGGCAGGGAAGGTAACTAACTGCCAGCAAAGTTATTCTACTGCTGACCCGCCGTTTCTGCTGTGTCTGCCTGCCCATCGGTCCATCTCTGGAGACTGAATGGATCCTCCATTAGTCGGTCTAGCAAACGTGAAGGCGGGGCGGCGGTGGTGCAGGTCAGATTCAGAGCTAAATAATGCACGCGCACTTATTCGGCACCACCCTGATTGACCGCCGCTCCCCTTCTTTTAGCAGCCGTGAAGTTATGCGTAGTGTAGAGTACGCCTCAGTCCATGGCTGCTTTAATCGCATTCAACTAAGTTTATGACCCGGGGATTCTGTTACTACTCTCGTACCATGTCAGTCGGTGAGGACTGATCGAGGCGAGGAGGGGCGGTCACTCCGTTTCAAAATATAAAATATTTTATCTTTGTGAAGCAAATATATCTATGTAAAAAATATTAAATTTCTAAAATATTGTGTTGTATTGATCTGACCCTTTTGGAGAGTTTATATAGAGTTACACAGGGGTAGGTGGTGACCTGAAGTACAAGATATAGAGTCATAGTCTATCTCTATCCTATAACGTATACATGTTGGGAATAGTGCCCTAGAGGCAATCATGTATAATGAGATTTCTCATTGTATTTATAAAGATATTAAGTTGTCCTTGTATAAACATCTGATGTGTATCATTGAATATGTGATTCGGTTGTGGAACTATGCATTCATGTTGTTTGTACTAAATATCCTTGGTCATTGAGGTTGTGCTGGACACACAACTTAGACCAATGTGAAAGTTGGCTTGATGACTCAATTCCACTTGTCATAGGAATGAAGATGTTATTCCAACTTACACAGATTCGACTAAAGAGTTTAGCGAGTCGGATTGACCCATATTGAGGTACAACAAAAAAGTTGTTATTTGTATATCTCAATCAATGTAATCCTTAGAACTGAGGTTATTGCATAATCCGAGTTGAGGATCATCGACTTAGGTTCTATCAAACGCTGATCCGTAACTGGGCAGTTATAAAGGAAGAGTTCGGGTCGACCGAGAATCAAGCTGTGTGATGTGAATAATCAAGATGGAATTTTGCCCCTCCTCTTGGAGAGATATTCTTGGGCCCTCTCGTGAGATATGATTCAGAAAGCATGGCCATGCACGACTCGGTTAAGTGTTAACCGAGGCGATCGACTAAGAGTTAGTTGGGTGAATCACTTATTCGCCTATAGTCTGACAAGGTATATCGTGAGGCAAAAGGGACTCGGACGTAAGTCGCATTGGAAAGGCAAGTCGTCATGACTCTTTGGTACTTGGGAGTCGGCATGTTCTGCTAGGAGCCGCTACCGACTGATCGATTGAGAGTCGGACTCCAATCGTGTCCAAGTAGCCATGAGCCTGCACGGTCACACACTTAAGAGAGGGAGCAAGTTCGGATTGGATCTGAACCGGTAATCTGGTTGGGTTGGACCTAAGCCGGATTATGTAACATCCCAAAAATATTAAACTAGAATCATCAAACTCTATGCATCAAAATTAGGTTAACAAAAACTTTTCTAAAATAAAATGAGAAAGCATTCATGTGTGTATGCATCCCATTTTGAATGAATTGCTTTGTTTGTGTTTCTTTGCTTGTAAAATTATTCTTAGGTGAAATAAACATCATCTAAACAATCCCCACACTTTTCCCAAAGACAAATAAATCAAAACAAACAAAATGAGTGAATGGTCACTTTGGCCAAATTAACTCCCATGCCTACTTTGGCTGTCTATAACTTTCAGAACTTAACAGAAACTTGTTTGGATCTTTGCACCCCTTGATAGTACTCATAACAAAGTATCAAGGCCCACTTTGTGATCATCCAGAAACATTCAAATGCATAGTTTAAAGAACAGTTTAAAATTGAATCTATATCATAAGGGAAGATCCCACTTTTTCAAAAACACTCAAACAAGCTCAACTTTCAAAACCCAAGCATCTGCAGACTCACCAGCACCTACCTAGCACACCCACCAAAAATATTTTCAAAATTCAAAACTTGAGTTCTTGTGGCCATTTCATCAAACACTTGGAGGCAACAAATCAAACTGGCCTAACTTCACTGTTTTGAGCAGTAATCTGGCTAAGTAATGTTCACCATTGATCACCCTTGTCCCCCTCAGTGCCAACCAGTGCTTGGAAGAACCCTAGCTCCTACCCTTTGCCCCATGCCATGCCAACCCGAGCACCCCCTTGCCAGTCGACCATGGCTAGCTAGCCAGAGCAAGCACCAAGCCTAAACAGCATGTCTAGGACACAGCCCACCGTCCATCGCCACCCCCTGTACAACGCTCGAACCTTGCCAGCCCCTGGACCACACACACAGACCATGCCAAGCTCGCCAGCAACCATGCCGAGCATGCGCCAGAGCGCCACCCTTGACACACGTCCACAGACCGCGCGCCTTCCTCGCCGCGTGCATACACGATCATCACCGTACCAGGAGACCGCCAGACATCCCCGTTCGCCGCCCCATGCCTCACAGCCACCGCTCGCCGTCGAAGACGCTGCCTCTGCCGCGCAGAGCATCACATGTTCTAGACCGTTTGCCACCGCCCCTACACGCGCATTAAAGCCATAGAGCATCGCCAGGAGACCACCGATCGATCTCCACCGCCGGCCATTCCTCTAGCAGCCCGTAGCCATGTCGCCACCCTTGCCTGCCCATTTCGTTCGGTCTCACCGCCGAGCCTATAAAAGGAGATGACCCCCAACTGAATTGATCACACCATCTCACTCCCCTCACTGATCGTTCCACCCCGTTCCCGGAGCAAGGCGAGCAGCGCATCGTCAGAATTTGGCCGGAGCAGGCTGCCTCTGGAGAAGAAGGGCGCCGTCGATTTCGTCCACCCCAGGAGAAGTTGCCGGTACCAGGAGGTTCGCCGTCGTCGACTTCGTAGTTCGCCCGCCTCGCCGACCCTCGCCTGAGCCCCGGTGAGCCCCCGACGACCCCTACCTACCGTGTTAGGTTTCTGTCTCACCGGCATAGCCCGACGTGGACGATGAGTAGCAGCCGTTCGGTTAGACTTAGATCATGCGGATTAGATTGCCTCGTACAGCTTTGCGTTTAAAGATCCACTGACTGGTGGAACCCCCCTGTCAGTTGAGCCCCGCGCCACGGAGTGACACTGGGCCGTCCCGTTAACAGTTCCCGCGCAGCCCACTCGTTTGAATTTAACTTTTTCCATTTTAATTCAAACACAGTTCTGTACCTAGTTTAAAAAATCAACCCAACTCGATTATGTAAACCAAATTGAATGAGACAAATTTTGTTAGAAAGGTCTTGAAATGCTAAATCCAAGCCCGTTGGATTTAAATCATTTGGATCTGTAGATCACCCTTGGTAAAAATAACAAGGCAGAACCTTTTCCGCATTCAAACATTTTTCAAATTTAAACCATAAAAGCTTTTGTGTTGATTCCAACTCTCAAAAATCACATTTGATCATACCTTTCAGAATATATAAAAACATTTGGGTTTACTTACATAAATATTGTTCAAGTAATAAAAGAATGCCACATAGGCATTTCTAGTCACTTTATTTAAGTAAAATAAAAGGTTAAACCTTATTAAATTATGACACCACTTTAAATCACATTCCCATGGACTAAAATATGTGGTGATGACATGTGTCAACATGATACCATGTTTGGTTTGGAGAATATTAAATCTTAAGTAGTTTTTCAATGAGTGGAAATTACTTTTCTAAAAATAAAAGAAATTAAACCAAGCTTTAATCTTGTAATGTTAGTGATGATGCTAGATCATCTGTAGGATCCTTTTGTGTGATGATTGAAAGTAGTTAAGTATTGTTTGGTGATTGTGTACCTCGTATTTATTTATAGACGCTAGTACCGACCAAGGATACGAGGAAGAAGGAGGATACTACGAAGAAGAAGCCGAGGAGAACTTCAACCACTGCTCTGCACAAGGCAAGCTAACACTTGCCATTTAGCAAGCTTATACTAATATTGATGCAAGCCTAATACTACTAGTTGATTGAGCAAGCCTTACTAATCAAGTTGAACTATGCAAGCAAATACTTGCTTGTTACCATGCCAACTATATGCCTTAAGCATATGTGATCATACCCACTTGATAAACTAATCCTAGTTTTACTAGCAAGCTTTATACTTTATTTATTTATCAAAGCTATTACTTAGAGTTTACTTAAGTGAATTGTAGATACTATAGAGATAATTGAAGGTTGCATAAAGAGCATAAAATTTGGCCTAAGCTAGATAATCTTTTATGTCACCCTAAGTCATGAGATTGAACTTAGTTAAACTCCACTAGTTTACCACCCCTCATTAGTACTTACCCCCACTTGTAGATGCTAGTGCTAAGCATAAAACCTAATCAACTTAGTTGGGAATACTTGGTGGAAAAATGGTTATGAAAACCTTGGAATGATGGATCATTCTATTGAAATGTTTTGGACATGTGTTTCCGAACACCAGAGGATTTATGGTGATGACAATGTTGAGGCATGAGCCTTATCCCTTTATAAAACTGATGGTTGTCTAGATGCGATACCATTCCAATTTTACCATACAACCACAATACCCGAGAATTGGGTAGGGCTTGACTGGAAACTTATATACCTTAGTATTAGTTCCCTCACGGCCAAGGTCTGAGCTGAGGCTACCTTGTGAAGATTGTCCACTGCGTGCAAGATGACAGTTGGTCATGGTTGGGAGGCCAAACTCATAGGAGAGGTGCTTATACTAGGATGTGTAATTGAAAGGTTAGGACTGATTATCCGCATACTGAGTATGGTGAATTCAGGATTTGTTCCTGACGGATGTATCGAATGTCGTGGTGAAAGTGTACAATCTCTGCAGAGTGTCAAACTATTTGAATAGCCGCGTCCGCGGTTATGGACAGTTGGAGTGGCCATACTGTTCCCCCGTCAGATGTTTTCAAAATGACTTGTGAAATGAATTGAGACTTTGACTTGACCACAACAGAGTTGTGATATGAAATACAAGTTTCCACTTAGGTGTTATAAAATTTTAGCTAGCTTTTCTTGCTTCTGAACTTAGTAAATCTGGCCTTTTGCAAAACAACCATAGAGCTTAGTGTCCTACTACAAAACCCCCCTTCACTTGTTAGTATTAGTTTGCGAGTACTTAAAGAGTACTCATGGCTTTGTCCCTAGCTATTACCGTGGCTAGACTATGAAGAGGAGTACCTGGAGGATGGACCCCAGGAAGGTTACGACAACTAGGATCATCTCCCATCGTCAGCATTGCCTGTGACCCCGAAGATGGAGCTTCGCCTACGCTACCGTTATTATTACGTATTTTCGCTGCCTGAGTTGTATTAAGAACTGGATCATGAGATCCTTATTTGTGTAAGACCTTATGTATGGTTTGTAATGGATGATGTACTGTGGTATCCAATTCTGTTATGTCTCGCAAAAATGGTAATCCTGGGATTGAGATGTATGGCATAACAGGCATCTGGGATTAAAAATCCGGGTGTTGACAGATTAGGACTGAGTTAGTGAGTTGGACTCACGGTGACTAGTGTTATATGGGCTTTAGTGAATGGGCCTCGCGAGCAGAGCCCACGTTCACTCCCTATATATAGTGGAGCACCGTAACCCAGAAAGGTTAATCGTTGTTCGGTTAGGTCATTCCATGTGTTGGAAACCCTAGATCCATAGCAGTCCTACCGTTGTAACCGAACCTAGCAGTTCGCCGCCGATGCTCCTCCTTGCACGTCTGGATACCAGCAGAGGTGTTGTACGATCAGCACCAGGACAATCGGATCGCAAAGGATGCTGCATCAATCGACGCTTCATCGATGTCTGCAACTGCGCGTCTAGTGGTAAACCTCGTGGCCTTCTACCTCGGCTAGATCTTGGGATCACCACGTTAGAGGGGAAAATTTTGTTTTATCTCCGCATGTCCCAACAGTGGTATCAGAGCGATAGCTTCTGGTTTTAGGCTCGAGATCTCGCATATGTGATATGCTGTAGGCTGTAGATGAGATCTATATGCTGTTTTGGTGGTTGATCTATGAGATAAATCGGTTTTGTACGAGGTTGATTGGATCAACTGTACTCGGAGAATGGTAGATCTAATTTCCGTGATCATACTGCTGAGGTCGTGGAACGACATACCCTCACCGGCTTCGCCATCGGGTGAATCGTGACACGTAAATCCAGAGGCGGTGATCGAAGATCAAAAAGTTTGATCGAATCGGAACAATGGTCGGAATCCATGTCTGGACCGCCGGCTTCGCCCTGTCGTAGCGCCTTACACGTCGTTGCGAGTTTCACAACGCCGGTAGATATTCTATCTATGCATAACTTGTTTTTGCAGGAAGTTGTGAATGGTATGGTTCATGTGCATGTGATGTATGTGTGTAATCCATACGTGATCTGCGAATCATGGTTTTTGTCAGCCGACTGGAGCCTAGGTGTTGTCATTTTATTGTATAACGACCCGCGTGTCGGATTCTCTATGTAATTTACTTTACTAAGCTAGTGTAGCTGTTTGGAGAACCCGGAAGGCATGCAAGGCATTGTACATGTCGACGAGATGGTGTAAGATGGCAAGTGACAAGAGTTGGCACGAGTCGGATTACATGCTTTGTGGATATGGAGATCGCCATGAAGAGAGCCATACCATTTCACATTATAATTGCTTTATTTTGTGTTATTGTTATGTCTCTATTTTACCTCTATTAGATAGTCGGTAAAATTTAATCCCTCAAAGAAGGTCTAGTCAGTTTTCCCGCCAGTGTTTGCACCATCAGAAGTCAGACATTTTTGGTAGTGGGCTCATAAAATTGAGGTGCTGCCAATTCTTTCCGACTAGGTGGGTTCGAGTCGGACTCTTACTACGGAAACACTCGGTAAGCTAGACGGGTATATCCCAACGGTTGTGGGGCTCGGGGAAAGGTCGGATGGGAGCCGAGGCATGTGATGCCACCCGTCCAACAGGAGTCGTATGAGATACGATTGACAAGGAATTGTCTACCTAGATCACTTGGCGGCTAGCGGTGATGTTGAAGCTGCAGTGACCCAGCATACCACTGCATGTGTAGTACACTATAGTCGTTGACATGACATTTATGGAACATCGTTTTGTAAATATCACATCCCTCAGAGTGGTACAACAGAAACATTGCGGGTCCATATTACAAATGTACACACATTATTATTATTACAATACTGGAAGTTCAAGACTTCCAAAATATCCAACTTACAAACCAAAATATAAAGTGTTTAGTGGAAATTTAAAAGTAGCGACTCCGACTAGGAGTTGAGCTCAACAGCTTATTCTATAAAGTTCATGTTGCCCGGCTCTGTTAGTTACTACTAAATAGATATTTAATTGGACTCGTTCTCATCGACATCGTAGTGGATCTCGTAATCTACTCCTTCAACTCCTCTGTATAGATCAGGTTCCTCGTAGAACACATCTTCTTGGCATTCGGCTGCATACATTGGCACGTCTTTGGGATCCTCAGAGTCTAAGCAAGGGATCAAAGGAAAGAATGAGTAACATCGTTACCCAACAAGTTCATTATATGCAAGGTGGGAAGTTTGATGCTCTAACTACCAACTCGGATTATAAATCCTTGGCACTATGCAATTTTTGTAAATCTTTCTTTAAAGATTGATTTTATTCTGAAAAACTATGACAATCATCCTTCACAGGTTGACCAGAACTTTCATGGAGTTCCTTTCCTGCCGCGTTCGTAGCTCCTTCCCAAAATAGGGAGTAACAAGTTACAGTTCTTACACTCCGCAGAGGTGCGTTACTTTACCCATGAGATATCAACTCCTTGTTGCACAACCGGGCGTAGTTTCCTGTCCACAATTCCATGATGTGGGGCCCAGTAGTTGGTCCAATCCAATCACTGCCCCCTTCACGACCCCGCATGCCTCCTTGGTGTACACCATGCCCACATAATGAATTACGGCAATGTTTTGTACAAACCGTTAGATGCCAGAACTATCGTGAGACGATGAGGTTTCCCACCCATATGCTGCATATCCTCTACGAATTACCAATTAATATGCATGCTACGAGGATAACAGCCACGACCTGCACATCCGGCTTCTAGCGACAGAAAGAAGATACAGCTGACTTCTCTATCCCATTCCAAATCTCATGGCTAACGCGTAATATACGACGCTAGAATCACAGATGTCAGGGGTTATTAAGTCCCTACTTGATCATCATTGTTGCAAATAGAACCCTAAGTTCTATTTCTCCATTATATCACCACTTAGGATGATATATATGATTTCTTTATTTATGAAAATAATATTTTCTTTCTTTTTTTAGCATATATGATAATACACAATTTTCAAATACTTTGATAAAGACTCTTCAAAGGACATGAGCAAGTGATGAACTTGCCTTGTGATGGCAAGGTAGTGAAGTCTGATCTTGCACTGGACCTTGAGCTTCTAGTTCCACAAAAACATCATTATTGCCTGGTAAGGACAATATTTAAAGAAGCAAAATGATTATGCAAGTAATGTAATGCATTATTTAATTTTATATGCATTTTCCCTATATAAGGTGCCTTTTAAATCAAGCATTTATAAATACTATTTTTTTATATTTATTATATATATTGAATTATTTAATTTTATTTTCCTTTTTATTTGACTTTTATTGATTTAATAATTCTTTTAGGAATTATTAATTATACATTAAATTTATTATTAAATATTTATTTAGTATTTTTCAAAAAATACTACGATATTAATAAATAATGAAAGTGTTTTTTATTTATTTTTATCATCTTTCAATAATTTTGTAAAATTCCATAAGGAATATATAAATTACAAAATTCTTATAAAAAATTTAAATGTCCAAAATTTTATATATTATTTTATTTGGATAGAGTGGATTATTGTGAATCCAAAAATATTTTATTTATAATTTCTCGAGTTTTTATTTATTTTCTAGAATTATATTGAGGTCAGGGGCATTTTGGTCTTTTTCAATTGATTAAAACAGTTTTTTAAACAACTTGGGCTGGCCTTTTGGGCTTATTGGGTCAGTGTGGCCCAATAGGGCAAGGTGAAAATACCACCAGGGTTTTGGCCCTGACCATTCTCTCGCCTCCTCCGTTCTCACCTTCCACTTCCACGACCCCAGCTCTGGCGCCAATGGCGATGGCCGTTGAGGCTTCCTGCGTCGTGGTGCATGGCGAGGTTTGTGACTATGCTTGTTCGTCTAGTCCAACTCGATTTGCCTCCGGGGCTTCCCCATGGTCAGATTCACCCTGTTCCCGAACCCTAGGGTTAGGGAAAGATGTTGACGCAGCTTGGCCGCTGCGGTGGTGTCTTTGGCTCGTCTCGGTGCATGTTGCCGCCCGTGGTCGTGGTTCGCGGCGCCCTTTGGGTGCTCAATCTTGCTTGGATTCGTCGCAATCTGCTTCCTCTTGATTAAATCGTGAGGACCTCGGGTAAGTTGCATCGATGGTTCTTGTTCATGCTACTACCATGAATCTATCTGTGTGTGTCTAGTGGCTTCTCGTGCCTAGTGATTATGTTCTGATTAGGGTTCATCTCCTAATTAGGGTTCTTGTTCTGATTAGGCTTCATAACCCCCTATTGATCATATCCATGATGCTTTAGATCTAGTGTTGATCAGCATGAAGAACGATTGTTTGCTGTGGATCATGATTTGTAGTGGCTTTGATGATGCTTGTGTCTTGTCAGGTTTATTCCAGTGGTAATCCACTATGATCCCATGTTAGGGTTTCTATGGAATCCCTGATTGGATTATGTTGTTGATCTGAGACTTACTCTACTGTCAGAATGCTCATACTAACCATAGTTTCTCTCAGTAGTTGCTTACTGCAATTATAATGGTAGGCTTGTATGAGATTATACACATTGAATATGATCATTACATGTAATGATTTTTCTGTGGATGTATAGATGAATTTGATGTTGATTCCTGGCACTTGGCTTCAGGAAAATGATATTTATTGGTTTGTCCCTTTTATCTGTGGGAACTAAGCAAAGATTGGTTTTAGCTCCTGTAAAACTTGTCCTTGTGATACCACTAGGATATGGCACACAAGTGATTAGGTTTATCTCTGGGCTTAGCCTTGACAATACTTGTGATTAATACTGGCAAGATAAAATGAAAGCTTTTCTTGATTCTCCGTCCTATGATGTTGGTCTGAGGCTCTAGGATTTAATTCCTAGTTAGTTGAGCAAATAGTTTGTTTGAAACTTGTAGGATTAGAGGTGATACTCTCTCTGGGAGATGTGCCCTGATCTGATAAGATCAAATGAAGAATGATCTAAGTTGCAAAAATTAACACTAGACTCTGTGATGCTGGTCTGAGAGTTTAGTGCTTGTGGCTGAGTTCGATTTCTTATCTTTATACTTGAAATCTCTAGGATAGATTCACCTCTCTTAGGTGATTATTGAGAGATCATTGCATAAAGCAACACATGCTTTTGTTTAGATAATATGATGAAATCATGTGATGGTTTTATGAGGCTCGCCACGAAATCTGATGATGGTGTAGTAGATTGATGATGATGATCTTGATCTTGATCTTGATCTTGATCTGCTGGATTCCTGTGCTTGCTCTTGAGCTGGACTGCTCCTCCTAGCTCCTGGGCTTGGCCTTGCTGTCCACCTGATTCTTTCCCCTCCTTATGTCACCATCCTGGTGATGTTTGGGTTGATCTGGTTGGTTTGGTTTGGTTGCTGTTCTTGGTTTGGCTGCTGTCTAAACTGGCTATGCTTGTGTGCTGTGTAGTGGAGAGATGCACTGATGTGCTCCTCCACGGCCGTGTTTTGGTTTTGTGATATTGGATTGCTCTGTGAGCTTGACAACACACCATTTGCATGTTGGTGTGTGTCCAGCTTGTGTGCCTGCTATGAACACGTGGATAGGTTTAGAAATTTTTAACTTACTGCTACCATATTACTTTCACCTGGCTGGTGAATTGGCCCCTCTTGGCTGTCATTTGACTTCTGGCTTTGAATTTATGAAATATGAAATCTTTCATATTGGTGCAACTTGCCCCTTTATAATATTTCTCAATGATGAATTTGTCAAGTGCATTTCACTGACATATCTGAGAGAAATATTACTAACACTAATCTTATTTTGTTTCTATTTAGTCTTTGTTTTTCAGGTACAAAGATAAAGATGAAACTTTAGTGTAGATTTAGATATAGGATAGTTAGTAGATATTCAAATGTAATTTTCTTATTCTTTTGTAATTTTTCTTTTATTATTCTTGTAATCTTTATTTTATTTAATTGTAATAAATATTATATTATTATTAATAAAAAATATTCTTATTCTTTATTCTTTTGTAAATTGTGAAGTTTGGAATGACTTCAGTAGGTTACATTCTTTGTAACTTGTTTATGTATTAATAATATGAAATGAATTTCATATTCAATATTATTTTGGATAAGATTTAAGTTATAATACTTATCTCTTAATTAATTTAAGATTCAAATCTTATATCTAAATCATTTAAATTATAATTCAAACACTCAAGTTTAAAATTCAAATTCATTTTAAACACATAACTCCTTAAGATCATCTCAAAGTTTATAATAATCACCCTTTAAGACTAAACCTAATCTCAAAGTATGAAATAAACATTGATCACTTAGGTTGTTTTATTTGGCGAAATTTTTACCCACATTTTCACAAATGAATGCATGCAACAATTCATATTCCTAAATCTACCCTTCGTTAGCTCCTAAATGCTGGGGTGTTACACAAGCGTCCGCTTCACTCCCGCTCCGACTGAGGGGGGATGTTAAAGTATGTATTGTTGGGCCGCGCGGAGATAAAACAAAATTTTCCCCTCTAACGTGGTGATCCCAAGATCTAGCCGATGTAGAAGGCCACGAGGTTTACCACTAGACGCGCAATTGCGGATTACTGATGAAGCACATCAGTTGATGCAGTGCAGTCCTTCGCGATCTGATCGTCCTGGTACTGATCGTACAATACCTCTGATGGTATCCACACGTGCAAGGAGGAGCATCGGCGGCGAACTGCTAGGTTCGGTATGACGGTAGGACTGCTGTGGAGCTAGGGTTTCCAACACATGGAATGACCTAACCGAACAATGATTAACCTTTCTGGGTTACGGTGCTCCACTATATTTAGTGAGTGAACATGGACTCTGCTCGCGTGGCCCATTCACTAAAGCCCGTATAACACTAGTCACCGTGAGTCCAACTCACTAACTCAGTCCTAATCCATCTTAGGTCCAACCCAACCAGATTACCGGTTCAGATCCAATGCGAACTTGCTCCCTCTCTTAAGTGTGTGACCCTCCAGGCTCATGCCTACTTGGACACGCTTGGAGTCTGACTCTCAATCGATCAGTCGGTAGCGGCTCCTAGCAGAACGTGCCGACTCCCAAGTACCAAAGAGTCATGACGACTTGCCTTTCCAATGCGACTTACATCTGAGTCCCTTTTGCCTCATGATATACCTTGTCAGACTATAGGCGAATATATGTCATCCCTTAAATAGTCCGACTCTCTTCTCGATCCGAGATAAGTGATTCACCCGACTAACTCTTAGTCGATCGCCTCGGTTAACACTTAACCGAGTCGTGCATGGCCGTGCTTTCCGAATCATATCTCACGAGAGGGCCTAGAGAATATCTCTCCAAGAGGAGGGGCAAAATTCCATCTTGGTTATTCACATCACGCAGCTTGATTATTAGTCGACCCGAACTCTGCCTTTATAACTGCCCAGTTACGGATCAACGTTTGACAGAACCTAAGTCGATGATCCTCAACTCGTATTATGCAATAACCTCAGGTATAAGGATTACATTGATTGATATATACAAATGACAACTTGTTCATTGTACCTCAATATGGGTCAATCCGACTCGCTAAACTCTTTAGCTGAATCTGTGTAAGTTGGAATAGCATCTCCATGCCCATGACAAGTGGAACCGAGTCATCAAGCCAACTTTCACATTGGTCTAAGTTGTGTGTCCAACACAACCTCAATGACCAAGGATATTTAGTACAAACAACATGAATGCATAGTTCCACAACCGAATCACATATTCAATGATACACATCAGATGTTTATACAAGGACAACTTAATATCTTTATGAATACAATGGGAAATCTCATCATACATGATTGCCTCTAGGGCATATTCCCCGATCTCCCACTTGCACTAGAGTCAATCTTCCGACATCACATGTCTAGGCATCTAATGCCCATGGCTCTCAGTGTGCCTCATGCTTGGCTGGGGTGGCTTTGTCAACGGATCCATAATATTTGCATCCGTGTGTACCTTCATAACTTGATATCACCCGATCCACAAATGGCAAATCGGTGATACCGCATGAGTATGTGCTTGTTCTTACGGTGTTGTCTAGGTTCCTTGGCTTGAGCAATAGCACCATTGTTGTCACAATACACGCCTAACGGATTGGGCGAGCCACGAACCACACCAAGATCCATGAGGAAATTCCTCATCCAAACAGCTTCCTTCTTTGCCTCGAAGTGACAATATACTCAGCCTATGTTGTAGATGCAGACACAGTCTCTTGCTTGGAACTCTTCCAGCTCACAGCACATCCGTTTATAATAAACACGTATCCGGATTGCGAACGAGAATCATCAGAGTCGGTAAGATAACTCGCATCCGTGTAACCCTTTACACTGAGTTCATCTTCACCACCATAAACCAAGAACATATCTTTAGTCCTTCTCAAGTACTTTAGGATATTTTTAGCCGTTGTCTAGTGGATTTCTCCAGGATCAGCCTGGTATCTTCTCACAACACTTAGAACATATAAAACATTCGGCCTAGTACAAATCATGGCATACATGATGGATCCGACTGTAGAAGCATACGGAATCGTACTCATCCGACTTTGCTCATCAGTTGTCGAAGTGTTGGAATTATGCCCTAGAGGCAATAATAAAGATGTTATTATTATAATTCTTGTTCATGATAAAGTTTATATTCCATGCTAGAATTGTATTAAGCGGAAACTTTAATACTTGTGTGGTTTGTGAACAACACCGTGTCCCTAGTACACCTCTATGGACTAGCTCATTGATCAATGATGGTTAAGGTTTCCTAACCATAGACATGAGTTGTCAATTGATAATGAGATCATATCATTAGAGAATGATATGATGGACAGACCCAAACTAAGCGAAGCAATTAGATCGTTTCATCGTGTTCATCTTTGCGAAGCTTTTCCTATGTCAAATATTGTATTCCTTAGACCATGAGATAATACAACTCCCTGGTATCGGAAGAAAGCTTTGAGGTCATCAAATGTCATCCTATGAGAGGGTGATCATAAAGGTGTCTCTCAGTTGATCGGAAAGTATCTGTTGGGTTGTATGTATCGAGATGGGATTTGTCCCTCCCAAGTCGCAGAGATATACTTGGGCCCACTCGTGTCGATATCAACACCGCTTGCAAGCATGTGTTTAAGGAGTTAATCACAAAGTGATATTGGATTACGGAACAAGTAAAGTACTTGCTGTGAATGAGATTGAACTAGGTATGACGGTACCGACGATCAAATCTCGGGAAAGTAAAATATCGCGAGACGAAGGGAATATATATATGGGATTGATTGAATCCTGGCATCGTGGTTCATCCGATATGATCATCGATGAATGTGTGGGAGTCAATATGGGTGCCCGGACCCGTTGATTATTGATAGAAGATCATGTCGCATATTCTCGAACCCATGGTCACACATAACGTGTCTCGGCTCGGATAGATTGGATAATTGGTTTATGAGTTTTTGTTGGTCTCGGATGGGATCCGGGACATCACGAGAGGTTCGGAATGGTCAGGAGAATAAGATTCATATAAAGGTGCAGTTTTGGAGTTGAATTGTTAGGGTTAATCGGTATTTGGAAGCTTCTAGAACCTTCGGAAGGGGCCAACGTGGCCCCACCTTCGGGAGGGGCATGGGCCTATGAGGGTGTCCTGGCGCATTGGGCCAGGGCACAAGGCCCCATAGGGCCCAAATGATCCTATAGGGTTTAAATCGTTTAAACTAGGGATAGAATTTCTAGAAGGAGGGAGAGTCCTTGTCCCCACTCCTCCCTCCCTTGGCCACGGCCCAAGGCTTGGAGGAGGGCAAGGCTGGCCGCCCCTCTATAAATAGAGGCTGGTGCCCCCACACCTTGCCTCCAATCCTAGTTGCCTTGCTACCCTCCTCTCTCCCTCCCGCCTGTTTGTAGGCGGAGCCCTGCTGCAGAAACTCTCAACCATATACACCACGCCGTCGTGTTGTAGATCCAATCTATCTCTCCACCATACTCCCTGGTCCGAGGAAGGAGGAGGCGTCAGTGCTGCGTGTGCATCTCACGGAGGCACCGCCACTTGTGGTGCTAGATCGGATCGGATCGCGAGGAGAAGCAAATGCGACTTCATCACCCACGCCCGATTTAACGCGTTCACTGTGCAAATCTTCAAGGGTATGAAGATCTAATCCAATCTCTCTCGTTGATTGCATCTCCTAGATTAGATCTTGGCTTTCCTCTGCTCGCATCCGTAGAAAATTTTGATTTACTATGCCGAAACCCTTGATGGTATCGAGCTAGATCTATGCGTAGATGTGTTTCACGAGTAGAAGCAACATGGTTGTTCGCGGCGTTGATGTTTTCTGTTGCACGCCTCTTGTTTGTGTTCTTCTTATGGCGGGATAGTGAGATTGAAGCGGTCGGTCCAACCTTACGCGTCGTTCGCGACCGGCTCCGCACTTGACGTGTGGCTTGTTCCACACATGCGGTGGTGGATGTAAGTTTCTCTCACTATAGTTGTCATGGGATTAACACGGAGTTTGGCAACCATAATATCACCGTTGTGCCTTTCCGTAGGTAAGAATCGTTCTTAGCATCTACTCCCATAAGCCACGTAAAACATGCAACAACAAAGTAGGCGTCTAACTTGTTCTTGCAGGAGTGTTTTACGTGATATGGTATGGCCCAAGATGTGATGTGTATAATGTATGCGATGATCATGTTTTGTAATGTTTCACGACTTGCATGTCGATGAGTACACAACGGCAGAATATATGGTTGTCTTTATAATTGTGTATGACCTGAGTCAACTTCTTATCGCCATGTAATAGCTTTACTTTATCGCTAAGTAGTTAGCAATAGTTGTAGTTGCTATTCGTGGTGGAGGCAATCATGGTGGAGTGATGGAGATCATGCCGAACGCACAAGATGGAGATCATTGCTTGAAGATTGGCTATACCATGTCACATAAAGTTATATGCATGTGATGTTTATCCTTTTATGTATCTTATTATGCTTAGATCATGACGGTAGCATTATAAGATGATTCCTCACTTAAAGATCAAGATAAAAGCATGTTCTCCCCAAGTATGCACCGTTGCGAAAGTTAAATGTGTCCAAGCATCACGTGATGATCGGGTGCTATAGACTCTACGCTCACATACGGGTGCAAGCCAGTTTTTGCACTGCGGAAATACTTGGGTCTAGCTTGGCGAGCCTAGCATGTACGGAACATGGCCTCGGAACACAAGAACCGAAAGGTTAAGCATGAGTCATATGAATGATATGATCGACACTTTGTTGTCCACCATTGAAACCACATCTCTTCTCGTGATGATCGGATTAGGTGTGGTGAATTTGGATCGTGTTCACTAAACAACTTGAGGATGTTGAATTTAGTGGGAGTTTATCTAGTAATTTGATTAAGTTGAACTATTTATCATGAACATAGTCTAAATTGTACTTGCAAATCTGTAGATCACATGGCCAAGTCAACTTCAACTTCAACGTTTTTCTTTGAGAAGGAAAAGCTTAGAAACAATGGGTCTAACTTCACCAATTGGTTCATGATCTAAGAATCATTCATGCGGCGGACAAAGGACTATGTCCTTGGGAAAGCGTTAGGTGACCCCCGCAACAAGCTGCCGGCCGATGAGAAAATGTCTATCGATCGCGCAAAGATGATTATGGTGTGATTAAGAGCACCATGTTGTTTGCTATGGAACGGAACTTCAAAATCGTTTTGAAACCTATCCGGGCCCTTTGAGATTCTCGAGGCTGAAAACCATGTTTGAGACTCAAGCCGTTCGAGAGATATGAGATCTCGAGAAGTTCTTTAACTGCAAGATGGAGGAAGGGAGTTCCGTTAGTGAGCACGCCATAAATATGTCGGCTACACTCAACACCTTGAGCAACTAGAATGCACGATTCGGAGGAGCTCAAGATTGACAGGTTGCAATCACTCCTCCCGGCTACAAAAGTTTTGTAGTGACTCATAATCAAATTGGTTCCACTGATCGATCACCGAGCTCTTACGCAGTCAAGGCTGCAGAGGTGGACATCAAGAAGGATAATCATGTGTTGATGGTCAACAAACCCTCCTTTAAGAAAGGTAAGTGCAAAGAAGCCCTTCAAGAAGGGCGGCAAGCGCAATGCTCCTGAGAAGAAGCTCAAGTCTGGTCCTAAGCCGGACCAGGTGCTTCTATTGCAGGACAGGGTCCTTTGGGCATAGTCAGAAGTACTTAGCGGAAGAAGGTGGCACCATCAAAGGTATATTTGATATACATGTTATTGATGTTTTCCTTACTAGCCCTCGTTGTAGTGCACGGGTATTTGATACCGGTTCGGTTGCTAATATTTGTAACTCGAAGCAGAGCTACGGAATGAGCGGCTTGCGAGGATGAGGTGACGATGCGCGTTAGCAACGGATCAAGAGTTGATGTGATGGCCGTCACGCGCTCTCATAGTTTTACCTTCGATTAGTTTTAAACCTTAATAAATGTTATTATGTGCCTGCGTTGAGCATGAACATTATTTCTGGATCGTGTTTATTGCAAGACGGTTATTCATTTAAATCGGAGAATAATGGTTGTTCTATTTATATGAGTAACATCTTTTATGGTCATGCACCTCTTGTGAATGGTTTATTTCTTCTAAATCTCGAAAAGGATGAAACGCACATCCATAACATTGAGGCTAAGAGATGCAAAGTAGATAGTGATAATACTACTTATTTGTGGCACTGTTGTCTAGGTCATATTGGTGTAAAGCGCATGAAGAAACTCCATTCTGATGGACTTTTGGAGTCTCTTGATTTTGAATCATTTGACACATGCGAACCATGCCTCATGGGCAAGATGATCAAAACCCCGTTCTCTGGTATGATGGAGCGAGCAACGGACTTGTTGGAAATCATACATACCGATGTGTGCGGACCGATGAGTATTTCAACGCGTGGTGGATATCGCTATTTTCTCACTTTTACCGATGACTTAAGTAGATATGGGTATATCTATTTAATGAAACATAAATCTGAAACATTTGAAAAGTTCAAGGAATTTCAGAATGAAGTGTAGAACCATCGTAACAGAAAGATTAAGTTTCTACGATCCGATCGTGGAGGTGAATATTTGAGTTATGATTTTCTCACGCATCTTAAAGCAAGTGGAATCGTTTCACAACTCACGCTACCCTAACCACAACGCAATGGTGTGTTCGAGCGCCGAATCGAACCCTATTAGATATGGTCCGATCAATGATGTCTCTTACTGATTTGTTATCATTTTGGGGTTATGCATTAGAAACCGCTGCATTCACTTTAAATAGGGCTCCATCTAAATCCGTTGAGACGACACCGTATGAACTGTGGTTTGGTGCTAAACCTAAGTTGTCGCTTAAAGTTTGGGGATGACTTATGTCAAGAAGTTGATGCCGACAAGCTCGAACCCAAAGCGAGAAATGCGTCTTCATAGGATACCCTAAGGAAACTATTGGGTATACCTTCTATCACGTAACAAGGCAAAGTGTTTGTCAAGAACGGTTCCTTTCTTGAGAAGGAGTTTCTCTCGAAAGAAGTGAGTGGGAGGAAAGTAGAGCTTGGCGAGGTTATTGAACCTTCTCTTGAATTGGAGAGTAGCGCAACACAGAAATTGTTCCGGTCGCTGCAACAATAGAGGAAGCTAATGACAAGGATCATGAAGCTTCGGACGATGCTGCTACTGAATGTCGCTACGGCAACCCTGTCTTGACTGTCTTGTTAGTAGAAGACAGTGAACCTGCGAACTATGAGGAAGCGATGATGAGCCCAGACTCTGAGAAATGGCTAGAAGCCATGAAATCCGAATTGGGAACCATGAGCGAAAACCAAGTATGGACTTTGGTGGACCCTCCTAGCGACCGAAAGGCTGTTGAGTGCAAATGGATATTCAAGAAGAAAACGGACGCGGATGGTAATGTTACCATCTATAAAGCACGGCTTGTCGCAAAAGGTTTTCGACAAGTTCAAGGTGTTGACTACGATGAGACTTTCTCTCCCATAGCGATGTTTAAGTCCATTTGGATTTTATTAGCAATTATTGCGTTTCATGATTATGAAATATGGCAGATGGATGTCAAGACTGCATTCCTCAATGGCAACATTGATAAAGAGTTGTATATGATGCAACCCGAAGGTTTTGTCGATCCTAAGGATGTTGATAAAGTATGCAAACTTCAGCGTTCCATTTATGGACTGAAGCAAGCATCTCGGAGTTGGAACCTTCGTTTTGATCAAGTGATCAAGAGCTTTGGATTTGTTCCAAATTGCTACGAAGCTTGCATCTACAAGAAAGTGAGTGGGAGCTCGGTGACGTTTCTGGTACTATATGTGGATGACATATTGATTATTGGAAATGACATCAACATGCTTAACGATGTGAAGAGTAATTTGAACAAATGTTTTTCAATGAAAGACCTAGGTGAAGCTTCTTATATATTGGGCATCAAAATCTATAGAGATAGACAAAGACGCCTAATAGCTTTAAGCCAGAGTACATACCTAGACAAAGTTCTGAAAAGGTTCAGAATGGATAAGGCAAAGAAAGGTTCAGTGCCTATGTTGTCAGGTAAGATAATTGAGCAAGGCTTAGTGTCCAGCTACGGTAAATGATAGGGAAGCTATGAGCAAAGTGCCTTATGCCTCGGCCATAGGTTCCATCATGTATGCCATGTTGTGTACTAGACCGGATGTGTCCAATGCTCTTAGTTTGACGAGCAGATATCAAAGTGATCCAGAGTGGAACATCGACACCGTGAAGAACATCCTAAAGTACCGAATAGGACTAAAGAAATGTTCTTAGTCTATGGGGTGATGAACATGTCGTAAAAGGTTACGTCGGCGCTAGTTTTGACAAACAAGGATGATTCCAAATCTTTACGGGATACGTTTATATTTTGAATGGAGGAGTGAGATGGAGAAGCTGCAAGCAAAGCGTGATCGCGGGATCTACAAAGGAAGCGGAATACATGGCTGCTGCAGCGTCAAGTGAAGGAGTTTGGATCGAAACTTCATCATCGAGCTTGGAGTGGTTCCAAGTTCATTGGACCCACTGGAGATATTGTGTGACAACATCGGTGCCATAGCACTTGCTAAGGAACCAAGATATCATCCAAGACCAAGCATATCAACTGCAAGTTTCATATAATCCGAGATTATATTGCGATGGAGATCCAAGATTAGCAAAGTACATACAGATCCGAATGTCGCAGATCCATTGACTAAACCTCTTCCACGTGTAAAACATGATCGGCACCTCGATTGCCATGGGTGTGAGATTGTTGCCAAATGTAAACTAGATTATTGACTCTAGTGCAAGTGGGAGACTGTTGGAATTATGCCCTAGAGGCAATAATAAAGATGTTATTATTATAATTCGTGTTCATGATAAAGTTTATATTCCATGATAGAATTGTATTAAGCGGAAACTTTAATACTTGTGTGGTTTGTGAACAACACCGTGTCCCTAGTACGCCTCTATGGACTAGCTCATTGATCAATGATGGTTAAGGTTTCCTAACCATAGACATGAGTTGTCAATTGATAATGAGATCATATCATTAGAGAATGATATGATGGACAAACCCAAACTAAGCGAAGCAATTAGATCGTTTCATCGTGTTCATCTTTGCGAAGCTTTTCCTATGTCAAATATTGTATTCCTTAGACCATGAGATAATACAACTCCCTGGTATCGGTATAAAGCTTTGAGGTCATCAAACGTCATCCTATGAGAGGGTGATCATAAAGGTGTCTCTCAGGTGATCGGAAAGTATCTGTTGGGTTGTATGTATCAAGATGGGATTTGTCCCTCCCAAGTCGGAGAGATATACTTGCCCACTCGGTGTCGATATCAACACCGCTTGCAAGCACGTGGTTAAGGAGTTAATCAAAAGTGATATCGGATTACGAGCGGTAAAGTACTTGTGAGCGAGATTGAACTAGGTATGGCATCGACGATCAAATCTCGCAAGTAAAATATCGCGAGACAAAGGGAATATATATATGGGATTGAATCCGGCATCGTGGTTCATCCGATATGATCATCGATGAATGTGTGGGAGTCAATATGGGTGCCTGCACCCAGCTGATTATTGATAGAAGATCATGTCTGCATATTCTCGAACCCGTGAGGTCACACACTTAACGTGTCTCGGCTAGGATAGATTGGATAATTGGTTTATGAGTTTTTGTTGGTCTCGGATGGGATCCGGGACATCACGAGAGGTTCCGAATGGTCCGAGAATAAGATTCATATAAGGCAAAGGTGCAATTTTTGGAGTTGAATTGTTCCGGGTTGTCGGTATTGTCGAAGCTTCTAGAACCTTCCGGAAGGGGCCAACGTGGCCCCACCTTCCGGAGGGGCATGGGCCTATGAGGGAGTGTCCTGGCCGATTGGGCAGGGCACAAGGCCCCATAGGCCCAGCCGATCCTATAGGGTTTAAATCGTTTAAACTAGGGATAGAATTTCTAGAAGGAGGAGAGTCCTTGTCCCCACTCCTCTCCCTCCCTGGCCCACGCCCAAGGCTTGGAGGAGGGGCAGGCTGGCCGCCCCTCTATAAATAGAGGGTGGTGCACCCCCCACACCTTGCCTCCAATCCTAGTTGCCTTGCTACCCTCCTCTCCCTCCCGATTGTTAGGCGTGCCTGCTGAAACTCTCCACCATATACACCACGCCGTGTTGTAGATCCAATCTATCTCCACCATACTCCCGAGGAAGGAGGAGGCGTCGAGGTGCTGCACGTGTGCATCTCACGGAGGCACCGCCACTTGTGGTGCTAGATCGATCGGATCGCGAGGAGAAGCAAGTGCGACTTCATCACCCACGTTAGGCAGAACGTTCATTGTTGAATCTTCAAGGGTATGAAGATCTAATCCAATCTCTCTCGTTGATTGCATATCCTAGATTAGATCTTGGCTTTCCCTCTGTTCGCATCCATAGAAAATTTTGATTTACTATGCCGCGAAACCCTTCACGAAGGACACCGAGTCTTGCTAAGTTTTACACCATGGGACATCGGTAAGAACCCCTTCTTAGACGATTCCATGTTGAACTTCTTCAACACTTTGTCCAAATAAGTACTCTGACTCAATCCAATGAGCCTCCTTGATCTATCTCTATAGATCCGGATTCTGAGGATGTATGTTGCCTCACCCAAGTCTTTCATTGAGAAACTCCTTTCCAATGATTCCTTGGTTTCTTGCAACATCTAGACATCATTTCCAATCAGTAATATGTCATCCACATATAAGATTAGAAAGTTTACTTTGCTCCCACTAAACTTCTTGTATAAACAAGAATCATGATCACTCTTGATGAAGCCAAACGATTTGACTACCTCATCAAAGCGAATAGTCCAACTCCGAGATGCTTGCTTCAACCCATAAATGGATTTCTGAAGTTTGCATACCTTGTCAGCATTAGCCTGATTGACAAAACCCTCGGGCTGTATCATATACACATCCTCGGTTAAATTTCCGTTAAGGAAAGCCGTTTTGACATCCATCTGCCATATCTCATAGTCGAAATAGGCTGCTATAGCTAACATGATCCGAACTAATTTAAGCATCGCTACGGGTGAGAAAGTCTCGTCGTAATCAACTCCTTGAACTTGTCGGAACCCCTTCGCAACAAGGCGTGCTTTATAGACGGAAACATTTCCATCCATATCAGTTTTCTTCTTAAAGACCCATTTGCACTCGACGGGTCTTACACCGTCTGGCAGATCAACCAAGTTCCAACTTTCTTTTCATCCATGGACTTTAACTCGGATCTCATGGCTGCAAGCCATGACTCGGAATAAGATCCCACCATCGTTTTCGAATAATTTGCCGGCTCATCACTGCCTAATAGTAATACATCACGAACACTTCGTAATCTTGCCGATCTTCATAGTATAGGTGCTGCTGCCGGCTTAGCTACCACGACCGGCTCAACCTCCAAGGTTTTTGCCGACTCACTACTAGCCGATTCCTCTCGAATTTCTTTGAGCTGCACCGTGCTCCCACTTACTCCCCGACTGAGAAACTCTTTCTCAAGGAAGACACCGTTAAGAGCGACAAACACTTTGCCCTCTTCTCGGTTGTAGAAGTAGTAACCCAAGGTTTCCCTCGGATACCCCACAAACATACACTTATCCGACTTGGCCGTGAGCTTGTCCGACTGAAGTCGCTTGACAAATGCTTCACAACCCCAAATCTTAAGAAAAGACAAACTCGGCCTTTTGCCTATCCACATCTCATGCGGTGTCTTCTCTACCGATTTTGATGGTACTCTGTTTAGTGTGAACGCTGCTGTTTCTAGACAATAACCCCAAAATGATAAAGGCAGATCTGTTCGACTCATCATTGATCGTACCATGTCCAACAAGGTCTAATTCCGCCTTTCCGAAACACCATTCCTTTGCAGCGTTCCTGACGGAGTAAGTTGAGGAACTATTCCACAACTTTTCAGATGGTCATCAAACTCATGGCTCATGTACTCGCCTCCTCGGTCCGACCAAAGAAACTTTATTTTCTTGCCGAGTTGATTCTGTGCTTCATTCTGGAATTCTTTGAACTTTTCAAAGGCTTCCGACTTATGTTTCATCAAGTAGATATATCCATACCTACTCAAATCATCAATGAAGGTAATGAAGTACTCATAACCACCCCTGGCTGTCGTGCTCATTGGTCCACATACATCACTATGTACTAGTCCCAACAAGTCGGATGCCCTTTCACAACTCTTTACAAAAGGTTTCTTGGTCATTTTGCCGAGTAGGAAAGATTCACATGTCTCGAACGACTCCAAGTCGAACGAAGTTAGGAGTCCATCATCATGGAGCTTCTTCATGCGTTTCCAACTTATATGACCAAGCCGACAGTGCCAAAAGTAAGTCATATTCAGATCATTTGGTTTCAACCTTTTAACATTTATGTTATAAACCGACTCACCATCAAGATTCAAAATAAATAACCCGTCCTGGAAGGGTGCAAAGCCGTGAAACATATCATTCAAATACAAAGAACAACCATTATTCTTGATATTCGACTCATAGCCTTGCCTCATCAAACATGAAGCAGAAATAATGTTTTGACTGAGCACTGTAACATAATAACAATTATTCAGTTCCATAATGAATCCTGAAGGTAAATGAAGCTGCATCGTGCCGACTTCCAACGCAGCAACTCTTGCTTTGTTGCAGACTCGAATATCAACCTCGCCTCTTGCTCGCTCCTAGTTCTTACCGGTCCTGCCGAGTTGCCTATGTGAATAACGATCCGGTATCATATACCTAAGAACTATTAGGTGCATCCAAGATATATGTCTATAACATTGCAAACAATTGTACACAGTGAAGTCATACCTCCACTCTTGGCTTTGTCGGCCAAGTACTTGATTCCTCTTCCGATTCCATCCGCCTTGCAGTAGAAGCAAGTGGATCCGGCTGAAGGAGATGCCTTAGTCCCTGAGGAAGCGCTTGGGACCGGGTCCTGAGGCTACTTTCCTCCTGACTTAGCCTTCTTCTTAGACCAAGAACTCTTCTTGAACTTAGCCTTATTCTGCACCATCAACACTTGACAAGCGCCCTTCTTGAGATCTGCCTCTGCCTGCTTGAGCATCCCATGTAATTCAGTGATCTTCTTATCCATACCATGCATGTGGTAGTTCTAAATGAACTGCCCATATTCACTAGGAAGAGAGTTTAGAATTATATCCATAGCGAACTCTTCACTAATGGGGTAGCCAAGCCTCTCCAAAGACTGCAATAACCAACCATTTTGATCACATGCGGACTCAGTGGATCACCATCCTTAAGCTTGCAACTCAGCAAAGCCTGAGAGACTTGATACCTCTCAGTCTTCGCCTGAGCCTGGAACATACTTTTGAGACTTTCGATCATATCGTAGGCCTCAGCATGATCGAACTGCTTTTGCAAGTCCTTTTCCATGTGAGCACGCATAAGACAGCTAATATCCGTGGACTCATCCTTAGCCCGACGGTAGGCATTGGTGGCAGCGACAGTCGCATTCTCATTCGGCTCATCTGGAAGTGGGTTGTCTAGGACATGGTCCTTCTTTTCTTGTTTGAGAACAATTCTCAGATTTTGATACCAGTTGGTAAAATTAATGTCGTTCAGTTTATCTTTCTCAAGAATGGTTCTCAACGCAAAACCGGATATCTGAGAGTGACTGCTACTTGGTGCCATGATCTACAACAGAAAATATGCAAAACACGTAAGACATGTATTCATAAAAGAGCAATCATATTAAATACTTTAATATTTTATGCTCCCACTAGAACCAACACCCCTCCGATGGTTACTTAGTGATTCAGGATCCTAAACAAGAAGTCGGCTAGTGAGATTTTATAACATCCCAGCATTTAGGACCTAGCGAAGGGTAGATTTAGGAATATGAATTGTTGCATGCATTCATTTGTGAAAATGTGGGTAAAATTTTCGCCAAATAAAACAACCTAAGTGATCAATGTTTCTTTCATACTTTGAGATTAGGTTTAGTCTTAAAGGGTGATTATTATAAACTTTGGGATGATCTTAAGGAGTTATGTGTTTAAAATGAATTTGAATTTTAAACTTGAGTATTTGAATTATAATTTAAATGATTTAGATATAAGATTTGAATCTTAAATTAATTAAGAGATAAGTATTATAACTTAAATCTTATCCAAAAACAATATTGAGTATGAAATTCATTTCATATTATTAATACATAAACAAGTTACAAAGAATGTAACCTACTGAATTCATTCCAAACTTCACAATTTACAAAAGAATAAAGAATAAGAATATTCTTTATTAATAATAATATAATATTTATTACAATTCAATAAAATAAAGATTACAAGAATAATAAAATAAAAATTACAAAAGAATAAGAAAATTACATTTGAATATCTACTAACTATCCTATATCTAAATCTACACTAAAGTTTCATCTTTATCTTTGTACCTGCAAAACAAAGACTAAATAGAAACAAAATAAGATTAGTGTTAGTAATATTTCTCTCAGATATGTCAGTGAAATGCACTTGACAAATTCATCATTGAGAAATGTTATAAAGGGGCAAGTTTCACCAATATGAAAGATTTCATCTTTCATAAATTCAAAGCCAGAAGTCAAATGACAGCCAAGAGGGCCAATTCACGGCCGGTGAAAGTAATGCAGTAGCGATAAGTTAAAAATTTCTGAACCTATCCACATGTGCATAGCAGGCACACAAGCTGGACACACACCAACATGCAAATGGTGTGTTGTCAAGCTCACAGAGCAACCCAATATCACAAAACCACAGCACGGCCGTGGAGGAGCACATCAGTGGATCTCTCCACTACACAGCACACAAGCATAGCCAGTGTAGACAACAGCCAAACCAAGAGCAGCAGCCAAACCAAACCAACCAGATAAACCCAAACACCACCAGGATGGTGACATAAGGAGGGGAAAGAATCAGGTGGACAGCAAGGCCAATCCCAGGAGCTAGGAGGAGCAGTCCAGATCAAGAGCAAGCACAGGAATCCAGCAGATCAAGATCAAGATCATCATCATCACCAATCTACTACACCATCATCATATTTTGTGGTGGGCCTCATAAAACCATCATATGATTTCATCATATTATCTAAACAAAAGCATGTGTTGCATATGAAATGATCTCTCAATAATCACCTAAGAGAGGTGAATCTATCCTAGAGATTTCAAGTATAAAGATAAGAAATCAAACTCAGCCACAAGCACTAAACTCTTAGACCAGCATCACAGAGTCTAGTGTTAATTTTTGCAACTTAGATCATTCTTCATTTGATATTATCAGATCAGGGCACATCTCCCAGAGAGAGTATCACCTCTAATCCTACAAGTTTCAAACAAACTATTTGCTCAACTAACTAGGAATTAAATCCTAGAGCCTCAGACCAACATCATAGGACGGAGAATCAAGAAAAGCTTTCATTTTATCCTGCCAATATTAATCACAAGTATTGTCAAGGCTAAGCCCAGAGATAAAACCCCAATCACTTGTGTGCCAGATCCTAGTGGTATCACAAGGACAAGTTTTACAGGAGCTAAAACCAATCTTTGCTTAGTTACCACAGATAAAAGGGATAAACCAATAAATATCATTTTCCTGAAGCCAAGTGCCAGGAATCAACATCAAATTCATCTATACATCCATAGAAAAATCATTATATGTAATGATCATATTCAATGTGTATAATCTCATACAAGCCTACCATTATAATTGCGATAAGCAACTCGAGAGAAACTCATCGGTATGAGCATTACGACGAGAGTAAGTCTCAGATCAACAACATAATCCAATCAGGGATTCCATAGAAACCCTAGCATGGGATCATAGTGGATTACCACTGGAATAAACCTGACAAGCCACTAGCATCATCAAAGCCACTACAAATCATGATCCACAACAAACAATCATTCTTCATGCTCAAGTATGATCAACACTAGATCTAAAGCATCATGGATATGATCAACAGGGGGTTATGAACCCTAATCAGAACAAGAACCCTAATTAGGAGATGAACCCTAATCAAAACATAATCACTAGGCACGAGAATCCACTAGACACATAGAGAGATTCATGGTAGTAGCATGAACAAGAACCATCGAAGCAACTCACCCGAGGTCCTCGCTGACGAATCGAAGAGGAAGTTGGTGACGAATCATGGCGGCAGGGGATCACCAGGCGCTGCAACACCTGCACCAACAAGCCATCGGCTCAGACACCACCGCAGGCGGGACCGGCGGTGGCAGCGGACTTTCCCTAACCCTAGGGTTCGGGAACGGGGTGAATCTGACCATGGGGAAGCCCCGGAGGCAAATCGAGTTGGACTAGACGAACAAGCGTAGTCACAAACCTCGCCCTGCACCACGACAGCGGCCAGGGGAAGCCTCAACGGCGGCCATCGCCAGCGGCGGCGCCAGAGCCCGTGGGGTCGTGGAAGTGGAAGGGTGAGAACGAGGAGGAGGCAGAGAGAATGGGCTGGGTGGGCCAAAAACCCTCGGGTGGTATTTTGACCTTGCCCTATTGGGCCACACTGGCCCAATAAGCCCAAAAGGCCAGCCCAAGTTGTTTAAAAACTATTTTAATCAATTGAAAAAGACCAAAATGCCCCTGACCTCAATATAATTCTAGAAAATAAATAAAAAGTCCAGAAATTATAAATAAAATATTTTTGGATTCACAATAATCCACTCTATCGAAATAAAATAAGATATAAAATTTTGGACATTTAAATTTTTATAAGAATTTTATAATTTATATATTCCTTATGGAATTTTACAAAATTATTGAAAGATGATAAAAATAAATAAAAAACACTTTCAATATTTATTAATATTGTAGTATTTTTAAAAAATACTAAATAAATATTTAATAATAAATTTAATGTATAATTAATAATTCCTAAAAGAATTATTAAATCAATAAAATTCAAATAAAAAGGAAAATAAAATTAAATAATTCAATATATACAATAAATATAAAAAATAATATTTATAAATGCTTGATTAAAAGGCACCTTATATAGGTAAAATGCATATAAAATTAAATAATGCATTGCATTACTTGCATAATCATTTTGCTTCTTTAAATATTGTCCTTACCGGGCAATAATGATGTTTTTGTAGAACTAGAAGCTCAAGGTCCAGTGCAAGCATCAGACTTCACTACCTTGCCATCACAAGGCAAGTTCATCGCTTGCTCATGTCCTTTGAAGAGTCTTTATCAAAGTATTTGCAAATTGTGTGTTATCATATATGCTAAAAAAGAAAATATTATTTTCATAAATAAAGAAAGCACAGATATCATCCTAAGTGGTGATATAATGGAGCAATAGAACTTAGGGTTCTATTTGCAACAATGATGATCAAGTAGGGACTTAATAACCCACGACATCGTGATTCTAGCGTTTATTCTGCGTTAGCCATGATATTTGGAATGGGGCAGAGAAGTCAGCTGTATCTTCTTCCTCTCGCATGAAGCCGGATGTGTAGGTCGTGGCTGTTATCCTCGTAGCATGCATATTAATTGGTAATTCGTAGAGGATATGCAGCATATGGGTGAGAACCCTCATCGTCCCACGATAGTTCTGGCGTCTAACGGTTTGTACAAACCGTTGCCGTAATTCATTATGTGGGCATGGTGTACACCAAGGAGGCATGCAGGGTCGCGAAGAGGCGGTGATTGGCTTGGACCAACTACTGGGCCCACATCATGGAATTGTGGACGGAAAATGCGCGGTTGTGCAAGGATTTGATTTCTCATGGGTAAATGTAGCACCTCAGAGTGTAAGAACGTAACTTGTTACTCCTGTTAGGAAGGAGCTCTGAGCAGTAGGAAAGGAACTCCATGAAATTTCTGGTCAACCTGTGAAGGCTGATTGTCATAGTTTTTCAGAATAAAATTGCTTTGACCTTAGGTTGGAAACCTAGTAAAGGGTATTACCTGTAAGAGAATTAGCAACGATAAAGAATTCTCTAAAAGTAGTATAATGGGTATTCAAATGAGAATATTCCGTTATATATTTTAGTGCGATAATTCTTTGTTATGATGCAATATATCATTGGATACTAATAAAAAATTATTTTCCTGGTATACATAGATATGCCACCAAAGTTTCCAAAACAGACTTTGGTAAGGAAAGAGGAGACTCTTGATGATTATCAAGGATCATTTACATACCAACTTCGTCAACTTTTGAAGCATTTTAGTTGTCCAACTAGAATTCCAGTGAACACTATCACTAACCTCGATTGTCGAATGTTATCCAAGTATCGTGTGAGTATCCAACTTCCAGAGAAGCTTGGATTATATCATGATCTACCTATAGGAGAAGGTAGGAGTCATTTAGCAGCCTATCATGTTGCTGTTGTGGAGGCGATAGCTAATATCCGGGAGCAGAAAACTAAGGAATTAGAAGGTAGCACATTCTCTGTGATACCTCATGATTCTATAGACTCGGAGCCTATACCGGATCAGCTTAATTTGGTTAAGAAGCATCCTAAGTTAGCTTCCCAGTTTATGGATGAATCTGGGACACTCGTTGCGTCTTTTTACAAGACTCATCAAGTGATTGTTGAAGATAAAAATGACATGTTGGAGGATCTAACTGATCCGGAAAGGAGGAAGCAGTTAGCATTCCAGCTAGAGAAAGAAGCAAGTAGTAGTGCAACACCTATATTTAAGGATATACCTATAGATCCAGAATCTTTTATACCATATCCTTATTCACCAAGACCTGAACCTACACATGATCCTACCATGGATATGTGGTATGTAATACCACAGGGCTCAGAGGATAGTTCTGACTTAGAACTACCTATTGAGAATTTAGATGGTTGGAGAATGGGATCATATAATGGATCTCACGAACACCAGATGTCCACAGATGGTTCCGACAGGAATGTTGGACAATCCTGTTGGATGGGTGCAAGGATGAACCCTAATAATAGTAGTAGAAATACCATGTCAATAGATAACCAGGATGAAGAAGAAGATCCTGAGGAGAGAGTGTTTGAATCATCAACATCCTCTCAAAACCCAGGGAATATACATTATCCAGTGTTTAACTATCTTGTCCACGAGCACACAGGGAAGCAGGATCTGTATCCTGTTGACAACTCAAGAAATGAAGCTCGGAGATGCAAGATGGAGATAATGTTGAATATGTTTGAAGACTTTTCAAATTTGGTGGAGAGTCAATGCGCTCAGGTTGAGTAATGACTCAAGTCTCGATACTTCAGATACAGAGTATGTTCCTTCTGGAAGGCCATATGTTCCACAAACTGTGCGACGAACAACACGTCATCATGGTTGGACATCAGGCATGTACGATGAACATAGTTACTATTAGGAGGAGACAAGTAGTCAATAGTATCAAGTACTGTGTATTGTACCCAAGCAATAAGGTAGTCTTGTAATGATACCTATAAGGTATATGTTGTAATAACTTTGTATCATTATGTAAAATATGTGAAATGCATATTTGGATTTTCTTTGGATCTTCATTTGTGACTAGTTATGTGCATAAAGTCGAGCTCAGAACACATGTGCATGATGTAATTATGAGTATTCGCTTTATGTTTTAGGACTAGAGGGTCATGGATACGGTGTAGAAATGGAAACGGCGACATCGGATGGAGCGAGAGGCCAAGGAAAAGGCCGATGCAGATACAACAAACCAAGAAGCATTTACCACCACCACCAATGAGGCCGTTAATGGAGCAGAACTTTATGCAATGCATGCAAATGATGCAAGAGACCCAGAAAAAGTTCATGGAAGAGCTGTCAAGCGAGCAAATCGTCAGAGGAACTGAAGGTGGAGTGAGTTTATCGATTTCGAATGCAATACGTTAAATTTTGCATCGCTCTGAACCAATGGATGTAGAAGACGGCTAGCGAATCTGAGAAAAGGAAGCTGTGGGTTGCAATGATGAGGAAAAATTGAGGTATGCAACTCATCTGCTGACAGGACCTGCAGCATCATGGTGGGAAAATCAGTTAGCCATGCAACAACCAGGAAGGAGTTTACAGGAGGAGTTCAAGCGAGATTCCGTGAATATCATGTTCGGAAAGTGTCATGGAGTTGAAGCAGAGAGAATTTGAGGAGCTTCAGCAAGGATATACTAGTGTCATGAAGTACATCCGGGAGTTTAGCCAACTGTCTCGTTATGCTGAGGAGGATGTTAATACTGAAGAGAAAAGGAAGAAATGTTTCTTGCGTGGATTAAATCCGTTTATGAGGATGCAGCTAAGGTTAGCCAATAAGCAAACTTATCAGCAGTTGTTGGATGCAGCCATTACTTTTGAAGATGACTACAAGAATGTCCAAGAGGATCGTAGGAAGAGAGCCAAGAAGGAAACCAAAAGAATTCAGGCAAGCAAACCTAAACCTAACCTGGATTTCAAACCTCAGAATAGGAATTATGGCAACAACAACAACAATAAAAATAACAAGGGCAGTGGTGGAAATCAATCTAATCTGAGAAGGAATGTTATCTGTAACAATTGTGTAATTCCAGGGCATTTCCAGAGGGAGTGCAAAAAGCCTGTTGTAGCACCCCGAATAAACCCTAATTATAATATTGCCATTTGATTTAATTTTGTTGCATCATCATGGCATCATGCATCTTTGTCTCTCAAAATATTTTAACTAAAAACCATTTTGTTTGCTACAATACCCTTCTCTTATTCAAAACAAAATCCTATATTTGTCTGCTAAACTATTTTCTTAAAAATTATTTACCAAAAGGTTTTTAAACAAAACAAAAGAGAATATTTTATAAAAATAATAAACCTAAACCGGCCAGGCCCAAAGGCCCAGCCGGTTGAAACCCTAGCCACCTACTCAGTCAAACCCTAATTCTCTAAGCCGTCACACCCACACCTAACCCAACTCCGCCGCCGGCCGTCTGCCCACACCCGCCTGCCTCACACCACAACCACGCACGCAGCCGCGCGCTGCGACGCACATAATGCTGCCCGACATGACCCGTTTCCTCCCCGATCCCGTTTTCCTGGCCCCACCACTCCCCACGTGCCCCCCGCTCTCTCCTCGCCCCGCTCCTCTCCCTTCCTCGATGCCCAACCACCCCCGACAGAATCCCCTCCCCCCGCTCCTCTGCACCTTCCTCCACGCGCCATCGCGCGTCGCCCTCCGGCCGCGTAGCCTGCCATCCGAGCCGCCGTTGGCCGCCACCTCGCCAGGCGCCGCCCCGTCGACCCAGCGTTGGCCTCGCCTCCTCCTACGTACGACCGCCACCCCGAAAAACGTCATCGTCCTCGCGTCCATCCGCCCGGTCCCGCGCCTCCTCGTCGATGGGCTCTCCTCTGCACCCGCCGCCGGCCTCAGGCCTTTCGCGCCAGCAGCCATCGTCGCCCAACTCCGCCTCCCGAGCACCTGTCGCGGCCGCGGTCATCACCGCACCTCCCGCGAGCTTCCTGCGCCCCTGCCAATCCTCCGGTCCTGCCGCTGCTTCGAGCTCGCCTAGCCACGTGTGCGGCACCGCCTCGCCATCCTTCCCCTATGAAGTGCAGCCGCGCCCCGTGCCTCCCCGTGACTGCGGCCGCCGCGACCCCTGTTCCTCGATCTCGCCGCCACCGTCCTCCACCCTCCTGCTCTCCATCCCATGTGGGGTCGCCTTCGATCGCCGTCCTCGTCTCTTCTGTTTCGCCCGCGCGAAGCCGCTGCCCCATCTTGACAGCTTCGGTTTTGCCCATAAGGTGTTTGTGGTGATGTCCAGGTGGGACATGCCCCCGTGCAGCGTTCTGATGTTGGTTCCTTTGCAGATGACTACTCGCGAGCATTGCGTGGAGGTGTTTATGCAATTCGAGCGCCGCACTCAAGATCGACCCGACCCGACCAAACCCGATGAGAACCGCCGTTGAACCCGACTCCAACGACTGTGGCTTCGAAGGCATCTCCTTCACAGAAACAACAAGATCTTCACGGGACGCCAAGGTCGCCTTCCCGGAATCCGAAGACCGATCCCAGCGAGACCAAACCCGTCGAACCCCAAGATCGGTGAACCTCGATTTGTGACCCTCTTCCTGAGATCCCTATATTTTTATAATATATGATATTAATCTTGTTGCATATTAAATGAACATGTTTGCATACATATTGTGGGTGTTTGGGGGTATCTAGATGATTCACCTAAAATAAATATAGAGGCCATATGTGGGCGAATCTAGTCCAATATTGGTCCCATTTAAATTTGTGCATCGAATCGGTGATATAATTTTGTCTTGTTAAGACAACATCTAAATTGCAGGATATCTAAACGACATGAACCACCTAATTAATTGTCGGGACCCCGGTTCCGCTTAATATGGCCTAATTACATCGCATATTTGCCATGTCATACATCATACATGCATCATGCCTGATCTTCTGATGTAGTATTAAATATTGCATCCGGTGTTTCTGCTAGTGCTTTGTTTCTTCAAGGATTAGGCCGATGAGTTGATGCGAGTGTCGACCCGCTCTTCGGATGAATCTTCGGCAATGTATTCAGGCGAGCATTCTCCCCCTTTCTACCTATCTTACTTTTATAGTCTTTATTTCCTCCTGTTGATCTATTGCTATCTGTGATACGATGCTCTAGTTTTCGTACCCGTGATATCCCCTGCAGCCATTAAATTGCCTTGGACACATCCTATTACCTGTTGTTTGGTAGATATTCAGCCTTGCGAGTCGTAGTTGCTTGCGCAGGTGTTGCGTCGTGCCGTCAATGTTCCACAGTTGTTGGAGTAATGCCGCATGTTTATTGTTGGAGATGATTATAACTTTAATTACCGTTTAATAACTAAAATTGAAGTAGTTAAATAATTCAGAGGCACAGGTGGGCAATAGATGTTATTTGGTTTTTAACCGTCCACTTGTGTCCCGTAGGACCCCGAGTACTTGATACCTCTTCTTTGAATATTCGCACTATCCGCATGTGGGACCATGAATCCCCCTAGACAGAGCTTGAGTCATATTTATTTTTTGGGGCCACATAATAGTTTGGGGCTTTATTACTATCATGTACTTATGCCATGCTTTACTGCTTTATTTACAATTGCGCGTGGAGCGCCTATACTATTTAGGAATTGTGATATGTTTATGCGGTATCGACAAGCCCAGTCACACTTTCGGGTTCCCAGTCATTTACAGCCGTCGACAGAAACCTTTGGGTCCGTCTCGGAGCCGGCCAACTTCGTCGCGGGTAGCTTGGTGGGGTGGCCCCCTGAAATTTATATGAATCTTGCAATTGCTCTGTCGTGATGCCTCGTTGGGTTTTTATTTGGGTTTCCCCGAGGTTGATCGTGCGTGTGTTGCTATTTGTGCCCCCTACAGGGTAAAACTTTCTGAAAGCCGTGTTCGTGGTTATGGACGACTTGGAGCACAGTATCTCGATCATAGACAACTATAACTAAAGTAGTGCTATAAATTTGACTTTATAATGACTAGTAATCAGCTTCACTATAATGGAATGGCTAAATAAAAGTGCCAATAACTGCTGGTTTGGGCTGTCACCTGTTATCATTGTATCTGACTAGTAAGTATTGCAACTACAACAGAATGGCTAAATAAAAGTACCAACCACTGCTGGGTTTTCGGATGCCTCATGCTATATGTATCTGACTAGTAAGTACTACAACTATAACGGAATGGTTAAGTAAAACTGCCCACTGCTTATTATATCAGGATGACTCATGCCTATATCTGACTAGTAAATGCCACAACTATAACGAAATGAATAAAACTGCCAACTGTGTGAGTTTCTCGGTTGACTTCCTCGTTTGGTCTCGAGGGGTAAATACCAGGATGGGTATGCTTGGTGATAGTTTCAGGTTGGATCCGAATAGGTATTTCTTATCCCTATCTGATAGCCGCCAGCTATATTGAGTCTCTATAGGTTGTTTAGTGCATCTTTGCTGCCCTCCAAATCCACCATACCTATGTAGGCGAGGACCGAATTATAGTCTCGTGTCTTGGCCTCGATCACCACTCTATTTTTTCCTTTGCCCTTTGTCGGCACCCCTTTTGTTAAGCAGGTTTTGAGATCGACTTCGTTAGCAGGGTTACCCTTCCGGCTTGGCCTGGGCAGGGTTGTGGACGCCATTGGTTATTCTTCAGGGCTCTTAGCCCCATTTGCATCTTGTCCGTAGTCAGACGTTGTATCATTTTCAAGTTGATTTGGATCTTGGATTGTATATCTGTATTCTTGACTCATGGAGTCGTTGTTCTATCTATCTGTTCTGTGGGTTCCATCGTGGACTATTGTGTAACGATATTACTTCGTTTTCCACCCGCACGAAAGTGCCTGGTGGGCACCTTTGAATCGTTTCTATGCGGATTTGGCGGGAATCGCTTAAACTTGCATAGGGCCGATTCTGAGGGTGTTACAGAGTGGTATCAGAGCTCAACAGTTACGATACCCCACTGGTCCAACATGTAGGACAACCTAGGTAACAGCCGATGTAGAGTGTCAAAACTATTTTGGAAAATCGGTTGGATAGATCTGATTAGGTCTGCTTTTACTCCTTACCCCTCTGCTATTCTTCTCTTACCTCTGCGTGTTTTGAATCTACTCTCTTATCCTTTCTCCGAGTCTAGGAATTCTCGTGGTTGGGTTTTCGTCGTACCTTTAGGGTTTCGCTCCCTTCCTCTTGTAACGGTGCTTCGACATCCGACCTTCATGCTATTTGAGGAACCTTTCGTCTACTGTACCTTTAGTGGACCGAAAATTAACTAAAAACTTTCTTTACATCTTCCGGTGTTTTCCAACACGACGACATCATATACAATCCGATCCGATGAAGAGCCTACATCACCCTTTTGTATCCGGACCTCGCTTGTTGAGATCTTCAGTCTAAAATACGAGAGTTGGCTGCATGATTTTCCATTCGTGTACAGAGTAATGCTTTGAGTGCGGGATGGAGTCGCGACCATACCACTACTTTATCATTCGCTTTTCTATATTGAATGGTGGATCGATGCAATTCTTACTCTTTCCATGGAAGTTAGAGGTGGCCTGACCTTTAACTTCGTATGTTGATCTTCGGAGTGTTCTCTTGACGAAGGGGAACAACAACCCTTGTTGGTGGTGTCGCCGATTTCAAGATGGAGAAATAACCCTTGTTAGTGGTGTCGCGAAGATCTACATGAAGCGATAAGATTCAGACCGTTGGCCTTCTTCCCCGTACCATGAAGCGGATCTCGAGGGCGAGATCCATTGTTAGTGGTGTCGAATTGTAGCACCCCAAATAAACCCTAATTATAATATTGCCATTTGATTTAATTTTGTTGCATCATCATGGCATCATGCATCTTTGTCTCTCAAAATATTTTAACTAAAAACTACTATTTTGTTTGCTACAATACCCTTCTCTTATTCAAAACAAAATCCTATATTTGTCTGCTAAACTATTTGCTTAAAAATTATTTACCAAAAAGATTTTTAAACAATACAAAAGAGAATATTTTATAAAAATAATAAACCTAAACCGGCCAGGCCCAAAGGCCCAGCCGGTTGAAACCCTGCCACCTACTCAGTCAAACCCTAATTATCTAAGCCGCCACACCCATACCAAACCCAACTCCGTCGCCGGCCATCTGCCCACACCCGCCTGCCTCACATCACAACCACACACGCACCCGCGCACTGCGACGCACATAATGCAGCCCGACATGACCCGTTTTCTCCCCGATCCCGTTTTCCTGGCCCCACCACTCACCATGTGCCCCCCGCTCTCTCCTCGCCCCGCTCCTCTCCCTTCCTCGATGCCCAACCACCCTCGACAGAATCCCCTCCCCCCGCTCCTCTGCACCTTCCTCCACGCCGTCAGCCGCCTCCGTAGCAGCCTGCCATCGAGCCGTTGGGCGCCACCTGCGCCAGCGCCGCCCGTCGACCCAGCGTTGGCCTCGCCTCCCTTCCTCGCCTCCTCCTACGTTCGACCGCCACCCCGACGATGTCATCGTCCTCGCGTCCGTCTGTCACTTGGGTCCGCGCCTCCTCGTCTGGCCTCTCCTGCACCGTCGGCCTCAGCCTTCCGCCAGCAGACACCGTCACGCAATGCCGCCTTCCCGAGCACCTGTCGCGGCCGCGGTCGTCACCGCACCTCCTGCGAGCTTCCTGCGCCCCTGCCAATCCTCCGGTCCTGCCGCTGCTTCGAGCTCGCCTAGCCACGCACGCGGCACCGCCTCGCCATCCTTCCCACATCGTGCGCCGTGCCTCCCGTCGCAGCCGCCGCGACCCCTGTTCCTCGAGCTCGCCGCCACCATCCTCCATCCTCCTGCTCTCCACCCCATGTGGGGTCGCCTTCGATCGTCGTCCTCGTCTCTTCTGTTTCCCCCGCGCGAAGCCGCTGCCCCATCTTGATAGCTTCGGTTTTGCCCATAAGGTGTTTGTGGTGATGTCCAGGTGGGACATGCCCCCGTGCAGCGTTCTGGTGTTGGTTCCTTTGCAGATGACTACCCGCGAGCATTGCGTGGAGGTGTTGATGCAATTCGAGCGCCGCACTCAAGATCGACCCGACCCGACCAAACCCGATGAGCACCGTCGTTGAACCCGACTCCGACGACTGTGGCCTCGAAGGCATCTCCTTCACAGAAACCGCAAGATCTTCACGGGATGCCAAGGTCGCCTTCCCGGAATCCGAAGACCGATCCCAGCGAGACCAAACCCGTCGAACCCTCGGAACCCCAAGATCGGCGAACCCCGATGTGTGACCCTCTTCCTGAGATCCCTATATTTTTATAATATATGATATTAATCTTGTTGCATATTAAATGAACATGTTTGCATACATATTGTGGGTGTTTGAGGGTATCTAGATGATTCACCTAAAATAAATATAGAGGCCATATGCGAGCGAATCTAGTCCAATATTGGTCCCATTTAAATTTGTGCATCGAATCGGTGATATAATTTTGCCTTATTAAGATAACATTTAAATTGCAGGGTATCTAAATGACATGAACCACCTAATTAATTGTCGGTACCCCGGTTCCGCTTAATATGGCCTAATTACATCGCATCTTTGCCATGTCATACATCATACATGCATCATGCCCGATCTTCTGCCGTAGTATTAAATATTGCATCCGGTGTTTCTGCTAGTGTTTTGTTTCTTCACGGATTAGGCCGATGAGTTGATGCGAGTGTCGACCCGATCTTCGGATGAATCTTCGGCAATGTTTCCAGGCGAGCATTCTCCCCCTTTCTACCTATCTTACTTTTATAGTCTTTATTTCCTCCTATTTATCTATTGCTATCTGTGATGCGATGCTCTAGTTTTCGTACCCGTGATATCCCCTACAGCCATTAAATTGCCTGGGACACATCCTATTACCTGTTGTTTGGTAGATAGTCAGCCTTGCGAGTCGTAGTTGCTTGCGCAGGTGTTGCGTCGCATCGTCGATGTTCCACAGTTGTTGGAGTAATGCCGCATGTTTATTTTTGGAGATGATTATAACTTTAATTACCGTTTAATAACTAAAATTGAAGTAGTTAAATAATGCAGAGGCATGGGTGGGCAATAGATGTTATTTGGTTTTTAACCGTCCACTTGTGTCCAGTAGGACCCCGAGTACTTGATACCTGTTCTTTGAATATTCGCACTATCCGCATGTGGGACCATGAATCCCCCTAGCCAGAGCTTGAGTCATATTTATTTTTTAGGGCCACAAAGTAGTTTGGGGCTTTATTACTATCATGTACTTATGCCATGCTTTACTGCTTTATTTACGATTGCGCGTGGAGCGCCTGCACTGTTTAGGAATTGTGATACGTTTATGCGGTATCGACAAGCCTAGTCACACTTTCGGGTTCCCAGTCATTTACAGCCGTCGACACGAACGTCTGGGTCCGTCTCGGAGCCGGCCAACTTCGTCGCGGGTAGCTTGGTGGGGTGGCCCCCTGAAATTTATATGAATCTTGCAATTGCTCTGTCGTGATGCCTCGTTGGGTTTTTATTTGGTTTTTCCCGAGGTTGATCGTGCGTGTGTTGTTATTTGTGCCCCCTGCAGGGTAAAACTTTCCAGCCGTGTCATGATTATGGACGACTTGGAGCACAGTATCTCGATCATAGACAACTATAACTAAAGTAGTGCTATAAATTTGACTTTATAATGACTAGTAATCAGCTTCACTATAATGGAATGGCTAAATAAAAGTGCCAACAACTGCTGGTTTGGGCTGTCACCTGTTATCATTGTATCTGACTAGTAAGTATTGCAACTACAACGGAATGGCTAAATAAAAGTACCAACCACTGCTGGGTTTTGGGATGCCTCATGCTATATGTATCTGACTAGTAAGTACTACAACTACAACGGAATGGTTAACTAAAACTGCACACTGCTTATTATATCAGGATGACTCATGCCTATATCTTACTAGTAAATGCCGCAACTATAACGAAATGAATAAAACTGCCAAATGTGTGAGTTCCTCGGTTGACTTCCTTGTTTGGTCTCGAGGGGGAAATACCAGGATGGGTATGCTTGGTGATAGTTTCAGGTTCGATCCGAATAGGTATTTCTTATCCCTATCTGATAGCCGCCGGCTGTATTGAGTCTCTATAGGTTGTTTAGTGCATGTTGTGCTGCCCCTCCAGTCCACCATACCTATATAGGTGAGGACCACCGAATTCTAGTCTCGCCGTGTACTGGTGTTGCCTGCCAAAACCCACCGGCGAGCAGCGACTGACAACACGGAGAGCCGGGAGGCTCCCAGGACTGCTGGTGGGCCCTGGTCCCTCGGGCGACGGCCATAAAAGCTCCGAAGCGTCTGGCTTGGTTCGAGGCGTGCCACACCTATACCTGGTCGGGAAGGTGAGATTGCTCGATTGATTTCTGCATGACAAACAAGTATCGTAAAATTTGAGCCGTAATCGGCTCCCTGTGTTTCCACAAGAATCGGCTCCTAAAGCCGATTGCCCCATGGTTCTGCGTTAGATTTATGATAACATGGGGTTTTGCTTGATCACTACAAGTTAAGTCGATCTACGATAGTTTAACGTTTTCACCACGTAATCGGGCGTCCTACGCGTAATTGAGCCTAGTACGTACAAAGATGAAGAATATCAACCCTAGGAGGCCTAATAACCAACATAAAGCCAATTCGGAACATCCTCTCTAGAACGAATAAGCCACATCCTTATGTATTACGGATCGTTCAACCCGTTTAAGGCGATTACGTAGATATTAAACTAAACCTTGACGAACAAGGCACAACTATAATGAGATCGAATCGACTAAATAAAGATCAAGCAAGATGCTACCCTCACACTTTGGGAAAAGGTGCAAGGCGTGAGATAGCTAGAGGCGACATAACCGACGATAATAATGAAACAAAGGCCGATGCGATGCTAGCCTCAAACAATCTATGATAATGGTATTACTCGCCATCAACAACGCTTGACGAGTAAAACCGGTTAACGAAATAATAGAATCTGCCTAGATCGCAAGATGCGGTCTAAGCATGGCACTACGAAAGAAACCCTAAGAACAAGGGGTGGCGATGCCGAGATTGTGTTTGTCGTGAACGTGGTTGTCCTCCTCTTTCAATAACCCTAGGTACATATTTATAGTCCGGAGACTCTCTACTTTTGGAATAACTCTACAACTCTATCTTTACCTAAACATAAACGGAACCTAAACAAACACGAATCCTACTATGATACAAGATACACGGGCAATTCAGCCCAAATCTACGCACTAGGCCGATCCAACAACACGTTGAATATATGTATCTTCCAAGCCCATCTTGATCACGGCCCATCTCCATCTTTAGCCAAAATACGGTGGTAACACATGCCCCCCTGGTTTTGGCAATGATAATTCCAAAACCACTCTGTGTGTTTTTTCCTCTTTTTTTTTCTCTTTACCGGGCTGCGCGTCGACAGAATGCGTGGCAGAACAGCACCGTCACGCTACCCCTTCATCATTATGCCCTGTCTTCTCAACTCCTGCGCAGCGCGTGATTTGACGATTTTGGCAGTGCAATCTGGGAAACCGCTATGGCATTGAACCGTTCGTCCACTATTCCCCTTATTTAAATCAGCCTGAACAGTTCGCAGTCCCCATATTCCTCCAGTTTCCAAAAAACCTTCTCCCATCACCGGAAAAACCCTCTTTCTTGCCATGGCCTCCTCTGCTTCCTCCGATGCGTCCTCCCACGCCTCCAACTCGATTAGCGACCGAGAACCAACGCCAGAGCACCATTAGCGACATACTACTCGCCCCACGATGGTGGGACGAAGGCTGAGATTGCCCGTCAGTCGAAGCGATCGTCCACGGTAGCGAAGAGCCTCTGATTCCTCGTCGACGAGGCTGGGCGAAGAGCAACGACAAGCTGGTCGTGGGCGTCGACTCTTCCGCCGAGGAGGAGGAATCGGAGAGGACACCTCCTCCGGCAGTATCCGCCGAAGCGCTTCGCTTCTGGTCAGCGAGGATCTTGAAGATGACGACGAGACGAAGAGGTCCCGCTGGTTTCTTGAAGGCAAGAGCCGAGGACGATGCCGGAGCGGCCAATGAAGAGGACGGCGGCGACCTCGGCTTAGATTAGGAATCGATAGTAATGGCCGTAGTAGTAGGCCCTTTTGTAATCGATCATCACGTAAGCAATGATCTTTTGAATGAATGAAACTGTTTCCCAAATATTGCTCCTTTTGCTTCAATTTTGCCGATAACCGAAGCAGTCGATGTTCGAAGCCGATGACATCATCGGCTTTCATCATCTTTGCATGCATACGATCAAACAAGTTAGATTGCACGAGCCGATGACCACCCATCGGCTTTTCCTGAAAACGTTGATAGGGTCAACCTTGATCGAATCTTTAACACATCACAACGGCCACTTCTTAGTTTCAAATGATGACTGCGACCTTCCTCAACACAAGGATTTCAAACACAGGCGACCCAAATCTCCAATTGCCCACCGAAAACGTGCCCGCATAGAGGCGATTAGTGACAAGCAAAGGCGATGACTAAGCTGAGATCGCCGAAGCGCCTTTTTGTAACATGTGTGAACCTCTAGAGTCAATGACCGTGCATCGGCTATACAAATTTATATATATATATATTTTTTTACTCGGCGATTTTCAGCATCGGCCCCATATTTTACCGTCCATCGTTTCGTGCCTTTACCTAGCCGATTTCATGTATCGGCCCTCCAATTCTTGTCAACATCCCACATGCTTGGGAAATATTTCTTGAGATGTTGTCCGTTGATCGCCATCGGGAATTTTACTCCATCCAATAGCTCGAGCATGTGCGTTTCCTTAAAACTTGGTCGACCACATGCGGACCGTGCCAATTTGGAGACCATTTACCATATGTTGCATCCTTAGTCCCCAAGGGCAACATGACTTCCCACACCGGATCACCAACGTGGAACTCCTTTGGCTTCACTTTCTTGTTGTATGCACAAGCTACCTTGGCCTTGTTTTCTTTGATTTTCTCGGTGACCATAACCGAGCTCTTAAATCCTCCACCTTGTCACTCATCGGTTGCGTACTCTTGGTTGTTAGATCGTCTGAAAAATGCGCGTCTCGATCCAGCCGTAATTTCCAGTGGGACGACTTCTTATCCATATACTAGATGGTAGGGTGAGGTTTTATTGTTCCATGACATGACATGCGATAAGCCCATAACGCCTCGACAAAACCTCGTTAAGCGTCTTGGGTGCTCATCGACTTTCCTCTTGATCAGTTTGATGAGGCTCGTTGGGCGCTTCACTTGCCCATTTGCTTGAGCATAGTATGGAGATGATCTAATCAGCTTAATCCCCATGTCCTCGCAGAACTTTCTAAACTCCTGAGAAATAAAAACCGAACCTCCATCGGTCGTGATAGTTTGGGGAATCCCGAATCTATGGATGACATGTTCCTTCACAAAATTGATAACATCCTTCGAGTTTACTGACTTCATTGGGACAGCCTCTACCCATTTAGTGAAGTAGTCAGTGATAGCCAGAATCCACATGTGGCCTTTGCTTGATGGCGGATTGATCTTGCCGATCATGTCCATGCCCCAACCTCGGAATGGCCAAGGCTTGATGATGGGGTTCATTGCTGACGCGGGTACTGTAACTACCTCGGTGAACTACGCTCCTAGATACAAGCCTGGATGAGAGATAGCGGTTGAAATAGTACGGCGGGGCCCCAAAAGCCACTCACTGGTAGTCCTTTCAGACGTCCCAACCGCTAACCTCTCAACGGGACTGTCTGGCGGCGTAGTCGGCAGGCGAAGGGATCAACTACGTACACAAGTGGGTATGTACGCAAGCCACCATACAAGAGTACATCAGAGCCACACCATCTAGAAAGAAAGGAAATATACCAACGCCATACGGCAAGATTCAAATGACCTGGATACATCTATAATTTAGGATAGCTCCTCATACAAGACACATCGAGTATCATGCGCGGCAAACAAGATCCGAGTACGGATAAGAAGCAAATAGGCATAAGATGCCAGAAAAAGCACATCCCAACTACAGGTCTCACGGATCCCGTGCCGAATCTCTACCAAACGATCGTTGCCCACATCATCGGCTTCTTCCACCCAAGATCCGTCACGAGAAGGTACCTGTTCATCTGAATCAAGAATTTATCGTGTGAGACCCTAAAATTTTCAGCAAGACTTAATGCCTCTAAAGGGACACAACCAGGGTGACGCAATTGCGGCAAAAGATAAACCCTAGCAATTCTACGAATAGCGCTAACCATCCCTAACCAATGATGAGCGGATGTCCGTGAATTAAGTACAACAGTTATAATGGTAATCTCATCCGATCCATCCTCCTCCACCTTACCAACAAGGAAGCGGACGAACAACCCCTTCCGTTGGCAATTTTATTAACCATTCCGTGAGTATTGCACTATTTACTAGTCAAGTTACTTAGTCAAATTAAGGCGGTACTTTAGTTATGCTTGTCTATGATCAAGCGTGCTCCAAGTCGTCCATAACCGCGGACACGGCTTTGAGAAAGTTTTACCGGGGGTGCACCAATAGCAACACACGCTCGATCAACCTCGGAAAAACCAAATCAAAACCCAACGAGGCTTTCACGGTGAACAATCACAAGATTCAGAAATATTTGGGGCCACCCTTGGAGTACACCATAGCAGTAAGCTAGCTCGAGACGGACCCCAAAGTTTGTGGGGCGGTGATGGCAAGATGCCCCAAGCGGGGGTATCGATACCTAAGCAGGTCACGGGCCCTAACAAGATGCGAAGTGCGGTACCCGCACAATAAATAAATAAAGCGATAAACATGGCATAAGTACAGGATCGTAAATAAAACCTCAAACTAGTTTGTGGCCCCAAGAAATAAGACGGAATCAAGCTCGGCTCGGGGGTCCCATATACCTCCGGATGTGGATAGCGATAAATCAAGGAACAGAATCAAGTACTCGGGGTCTTACGGGACACAAGTGAGCGGAAAAACCAAATAGCGAGATATTGCCCCGGTGCCACTTTCTTTAGTTATCCCGAACTACTCGGGTTAAGTTGTTTAAGTACCTCGTTATCCATCGACTCTCACAAACCCTACACATGTTGTTCTCGACTCATGGCTCAAACAACTCCTATAGTAGTGGCTCATGGGATGGAGGATACAAGCTTGGTGGGGTTTAAAAGTAAAGGCTATGCATACTTGGGATTCATTTTAATGCAATCGCGACTCAATGATGCAAGAATAAGATAGAGGCAATAGTCTGTATGTATGCAAGCATGTGGTAGTGCTTGCACGGTGTCTCTGTTGAAGCAAGGGCAGTTACAGGTAGTGCTCACGGTTCTCTTGATACAACCCCCTCGGTGTCTATCAGAAAAACCAAACAAACAAGGCCAACATGAATACAGAGCACAAGCATATGAATAAGATGCGACAAGCAAACAATCATGCCATGATGAATGATGCACAATTTACATGGCAAGCAGAGTAGCATGGCATGGGTGAAGTGTGAAGGGCAGAAAATAACATTTGAATTGGTTTTTAGTCATGTTTTGTTGTCATAACAATTGTTGTTCTCAATATAGTTATATGATGCATGCTGCAATTGAAGTCAAGGATAGCATAAACAGAAAGGTCTCGTCGAGCTGATCATTTTAGACTACTCATTTGCTTAATTTGGATTTTCCAATCAAAAGTTATTTAATTTTGAAATTATAGTGGCAATTGAAGTAATTTAAACAAACTTGGAATTTAACTTGTGCAAAACACTAAACAGATGGCATATTTGACTTCCTCTCATTTTTCTGAATCAAAAACATATATTATTTGCCTAATTTGGATAAAGCATGCAAAAGTTATTTAAAATCTGAAAATAATTTGAATTTGAATTTATTTATCATATTTTGAATTTGAAAACATCTCTGAACCGTTTAACACAGACTGAGACTCAGCTTTGAGCTGCCAGATGGGCCAGGGTCATCTCTACCTGGCAGGCGTGAGACGCCCTGGACCCATGGTTCATTCTGACAAAAGCGGGAACCTTTTGCAAAACCTGTGATCGGCAATGAGGCCGATGAACCGCGGGTTGAGCGAGCGTAAAAGACAGGGGGTTATCGGCAAAACGCACACGCGGTCAGGGGGAAGGACTGCGGGTTTAGCGCGGGATCTTGCGGGAGCCTTTTTGCAAATGTTGCACGGTCGCTGGCGGGTGGGGTCTCGAGGATCGGGTTGACAAAAAAAGCCTGGGGGTTTCATAAAAGCCGGGCGCCTTGTTTCTCTTCTCGGCGTCCCGAACCACGCGTGTGCCACAGCAGCGTCTGCAGCCTTGTATGAAGGTTCGAACCAGGCGTTTGCGGGGCGTCTTGACGCGGCAGCTACTGGGCTAGGCTAGGTGCTAGGAAGGGTGGTGGCGTCTAGCTAAGGTGTTAGCGATCGAAGCGGCGTCGGCGACAACCACCGCACGGAGGGTGTTCGGGCGAGACTCGCAACCAGGAAGCGACGTCAGCAGGACCGTGTCTGGGGTTCGGGCGTCTGCGATCGTGGCGTGGTCGGTTCGGCAGGCGTAAGCGATCCGCGGCGGTGGCGCTCCGTCGATCTAGGGCTTGGCGGCGGCGTCTGCGGTCTGGCGTTCTGGCGCCTCCTCCTCTGGCAGTTCGAGCGGCGAAAGAGCTCGGAACGTCCTTGACACCTCGCGACAGCCTGGCGGCTGGATCGACGGGGTGGTATCTTGGCGGTGAGCGGCGAAGGGGAGAACGGGAGAGGCGGGGTTCCGGACGGATCTGGGGTTGGTGAGGCGAGAGGGAGGTGGGAGATAAGAACGCCGAGGCAGTGGTTGCGTGAGGGAGGGTAGGCTGAGGGTGTGGCTTTGGTCACCTCTCGTGCGTGATCGTGATGGGGCCAGGAGCTGGCGGGGTGGCGAGAGGGAGCTAGGGTGGTGGCGGGTAGGGCATGGGGCCTGCAAGCTGCCGTGAAAGAGGGGAGGAAAAGAGGGAGGAAAAGAGGGGCAAGGGTGAGCTAGGGTTTAGAGAGGGCATGGTCGTGTGGGGGCAGCTAGGTGGGGTCCAGTCGAGTGGGCAGCAAGGGGTTGGGTAGGCGCATGATAGGGTAGAGGGTGAGAGGGACATGGGCAAGGGAGCATGCTAGATAGGAGAAGGTAGATTAGGTGTTGTTTGAATTTGATTAGAGATAGAAAAAAAATAGATGTAGGGGTTATTTTAGGATGTAGTTAAATTAGGGTTTAGTTAGGAAAGAGGAGAGAGAGAGATGTTGTTTGGTTTTTGTTAGAGGAAAAAGTAGTTAGGGTTTATTTTAGGGTAATGGTAAAATAGGGTTTTGGTTGAAGATAGATGGGAATGATGGTTTTGTTTTAGAGGAAAAGAGAGATGGCATGGTAGGTTAGAAGTTGATAAGAGGGTAAGAAAAGAAAGAAGAAGGTGCTTAACACTTGATCATGCATGCTTCACTTGCAACATACTTGATCAAGGGGAAAAGGAAGAAAAAGGATAGGGAGAGGTGGCCAAGGTTGGTGTTGGGGTTTTGGGTTCATGCATGATCCAACATAGATCAAGCAAGAACAAAAGAAGGGGAAGAGCTAGGGTCTTGAACTAACCAAACAAAAAGAAGCAAGGTGGAAGGATCCATTTAGAAAACCAACAAAACCAAATCCAGAAGAGGGTACTTGCATGTCCCATGCAAGACAATTAATGCCAAGTGGATATATTGTGACAACAATATGATTCCGTGTGGCTTTACTCCTTGCATGCACAAAAGGTGGCAAAGGCCAAGCAATTAGATTATGAGAGGATCCACCCAACAACATGGATAGGGATAACTCAATAAAAGCCTAGCCCATATCATTGGATGGTGGAATTATAAGGTGGTGAAAGATAAGGTGGTGGAGTCAAAGAGATGCCCCAACTCAACTTGGGCATTTAACAATTTATTAAGAACCAAATACAATATCAAGAAGCAACTACAATTAATAATGCACATGAGATAAGAACCAAACAAGAAAAAGGTTTTATATGATGCTCCAATGCAAGGAACATGATGACATGAGCATGATATGATGATGATGCAACAATTATATGTTGGAAGTGGCCCATTTTATTATTAAACTTAGTAGCATTACGGTGGTTAGACAAGCGGGATGCTACAACTCTCCACTAAACAGGAATCTCGCCGAGATTCTAGGAAGAAGAAGAAGAAGACACAAAGAGAGAAGGATGGTTGTACGGAGTTCATCTTCACGCTCCCAAGTTGCTTCATCAGCGTAATGGTGTGACCACTGCACCTTGCGAATTTGATGGACTTGTTGCGAGTCCTTAGATTCTGCGGTCTCGAGAATTTTGGTGGGGTGTTCACGATAAGAGATCTTCTTGGAGGTCTATTAGCTCATGATCCACGGTCTTGCGGGGTCTTTGAAGCACTTCTTGAGCTGCGAGATGTGGAAAACATCATGAACTTTGAGTTTTCGAGCTCTAGTGCATAAGCAACTTCTCCTCTTCTATCACGTATCTTGAAAGGACCGATGTATCTAGGAGCCAACTTTCCTTTGATACGAAGCGGTGTGTTCCTCTCATGGGAGTGACACGAAGGTAGACGAGATCCCCGGGGCATATACCATATCTGTGTGCTTCTGTCATAGTTGCTCTTGACGACTTTGAGCAATCTTGAGTTCTCGAATGATATGCACCTTCTCCTGCTGAGTCACAATGTCGAGGCCAAACCAGATTCTTTCTCACCTGACCAACCAATGGGAGTTCGCACTTGCGACCATAGAGAGCCTCGAATGGTGCCATCTTGAGACTCTTCGAAGGCTGTTGTTGTAGGAGAATTCGGCATATGGAAGACATTCTTCCCACTTCATGCCAAACGAGATGGCAAGCTCTAAGCATGTCCTCGAGAATCGATTGATCCTCTCCACTTGTCCTTGCGATGAGGGTGGTAGCGATCTTTGAAGTTCAACCGTTCCCAAAGCTTTTGGAAACTCTCCCGAACTTTGAGGTGAAGATGCTCCCACGATCGAACTGATTTCCAGTGGAACCCCATACAAAGAGACAATCTGTTGATATAGAGCTCAATAGCGAAGTCGAAATTGTTTCTTTGATGGGAAGAAGTGTGCCACTTTGAAAGCTGTCGATGACAACAAAATTGCATTGTTGCCCTTGCGACCTAGGAAAACCGTGATGAAGTCCATCTCAACTTTCTCCCATTTCCATTCGGAGGCTTCAATGGCTGTAGAAGACCAAATGGTTTCGATGAACAGCCTTGACTCTGCGGAACATCACATTACGAGGCGTGCTTGGCACAATACCTTTTCAACCCGTGCCACCGATTGTGTTTTCAAGTCCATGTACATCTTTGTGCTGCCGGGATGGATAGAAAGGACCGAATCATGTGCCTCCTTGAGCAATTGATCTCTCGGACCGGGTAGTTTGGAACAAACATCCGGTGATCAAAGAAGAGCGTGCCACGATCATCAACATGGAAGGATTCATACTTGAGTGCCAAGCTTAGCGATGAGCTTCTTGGTGTGCGGATCACCTGTTGGCGAGCAATCTGTTCTTCCAAGAGAGGAGTAGCGGAAGGTTCATAAGGTGCCCTTGTTCCACAATCTCCAGGTTGGTGGAATTCCTCGCACAAGAGAGGCTGCTCTTCTACCATGAGGTTGTTGACATAAGCTTTCTGACTAAGCGCATCTGCCATGACATTTGCTTTGCTCGGAGTGTAGTTGATGGTCACATCAAGTCATTGATGGCTTCAATCCATCTCCTTTGCGAAGATTGAGATCCGGTTGAGTGAAGATATACTTCAAACTCTTGTGGTCCGAGAAGATCTCTAGCGGTTCCCAAGCAAGTAGTGCCTCCACAGCTTCAAGGCAAAGACCACTGCTGCAAGCTCGGTCATCGTGGGATAGTTGACCTCATGTGTCTTCAATGACGAGAGGCATAAGCAACCACCGTCTCTCTTGCATAAGGACCGCACCCAATCCTTGCAAAGAGGCATCGCAGAAGATCTGGAAAGGCTTGGATGTATCCGGAGGAACCAAGGCTGGTGTGGAAGTGAGCTTCGCTTTGAGTGTCTCAAAGCTCTCTTGGCAAGGGTGTCCACAGTACTTCTTGCCTTTCTTGAGGAGATCGGTAAGAGGCTTTGCTATCTTGAGAAGTTACGCACAAAACGACAATAGCTAGCCAAGCGAGAAAACTCCGCACTTCCTTGACATTAGCGAGGAGAAGCCATTCAACTATTGTCTTCACGGTTTCGGGTTGTTGCAATGCCCTTGGCGAGATAACATGCCCAGATAGGTTACTTGAACTGAACTCACACTTTGAGAACTTGGCATACAAGCGGTTCTCACGAAGCTTGTTCAGGACACACCTCAGGTGCTCTTCATGCTCCTCCTTGGACTTGGAATAGACGAGAATATCATCCAGATATACCACCACAAACTTGTCCAGGTACTCCATGAAAACGGAGTTCATCAGCCTCGAGAAGGTAGCAGGTGCGTTGGTGAGACCGAAAGACATGACCGTGTACTCATACAGGCCATAGCGAGTGGTGAAAGCTGTTTTGGGCACATCTTCTTTGCGAATCTTGATTTGGTGATAACCACTTCTCAAGTCAGCTTAGAGAACACCACAGCTCCTGCTGGTGATCAAAAGATCATTTATCCGAGGAAGAGGATATTTGTTCTTGATGGTTTTAGCATTTAGAGCCGGTAGTCAACACAGCCTATCGGTTCTCACGCTTCTTCACGAAGATTGTTGGACTACCCCAAGAAGAAGTGCTATGTGAATGAAACCCAACTTCTCTTGTTCATCAAGTTGCCGTTTGAGTTCAGACTCGTAGGACCCATCTTATATGGCCTCTTGGAGATAGGAGCCGTTCCAGGTTCAAGCTCGATCACGAATTCAACTTCGCGATCCGGAGGCATACCTGGCAACTCTTCAGGAAAAACATCCGGAAACTCACAGACCACTGGTACCTTCTGAATAGCTTCCATAGCGTCATCATTCAGAGCAGCCAAGGAATAGAGCTGGACATCCGGAGTCAGACTTGGAGAGAAGACTATGTGGCCTTCAGGGATCTTTAGAGATACTGAGCGTTCCGCACAATCAATCACAGCTGCATTTGCTGTCAACCAATCCATGCCCAGGATGACATCAATGTCAGAGTTGCCCAGAAGAATTAAAGAAGCCAAGAATAACGAGCCACCAATCTCGATCTGATTGCCATGACTGATATGAGCAGCCCTCATGTTTGACCCAGGAGATAGCACCACCAGACGACGTGATAAAGGGACCCTATCCAGGTTATTCTCTTGTGCAAACTTATGCGAGACAAAAGAATGCGATGCACCAGAATCAAAGAGAACTCGTGCGAGGCGAGTTAACCGATAGCATACCCATGACTCTGTGTGAGCTCGGCTTGAGAGGCGTTGACGCGATTAGCTCGAACAACCGCAGACCCGGGCTTAGTGTTGATGTTGAGAGCCGGCGGTGGTGCACGAACCGAGGAGAGCTTGCGGATCTTGGCGGGGTGGAGGAGAGCTTTGTTCTTCATTGGGCAGTTCAGTTTGATGTCCGAGATCTCCACATGTGAAGCGAGCACCGGTGGGCGTGGAAGCGAGTGGCGAGGACTCGCCAGCGCTCGCCTGTAAGGGTTGTTGTAGCCACAGGAGCGCAGTGGTGAAGTTTGATGGCCTTGGCGCGTAAGTTGCGATCTTGGTGGAGCCGGGAGACGGTGGGGTGTTAGGAACCCGAACACGCCGCTTAGAAGGAGTTGCCATTGCGAACTTGATGCATCCTGCTATGTTTCTTGGATTCCTCGAACATCGCCTACTAGCCTCCTCTTGTAGTGCCATATGTGCAGTTCAGAAGGTTGCGGTCTTGCATGCGTGAGTGCATACTTGATCGACGCGTTGAGCCCTTGCACGAATCGCTTCTTTTTCTTGTCATCGGATACCTCATCACCACCATAGCGAGACAAGTTCATGTAGTTCTGATGTAGGTGTTGACGTTATCATTGCCACTGCTTCAAGTTGAGGAAAGCATCCTTCATCCGCTCCATCACAATCTCCGAGAAACTGTTCCTTGAAAGCGGTGAACCTCTCCCAAGTGGCTGGAACCCGGTCAGCTAGACTTCAGTAGTTTTCCCACCATAGAGCTGCGTCTCCCTTGAGCGGTGAGTAGCACACTTTACCCATTCTGTTACGGCACATCGGCCTCTAGCAGCCTTGAGATCTCACGGAGCCAATCATCAAGCATCAAGAGGTCGGTCGAGACCGTCAAGCCGAGGACTGAACTTGAGGAAGCTCTTGATGTCACCACGCTTGGGAGGTGGAGGAAGTGGAGTGAACTCGTTCCTTGGACGCTCTCCTCAAAGCCTTGCTGGTTCTCTTGCATGGCTGCCAAGGCAGTAGCTATGCTTGCAGTGAGCCCAGTTACGGAGGAATGTCCTCCTCGGTCCGGCGTGGGAGCCATCCTGTCATTGATGTAAAACTCAAGTCAGTACTATAATGGAAGATGATAATAATCCAAAATAGTACCAAGATGGAATTAACCAAGATTAAAGGATACAATTTACTGAGATGATATGAAAATATCAACAAAGTTCATAGCACCTCAAAGATATTAAGCATATCGCACACGACTAAAAAGGAGTGTGGTACACAATCATATCAAAGAAAAATTTTCCACAAATTTCGGCATTAAAATACCAATAGATGCGCAAAATTACTTAACGAATCAAGATTAGTGACTCTACCGATCCAATATACAAAAGCAAATGATACAAGTAGTGGTATGGTCGCGACTCCATCCCGCACTCAAATCATTACTCCGCACATGAACAAGTGGAACACATATCCTAACCCCTTCTTCTCACGACGAAACCTAAAGATTGGTACTACGGAAACGAACACCCCAAACAAGATAGCGTCGGATACAAAGGAAGATAGATTGCGTCGGTTTACAAAAGCCTGTCGGTATGGAATGTACCAACAGTTGATAACCAAAGGCAGATAAGATAACAACTTGGATGCAACAGATAGACAAGGGACTACACACACACACACACACACACATCCTATGGTACTACGACCCGAACACGTGAATCCTAGTTTGAACTTTGAGAAGAGGATTGAAAGCGTTGCACTTCCTTACCGAAAAGGGTGGGTGGGAGGGTAAGAAGAAAAATGAAGCAGTCCTACTCTCGCGTTTTGTTTTCCCTATATACATAACTACTAAAATATTTGCTAGGCCGACAACGTTTGGCTGAAACCACAAGGTCGGGATGGCTCGATACCAATTGTAACTACCTCGGTGAACTACGCTCCTAGATACAAGCCTGGATGAGAGATAGCGGTTGAAATAGTACGGCGGGGCCCCACAAGCCACTCACTGGTAGTCCTTTCGGGCGTCCCAACCGCTAACCTCTCAACGGGACTGTCTCACGGCGTGGTCGGCGGCGAAGGATCAACTACGTACACAAGTGGGTATGTACGCAAGCCACCATACAAGAGTACATCGAGCCACACCATCTAGAAAGAAATATACCAACGCCATACGGCAAGATTCAAATGACCTGGATACATCTATAATTTAGGATAGCTCCTCATACACACATCGGTATCATGCGAAGCGGCAAACAAGATCCGAGTACGGATAAAGAAGCAAATAGGCATAAGATGCCAGAAAATAAGCACATCCCAACTACAGGTCTCACGGATCCCGTGCGGAATCTCTACACCACGATCGTTGCCCACATCATCGCTTCTTCCACCAAGATCCGTCACGAGAAGGTACTGTTCATCTGAATCAAGAATTTATCGTGTGAGACCCTAAGGGTACTCGGCAAGACTTAATGCCTCTAAAGGGACACAACCTGGGTGGCGCAATTGCAGCAAAAGATAAACCCTAGCAATTCTACGATAAGCGCTAACCATCCGCCTAACCAATGATGAGCGGATGTCCGTGAATTAAGTACAACAGTTATAATGGTAATCTCATCCGATCCATCCTCCTCCCTGCTTACCAACAAGGAAGCGGACGAACAACTCCCCTTCCGTTGGCAATTTTATTAACCATTCCGTGAGTATTGCACTATTTACTAGTCAAGTTACTTAGTCAAATTAAGGCGGTACTTTAGTTATGCTTGTCTATGATCAAGAAACTGTGCTCCAAGTCGTCCATATCCGCGGACACGGCTTTCAGAAAGTTATTACCGGCGGGTGCACCAATAGCAACACCGCTCGATCAACCTCGGAAAAACCAAATCAAAACCCAACGAGGCTTTCACGGTGAACAATCACAAGATTCAGAAATATTTGGGGCCACCCTTGGAGTACCATAGCGAAGTAAGCTAGCTCGAGACGGACCCCAAAGTTTGTGGGGCGGCGGTAAGCGACAGATGCCCCCAAGCGGGGTGTCGATACCACGCAGGTCACGGGTCAAGGCCCTAAGCAGATTAAGTGCGGTACCCGCACAATCGTAAATAAAACGATAAACATGGCATAAATGCAGGATCGTAAATAAAACCTCAAACTAGTTTGTGGCCCCAAGAAATAAGACGGAATCAAGCTCGGCTCGGGGGTCCCATATACCTCCGGATGTGGATAGCGATAAATCAAGGAACAGGAATCAAGTACTCGGGGTCTTACGGGACACAAGTGAGCGGGAAAAACCAAATAGCAGATATTGCCCACGGTGCCACTTTCTTTAGTTATCCCGAACTACTCGGGTTAAGTTGTTTAAGTACCTCGTTATCCATCGACTCTCACAAACCCTACACATCTTTGTTCTCGACTCGCATGGCTCAAACAACTCCTATAGTAGTGGCTCATGGGATGGAGGATACAAGCTTGGTGGGGTTTAAAAGTAAAGGCTATGCATACTTGGGATTCATTTTAATGCAATCGCGACTCAATGATGCAAGAATAAGATAGAGGCAATAGGTCTTGTATGTATGCAAGCATGTGGTAGTGCTTGCACAGTCTCTGTTGAAGCAAAGGGCAGTTACAGGTAGTGCTCTGGTTCTCTTGATACAACCCCACCTCGGTGTCTGTCAGAAAAACCAAACAAACAAGGCCAACATGAATACAGAGCACAAGCATATGAATAAGATCGACAAGCAAACAATCATGCCATGATGAATGATGCACAATTTACATGGCAAGCGAGTATGGCATGGGTGAAGTGTGAAGGCAGAAAATAACATTTGAATTGGTTTTAGTCATGTTTTGTTGTCATAACAATTGTTGTTCTCAATATAGTTATATGATGCATGCTGCAATTGAAGTCAAGGATAGCATAAACAGAAAGGTCTCGTCGGTGATCATTTTAGACTACTCATTTGCTTAATTTGGATTTTCCAATCAAAAGTTATTTAATTTTGAAATTATAGTGGCAATTGAAGTAATTTAAACAAACTTGGAATTTAACTTGTGCAAAACACTAAACAGATGGCATATTTGACTTCCTCTCATTTTCTGAATCAAAACATATATTATTTGCCTAATTTGGATAAAGCATGCAAAAGTTATTTAAAATCTGAAAATAATTTGAATTTGAATTTATTTATCATATTTTGAATTTGAAAACATCTGAACTGTTTAACACATTGCATCGACTTAGCCGCTGCCAGATGGGCGGGGTCATCTCCCACAGGCGTAGGCCTGAGACGTCTGGACCGGGTTCATTCTGACAAAGAAAGCGGGGAACCTTTTGCAAATCGCAGCGATCGGCAATGGGCGGATGACCGCGGGTTGAGCGTAAAAAGAGGGGTTATCGGCAAACGCACACGCGTCAGGGGAAGGACTGCGGGTTTAGCGCGATCTTGCGGGCCTTTTGCAAATGTTGCACGGTGGCGGGTGGGGTCTCGAGGATCGGGTTGACAAAAGAAAACAGCCGGGGTTTCAAAAAGGCGGGCGCCTTGTTTCTCTTCTCGCGTCCCAACCAGCGTGTGCAGCGTGCTGGCGCATGAAGGTTCGAACTCGGGCGCGTTGCGGAAGCGTCTTGACGGAGGCTGCTAGGCTAGGTGCTAGGAAGGGTGGTGGCGTCTAGCTAAGGTGTTATAGCGATGGAACAGCGGCGTCGGCAACCACCGCGCCGGGAGGTGTTCGACGGCGAGACTCGTGCAACCGAAGCGAACGCCGACGGGACCGTGTCTGGGGTTCAGCGTCTGCGCGATCGTGGCGTGGTCGGTTCGGCGCAGGCGTAGGCGATCCACGGCGAGGCCGGGCGCTCCGTCGATCTAGGGCTTGGCGGCGTCGTCAGTCTGGCGTTCTGGCGCCTCCTCCTCGCCGCAGTTCGAGCGCGACGCAGGCGAGCTCCAAGAACGTCCTTGACACCTCGGCTGCCCGGCTGGATCGACGGGGTGGTATCTTTGGCGGTGGCGAGCAGCGAAGCAGGGGAGGGGCGGATCTGGGGGTTGGTGAGGCGGAGAGGGAGGTGGGCGAGATAAGAACGCCGAGCACGGTGGTTGCGTGAGGGGAGGGTAGCTGGGGTGTGGCTTTGGTCACCTCTCGGACGTGATCAGTGGGGGCAGAGGCAGCGGTGGCGAGAGGGAGCTAGGGTGGGTCGGGTGGGGCATGGGGCGCAAGGCTGGCAGCATGAGAGAGGAAAAGAGGGGAGGAAAGAGGGGAGGAAAAGAGGGCAAGGGTGAGCTAGGGTTTAGAGAGGGCATGGTGTGTGGGGCAGCTAGGTGGGGTCCAGTCGAGTGGGCAGCAAGGGGTTGGGTAGGCGCATGATAGGGTAGAGAGGGTGAGAGGACATGGGCAAGGGAGCATGCTAGATAGGAGAAGGGGTAGATTAGGTGTTGTTTGAATTTGATTAGAGATAGAAAAAAATAGATGTAGGGGTTATTTTAGGATGTAGTTAAATTAGGGTTTAGTTAGGAAAGAGGAGAGAGAGATGTTGTTTGGTTTTGTTAGAGGAAAAGTAGTTAGGGTTTATTTTAGGGTAATGGTAAAATAGGGTTTTGGTTGAAGATAGATGGGAATGATGGTTTTGTTTTAGAGGAAAAGAGATGGCATGGTAGGTTAGAAGTTGATAAGAGGGTAAGAAAAGAAAGAAGGTGCTTAACACTTGATCATGCATGCTTCACTTGCAACATACTTGATCAAGGGGAAAAGGAAGAAAAAGGATAGGGAGAGGTGGCGAAGGTTGGTGTTGGGGGTTTGGGTTCATGCATGATCCAACATAGATCAAGCAAGAACAAAAGAGGGAAGAGCAAGGGTCTTGAACTAACCAAACAAAAAGAAGCAAGGTGGAAGGATCCATTTAGAAAACCAACAAAAACCAAATCCAGGAAGAGGGGTACTTGCATGGCCCATGCAAGACAATTAATGCCAAGTGGATATATTGTGAAAACAACATGATTCCATGTGGCTTTACTCCTTGCATGCACAAAAGGTGGCAAAGGCCAAGCAATTAGATTATGAGAGGATCCACCCAACAACATGGATAGGGATAACTCAATAAAAGCCTAGCCCATATCATTGGATGGTGGAATTATAAGGTGGTGAAAGATAAGGTGGTGGAGTCAAAAGAGAGATGCCCCCAACTCAACTTGGGCATTTAACAATTTATTAAGAACCAAATACAATATCAAGAAGCAACTACAATTAATAATGCACATGAGATAAGAACCAAACAAGAAAAAGGTTTTATATGATGCTCCAATGCAAGGGAACATGATGACATGAGCATGATATGATGATGATGCAACAATTATATGTTGGAAGTGGCCCATTTTATTATTAAACTTAGTAGCATTACAGTGGTTAGACAACTGGGATGCTACAGGTACCATCTGGATTTTTCCAAATTTCTGACATGCTTGACACCCTTTATAGTAGTTGAAACAGTCCTCAAGCATGGTGGGCCAATAAAACCCTGATCGCCTGATCAACCATTTCATCTTATGAGCCGATTGGTGAGTTCCACAGCGCCTTGTACCTCGTGTAGGAGCCGATTGGCCTCTCTTGTCCCCAAGCACTTGAGCAATAGCCCTTCAGTCTGTAAAACATGTCATCCCCAATAAGCACGTACTTCATGGCTTTGTACCTTATCCGTTTATGTGCCCCAGCGAATCTTTCGTAATTGAAGATATCGGCTCTCGATCGTCGCTTCAGTGAACTGCACGAGCGTCGGCTCCTTCTTCCACATCCTTGTATCCTGAAGCCATCTGCAAGATCGTTCGCCTCGGTATTCTGCGTTAGGATCCAAGTGAAGTTGACGTCTTTGGAATTGCGTCATCAGCTCGCGATGCAGCCATAATGGGAAGAGGGACTCGCTCTGCACTTGTAGTCCTCCGTGAGTGAAATCACCAACTTGAGTCTCCAAAATTTCCACCGCTTCGCTCCGGCCGAGGAGTAACTCCATCCTTGCGTATCGCCTCGTGCTCGGCTACATTGTTAGTGCGTGAGGTAGACAATCGATGGAGAAGGAAAATGTTGCCCCAGGCGACACGAGTAAAATGCCGATGCGCAGCCATCGTCACAAACCGATCCGTCGAAAAACATAGCCCGCTCTTATGGACGGTGCGGCTATGTTAGTGTTGATCCTTTTAGCGATAAGATCAGCGGTGTCCCTTAATCGCTTTCGGGTTGATACGGATGTCAAACTCGACAATGCAAACATCCATTTGCCCAAATTGCCTTTTAACATAGGAGCCGACATGTGCTTTATGACGTCGACGGTATATGATGATGATCTCTGCGATAGCAAAATGTGTCGCAACTTGGTGCAGTGAAAAGCAGGAGGCACAACTTATCGATATCGTGGTACCTTGTCTCTGCGTCCGGCATCCTCCCGCTTATGTAAAGACGACCGCCGCCCAGCCATCATAAACTTGCACCACTACCGAGGCGATGGATGTGTCGACAGCGACAAGTAAATGTAGAATGGCCTGTCGGTGGGGTGGAACTAACATGGCGGCTTTGTCGATATTCTTTGATCTCGCCAAAGGCGTTGTTGCTCGCCCAGTGAATTCCTCGATTTGATTTTAACTAGTCCCATGAACGGCTCAATCCTTCGACAGTTGGAGATGAATCGTCGAAGTTGATCTTGCCGATAAGGGACTGCAGTTCTTTCTTGGTGGTGGGTGGCTTCATTGTTCGCACTGCTTCCTGACTTTTTAGGCCGATCTCAATCCCGTGTTCATGGACCAAGAAACCCAAGAACTGACCGGCCGTTACCCCGAAGGCGCACTTCTTTGGGTTCATTCGTAGTCCGAACTTTCTTGTTCGGTCCAGGACGCGTTGCAGATCGCCCAAGTGTCCTTCTCTTGGCAGACTTGACCACCACGTCATCTATATAAATCTCCACCAGCTTGCCGATCGGTCATGGAAAATGTAGTTCATGGCTCTTTGGTACGTGGCACCGGCATTTTTCAGCCCAAACGTCATGACAACGTATTCAAATAACCCCACCGAGCTCCGGTACTCTGAACGCGATCTTGTGTATGTCTTCGGAGCCATAAAGATCTGGTTGTACGGCATTGCCGTCCATGAAGCTCAAAATTTTATGACCAAATGCTGCATTGATTAATGTTTACGCCACGGCATCGGATACTCATCCTTTGGGGTAGCTCTGTTGAGATCTCGAAAATCTATAGCAACCGCCATTGGCCACCCTTCTTCTCGACAGTGCGATACTAGAAATCCACTCGGATACACGCATGGTCCGATCAAATTGGCGTCAACATTTTTTCGACCTCCTTCTTGACTTGTTCTAGAATTTCGCCTTCATCTGCGTTTTGCTTTGGCGGTCGAAATCCTTTTTAAGCCGGAGTCTATGCTCAATGATGCTCTGTCTAACCGGGCATCTCTGTGTAGTCCTGTGCGGCAATCTGGATATTGTTTCAACAGGCTATCATCGGCCCCGGACTTGGCTCTAACTTCTGGCGATAAATGTTGGTCGTGGCTTATCCCCGTGACCAATGTCGATCTCTTCTAGCTCATCGGCGGATGTAAACCCGCACCCTAGCTTTCCGTCACCTGTCAAATCGACGCTAAACACAGGGCGAACGGTGGGTGAGGACGACAAAAATAATTTGGGCCGATCGCCTGAATCGGCCCCCTTTTCGCTTGCATCAGTCAAGGACGGTTTACACCTTATTTTTTAAAGTGGCAGAGCATCTCTCTGCTACGACTACCTGAGCTGCTTGTCGTATGATCGCTTTTTATTTTTGTGGCCGATCGCGTGGATCGGCCGTACCACCGATGATCGTGGGCTTTTCTACTCTGTAAGGCGATGGATAAGACCAGCCTCACCCGCTTTTTGTAGCTTCAATACGCCGCAGCCGTCTAGATTGATTCGAGATCGGCTCTTGGTCTTCTTCCGCGCTCATGCCAGCTATGGAGATCTCGATAGAATCGTCTGCGTGGATGACCTCCACCGTCTCCATCCCTTTGGATCGATCGATGCATTGTGGACGGATGCAATTAGCGTGAATCCAATCCCTTCCTAGTAAAAGGCGTGTAAGTGCTCTTCGTCCACGACGAAGAATGACGTGGCGGTTTTCCCGCCTTTATCAAGTCCACGTTCGATACACCTTGTGTTCCCAAGACCGACCATTGAAGTCGCTCAACGGCGTTGGTTTTGATCGGATCTGCGGTGGGCGTCCTAAACGTCGTAGCATGGAGTATGGCATGATGTTGATCGCCTCTCGGTGTCCACCAACATCTTGTTGACAGGTTGCCCGCTGATGTAACCTCGCAGTGCAGTGGCTTTCGGTGTTTGTAACCCTTCTCACGTGGCTTCTCGAAGATAACCGGCGCGCGCGATCAGCGTACCACGGGTAGCTCATCGGTTCTTGGTGCGCAGAATTTCGGCGGAATACGAACACCATGTTTGTGCCGGCCGATGTCTTTGCATCGGCTTTTATCGTGTGGGCGCCACTCTTTCCTGGTCAGGTCTTCCGTTTCAACAACCTGCCTTACTTTGACGGCGGATCGGCCGTGCTTTCTTCAAAGCGTGGAGATCTGCGCTTGACTTCCTCTAAGTTACGCAGCCCGCACTCTACGCTTACGGGTGTGTACGAGTCCGTCGGGCACCACCTTGGGCGGTGATACATCTTCGCCCTTGCCATCCTTTGGCTCCTCGAGGTCTTCGCCGGCGGACTCCTGTGGCGGCTAATGAAGAGGCCCTAGACGTTTGAATCGACACGGCCTCGTGTCTTCCTTTTCTGACCGCGTTCAGGCGTTGTCGATTGTAGGCAATCGGCTCATTCCTCGCCAACAATACGAAGAAAGGACAATCCCAATGCCTAATTGCGCCTTCCTTCTCTTTCGACGGTCCCCTAGCAAGGTGTTCATATCTTCCGTCGTCTCTGTCGTGCTGGCGACGTTGGTCATACTGGCGCTCATACTTGTTAAGGAGATGGGTGGAATGTGGCTTCTGATATCGCACTCTCCTCACTTGTTCCTCTGTTAAGTACCGCCTGTCATTGTGGCTGGGCATCGCATGGACTAGCCTCCTTTCTTTCCTTGCCCCGGGCGACCACGCCCTCCTTATGCAGCGTCATGGTGGTACCGGACCACTGCCATATTAACGCGAACGAGAAATCCAGCTTACGCCTCGCGAGCGAGGAGTTCTACCATGTTGGCCGGAAATGGGTTTGTGTCCACTTTCATGGCGATCGCCCAGGATCGACGGCCTTGTTCTATCGCCATCTGGATTTGGCGAAGCTCTTTGCACTCGTTGGTGGTGTGAGTGAACGAGTGATGCCACTTGCGTATGGTCTTCCGTTCATTTCTGGTAGGGATTTTGTGGCCTTCGGCAACCTCGGTACTTCTCCTTCAAAGATGATCGAATATCTTTCGGCTTTGCTCACGTCGAAGTCGAACCCTTCGCAGCCCTTCTTGTTTCACCCATTTGCAGGCCAGGATCTGCCCCGAGCCCATTCAGCTACGGCCACCTCCAGTCTGTAGGATCTTCCTCTTGCATCGACCAGGCTTATCGGACGTTTAAATTTATCTTGGTACAACTCGGTGTGCGCTGCTCATACATCGGTTTAGGCCATGTCGCCAATGAGTTGTACTCTACGAACGCCAGATCCTTGATGGGCGAGAGACCCAACACGCCAACTCGGCTTCCTTCTCGATTAAACGAGCCGAGTAACATCGGTTCTTGACAGCCACTGGCTGGATGTACTGCTCGATTTCTCCTCGCTTCGCTGCGCCAGTGCAATGCCGGCCTCGAGAGCCTCGAATGGTCTTGGATGTGTAGCGCTCTTCCGTTGCTTCCGGTATGAATTGAATCGGTGGCGGTGAGGTGTACCACCCAAAAGGTCTGTTAGAGATTGCGCAAAGAATCTTACGCGCATCGATCCGATGTCAAATCATGCCTAGTTGTGCGGTATCGGCTTGTGCTCGATCGAGCTTGACCCTTGACCGCTGAATCTTGAGAACTCGGGGAGCTTATACTTGGGTGGCGGAATCGATCAAACTTCGTTAGTACGGCTTTGAATAGCCGATTGTCCTTCTCTTGACGGCGAACCTGTCCCTCGTGATGGTACCGATTTGCTCCATTGTTTGAGCTGTAGGGGCTAGATTCTCATGACTTGCTCCATTGGCATACTTGGCTAGCCACGCTTTGTTGTCGGCGTCCATCCCGACCATCGCTGCTCGGACACGCCCGAAGATCCGCCCAAGGGTTCACCGCCAGAAACTCCTGCGGTTGCAATCTGTTTGGTGCGTGTCGTTATTGCGATCCCCGACGAGGCGCATATATATCCGTGTGGGATCTCCTTAGGTGGCTCGAACAGGGTGTGTCCTGGGTCGCCTCCACCTTGTAGACGACGTGAAGCCGCTGCCCAGTGTTCGAGCGGCAAGTGCGAACGGATCTGCGACCTGGTGCGAGCGGTCTTTCCCTGGTGAGTCCCTAAAGTAGGTCCCGACGGGAGTAATCGATGCTTCATGATCTCTGGACTACGCGGACGCGACCGCTCGAAAGCGTTCACGGCTCTCGGAATGGCGGTGCAAAGAATGAGCCACCATGTAGTTGACTTCTGTCAGAGCCCCAGTGCGCTCCTCCAAAGGAAATGCATGATCCACCTCATTAAGAGCGCCCTCGGGAGAACCCTTTCCACGATGCCATGCGTCAGTCCTCTCAAAAGAGCGATGAGGTCTTCCTCGAAGAGCCTTGATCTCGTCGTACTTGGCCTTGTGCTCGCCAAAGGATCGTCGTAAGTGGTCGTGCATTCTCCATCGCAGCGTCGGGTGTTGATGTAGACGTTGTTGAAGGTCCCACCGGCGTGCGAGAATGTGTTGCTGCCAAAACCACGGCGGCGGCGACAACACGGAGACGGAGGCTCCAGATGCTGGTGGGCCTGGTCCCTCGGCGACCGCCAAAAGCTCCCGCACACGCCCCGGCTTGGTTCGAGCGTGCCACTGACCTATACCTGGTCAGAAGGTGAGGGATTGCTCGATTGATTTCTGCATGACAAACAAGTATCGTAAAATTGAGCCGTAATCGGCTCCTGTGTTTCCAGTAATCGGCTCCTAAAGCCGATTGCCCCATGGTTCGCGTTAGATTTATGATAACATGGGGTTTTGATCACTACAAGTTAAGTCGATCTACGATAGTTTAACGTTTTCACCATGTAATCGGGCGTCCCACGCGTAATTGAGCCTAAATGCGTACAAAGATGAAGAATATCAACCTAGAGGCCTAATAACCAACATAAAGCCAATGCGAACATCCTCTCTAGAACGAATAAGCCACATCCTTATGTATTACCGGATCGTTCAACCCGTTTGTAAGGCCTGATTACGTAGATATTAAACTAAACCTTGACAAACAAGGCACAACTATAACAGATCGAATTGACTAAATAAAGATCAAGCAAGATGCTACCCTCACACTTTGGGAAAAGGTGCAAGGCGTGAGATAGCTAGAGGCGATAACCCGACGATAATAATGAAAAGGCCGATGCTAGCCTCAAACAATCTATGATAATGGTATTACTCGCCATCAACAACGCTTGATGCAGTAAAACCGTTAACGAATAGTGAATCGCCTAGATCGCAAGATGCGATCTAGGCATCTTACCCGAAAGAAACCCTAAGAACAAGGGGTGGCGATGCGCCGAGATTGTGTTTGTCGTGAACGTGGTTGTCCTCCTCTTTCAATAACCCTAGGTACATATTTATAGTCCGGAGACTCTCTACTTTTGGAATAACTCTACAACTCTATCTTTACCTAAACATAAACGGAACCTAAACAAACACGAATCCTACTATGATACAAGATACACGGGCAATTCAGCCCAAATCTACGCACTAGGCCGATCCAACAACACGTTGAATATATGTATCTTCCAAGCCCATCTTGATCACGGCCCATCTCCATCTTTAGCCAAAATACGGTGGTAACAACTGGTCTTAGTACTGACCGCTCTCTTTTTTACTTTGCCCTTTGTCGGCACCCCTTTTGTTAAGCAGGTTTTGAGATCGATGTCGTTAGCAGGGTTACCCTTCCGGCTTGGCCTGGGTAGGGTTATGGACGCCATTGGTTATTCTTCAGGTCTCTTAGCCCCATTTGCATCTTGTCCGTAGTCGAACGCTGTATCATTTTCAAGTTGATTTGGATCTTGGATTGTATATCTGTATTCTTGACTCATAGAGTCGTTGTTGTATATATCTGTTCTGTGGGTTCCATCGTGGACTATTGTGTAACGATATTACTTCGTTTTCCACCCGCACGAAAGTTCCTAGTGGGCACCTTTGAATCGTTTCTATGCGGGTTTGGCGGGAATCGCTTAAACTTGCATAGGGACGATTCTGAGGGTGTTACACCTGTAGTGATCTGTTACGGTTGTGGCCAGAAGGGGCATATCAAGCCAGATTGTCCAAGTAAACCACCGGGAGGATGGCCTACCAAGGGAGGAGGACAAGCTAGTGGAGGTAATGGACAGCCCAATAAAGGAGGAAATAATGGCAAGAACAACAATGGCAAGAGAAACCGACCTCTGGGAAAAGCCGAGTGCAACCCTCGAGGAGGTGGATAATTCGGAGCATGCAGTGATAGGTACACTCAATATCCTTACCAATCCCGGCAAAGTTCTATTTGATACTAGTGCAACTACTTCATTCATTTCTGGAGAATTTTGTGATAAGTTTGGGATTAGAAGGGCAACGTTAGAAAGTCCTATGACCGTAGTTACGGCAGGAGGGAATGTGATTGTACGCCACATAAAACAAGATCAGGTTATCTCGATCTGTGGTTGTACATATTTTGCAGACCTTTATGTGATCCCTTTGAAGGGAATTGTAGTAGTGCTGGGGATGGATTGGATGATGGAACACAGAGCTCAGATAAATTGTGAGGAGAAAACTGTCTCAATCAAAACTCCAAGTGGAGCAAGGATAGTTTACCAAGCAGATAAATACAGTCATATCATGGTGGATCTGCAGTTGAATTCAATGAAAGAAGTTAAATTAGAAGAGATTCCTATAGTTAATGAATTCCAAGATGTTTTTCCAACAGAGTTACCGGGAATGCCACCAGACCGGGAGATAGAGTCCACCATTGACCTAATACCTGGTACAACACCAATAGCTCAAGCACCATATAAAATGGGACCCAAAGAGTTGAAAGAACTCAAATAGAAAATTGATGAGTTAGCGGGAAAAGGATTTATACATGAAAGTGTATCTCCATGGGGAACACCAGTAATCTTTGTGGATAAAAGAGATGGTGGAAGACGGATATGTGGTGATTATAGAAATCTGAACAACGTGACTATCAAGAATAAGTATCCTTTACCAAGAATTCAAGATTTGTTTGACCAAGTGAAAGGAGCTGTAGTATTTTCAAATATCGATTTAAGATCTGGATACCATCAAATAAAAATCAAGCCAGAAGATGTTCCAAAAACAGCATTTGTCTCAATATATGGACACCATGAGTATCTGGTAGCACCATTTGGTTTGACCAATGCACCGGCAATATTCATGAATCTGATGAACAAGATTTTCATGCCATATTTGGACAAGTTTGTCATCGTCTTTATTGATGATATTCTGATATATTCCAAGGATAAGGAAGAGCATGCTGACCATTTGAGAATAGCATTGCAGACTTTAAGAGAACATAAGCTTTATGCTAAGTTTAGTAAGTGTGAGTTCTGGCTAGATGAGGTAGAATTCCTCGGTCATGTGATCGATAGTATGGAATTGCGTGAATCCATCTAAAGTTCGGTCGGTACTAGAGTGGACTGCACTAATGTGAAGCAAATTCGAGGTTTCTTAGGAATGGCTGGTTATTATCGGAGATTCATTGAAGGTTTCTCCAAAATAGCCGGACCAATGACCAAATTATTAAGGAAAAATACACCATTCAAGTGGGATGAGAAATGTGAAGCAAGTTTCCAAGAGTTGAAGACTAGATTAACCACAACTCCAATCTTAGCAGTTCCTGAAACAGGGAAGGACTTCACCGTATACTGTGATACATCTAAGGAAGGTTTGGGTTGTGTGTTAATGCAAGATCGGAAAGTGATTGCTTATGGTTCAAGGCAATTGAAACCACATGAAGTCAATTATCCAACTCATGATTTAGAGTTAGCAGCAGTAGTTTTTGCACTGAAAGGATGGAGGCATTTTCTTTATGGAGCCAGATGTGAGTTATACACTGACCATAAAAGTCTCAAATATTTCTTCACTCGAAAGGAATTGAATATGAGACAGAAGTGTTGGTTGGAATTAATCAAGGATTATGATTTAACAATCAATTACACCCCAGGGAAAGCAAATGTTGTAGCAGATGCTTTAAGCAGAAAGAGTGCAGATATTCAGCCTAGCAATAGGGAGCTACCAAAAGAGTTACAAATGGACTTGGAAATATTAGAACTTCAATTCATCAGAACAGAGGTTCTTGGAGGATTAGCTACTATGAAGGTAGTTGCAGAGCTGGATAGTGATCTTAAGCAAGAAATTTTTCAACATCAAGAAGAAGATCCTTTTATTGCTGAGGAAATTCGGAGGATATCTCAAGGGCAAGAATCAGTTTTTCGCCTTGGAGATTATGGGTCTTTATGGTTCCGAGATCGTCTATGTGTTCCAGATGTGACTGAGATCAGAAATGTCATACTCAAAGAAGCACATGATACACCATATTCTATACATCTAGGGAGTACTAAGATGTATATGGATTTGAAAGAACTATTCTAGTGGAATAACATGAAAAGATATATTGCTAAATATGTATCTGAATTCCATACTTTTCAAAGGGTGAAAGCTGAACATCAAAGTCCAGCAGGACCATTACAACCCTTAGAAATTCCTGAATGGAAATGGGAGGAAATAGGTATGGACTTCATTACAGGATTACCTCTGACACCAAAAAGGAAGGATATGATATGGGTAATTGTGTACATACTCACTAAGAGTGCACATTTTATTCCAGTAAACCAAAAGGATAATGTCGATAAGTTAGTTGAAGTATATGTCAAAGAGATAGTAAGTAAGCATGGAGTACCCAAAAATATCGTAACTGATAGGGGATAAGTGTTTACTTCTGCATTTTGGAAGCAATTGCATGAAGCACTTGGTTCAAAGTTAGATTTCAGCATGGCATATCATCCTGAGACAGGAGGTCAAACTGAAAGAACAAATCAAATACTAGAAGACATGTTGAGAGCTTGTGCACTAGATTTTGGAGGAACATGGGAAGATCACCTACCATTGGCAGAATTTTCTTATAACAATAGCTATCAGAGTAGTTTGAAGGCAACTACATATGAGATTCTGTATGGAAGTAAGTGTAGATCACCAATATGTTGGTATGAACCTGGAAGCAGCAAAGAATTTGCACCAGATTATATCAAGGAGAGACAAGATATCATTGATAAGATCAAGGATAGACTAAAAATAGCCCAGAGCGGGCAGAAAAGTTATGCGGATCAAAGTCGGAGATCATGGCATCCAGAAGTGGGAGATATAGTCTATTTAAAAGTAAGTCCAATGAAAGGAGTAAAGAGATTCAGAGTTAAAGGGAAATTGAGTCCAAGATATATCGGACCATTCAAGATACTGAGTCAAAATAGAACTATAGCTTATGCTTTAGAGTTACCCTCAAGTTGGCTCAAGTGCATAATGTTTTCCATGTGTCACAACTCCGCAAATGTTTGAAAGTTCCAGATGATGCAATAACACATTAAGAGATAGAACTACAAGCAGACCTGGCTTATATTGAAAAGCCCTATAAGATTCTGGAAGAAAACTGGAAAAGATTGAGGAACAGAGCAATAAAATATTGCAAGGTACAGTGGGAACATCACCCTGAGAGGGAAGCCATGTGGGAGAAGGAAGAGGATTTAAGAAAAGCTTATCGAGAACTATTCAGGTACATCTCCACAAACTTCGGGACGAAATTTAATTTAAGGGGGGGGGAGTCTGTAACATCCCAGCATTTAGGACCTAACGAAGGGTAGATTTAGGAATATGAATTGTTGCATGCATTCATTTGTGAAAATGTGGGTAAAATTTTCGCCAAATAAAACAACCTAAGTGATCAATGTTTCTTTCATACTTTGAGATTAGGTTTAGTCTTAAAGGGTGATTATTATAAACTTTGAGATGATCTTAAGGTGTTATGTGTTTAAAATGAATTTGAATTTTAAACTTGAGTGTTTGAATTATAATTTAAATGATTTAGATATAAGATTTGAATCTTAAATTAATTAAGAGATAAGTATTATAACTTAGATCTTATCCAAAAGCAATATTGAATATGAAATTCATTTCATATTATTAATACATAAACAAGTTACAAAGAATGTAACCTACTGAAGTCATTCCAAACTTCACAATTTACAAAAGAATAAAGAATAAGAATATTCTTTATTAATAATAATATAATCTTTATTACAGTTAAATAAAATAAAGATTACAAGAATAATAAAATAAAAATTGCAAAAGAATAAGAAAATTACATTTGAATATCTACTAACTATCCTATATCTAAATCTACACTAAAGTTTCATCTTTATCTTTGTACCTGCAAAACAAAGACTAAATAGAAACAAAATAAGATTAGTGTTAGTAATATTTCTCTCAGATATGTCAGTGAAATGCACTTGACAAATTCATCATTGAGAAATGTTATAAAGGGGCAAGTTTCACCAATATGAAAGATTTCATATTTCATAAATTCAAAGCCAGAAGTAAAATGACAGCCAAGAGGGGCCAATTCACCAGCCAGGTGAAAGTAATCTAGTAGCAGTAAGTTAAAAATTTCTGAACCTATCCACAGGTGCATAGCAGGCACACAAGCTGGACACACACCAGCATGCAAATGGTGTGTTGTCAAGCTCACAGAGCAACCCAAGATCACAAAACCACAGCACAGTCGTGGAGGAGCACATCAGTGCATCTCTCCACTACACATCACGCAAGCATAGCCAGTGTAGACAGCAGCCAAACCAAGAACAACAGCCAAACCAAACCAACCAGATTAAACCAAACATCACCAAGATGGTGACATAATGAGGGGAAAGAATCAGGTGGACAGCAAGGCCAAGCCCAGTACCTAGGAGGAGCAGTCCAGCTCAAGAGCAAGCACATGAATCCAGCAGATCAAGATCAAGATCAAGATCAAGATCATCATCATCAATCTACTACACCATCGTCAGATTTTGTGGTGAGCCTCATAAAACCATCACATGATTTCATCATATTATCTAAACAAAAGCATGTGTTTCTTTATGCAATGATCTATCAATAATCACCTAAGAGAGGTGAATCTATCCTAGAGATTTCAAGTATAAAGATAAGAAATCAAACTCAGCCACAAGCACTAAACTCTCAGACCAGCATCACAGAGTCTAGTGTTAATTTTTGCAACTTAGATCATTCTTCATTTGATCTTATCAGATCAGGGCACATCTCCCAGAGAGAGTATCACCTCTAATCCTACAAGTTTCAAACAAACTATTTGCTCAACTAACTAGGAATTAAATCCTAGAGCCTCAGACCAACATCATAGGACGGAGAATCAAGAAAAGCTTTCATTTTATCTTGCCAGTATTAATCACAAGTATTGTCAAGGCTAAGCCGAGATAAACCTAATCACTTGTGTGCCATATCCTAGTGGTATCACAAGGACAAGTTTCTGAGAGCTAAAACCAATCTTTGCTTAGTTCCCACAGATAAAAGGGACAAACCAATAAATATCATTTTCCTGAAGCCAAGTGCCAGGAATCAACATCAAATTCATCTATACATCCACAGAAAAATCATTACATGTAATGATCATATTCAATGTGTATAATCTCATACAAGCCTACCATTATAATTGCAGTAAGCAACTACTGAGAGAAACTATTGTTAGTATGAGCATTCTGACAGTAGAGTAAGTCTCAGATCAACAACATAATCCAATCAGGAATTCCATAGAAACCCTAGCATGGGATCATAGTGGATTTCCATTGGAATAAACCTGACAAGCCACTAGCATCATCAAAGCCACTACAAATCATGATCCACAGCAAATAATCATTCTTCATGCTCAAGTATGATCAACACTAGATCTAAAGCATCATGGATATGATCAACATGGGGTTATGAACCCTAATCAGAACAAGAACCCTAATTAGGAGATGAACCCTAATCAGAATATAATCACTAGGCACGAGAAGCCACTAGACACACACAGAGAGATTCATGGTAGTAGCATGAACAAGAACCATCGAAGCAACTTACCCGAGGTCCTCGCTGACGAATCGAAGAGGAAGGAGATTGCCCGATGAACCGCGGCGGCACAGGGAGCACACAGAGGGCGCTACAACCTGCACCAGCCACGGCGGTGGCCACAACAGCACACGATCCCAGCACACCACCGCAGGCGGGACCGCGGCGGCGGCGACATCACCTTTCCCTAACCCTAGGGTTCGGGAACGGGGTGAATCTGACCACGGGGAAGCCTCGGAGGCAAATGGAGTTGGACTAGACGAACAAGCGTAGTCGCAAACCTCGCCACGACAATGACGGTGGAAGCCTCAACGGCGGCCATCGCCAGCGGCGGCGCCAGAGCCCGCGGGGTCGTGGAAGAGGAAGGGTGAGAACGAGGAGGAGGTAGAGATAATGGGCTGGGTGGGCCAAAACCCCTCGGGGTGGTATTTTGACCTTGCCCTATTGGGCCACACTGGCCCAATAAGCCCAAAAGGCCAGCCCAAGTTGTTTAAAAAACTGTTTTAATCAATTGAAAAAGACCAAAATGCCCCTGACCTCAATATAATTCTAGAAAATAAATAAAAAGTCCAGAAATTATAAATAAAATATTTTTGGATTCACAATAATCCACTCTATCCAAATAAAATAAGATATAAAATTTTGGAAATTTAATTTTTTATAAGAATTTTGTAATTTATATATTCCTTATGGAATTTTACAAAATTATTGAAAGATGATAAAAATAAATAAAATTCATTTTCACTATTTATTAATATTGTAGTATTTTTGAATAATACTAAATAAATATTTAATAATAAATTTAATGTATAACTAATATTTCCTAAAAGAATTATTAAATCAATAAAAGTCAAATAAAAAGGAAAATAAATTAAATATTTCAATATATACAATAAATATAAAAAAATAATATTTATAAATGCTTGATTAAAAGGCACCTTATATAGGGAAAATGCATATAAAATTAAATAATGCATTACATTACTTGCATAATCATTTGCTTCTTTAAATATTGTCCTTACCATGCAATAATGATGTTTTTGGAGAACTAGAAGCTCAAGGTCTAGTGCAAGCATCAGACTTCACTACCTTGCCATCACAAGGCAAGTTCATCACTTGCTCATGTCCTTTGAAGAGTCTTTATCAAAGTATTTGCAAATTGTGTGTTATCATATATGCTAAAAAAAGAAAGAAAATATTATTTTCATAAATAAAGAAATCATAGATATCATCCTAAGTGGTGATATAATGGAGCAATAGAACTTAGGGTTTTATTTGCAACAATGATGATCAAGTAGGGACTTAATAACCTCTGACATCAGTGATTCCAGCGCCGTATATTACGCGTTAGCCATGAGATTTGGAATGGGACAGAGAAGTCAGCTGTATCTTCTTCCTCTCGCATGAAGCCGGATGTGCAGGTCATGGCTGTTATCCTCGTAGCGTGTATATTAATTGGTAATTCATAGAGGATATGCATCATATGGGTAGGAACCCTCATCGTCCCACGATAGTTCTGGCATCTAACAGTTTGTACAAACCATTGCCGTAATTCATTATGTGGGCATGGTGTACACCAAGGAGGCATCTTGGGGGTCATGAAGGCGATGATTGGCTTGGACCGACTACTGGGCCCCACATCATGGAATTGTGGACAGTAAAGTATGCCCGGTTGTGCAACAAGGAGTTGATCTCTCATGGGTAAAGTAACGCACCTTTGTAGAGTGTAAGAACTATAACTTGTTACTCCCTGTTTCGGGAAGGAGCTATGAACGCGGCAGGAAAGAACTCCATGAAAGTTCTGGTCAACCTGTGAAGGCTGATTGTCATAGTTTTTCAGAAGAAAATCAATCTTTGAAGAAAGATTTACAAAAATTGCATAGTGCCAAGAATTTATAATCCGAGGTGGTAGTTAGAGCATCAAACTTCCCACCTTGCATATAATGAACTTGTTGGGTAACGCTGTTACTCATTCTTTCCTTTGATCCCTTGCTTAGACTCTGAGGATCCCAAAGACGTGCCAATGTATGCATCCGAATGCCAAGAAGATGTTCTACGAGGAACCTGATCTGTCCGGAGGAGTTGAATGAGTAGATTACGAGATCCGCTACGGTGTCGATGAGAACGAGTCCAATTAAATATCTAGTTAGTAGTAACTAACGGAGCCGAGCAGCATGCACTTTATAGAATAAGTTGTTGAGCTCAACTCCTAGTCGGAGTCGCTACTTTTAAATTTCCGCTGAACACTTTATATTTTGGTCTGTAAGTTGGATCTTTTGGAAGTCTTGAACTTCCGGTATTATAATAATAATAATGTGTGTACATTTGTAATATGGACCCGCAATGTTTCTGTTGTACCACTCTGAGGGATGTGATATTTACGGAACAGTGTTCTGTAAATGTCATGTCAACGACTATAGTGTACTACACATGCAGTGGTATGCTGGGTCATCGCATCTTGCGACTGGATTTGAAGTCTTGTGCTTCCGTCGTCTTCACCTCCTTGTCATCATCACCTGCGTGGACATGATCATGGATGGCACCTAGGGGCGGTGACTGCGTCCCCTTCTAGTGCCTCTCTTCCCTCCCGCAGTCACAGCGGGAGTGGCGTGGACGCAAGTGACGACGCGGACGCTATTGACTGGAGTTCTTGATTTGCTGTAGACGTTGTTCTTGATGTCGATGTCGAGGTAGCCGATCGTTATGTAGCCGTGGTCAAGGTGGGTGTGGTCGATGCCGTAGTCGTCGTATGTTGTGTGGCCGCCATTGCCGAAGGCGCAAAAAATTGCGCGTTTTTGTTATTGTTGTTGATGAAGCTGCAGTTATGGACGGTTTGCATCTTATAGAGGTACCGTCGGGGGCGTCTCTTAGAGGCGGTCATAAGTGAGACCACCGGTTTTTTCAGGACCGGAGAAACCCACCAAGCACACACGGTTTTACCAGAACCATATGCGCGGTCATAGGGGTGTCACAATTGTGATGCCGGTTTGTTGATGCAGTCGTCGGGGTCGTGGACGCGGCGATGCCGTCGTCGTGCCTTGCAGTTGTACTGTGAGAGGGCGTCGTAGTTATATGTCCATCATGTGGACGGGTATAGCGGCGGCGGCGATGTGTCAATGAAGATGTTGATGAAGACCACGTAGATGTAGACCTTGGCGATGTGTCGGCGATGATGAAGTAGGCGTGTCGGCGATGATCGTCGCTCGAAGGCGTCCCTTGTGTGGCGATGATGTCGGAGAAGTGGGCGTAGTGGTGTTCCACACCGGCCTGGCATGTGGATGATGTCAATATCGCTTTTTCGTGGATGTGCTCGATAAAGATCTTGTATTTTGTAGTTTAGCGATGTAGTCTTACAGCTGATGTCGTGAGTCGTTGTAGTCCGGCTCGATGCAGTGTAAATCTTGACGGCTTGATGTAGACGATGTTTTCTAGAGCATGGTGTGTAGTCCATGTACTCGGCTTGGTGGAGATTGCGCTAGCGCGTATCATAGAGTCGATGAAGACCCACGGACATTCCCTGGGTCCTGAGCTGCGAGCATGGCATGTCGTGGATGTGTAGGCTTGGTGTCTCCGTGCACACGGAATTGATGTTGACTGTCCCTGGGTTGTTTCATGTCGCAGCACGGTGCATCTACTAGCACATAGCACAAGTATATGAGTGCATGCATACCTTAGTTCTGCCCCGTGCATCTCCTGTAGATGCTTCAGCCGGACGGCGCGTACACCGCCTCCGGTTCCGCTTCAAAAGACATGGCCAACAGATCAGATCGAAAAGCTGCTAGGTGAAACGCGTGGCTGCTGCTAGATGATGCCTGTCGTTTGTTGTCGAGGCAGATCTTGTGGATCTGTAGCTTGTGCGCTGCCGTGAGCATGGATTTTCACCGACGAAGTAGGATCGTGGATCTTGAATATTTAGGGATTTTATTTGGCTAAACTGAATCTAATCTAGAAAATTGAAATTGAAATTAGATCTAATCTAATCTAAAAAACTGATCTAATCTTTGATTTTGATCGGGTGCCGTGCTCCGATGAGTAATCTCTCCGGGGATGGCGCGTTGCGGAAGTGGTGGAAGAATCTAGGATCGACGCCGTGAGGCTAACCGCTCTGATACCATATGAAAAGTATTGAATCCCTAGAATATTGTGTTGTATTGATCTGACCCTTTTGCGGGGGTTTAGATTTACACGGGGTAGGTGGAGACTTGAAGTACAAGATGTAGAGTCCTAGTTATCTCTAGCCTATACATGTATACGTACTCTAACAATATAGACTATTTTTAGTGTGTAGGTTTATTCAGATTTGGAGTGAATCTACACACTAAAAGATGTCTAAATACTTTTTATTCACAAACCTAAAACATGTTATATTTTGAAACTTTGAAATCGGAGAGAGTAACTTTTTCAAGGATACGTCCTGAGAGACGTATCTGTTTCATAGAAGGAAGGCCAAGATGCCAAAGTTTTACAACACGCGTGCTTTACGCCCAGTGCAAGAACCCCACCGCCACAGGCAGCACACACACACACTAACTAACTACTCGGCATCTCCACATGTCCACCGGGCTCAAACAGTCTCGGAAGAGCCGTGCATTCCTCCACAGATCGGCCTCCATGGAGATCTTCGGGATGACTACAACAGGAGAGGGGGAGGCCCCCTCAAATACGATATCGTTCCGATAACGCCACAACGTCCAACAGACCAGGGAGATGCCCGTCTAAAGGTCGCGCTCACGGACCTTGCCACCACGCCTGCCCTGGAGCCATGCAACGAGCTTCGTATCTTGATCAGGCAGCCATCGCCCCCACCAGCCGAGGTAGGTTCTCCATACTTCTCGCTCTAGGACGCATCCTATCGGGAGGTGGTCGATGGACTCTCCACACTGATCACAAAACGGGCACGCCACTAGGTGCTGCAAATACGCGATCTATCGGCGATCCAGCATTTGTTACGCATAGCAAACCAGTGAGATCTTGCGGTTGGCGGGGCTCGAGATCGCCCGGATCGGCGCCCCGCCATCGAGGTCCGGCCAGCAAGCAGGGCTTCCTAGCAAGACTTAGCGAGTAGAAACCGGTGGGGTCCCATCTCCACTTGAAGACATCATGAGTCCCTTTCCGGGGGAGATCTCTTCCACCGGTCGTGACTTCAAGGAGCTCTCGATGGCCGCCGCTAAGGTCGGGAACATCATGCAGCCAGTTCATGAGGCCCTCTCTCACCTGGCGTGTCGTGATCGCGCTTGCTAGGACAGCCGCGAGCAGGTTTGGCGCAAAGTCCTTGATTCGTCCACCTGACAGCCACCGGTCCGACCAGAAGAGAGTAGTGACTCCATCCCCGAGCATAGAGGCCGTCGCAGCGTCGAACAACTGCTCAGCGAGGGTCGGAACCTGGATGTCAAGACCCTGCCACGGCTTGTCCACCTCCACTCGTTTTAACCATAGCCATCTGGCCCTAAGCGTGACATTCATGAGCCGCAAGTTGGGGATGCCAAGCCCTCCCAACTCTTTGGGCATGCACACCCTGTCCCAGGCCACCAAATAGTGTCCGCCATGAACATCCTTCCTCCCTTTCCAGAGGAAACCACGAATGATCTTCTCGATGGCGATGATGGTCTCTATAGGAATATCTAAGGACATCATCGCGAAAATTGGGATAGCCGATAGCGTAGTCTTTACAAGCTCAAGGCGTCCTCCTCTGTTGAGCATGGAGGCCTTCCACGATGGCAGTTTGGCAGCCACCAAGTCGACTAGAGATCGGAGCTGAGCCACGGACGGCTTCCTCAGGGAGAGTGGTAGCCCTAGGTAGCGGAGTGGAAAGGGCAAGATTGGACAATGCAGCTCCCGAGCGACAAGGTCCCCGCTTGGTGAGCACTGATCAGTTGGCGAGCATTTTCGGATTGGTCGAAGGCGATCTTTGAGTCGAAGTTGGTCCGAAGGCGACTAGGTGCTTGCCGAAGGGCCCGTCGGCGTCTGGGAGCGGTGGCGCGGCAATTGGCGACCCATGGCGAGCGGCAGACATTTATTGTTCGGTCGCCTGCGTGATTCCAGCGACTCGGCTTCATCATCGACTCGTGGGTCCACCCGCCGCTTTTTTTTTTGGCGAGTTCGCCGTCCGACGCCAGGCGTACCGGGATTTTGGGAATGGTCTTGGGAGTTCGGACAAAGTTGGCCCAAATCCGGACGAAAACAGGTTGCTGGGTACGCGACTAGGCCGATTTTCTTTGTTCGGACCTAAAATTCGACGTACAGATCGACGTCCTGGGTAGCCGAGTGGAGATGCTCTTAATAGTAATAACTTGGTTCCTCAACATTAATGAATCAGAAAGAGAAGTGCGCTACTGGTGGGGCGTGATCTGGGCTTGCTCGTGCAAAATAGAACCCAACCCGTCCATACTTCCCCATTTCACCAAGCTTTGTATGAAGTAGCCAGAGTATGCGATATCAAAGAGCGTCGTCACCCCACGCCATGTGCAGTGAGCGGTGGTAGTATGTGCGGTTGAATCTTGAATGGAACCATGCATGTCCATCAGGTACCAGCTGACTAGCTTTGCTTTTATACCAGCTCGATCAGACCTTTTTGAGAAACCAAGGCGAGGTTGATGCTGCATGTCAAATTCTATCAGCAAACGCGTGCGCAGCTGGCGATCTGCCATTTCCCGCCGGTGGTAGTGGTAGGGTGGTGCCAGCAAAGTCATTCAGTCAATTCAAAACTGACCCACCGTCTCTGTTGCTAGTACTGCACTTGCGCTGGGTGTAGCCGGCTCCATTTCTTTTCTCTGAATTGCCCGCTGACGCCCGAACATGCTGCTACTGCCGTCCACAGCCTCATCACGGTCCCTCGTTCTGCGCTCGCCCGATCTGCTTATTCGTCTAATCAATGCCTGCCATACCGCCGTGCTTGCAGTTGCAGTTTCAGCTTGCTTGTTCTGGAGCTCCACAGATTTTTTTTTCTCTCTCAGCGTCTGCCCTGAAGATTTTATACGAGTAGTACGCTTCGTATGAAACCTGGAATGGTTTTCTCCGCATGTCTGCTTGGCAAACATGCTGCGACTGCCATACCCACGGCCAGGACGGCCTCACGTTCCTCCTTTCCTGCCGTCTGCGCTCGCCTTCGATCCGTCGATCTCTGGAAACTCAATGGATCCTCCATTAGTCTGTCTAGCAAAGGTGAAGGTGAAGGCGGCGGTGCACGTCAGATTCAGAGCTAAATAATGCACGCGCACTTATTTGGCACCACCCTAATTGACCGCCCCCCTTCTTTTAGCAACCGCGAAGTTATGTGTAGTGTAGAGTACGCCTCAGTCCATGGCTGCTTTAATCGCATTCAACTAAGTTTATGACCCGGGGATTCTGTTACTACTACAATGGTACTGTCAGTCAGTGTGGATTGATCGAGGGCGGTCAGGTAAGTAACTGTGTATTCATGGAGATGGAGTGGAGTGCTGGACCATCTCAGAATTCTAATGGAGTCACTTTCAGTCAACCACTAGCTCGCCCCCCACTTCACTCACCACTCTGTCTGGCCACCTAGAATAAGATACTCCCTCCGACTCATATTAGTTAACTTGGATTTATCAAAATTTAGATGAAGCTACATACTAAATAGTGTCGAGATTCATCCAAATCTAAAATCCAAGTCAACTAATATGGGTCGGAGGGAGTACTATAAGATGAGATGAGCTTGAAAATTAAGCATCTCCACCCCGCACACCTTGGACACTAGCTAGCTAGTCCGTGATCTGGAGATGGGTACCTCAACCCTGGTGCCTGTCGCGTCGGTGCTCATCCTCCTCTTGTGCTGCTCCGGCTTCACCACCGGTAAGACCAATTTTTGTTCCTTAATAATTCCCCTCCGAAATGCGTCGTCGGTATCGATCTCAGTTCTCAAGTCAAAGTAATGAACGAAGCCTCTTCTATCTGATCGAATCGAAGATCTCAAGTAGTGCAAATTTCCAGCGGTTTCATGCTTAGTTTGCTGCCATGGCAGGGGCCAATGCTGCTGGTGGTGGTGGTAGTGGCAGTAGCAGCGGCGGTCTGAAGGTGAACTACTACTCGGAGAGCTGCCCGAGAGCGGAGGAGATCGTCAGGGAGGAGGTGGGGAGGCTGTACGAGGAGCACGGCAACACGGCCGTGTCGTGGCTCCGGGCGCTCTTCCACGACTGCGCCGTGAAGTCCTGCGACGCGTCGCTGCTCCTGGAGACCGACGCCAAGTCCGGGGTCGTGTCGGAGAAGTCCTCCCCGCGGAGCTTCGGCATGCGCAACTTCAAGTACGTCGACGCCATCAAGGCCGCCCTGGAGCGCGCGTGCCCGGGCACCGTCTCCTGCGCCGACCTCCTCGCCCTCGCCGCCCGCGACGGCGCCGCCGCGCTCGGCGGTCCCGCGGACGTCCCGATGCGCACGGGCAGAAGGGACGGCACGGAGAGCTGCTACGCGGACGCGGAGCGGTACATCCCGAACCATAACGAGTCGGTGAGCGCCGTGCTGGAGCGGTTCGCGGACATGGGCGTGGACGACGCGGAGGGCGTGGTGGCGCTGCTGGGCGCGCACTCCGTGGGGCGAGTGCACTGCTCCAACCTCGTGGGCCGGCTCTACCCGGCCGTGGACGGCGCCATGGATCCGTCCTACGGGGCGTACCTCCGGGGCCGGTGCCCGACGGCGGACGCGACGGAGGAGTCGGACACCCGCGACGTCGCGTACGCAAGGAACGACAGGAACACGCCCATGGTGCTGGACAACATGTACCACAAGAACCTCCTCAAGGGCAGAGGCCTCCTGCTCGTGGACCAGCGGCTCGCCTCCGACCCGCGCACCGCGCCGTTCGTGAGGAAGATGGCGGCGGACAACGCGTACTTCCATGAGAGGTTCGCGGACGCGCTGGTCAGGATGTCGGAGAACGCCCGCTCACCGGCGACCAGGGGGAGGTCAGGAAGGACTGCAGGTTCGTCAATAAGTAGCTCCGTTAATGGCCGGCGGCGCTGAGACACTGTCAGCCTGTAGCCCTGTACGTACAACCTGTCAGCCTGTAGCCCTGTACGACTACGTACAACCTGAAAGTTTCAGAAATTTGCATACGAACTTTATAAACTTCATTCACACTAGGCGTTCAGAATTCAGAGACACCCATGGCAAGCACGCCGACCATGTTCAATGAACTGTCGTTTGTCTCAGCGTGTCGTGCTAGTACTTGTTCTGCTACAATCTCCTGGTTTAATATTGCAAATTCACGTGGATATTCTGACAAGTACTCCGTACCTGGCAAGTTTTCGTCCCACATGTTAGGTCTCTGGACGTACCATGTGCAATTCAGAATTCAGAGTTTTTCGGTTCTTCTCGGCGCAACAATCAGCAGAAAACCGTGCTCAACCTAGTAAACTTTCTTGTTTCGTAATGCAACGCACGCTTGTTTCGTGGGGGGGGAACGTCGGTCGATTCACGCTGCCAAGAACATGCATGGATTCATGTTAGGGTAGGGCGGTGCCAAACAAAACAAGTGCGACAGTGTATTTACTAAATTTCAAAGTACCAGGGTGCGTTTGGTTGCCATGAACAATTTAGGTTCAGTCCCGGCTAGGTCCCGGAGGGCGGGCATATCCACGGGAAAACAAGACATGTTGCCGTGTAGCTATTTTGTTTGGTTGCCCGCATTTCACTTGGCTACACGGGGTGGGCAACTATCCCTTATGTTTGGTAGGCTGGGCGATATCACTTTTATCTTAGATGATGTAACATGATGGTGTTTATGTGCCTGCACTACGCTACATATGGTTACTGTGATCACGATATGGTGAGCTTAACATGATAAAAATGCAGCAAAAGCAAGATCAGTACCAAAAGGAGATCATGGTATCGCTGCCCATTTCCTTCCCCTCGTGGCCTCGGCCGGCTAGAAGGAGCACAAGCAGCAGCGTCACAGAGCAGATTTGAGGGTGGCAGAACCTGGCCTTATTGATGGAGATCCAGGCGATGGGGAAGGTCGCTGCCCGCTCTGACCGCTGGAGCTCTGCAACAAGCAATAACCACCACGAGATGCACAAGATCTGGCCGAGGAAGACCCGCGCCCTACTCCAAACTACTAGCATACTCCCAGACCACCTAAAACTATACCTAAAACCTACTCCAGCGCCTCCCCCTCGCCATCTTCGGCCGGCAAAGCCGCTAGAAAAGGGTCTAAGATCGGCCTAGTCTCACACGGTCAATTCTCATACGCGGTGAGGGGATGAGAGAAGGACCGAGCCGTGTTGGACAGTGTTACCGAAACTTGGTTGCTTTTGGTTTTCACATACGTACGTTAGAGTCAGAAATAATTTTGGTTGCACCTTGAGTAAATTCGAACAAAATCTAGTATATATATTTTTCAAGTTTCATGAAAACTTGGCTGGATTGCTTTGATTTATGTAACAGCTCCGTTCGGTTGATAACCGAAATTACCACCGTATTAGTGTCACAGTGATGGCCGAAATCTGGATGAACTGAGGCCTGAAACCTAGGAGATGACTAGCGAGAACATTACACATATATATATCGACCGGCAAAGCAAAGCTACACCTCAACGGATTGCACGTATGCGTAACTACGCTTATTCACTACAGGAATGGCGGATCGCCGGCGGGCCGCCGGCTACGCCGGCTGACCAAGCGTCGAGCACCGTCGGCCAGCCCAACCAGCGGTGGCCAGCCCTCGGCGTAGCCAAAGCCGTCGGCGTAGCCACTACACCGGCGGTCACCTCACCGGCGTGCCAGCGGCCTCGGCGTAGCTAAGCGGACGCGTGGCACATGCCGCGGCAGACGGACGACGCGCTTAACGTCGGTTAGGCCGACAGCGACCCTCGCATAGCATGTCGGGCCACCTCGGCGTGAAGCATCGCCGACGGCGGTCACCCTCGGCGTAGCCTTTTCTATTTTCATATATTTTGTATTTGCATCAATTATTTATATATTTTTATTAATTGGATAATTTACCCTCTGAATAGCAGTCTACCGTCTACATGAAATGTCGTTAATCTTTTCACAACCGAGAAATTTCTATATGTTTGTAAGTGTTATTATCGCATGTGGTTCTCAATAGCACTCACCACGACCACATGAAGTGCTTGCATGTGTCCCCTCGCATGCATGCGCTTCTAACCTAGAGGCGAAGGTTCGGACCCATTATGAGGTGAAATCTCCCGTCGAGGTGAAAGCGGGTAGGATAGTGCCCCAACTTGTGAGCCAACATGGTTTGACATCACCCTATGACCTAAACAAACACAAAACAAGAGAGCTCAGGGCTACCTGTCGGAGGGCGTCTAGGGGTGGCGATCCAGTGTGCCAGAGATCGTGGTTTCGACGGAGGAAGACCACGAGAACATCGAATGAGATGAAAACTTGCATTTGCCCCTAGCATATGTGTGTGTGGGTGTGGTTAGAGGTTGGTATATAGGTGCTTGCATGTGTCCCCCCTCGCATGCATGCGCTCTAACCTAGAGGAAGGTTCCGACCGTATGAGGGTGAAATCTCCCGTCGAGGTGAAAGCGGGTAGGATAGTGCCCCAACTTGTGAGCCAACATGGTTTGACATCACCCTATGACCTAAACAAACACAAAACAAGAGAGAGCTACGGGCTACCCTGCCGAGAGGCGTCTAGGGGTAGAGCGGTCCGAGTGTCAGAGATCGGGGTTCGGCGGAGGAAGACCACGAGAACATCGAATGAGATGAAAACTTGCATGTGCCCTAGCATATGTGTGTGTGGGTGTGGTTAGAGGTTGGTATATATAGGTGCTTGCATGTGTCCCCTCGCATGCATGCGCTCTAACCTAGAGGCGAAGGTTAGGACCCGTATGAGGTGGAATCTCCCGTCGAGGTGAAACCGGTGGGATAGTGCCCCAACTTGTGAGCCAACATGGTTTGACATCACCCTATGACCTAAACAAACACAAAACAAGAGAGCTACGCCGGGCTACCTGTGGAGGGCGTCTAGGGGTGACGATCCAGTGTGCCAGAGATTAGGGTTTCACGGAGGAAGACCACGAGAACATCGGAATGAGATGAAAACTTGCATGTGCCCCTAGCATATATGTGTGTGGGTGTGGTTAGAGGTTGGTATATATAGGTGCTTGCATGTGTCCCTGCATGCATGCGCTCTAACCTAAGCGAAGGTTAAGGCAGATGAGGTGGAATCTCCCGTCGAGGTGAAACCGGGTAGGATAGTGCCCCAACTTGTGAGCCAACATGGTTTGACATCACCCTATGACCTAAACAAACACAAAACAAGAGAGCTACCGGGCTACCCACATCGGAGGCGTCTAGGGGGTGAGCGATCAGTGTGCAGAGATCAGGGTTTCACGGAGAAGACCACGAGAACATCAGATGAGATGAAAACTTGCATGTGCCCCTAGCATATGTGTGTGTGGGTGTGGTTAGAGGTTGGTATATAGGTGCTTGCATGTGTCCCCACTCGCATGCATGCGCTCTAACCTAGAGGCGAAGGTTCGGGCCCGTATGAGGTGGAATCTCCCGTCGAGGTGAAGCGGGTAGGATAGTGCCACCCCAACGGCAGCCAACATGGTTTGACATCACCCTATGACCTAAACAAACACAAAACAAGAGAGCTGGCGGGCTACCCTGAGGAGGGCGTCTAGGGGGTAGGCGATCACAGTGTGCCAGAGATCGGGGTTTGACGGAGGAAGACCACGGAGAACATCGGAATGAGATGAAAACTTGCATGTGACCCTAGCATATGTGTGTGTGGGTGTGGTTAGAGGTTGGTATATATAGGTGCTTGCATGTGTCCCCTCGCATGCATGCGCTCTAACCTAAATGAAGGTTCGGGACCCGTGTGAGGTGGAATCTCCGTCGAGGTGGCGGGTGAGATAGTGCCCCAACTTGTGAGCCAACATGGTTTGACATCACCCTATGACCTAAACAAACACAAAACAAGAGAGCTTCGCGGGCTACCCCGGGAGGAGCGTCTAGTGGGAGGCAGTCCGAGTGTGCCTGAAGATCGAGTTCATGGGAGGAAGACCACGAGAACATCGGAATGAGATGAAAACTTGCATGTGACCCTAGCATATGTGTGTGGGTGTGGTTAGAGGTTGGTATATAGGTGCTTGCATGTGCCCCTATGCATGCGCTCTAAACTAAGCGAGGTTAGGACCCGTATGAGGGTGGAATCTCCCGTCGAGGTGGCGGGTAGGATAGTGCCAACTTGTGAGCCAACATGGTTTGACATCACCCTATGACCTAAACAAACACAAAACAAGAGAGAGCTACACGGGCTACCTGTCGGAGGAGCGTCTAGGGGGTGAGCGATCCGAGTGTGCATAGAGATCAGGGTTTCGCCGGAGGAAGACCACGAGAACATCGGAATGAGATGAAAACTTGCATGTGCCCCTAGCATATGTGTGTGTGGGTGTGGTTAGAGGTTGGTATATATAGGTGCTTACATGTGTCCCCCATGCATGCGCTCTAACCTAGGCGAGTTAGGGACCGTATAAGGGTGGAATCTCCCGTCGAGGTGAAAGCGGGTAGGATAGTGCCCCAACTTGTGAACCAACATGGTTTGACATCACCCTATGACCTAAACAAACACAAAACAAAGAGAGATACTGGCTACTACCTGGGAGGAGCGTCTAGGGGTGAGCGATCAAAGTGTGCTTGAGATCGAGGTTTCGACGGAAGACCACGAACATGAATGAGATGAAAACTTGCATGCCTAGCATATGTGTGTGGGTGTGGTTAGAGGTTGGTATATAGGTGCTTGCATGTGTCCCCCTCGCATGCATGCACTCTAACCTAGGCGGTTGGGACCCGTATGAGGTGGAATCTCCCGTCGAGTGAAACCAAGGTAGGATAGTGCCCAACTTGTGAGCCAACATGGTTTGACATCACCCTATGACTAAACAAACACAAAACAAGAGAGAGAGATACGGGCTACCCTGTCGGAGGAGCGTCTAGGGGTAGGCGATGTGAGAGTGAATGCCAGAGATCGGGGTTTGTGGGAGAGACCACGAGAACATCGGAATGAGATGAAAACTTGCATGTGCCCCTAGAATATGTGTGTGTGGGTGTGGTTAGATTTGGTATATATAGGTGCTTGCATGTGTCCCCTCGCATGCATGCGCTCTAACCTAGAGGCGAAGGTTAGGACCCGTATGAGGTGGAATCTCCCGTCGAGGTGAAAGCGGGTAGGATAGTGCCCCAACTTGTGAGCCAACATGGTTTGACATCACCCTATGACCTAAACAAACACAAAACAAGAGAGCTACAGCCGGGCTACCTGTCGGAGGAGCGTCTAGGGGGTAGGCGATCGAGTGCCTGAGATCGAGTTTCACCGGAGGAAGACCACGAGAACATCAGATGAGATGAAAACTTGCATGTGCCCCTAGCATATGTGTGTGTGTGGGTGTGGTTAGAGGTTGGTATATATAGGTGCTTGCATGTGTCCCCCTCGCATGCATGCGCTCTAACCTAAATGAAGGTTTCGGACCCGTGTAAGGGTGGAATCTCCCGTCGAGGTGAAAGCGGGTGGGATGGTGCCCCAACTTGTGAGCCAACATGGTTTGACATCACCCTATGACCTAAACAAACACAAAACAGAGAGCTACGCGGGCTACCCTGTCGGAGGAGCGTCTAGGGGTAGGCGATCCGAGTGTGCATGAGATCGGGGTTTCGGAGGAGAACACGAGGAACAGAATGAGATGAAAACTTGCATGTGCCCCTAGGATATGTGTATGGGTGTGGTTAGAGGTTGGTATATATAGGTGCTTGCATGTGTCCCCTGTGTGCATGCTCTCTAACCTAGAAGGTTAGGACGTGTGAGGGTGGAATCTCCCGTCGAGGTGAAACCGGGTGAGATAGTGCCCCAACTTGTGAGCCAACATGGTTTGACATCACCCTATGACCTAAACAAACACAAAACAAGAGAGCTACTGGCTACCTGTCGGAGGCGTCTAGGGGTGGAAGCGATCAAGAATGCCGCAGAGATCGAGTTTCATGGGAGGAAGACCACGAGAACATCGGAATGAGATGAAAACTTGCATGTGCCCCTAGCATATGTGTGTGTGGGTGTGGTTAGAGGTTGGTATATATAGGTGCTTGCATGTGTCCCCCTCGCATGCATGGCTCTAACCTAGGCGAAGGTTGGGACGTGTGAGGTGGAATCTCCCGTCGAGGTGAAAGCGGGTAGGATAGTGCCCCAACTTGTGAGCCAACATGGTTTGACATCACCCTATGACCTAAACAAACACAAAACAAGAGAGAGCTACGCCGGGCTACCTGTCGGGAGGAGCATCTAGGGGTAGGCATCCGAGTGTGCAGAGATCGGGGTTTCGGAGGAAGACCACGAGAACATCGGAATGAGATGAAAACTTGCATGTGACCCTAGCATATGTGTGTGTGGGTGTGGTTAGAGGTTGGTATATATAGGTGCTTGCATGTGTCCCCTCGCATGCATGCGCTCTAACCTAAAGCGAAGGTTCGGACCGTATGAGGTGGGAATCTCCCGTCGAGGTGAAAGCGGGTAGGATAGTGCCCCAACTTGTGAGCCAACATGGTTTGACATCACCCTATGACCTAAACAAACACAAAACAATAGAGAGCTAAGGCTACCCCTGGGAGGGCGTCTGAGTGGGGTAGGCAGTCAGTGTGCACAGAGATCAGGGTTTCGCCGGAGGAAGACCACGAGAACATTGGAATGAGATGAAAACTTGCATGTGCCCTAGCATATGTGTGTGTGGGTGTGGTTAGAGGTTGGTATATATAGGTGCTTGCATGTGTCCCCCCTCGCATGCATGCGCTCTAACCTAGAGGCAAAGGTTCCGGACCCGTATGAGGGTGGAATCTCCCCGTCGAGGTGAAACCGGGTAGGATAGTGACCCAACTTGTGAGCCAACATGGTTTGACATCACCCTATGACCTAAACAAACACAAAACAAGAGAGCTACCGGGCTACCTGTCGGAGGAGCGTCTAGGGGTGGGCAGTCCGTGTGCACGATCGGGGTTTCGGAGGAAGACCACGAGAACATCGAATGAGATGAAAACTTGCATGTGACCCTAGCATATGTGTGTGTGGGTGTGGTTAGAGGTTGGTATATATAGGTGTGCATGTGTCCCCCCATGCATCGCTCTAACCTAGAGGCGAAGGTTCGGACCCGTATGAGGTGGAATCTCCCGTCGAGGTGAGCGGGTAGGATAGTGCCCAACTTGTGAGCCAACGTGGTTTGACATCACCCTATGACCTAAACAAACACAAAACAAGAGAGCTACGGGCTACCCTGTCGGAGGAGCGTCTAGGGGGTAGCGATCCAGAATGTGCACGGAGATCGGGGTTTGACGGAGGAAGACCACGAGAACATCGGAATGAGATGAAAACTTGCATGTGCCCCTAGCATGTGTGTGTGTGGGTGTGGTTAGAGGTTGGTATATAGGTGCTTGCATGTGTCCCCCTCGCATGCATGCGCTCTAACCTAGAGGCGAAGGTTAGGACCGTATAAGGGTGGAATCTCCCGTCGAGGTGAAAGCAGGTAGGATAGTGCCCCAACTTGTGAACCAACATGGTTTGACATCACCCTATGACCTAAACAAACACAAAACAAGAGAGATACGTCGGGCTACCCTGGGAGGAGCGTCTAGGGGTGAGCGATCCAGTGCAGAGAGATCGAGGTTTCACGAGGAAGACCACGAGAACATCGGAATGAGATGAAAACTTGCATGTGCCCCTAGCATATGTGTGTGTGGGTGTGGTTAGAGGTTGGTATATAGGTGCTTGCATGTGTCCCCCTCGCATGCATGCGCTCTAACCCTAGGCGAAGGTTCGGGACCGTATGAGGTGGAATCTCCCGTCGAGGTGAAACGGGTAGGATAGTGCCCCAACTTGAGCCAACATGGTTTGACATCACCCTATGACCTAAACAAACACAAAACAAGAGAGATCGCAGGGGCTACCCCGGAGGAGCGTCTAGGGGTGGGCAATCACGAGTGTGCATAGAGATGGGGTTTGTGGGAGGAAGACCACGGAACATCGGAATGAGATGAAAACTTGCATGTGCCCCTAGAATATGTGTGTGTGGGTGTGGTTAGAGGTTGGTATATAGGTGCTTGCATGTGTCCCCCTCGCATGCAAGCTCTAACCTAAGGAAGGTTCGGGACGTATGGTGGAATCTCCTGTCGAGGTGAAGCGGGTGGGATAGTGCCCAACTTGTGAGCCAACATGGTTTGACATCACCCTGACCCTAAACAAACACAAAACAAGAGAGAGCTCTGGCCAAGACTACCACATGTGGAGGCGTCTGGGGGGTGGGCGATCAGGAGTCTGAGAGATCGGAGTTTCTGACGGGGAGGAAGACCACGAGAACATCGGAATGAGATGAAAACTTGCATGTGCCCTAGCATATGTGTGTGGAGTGTGGTTATAGGTTGGTATATATAGGTGCTTGCATGTGTCCCCTCATGCATGCGCTCTAACCTAGAGGCGAGTTCGGGACCGTATGAGGTGGAATCTCCCGTCGAGGGTGGCGGGTAGGATAGTGCCCTAACTTAGTGAGCCAACATGGTTTGACATCACCTATGACCTAAACAAACTGAGCTGGTAGGAGAGGCTAAGAGGGCCTACGCACTGGCTCTGCCGAGGAGCGTCTGGGGGGGTGAGCGATCCGGAAAGTCATGCCTGAGGAGATCGAGGGTTTCGATTTTTGAGGAAGACCACGAGAACATCGAATGAGATGAGCATGTGCCCCTAGAATATGTGTGTGTGGGTGTGGTTAGAGGTTGGTATATATAGGTGCTTGCATGTGTCCCCCTAAGATGTACATCACGCTCTAACCTAGAGGCGAAGGTTCGGGACAGAGTATGAGGTGGAATCTCCCGTCGAGGTGAAAGCCGGAGTGCAGGATAGTGCTCAACTTGTGAGCCAACATGGTTTGACATCACCCCTATGACCTAAACAAACACAAAACAAGAGAGAGCTCGGCTTGGGCTACCCACGTCAGGAGGAACGCGTCTAGTGGGAGTGGCAAACTGATCCGAGGTGCATGAGAGATCGGGGAAGTTTCAGCAGGAGGAAGACCACCGAGAACATCGGAATGTGAGGATGAAAACTTGCATGTGACCCTAGCATATGTGTGTGGTTGTGGTTAGAGGTTCGGTATATATAGGTGCTTGCATGTGTCCCCTCGCATGCATGCGCTCTAACCTAAATGCTAAGGTTCCCACCCGTATGAGGGTGGAATCTCCGTCGAGGTGCAAAGCGGGCAGAGATAGTGCCCCAACTTGTGAGCCAACATGGTTTGACATCACCCCTATGACCTAAAACAAACACAAAACAAGAAGAGCTACCGCATGGGCTACTCCTGTCGGGAGGAGCGTCTAGGGGTAGGCAGACGATCCGGAGTCACATAGAGATCAAAGGTTTCGTGGAGGAAGACCACTTAGAACATCGTGAATGAGATGAAAACTCTGCATGTGCCCCTATAATATGTGTGTATGGGTGTAGGTTAGAGGTTGGTATATATAGGTGCTTGCATGGTCCCCCTCGCGTATGCGCGTGCGCCTAACACTAGGCGAAGGTTGGGACCCGTATGAGGTGGGAATCTCCCAGTCGAGGTGAAACGGGTGCAGGATAGTGCCCCAATCTTGTGAGCCAACATGGTTTGATATCACCCTATGACCTAAAACAAACACAAAACAAGAGAACTACAAGGGCTACCCTGTCGGGAGGAACGTCTAGGTGGGGTAAATGATCCGTGTCGTGCAGATCGAGGATTTGTGGGAGCAAGACCACGGTGAAGACGGAATGAGATGAAAACTTGCATGTGCCCCTAGCATATGTGCATGTGTGGAATGTGGTTAGAGGTTGAGTATATATAGGTGCTTGCATGTGTCCCCCTCAAGCATGCATGCGCTCCTAACCTAGAGTGAAGGTCTCAGGACCCGTATGAGGGTGGAATCTCACGTCGAAGGAAAGTGTAGGATAGTCTGCCCCAACTTGTGAGCCCAACATGGTTTGACATCACCCCATGAATTCCTAAACAAACCCAAAACAAGAGAGAGCTACGCGCCGGTCACTTACCCACTGCCGAGGAACGGTCTAGGGAGGCAGACGATCCAGTGCATGCCAGCGAGATCAGGTTGGCTTCAGGCTTTTATAAGCACCACGAGAACATCGGAATGAGATGAAATCTGCATGTGCCCCTCAGCATATGTGTGTGTGGGTGTGGTTAGAGGTTGGTATATATAGGTGCTTGCTTGACTTTCCCCTCGCATGCATGCGCTCTAACCTAGAGGCGAAGGTTCGGGCCGTGAGTAAGGGTGGAATCTCCTGGGTCGAGGTGAAACGGGTAGGATAGTGCCCCAACTTGTGAACCAACATGGTTTGACATCACCCTATGATCTAAAACAAACACAAAACAAGAGAGAGCTACTGCCTGTGAGCTACCCACATCGCTGGAGGAGGCACGTCTAGGGGTGTAGGCAGTCACGAGTGTGCACAGAGATCGGTTTCATGGGAGGAAGACCACAGAACATCGAATGAGATGAAAACATGCATGTGTACCCCCTAACGCATATATGTGTGTGCTAGGTGTGGTTAGAGGTTGA